>CM077121.1:13795000-14420000 GCA_039645545.1 Dendrolimus houi | reverse complement strand
ACACTTTATCAAATTGAAACGGAACAGATCCATGAGGTTGAAGAAAATAAGATGTTAGATATTGTCTAACATTTACACCATTCGTGATATTGCTTCCCTTGTTGTTTTCTGAGTCACGATATACGTCCAAGGGACATTCATACAACGTATCCGTAAAAAATATTCCATCTTTTGAGCGAACGTAGTTGTGTAGAACACATGTAGCCTTTATAATCTTTACTGCAAAATGTATATGGACATTTATGGGGCGATGAAATATGCGCCATTTATTTGCTAAAATGCCAAACGTGCATTCTACTAATCGACCTGCTCGAGTATGCCTTTAGTTAAATATATGTTTTGCTTAGTTTAAATTTTTCTTTGAGTAAGGACGTAATATGTGATTTGAAAGGCCAAATGCTTCATGTCCAACAACGTAAAATGGCATTACACGGCCGTTAATTTCATTAGGCAAGCGCTGTCCATTGGGAATATTAAGTCTGTTGTCAAGTAAGAGTTTTCCCATTTGTGAAAAAACTTCTTGTAGTTAAAAAATGATGATCCAGAATTTTGCAGTTGGACCATTCGTATATGCTTCCTATCTATCGCTCCTATACAATTAGGAAAGTTTGTACGGTCATAGAATTCAAGAGCAATTCTGATCCAACCTTCTTCAGCCTTTTCAGGCATATATAGCGGAAGAAGTACATTCCATATTTGTTCACAAGTAGATTTTACTATCTCTCTGATTGTAGATTCACCAGTTAGGTAATCTAAAGAAAGTTGAGAAAAATATGTCCCCGTTGCCAAATACCTACAACAAAAACATTCATCATTACAAACAGTTTATGGCAGTTTATGTTCAGAATGATTTTAGCACTACCTGACAAATAAGGAAAATGTATCAGTGTCCCTATTCTCAACAAAGTTAAATAAAACATGAGAAAAGAAATTTAACTACCCATGCAAGTGGAGGTGCTTTTTTTTGTACTGAAAATTGTTCAGTTATTCTGATTCGATCCTTAAAATTTATCGGGTGGACCAAAAATCACCTGTATTCATGATATTTATTACCTAAAACTCTTTTTTAATGAATTTATATTATTTTACTTTTCAGGTCATGAAATCCAACGCAAATGGAACAACTTGCGAATTTTCTTCGCTAGGGAATTGAAAGCCCAAAAATCACTAAGATCTGGACAAGCAGCTTCAAAACGGCGACCATATGTTTTGAACGCTTGTTGTTTTTTATACTTTACATGGAATCACGACAGACTGAAGGCAGTATTGAGAACCAGGACGATGCTGAACTTTCAGAAGAACCGCAATCACGATCGCAACCAAAACTGAGAGCCAAACAAAATGACTTTGATAGTCAAATATTAAAGGCGCTTCAGTCCAATGAAGATGCCGATAATAATTATTGCTTATCTTTGGTTCCTTTTATGAAAGTGTTGACTTCTGACGAAAAATTACAAGCGCGTATAAGAGTTTTACAAATATTCCAAGATATAAAGAATAAAAGATTGTTCCCAAATACATCATTTAAGATTCAGCCTAGTACTTCACAATTTTCAAAAGCTCCCAGGCGGACCACTCCATCAACTTCCATTCGGATTATTTCTGATGAAATTATTCAGCCACAACATAACCATTCAAGCCATTCTACATATCGGGCAATTTTATCATAGCATCTGACAGAATCTCAACAGCAGTCTATCATAAGGCCGTCTATTACAGCGCCGCCGTCTATCAGAAGCCCACAGGACACAATACAATCTTATTTGCAACTTTCAAGTCCATCACCAGAAAGTCAAACACTACCTCCACCACGTATAACTCCATCTCCTCATGATAGTGACATTATTCTATACTGGTCACAATTTTCAGAGTCTGAATCCGAACTGGTTGATTTGTAAGAAAAATAACACAATATTATTTTCCCTAAATTGTTTCAGTGTTAATTATGATTAAAAGTAACACTAATAAAAAATAGTGAGATAGATTATAGTAGATATAGATAGAGTAATAATTGTAACAAATAATAAGATAACTAAGTGTTTTATTTGTCACTATACGTATATTAAAAAGATACCTACTTACCGGAGCGTTATGCAAAGCCTTTCTTCAACGGAGATGGCGAGTTGAAAAGTTATGTCCTGTTTTTTTTTATTGCTGGCCCGATAAAATATACAAGCTCATCAAAAGAAAAAATACTCATTCTGTAGTATGAAAAAACTTATCTGGGTAACATGTCAGTTTATAATATAAGGTATGATGTTGCCGATGTTCTAATCTGTCACTTAATATAGGATGCACCCAAAATATTCTCTTCTGTTTTCGTCTTCTTTTCATTAATATAGCAAGTAGTGCGTTCATTTTTCGCAGACGTCACCGCGATAGCAACACTGTCACCAACTAAGTAAAGGTCTGCGGCTGGTAATCAATTATGTAAAGTCTGATGATTAAGTTGTAAAGGCTCACAATTTAGTTGGTCGATAGTCGGCCAACTTGAAATTGTATACTGCGGTCACCCTTAGACGCGCATGTTGTGTGCTGTGTATGAACGTAGCTCAATACTACTACAGCTAGGTCGTAATGGCCGCAGGGCTGTCCGTGTGCGCTTGCTAGATGAGTTGGAAAAAACGCTAGATTCTGTTATATGATCAAAATTACAAAAAATATCTAGCAAGTGCGTGTCGTACACGTAAACTGGAGGATTCCGTAGAAGTCAAGATCAACCACTTTTCTTGTCGTTTGACTACGAAACCCTAAAGATATAGTATATAGGGTTGGACAATCCTCAAAAAAGGAATTTATATTGCAGTGATGCTAATGAGATTTTAATCAACTGATATGACATGCTATATAGTATACCTTTGGGTTATTTAAATTTAATGTACATTAAACAACGTAAAAATTAGTTAGATATTTGCATATCAATCAGGTCGTTTCGGTTTTACGAAAAAAGGAAGGTTTGCACTGAAAATCAGCGTTGTGTCAGATATAATTGCGGCACAGCAATATGCTGAAAGCAAATTTTGTTTGCTGAAAATGCGGCGTACAAATTCCCAAAATATGCTCTGTCTGTAATAATGTAATAAGGAATGTAATTACGTCGTTATTTCTTGAAATAAAGTCTTTCTTCTTTCTTTCTATATCATAAAAAGCACAAGATTGCAGCTGGAAGTATTTTAAGAAAAATGGGAAACGGGTTGCCCTATAAAGTGCTATATCTAGCTCAGAAAGCGCTAAAGTGGCAGCCCTGAGGAGCCGAGAGTCGGGGAAGTCCCGTAAACGAGACGGCTAGTGAGATAGCGTCCTCCGACGAACTCGTCCCTCTAATACCTAAAACCGCGTTCTGCGCAACGGAAAGTACGATGTTCCGAGCCGCCTTAAAGTTTGCATCGAACTATAAGTATACAATTCATTGGGATATAACATGTCTAGAGAGCGCATTGCTAACAAACAACACCGTCAAAAACGGCATCAGAAAGGCGAAGCGTTGCTATATTCACTCTCGTAAAAGTATCAATGTGTGCGAGTTTTCGGGATATCAGCTAAAAATAGAACCCCATTTTTTTATAATTAAATATTTTTTTATGTAAGTGAAAACTTTAAAAGATCGTTATTATTTAATCGCTTTATAATTGAATATTACTCAGAGGTTTTAGTTTTTTTTAATAATTAAAGTATTAACATCAAAAGTTGTCGTGTCTTGGAACGAAGCTTAAAAAATACAAGCACAAATGAATTCATAACATATTTTAGTATATGCAGTAATTTTAATTCGCAATAAAATGTCTGTACAGATATTAGTACATATTTATTAGTCCTTTAATTACCAATACTAATGTAATAATTCTAAAAAAACTATTCATAATAGCAAATTATTTTTGTGTTACACAACATGTTCACGAAGGTTATAAGACGACTAGTTATGCCCCAAAGATTCTCCTGCGCTAAAAATCAGTGAAATCATTTGTAATAGTGGACTTGGAAAGATTCGATGGGTTCATACTGGGTGTGTTGTGTAATCCAAATTTATATCAGTAGTAGGAATTACGGGGTAGGTACACGGAATAGTTTAGTGCAGGGACTTAAGAGCAAATAAACCACTTGAAAAGGACTATTATTAAAATAATAATATTTATATTTTCGTCGTGTTCGGTTTGATTATTTTATAAACTAAAATTTAAAACTAACAATAATATATTAAATTATTTCTTTACTAGGAATTAATGGAGATGAAGCTAACAGAATATAGACAAAATTAATGTCTTAATTATGACAATATGTACAAAAAAATGTCAGTAACCCATATCTCCATAAATTCATAACATGTTTTAGGTAACATAAAATGAAACTATACAAAAAATGTTTAAAAATTATTATACACTTATTTCCGTAAATGTAAGTCTGTTTTCTATAGATTTGTTTATTATTCATATTTCATTAAAAAATCGTAACAAAACTCCCCAAATTTTGGAACATAAGTTACACTTTTCACCTGACAACATCAATCAACTCGATAACCTTTGAAATATCGAAATTAAATTTCATGTTGTTACAAAGAAATCATGAGAAATGTCTTAAGTGTTCCTGTGAAATGACATGTTATCCTTATCCTTTCCTCTTTTTAAATAGTTTCGACACATTTTAATAGCGCAGGACGGCATAATGATTTTTTTGCGAGAGCTCTAACTAGTAAAGTAGTCGAAACGACACTAACAGGCGTGGGGAGCGAGTGCACCAAATTTGGTGCACTTTTGTTGGGCCGTTTTTGTGCAATTGATGCGCTATCTAGACGTTTATATGATCTAAGATACAATTATCATTGACCGGATAGGTTATGTTTGTTTGGTTTTTTAGTATTTATTTGTACCGGGGCCACATCTGCGAGAATGTTTTCACAATATGTGGTCGTTTGACATAAATGTACGATATGGTTTGAATAAATTTATGTAATAATTTCTTTTACTTTGAATTTTGGTCGAAATACATTCTATGAAGATTCAAATTGATTATGATTTTCTGTCATTATAGGAAGCAGCTGAGCGTGCATATCGAGATATCCCTAAAACCGAATGGAAAAATTCGTGCCAACTTACTGTGTGAGTGATTAGTTGTAAATTTTGAGGATGACAATAGTAGTACTTCTGAATCCAAGTCAGACAAAGATGATGTTGCGGCCAGCTCTAATCGCGACATGGATGTAGAAGCAGTTCAGTTAGCGAGATAGAATATTTAGATGAAGATTTATTGAAATAAAGTCTAATTAAATTATACCTATCATTATATATTTCCGGGAATTTTGAATGAATAATAAAATGAACATACGCTTTAACGTCAGGTAACATTTAAAATAAAGGTCTTTGGATACTAGTATTTTTGTAAACTTTGCGTATGACCTTACTATAACGTCTAGAACATGAACTATATTTTTAGCCTTCTAGCAATATTCTATCCTATTTGTAGTCAAGGTCAGTAAATTATAACAAAGCGAATTTATTATCCATGTTATTTTAATTTTAACGCTGATCCAACTCTAAAAGCCATTAAAAATAATACGGATATAACAATGCTACGTTTCACACAAGAAGTCCTTTTTTAGTTTACCAAGGATATCTAACGGAATTTAAACCAAAAATATTTTCGTTATATTTTGACGATAATTGCCTTTCCAGTATTTAAAGTACTCTGTGTATTTACCAAAGAACAGCCGACATGGCCGGTTTATAAGAGTTCGTTTAGCTTCTTTGAATAAAATAATTGTTCTGTTAATTATCGCAAGGTATTATAAAGCTCTTTGTTACAAAATTGTAGTCTATATTTATTTATTTAGGTTTATGGATTGGCAGCTAGGCCTTTATGTAGTCTTTATTATTAGAATAAACATCATAGGATAAGTTGAAAAAATGCATGCATGTTGTAAATGCAGCAACCTGATCCTTGCACGATATTTGATGTAGGATCTCTGGGATAACATTACAAATATAGGCCGTTTCAGGCAGATTTACATCCTATATCAAAGCAGAATCACAAACTAGTAAGAAATGTTGCTAGTAAAATAGAAAAAAAGTTTCCGTTTACAAGACAATTATGCAAGAATATATATGTAGACAGACGTATTTTATATGGAGGGGAAGTCGAAAAAGTCTACAGCAGTATGTTGAAAATAAAAACTACGACATGAATTAAAAATTGTTCAAATGCCATAAAATTATCAAAAATTCCAGTATAGAAATCCTCATCCATCCTCCTAGCGCCCACGGTCCTTAAAAAAGTACTTCAATGAAATAGTGAATAAAGCCCAACCACAAATCCAATTTCGTCAAATAAACGCCCAGGGTACTATTCTAAGTACCCCAACTTTAGCCATTGCTAATAATTCAAATTTACCTTTTTATAAAGTGATGTCTCCGAACGTATGTTCGAGGTTTTTATTTGTCTACGACCAAGCACCAGTGCCAACAAAAACAAAAGAAATTTGTCTTTCTTGACTTAACATCGAACAAGATCGTTGAGTGTGAAAATAAATCGTAATTTATTCATGAAATCTTTACGATTTGTGTTGATATGCTTATCAAAAATAGGAGTTTGTGTACTATATTTGCTGTTTAAATCAAAACTTTATACGGATATGAGATATAGTGAAAATTATCTTAATTCTAAATTTGAGGCCTTTTAATAGACCTTTGGGTTAATAAGGACTATCATGATTGTTTCAGATGTTTTAAATAACTAATAATAAAATAAATGTTTCTATTAATTTTAAAGATTTTTTGTTTATTAAGGTTATTAAATTAGATTTAAAGTTAAATTACATTTTTGTTTTTTTGAAGGTAATTGGAACAAATTGTTGTAAATCTAAATGTTTGTTGTTTTTAAGTTTAGTGCTTTTGACCCAAAGGCCTACAAAAGGTAACTTATTTTTGTCCTTTTTTCCTTCTCCTCGTTCACCTGATACAAGAAAAAAAATATCATACCTGTGAGATTACTGTAAGGTACAATTTTTAAAGTTCAAAGTCTTGGGTTTTCGTCATTGAAACCTTTTTTAAGTACTTTGGGCGCTTAGTCTTGAAAGCGTTGAAAAACGCGGGCGTCAGGAGGCTATTTACGTAGTTTACAATCATTTAGTAAATAAATAATGTTGTGGGTAAACGTGTAGAGTGATTTTATTATTGTGAATTTTTATTTTTAAAAGACAAAATGGAATCTTTTGATCCTTGTTTATTTTTCTATCTCACTCTAATTACTTGTGTCTCTTCCTTTAAAATTAACCTATACTACCGCGGCGTCACCCTTATTATCCGCGTTTTGACGGACACTTTTTCAACACAGAAATTGTACTCCTTATCTCTATCATCCATATTAAGGGAGCAGACGTTTGACAGAAATCTGCATCTTTTCAGTGTTGCTAACTCTCTTTAGAGAAAGCACAGTTTGTTAACAACAAACCGATAGATTGGTATCATTCCATTCCCCCTATCCCATTCCAAAGACTGATAACGCGTTGGCTCCACCCGTGGTGTTACAAACGTCTTTAGGTGAGTTAATTTCACCTCACTTTCCATTACATAGGCTGTGTGCCTGTTTGCTAGCTTCACAATAAAAATAAAAAACGATATTTGGTAACCCTGATGCCGCGTCTCAAACGACTGTGAACACGTATTACTTATCAGTGGTATAACTTAACCATAACGTCTAAAACGAGAACTATTTTTTGCCCTTTGGCAATATTCTATTTTGTCTGTAGTCAAGGTCAGTGAATTATAAACAAAGGAGTTTTTGGCGAGAACTGAAAGGAGATGTAGTGCTGTCCAGTTTTATTTTCTAAAAATGTGTAAAATTACTCTAAAATGAACAATAATTGTAGGATATTGATAGTTTTTGAGTAGTAATTATGTGTTTTTGTGAGAAATGTGAACTATATAGTCAGATGAGGCCTTTTGAGTTGTCACAAAAACTCCGTTGAATGGCTTCAGTTGATAACCTACAGCTCAGCTAAGCTATACATAGGCATAGGAAAATGAAGAAACTACATTATAATCCAAGATCTGGCTGAAAGGCCTAGCTGCAAAGCCATAAACCTAAATAAATAATAATTATAAACAAAGCAAATGTATTATTTTAAAGTATTATTTTAATTTTAACGCTGATTCGAGTCTAAAATCCGTTATAAATAACTAAATACGCATGTAACAATAACAAGTTTCACGTGATCAGTGATTTTTTAAGTTTATCAAGGATATTTAGTGGAATTTGAAGCAAAAATCTTTTCGTTATAATTTGTCGGTATTTACCAAAGAACAACTAACATGATAGGTTTGTAATGGTTAGTTTAACTTCTTTTAATTAAATAATTATTCTATTAACTATCACAAGGTGTTAAAGCTCTTGCTTACAAAATTATAGTCATTATTGTTAAAGTAAAAATGCTAATGTAAACAAGCTGTTGACAAAATGCATACGTCATAACTAAAGCAACTTGATACTTGCACGATGTTTGATATCACACTAAAAATCATTAATAAGTATCGACACTGCTCTTGACCTCATACTGGAGTTGCTAGTTGAGACAAAGCGAAAGTGGCGCCCCTATTATTTTCTACTTTATTTTGCAATCCTGTAATGCCAGTCATGATCTACGGACGATTTCGATAATTGGCCGGCCTTTACGAGGCAATGTCATTAAAAGGTCCATTCACTATCCTGTAGTGCAGTGTTAAAGTCGGCGGAGTTTGCGGGACTGCAGAGGCATTTTGCTCAATGTTCTAGGACGCAAAACAAGCTACATTAAACATTCATAGTCCTGCATTAAGTGGCGGATCGTTAGGAAGACTGCCATGCTGGATAGTGATTTGGAGGGCCGTTTTAGTTAAAATGTATTTGTAAGAGACAGAACAAAGAAAATCTAAAGGGCAAAAGGCCCCTTTCAATGCAGTATAGTGAAAAGCACTATACTGCATTGAAGTCCACCTAGCAGTTCAACGCGTAATGCAGGATTGTGTTATGTTATATATCACAGTCTACTTGCATCCTGGAACAGCGAATAGAATGCCTCTTGAATCCTGCAAGCGGCACCCATTGCAGTATTATGCATGAGCCCTTTAAGATACACTGTTCGTGAATCATGAACATGCAACACGAAATAGTTGACTTTTCTGTGTCTCTCTTGCAGTATCCATAGTAGTCTGTGGTCACAAGTCACAGGTGACCCATGACATCAGAGTGACATCTTTCCGCTGTTGCTGTAGCTGAATCTGATAGAATAAAATAATTAATAAAGACGAACTTTATACATTTTATCTATAGATCTGTAGAACAAAATAAAACGTTTTATTAATACCTGTAGTAATAAGAAATTTAAAATATTATCTATGAGACAGAATAAGAGATAAATGTTTAAAAGATGAAATATTACTTGCTTCTTGCCGTTTTTGGCGTATGTAAGTGTTTTCAACAATTGCTCTTTGATTCTATTTTCTTTTTCATAATTGGTATTCACCTTGTTAATTTTTTTCCAGATGCCAATTGTGAAAGGTTACATGAACAGATATACTCTTCAATCGAAGGCAGTGCTGCTTGTTTTAGAAGGCTCAATGGAACACACCAAGCAGGATGTTCTTGTATGTTTGTGTATGATTGCCTTGCCATGATTCATATATTCATATGATTAATTATTAACTTAACATCAATACAATTACAGCTTCAGACAAAGGTGCTGTGGGTGTGGTTCAAATGATAAGTGATATAACGGATGCACAATGGATTGCATTCAACTCTAGTGCTGGTCCATATATGGCTATAGTGAACACGGACATCTTTAAAGATGTGATTGAAGTGTTAATGGGGCATCCTGAAAATGTAGCTGGGGTTGTTATTTTCAACAATGTTACAGACAGGTAAATGATAGAAAAGTGGTTTAATGAGTAATTTTTAAAGTTATTCACTACTACCCATGCCCACTATTACTTTCACCATGTGGGTCTTGCACTTTACACACATATATTCTGAACCCTGAAAATATTGAAATGAATCATATTTATATGCCTTATATACCGATCACAATAGACATTATTCTGCCCTGAAAAAATAAAAATCTAAGACCCAATTCTCCTGCCTCCTACTGGTTCCAGTTGTGAATCTAAACCATCCAGGTCCTATTTAAAAACACACAAAAAATCATAAAAATGGATTCAGAAGGTTCGGAGGAACCTAGAATCTGATCCTAGCGCCACCTGCCGGCTCCAATTGTGAATTTAAACCATCCAGGGACTCACTCAAACATACAAAAACAATATATTAGATTTATATTGATTAAAGTTCACATAATGTTAATCAAAGAAAGAGTGGGTATGGCGCCATCTATTTGATGCTTATGTCATTTAGTTGACAGCAAAGTCATACTTACCAATCTCTTGGCTTAAATAAGAAATTGCAATAAATTTTTTTCATTGCTGTCCCGGCAGATGTCGTCCTGGCCGGAAAAGCTTTAATTGATATGCCGACAGCAGCGCCACCTACCGGGTCCAATTGTGAACCAACTCAGAAACCTTCTTTGGTTCATGCACAACAACTTTGCTAAAGATTTACGATTCTATAAAGGACATACAGACAAACATTCATTTTTATATATCAAGAAGATCATAATAACCTATCCTATGTCTGAAGTTGAAGCAAATCCGGCAAAATGAAAAAAAAAACATCAAAATTGGTTGAGTAGTTTCGAAGTTCATTGCGGTCAAATACTGTGACAAGGAATATTTATATATATATATATATATATATATATATATATATATATATAAAACATTAACATAAAATTCATGTTTTAGTTTCTACAATTTTTATTGTGACTTGTTGAGTATTGTAGCAAATTAGACACACAAGTTTTAAAAATAGTCAAAATAAATTTGTAATTAGTCATGTTTCAACAGTCGTTTTTACTGAGATTTTGGCATTTATTTTGAGATTGTTATGAGTTACAGGACTCTAATTAAAATGCCGTTGGAATTACTATAGAATTTATTAGAACTATACAAACATGTATAACACAGGTATAAATATAACTGAACACAATCAGTCCAAACGTAATGTGCAATTCAATATCACGCGCAAAGTCCGTCACTATATAATAGGTTGGGGAAAAAGTCTTTTCGCATATAGTATGTATGAACTTGTAATAAGATCTCTTTGGCTATTCCATTTGTATCTGGCTGGTTTTGGTATCATTAAAAAGTTTTAATTTTAAAGAAGACAATTCCAAATTCTAATTAGGAAAATGTGTGATTTTCATTTGTTTTCATATTGTAAAAATGAGTGAATCTAATGAAGAAATTCAATACATTTTAAAATTTTACTACAAAAAAGGTAAAAATGCAACACAAGCCGCGAAAAAAATTGTGATTTTTATGGACCTAATGCAGTATCTGTGAGAGTAGCGCAAATTTGGTTTAAACATTCTCAATCCGGAAATTTTGATATCAATGATGCATGTCGCTCTGGTCGCCCTGTTACGGATAAAATTGATGCCATTTTTGAAAAAGTGAAACAAGATCGGCATATTAGTAGTTATGATGTCGCTGGAGAACTGGGAATTGACCACAAAACGGTTTTGACGCATTTGAAAAAAGCTGGGTACACAAAAAAGCTCGATATTTGGGTGCCTCATGAGTTCACTGAAAGAAAGCTAATGAACCGTGTCCTCATTTGTGATTCTTTATTACGACGTAATGAAACCGAACCATTTTTGAAGAAGCTGATAACTGGTGATAAAAAGTGGATCACGTGCGACAAGAACGTGCGAAAAAGATCGAGGTCAAAGGCCAGTCAGGCTTCACAGACTGTGGTGAAACCCGGGTTAACTCGCAACAAGGTGATGCTGTGTGTATGGTGGGATTGGAAGGGCATTATTCATTATGAGCTGTTACCGCCAGGCAGGATCATCGATTCTGAACTGTACTGCGAATAACTGATGAGATTAAAGCAAAAAGTTGAGAGAAAGCGGCCGGAATTAATCAACAGAAGGGGTGTGGTTTTTCACCATAATAACGCTAGACCTCACACATCTTTAGCCACTAAGCAAAAATTACGAGAGTTTGGCTGGGAGGTGTTAATGCATCCGCCGTATAGTCCTGACCTTCCACCTTCAGATTTTCACCTGTTTCGGTCTCTGCAGAATTCCTTAGGCAGTGTCAGGTTAACGTCACGAGAGGACTGCCAAAACCACTTGTCCCAGTTTTTTGATCAGAAACCCCAAAATATTTATAGCAATGGGATCACGTCCCTACCTACAAGATGGCAAAAAGTTATCCAACAAAACGGCACCTACATACTTTAGTTAAATGTAAATAAACTTTATAAAAAAAACCTTTTGAATTTTTATATAAAATGCGAAGAAACTTTTTCCCCAACCTAATAGATTATCGAATGTACACACATTTTGTCTCGCTAGTGGTTATCGCTTGACTGCCCTTCCTCAATCAGGAAATTGCTTTATATGGCACAAATGCAAATATGTCTGCCCGCCAAGTGTCGACGCAATTTCCCAGAAATCGTAATCCGCACACCTGCCTAATTATGCCTGCAAACGGTCATAAACGAGTACAATAGGCTGCTCTCCACAATAACCAATAAATAAGTAAACAAAAGAAGACAATCATAAAAGAACTACAATGTTCCGGGCTACCTGGAAGAGATCGCCATAAGCGATAAGGCCGCCTATTGTTCTAATGGAAATGTCTTTATATTAAATGTCTAGGTTTAAGTTATCGTGAACAATAAAGAGTTTTCATTCATTCATTCATTCAATGTTATTAGCTCAAACGCCGGCGGTTAATAAATGTGCTTTGTTTACAAATATGCAGGTGGCCCAAATTGTATGTATATCTTAGATTTAATTTTTTAATTATCCTAATTTTTCTTGATACTTCATCTTGCACTATACAAAAGCATATTCCATGTTCATGCCTCTGGGTCCACCTATGGGGTGCTCCACATCACTATATTTATTGCTTGATTATAATTTCATCTATTATGTAATTTATTTTATTGCTATTTGTACAAATTTTCATACTAAGTAGTAGAGCACTAAAAACTCACTTTTTAATAGTAAATTATAGAATTACAATTTTCATTTCATGTTCAAGACCACAGGCAACAAGTACTTCTAAAATAACCTAATCTGTGAGTGTGCTACCTAGTATATTTTTTATGGCCCTATTTCAGTAACTCACTCTATTACAATTGTATAGTTTTACTTTAATTAAAGGAATGTGTGTGAATGTATGGGGAATAAACATACATTAAGTTTTATTTAGTAGACTAGAGTTTGACCCGCGGCTACCCCATGTATCATACCCTAGGCAGTAGCTTTATTTTACTTATATAAAAACTTAATTCGGTTTTTTACATATAATAATAACAAACAAACTAAGTCCATATAATCTAGACAACTGCCCAGTAAAACATAAAGGTGAGTCGAAGTCAGCCTGATTTGAAGTAATATAGTGAATAACACTCCTGGGAAATTCCCACAGGATTTCCGAAATATAAAGTATAGCATCACTTAAAAAAGGACTTGGCTATCATTTTAGTGAAATCATATCAAAATCAGCTAATATTTATGCAATCTAACAATTTGTATCATACCCGGGAAAATGCCCAAATAAATAGCTCCAATGTACAGATACGGCATGTGTAGATTTTTATAATATTATAGATATGTAATTATGTTTCAGTACATTTTCGTTCACACAAGAGTCAAGGTGTCCTAATGAATATTCATCTGGTTTTGAAAACCAGTGCTCTTCAAGTAGCAGTTCTGTTTGGAATGATCAGGGAACAGGACTTCTAAGAAGAAATATTCCATTCCCCATATTCTACTTACCAGACTCCAAGATGGATCAAATAGAAAAGATTCAAGAATGCTACTTAAAGTAAGTTTTTGTTTACAATGTTTTGTTAGTAACATCATTCTGTTTATTGGAAATTTAGACCTATGCAATTCCTCTTTCTGAGTGCTACTCAACTGCCCTCTTCCCTCTTCCTCTCTTTTACCCGCTCCATTCACAGTGTTAGGCCTTGTTTCTTGGGAATTGTTTCTATTCATGTCCCAAGCCTCATTTCCGATAGAAAAGGACCACAAATTTAAAAAATGGTCTAGGAAGTGAGCATTTCTGTTTAAGATGTACTTACTATATAGATTTTGCATTTTTGCTTTAAGTGTTCTGTTTAAAATATGTCATTTAAATATCCCTTTTTATCTATACAATTATATTATTATTATTACAACTTTAGGTCTTTGGGGTCCATCGGCAAAGGGTTTCTTCAAAGAAATTTTGTCAGAAACCCTTTGATACCACCCTTGATCAGAAATCAGAAGGCTGGTTCGTATTTCGCGCAACGTATCCGCATTGCCATATAGCGTGGCAATGCAGTCAGCCTTCTGGGCACGCTTCCCTCTGGCAGCGGTTTGTTACGTACTTTATATTAATTTATTAAGTTGGGGAAAAAGTTTCTTCGCATTTTATACAAAATTCAAAAGGTTTTTTTACAAAGTTTATTTACATTTGACTAAAGTATGTAGGTGCCATTTTGTTGGATAACTTCATCTTGTAGGTAGGGACGTGATCCCATTGCTATAAAAATTTTGGGGCTTCTGATTAAAAAACTGCGACAAGTGGTTTTGGCAGTCTCTCGTGATGTTAACCTGACACTGCCTAAGGAATTCTGCAGAGACCGAAACAGGTGAAAATCTGAAGGTGCAAGGTCAGGACTATACGGCGGATGCATTAACACCTCCCAGCCAAACTCTCGTAATTTTTGCTGAGTGGCTAAAGATGTGTGAGGTCTAGCGTTATCATGGTGAAAAACCACACCCCTTCTGTTGATTAATTCCGGCCGCTTTCTCTCAATTTTTTGCTTTAATCTCATCAGTTGTTCGCAGTACAGTTCAGAATCGATGGTCCTGCCTAGCGGTAACAGATCATAATGAATAATGCCCTTCCAATCCCACCATACACACAGCATCATCTTGTTGCGAGTTAACCCGGGTTTCGTCACAGTCTGTGAAGCCTGACCGGCCTTTGACCACAATCTTTTTCGCACGTTCTTGTCGTACGTGATCCACTTTTCATCACCAGTTATCAGCTTCTTCAAAAATGGTTCGGTTTCATTACGTCGTAATAAAGAATCACAAATGAGTACACGGTTCATTAGCTTTCTTTCAGTGAACTCATGAGGCACCCAAATATCGAGCTTTTTTGTGTACCCAGCTTTTTTCAAATGCGCCAAAACAATTTTGTGGTCAATTCCCAGTTCTCCAGCTACATCGTAACTACTAATATGCCGATCTTGCTTCACTTTTTCATAAATGGCATCAATTTGTGCGTAACAGGGCGACCAGAGCGACGTGCATCTTTGATATCAAAATTTCCGGATTGAAAACGCTTAAACCAAATTTGCGCTACTCTCACTGATACTGCATTAGGTCCATAAACATCACAAAATTTTTTCGCGGATTGTGTTGCACTTTTGCCTTTTTTGTAGTAAAATTTTAAAATGTATCGAATTTCTTCATTGGATTCACTCATTTTAACAATAAGAAAAACAAATGAAAATCCACACATTTTCCTAATTTGAATTTGGAATTGTTTTCTTTAAAATTAAAACTTTTTAATGATACCAAAACCAGCCAGATACAAATGGTATAGCCAAAGAGATCTTATTACAAGTTCATACATACTATATGCGAAAAGACTTTTTCCCCAACCTATTATTTATAATTTAGTTTATTTTTAAGTATTTAGTTTCATATTTTCTTTTTTTTTCTTTTCTTTCTAGTTATTATTGCTTATTATATTATAAAGTGGTAAAGTTTATGAGTTTGTTTATAGGAAGTAGTCTCTTGAACTACTGAACTGATTTTGAAAATTCTTTCGCCATTAATTAGAAAGCTACATCATTTTTGAGTGACATACTGTATAATATTTGATTGTAATTCATAATACTTTTTGATGTGAAATATCAATTTAAAAAAAATAGGCTGATGTGTTGATTTATTGGTGTGTGCTGACTAAACAGTAGATAAATCCCAGGGTCAAATATTCATTCTCTCTGGTGAGCATTGACTTGAGAAAGGAGTGTTTTTCTCATGGGCAATTATATGTTGGCTTATCTTCGAGTAGCGCCCAGTGAAGTAGGCACAGGAATTAGTGTTTTTCCCATAGGTAATTATATGTTGGCTTACCTCGAGAAGGGCCCAGTGAAGTGGGCATGGGAAGGAGTGGTTTTCCCATGGGCAACTATGTGTTGGTATAACTCAAGTAGCGCTCATCGAAGTGGGCATGAGTCAACTAGTCCTTATTAATATTTTCCTATTAACATTATAAGTACGAAAGATAACTGTGTCTGTTTCATTTTCACAAAAAAAACTACAGGACCGATTGGGCTGAAATTCGGTGTGTGTGTATATATATATATATATATATATATATATATATATATATATATATATATATATATATATATATATTAGATGCCGAGGATGAATATAGGATACTTTTCATTCCCGAGAATGGGATAGATTTCGGGATAGAATTATGTAAAGGTTATCCTGGAAAATAGCATAGTTTCCAGATAGTGTCTATTACTTCAACTACAGTACCAACAATTAATTAGTGACTACCGACTTTTTGGACCTTTTGAACCTTCTGGACTTTTTGTCATTTTTGGTTTGGTATTTTTTGTCACTTTTGTTTTTACTCTTTCTATCATTTTTTGTTGTTGCGTTTTTACCATGTTCATCCTTTTTGAGGCTTTTGGACTTTTTGATTTTACTAATTACTATTATAATACTACTATACGGACTGTAATATTTTAAATGCGAAAGGAACTCTGTCTGTTACACTTTCACGGAAAAACGAATGGACAATTATTGCTGAAATTTGGCATACCGCATATGTGTAGTTTTAATACCGAAAATGAATTTCATCCCGGGAGATGGGATTGTTTGCGATATAAAATTAAGTAAATCTTCCTGGGGCGAATACAGCCTACATAAAAATTTAATACATGGGAACCTGTATGAATGCTTTCTCTTTAAACAATAGTTACGTACCAGTGTTTGACAAGCGGCGCGGCTGCGGGGAAATCTCTAGTCATATATAATTTTGTACTTGTATTTTAATTAGTTTTAATAATTGTGAGAGTATTCTGGAAGATTTTGTCAGCGGCGACAAGACCTCATATTGTATATGAATAATGGTTGGAATGGAATGGTTTTTATATGCAAAAAACATTAATTCTTTCTTTAAATAAAATGCATAGTTTATTTTTATTTTTTATTACCTATATTTTCGCATTTGACCATTATCTCGCTCGATGTGAGCGGAGATATGGTCTAAGATCGAGCACGCTTACTTAGAAGGTACCTATTCACACGAGACTTGAAGACACCCAGGTTGTAGGTTTTGGGAAAAACAGACTCCGGCAGTGAGTTCCACTCCTTTGCTAGCTTTTTGCTTTGCTTTATCCTTTGATAGTTATTACTTCTTTCAAATACATTACAATAAATAAATCAAAAATGCATGATTACCCTACATTTTTCTGCAAATATTAGGTTGCCTTATTACTCACTTACTGTATCTTCCAGATTACATATTTTGTTGGTCACTTAATTTTATTATTTTATTTCAGTAACAGTTGTCAAGTGTCAACATACCCAAACATTACACTCCGGAGGCGCAGATATGCGCATGACCTCCCTCCCTGAAATACCGCTGCAGGGGCCCTCTAGCATCTAGGGAGCAGAGGAGTCTTCACCCCTGTTGACGAAGTGAGTTTGCCTCTCCCGGGGCATTCTCAAGCACTTGTGCGCTAGGATCGGTGTGGGCGTAACTACGTTCTGTATCTCACGCCTTTCCTGCCATAAGCGCGGGGCACATGGGAGGAGGGTGGTTTTAGTGGGGTATTGATTAGTCGAGTCTCCACACAAGCCGGTTGATTATTGTTTGGATTGCCTCAGTGGAAAGCCTCCATGATCAACAACGGTCTAATCCCTAGCAAAGGACCCGGTATGTGCGAAATGCATTTCCCCCGCTTTAAAAAAAAAACCCAAACATTACACTAAAAAGTGATTCAGAAGTCTCCTAGTCCTATTTTCAATTCATATCCATAAACAGGTTTTATTTTCTTTGCAGATTTAATCTCGACAAAACAAATCAGAAAGGCAGACCACTATGTTCAGTGCAGTTGAATTCTTTCATGTTTGCAGCAGTAAATAGTGAAGTTTGTTTGAGAAGGTACGGGTGGGTTTTATGAACGTAAATAATAGTTTTTTTAGGATTTTAATTAAGTACTTTCTACTTTATTGTTATTATAATGTTTATGATTATATTTTTTCTATTTTGTTATTGATCATTATCGTTATTGATCAGCTCAATTTTTTACTAAGAGTATATTTCTGATGACCTGTTATTGATTACAGATTATTTAAACTTGTTGTTTGTATGTTTAATGTAATGCAGTTTTAACAAAAATGCTAAGGAGCTGAAGTTATGTAGTTGCGTACTGAGCAGAATGTATAGAAAAGGACTAGAAATATTGTTTTCATCGATAAAATCTATTATGATACACTTTAGAATTTTTCTTATAACTACATATATAAACAATACTTATTTTTTTCAGATCTGCAACATCTGCGCTCCTGACTCCTACTAAAGTATGTGACCCACTGGGTGATAATAATGTGTACTATTCCTTATTTCCAAGACCTAAAGAAAAAGAGACAGCAAATAAGTCTATAATACTTGTCACGGCTCGTATTGACAGTGCTTCTATATTTGATGGTAAGATTAAGTTTATTTAAGTAAAGTACAGGCCTCTTATTAAAAAGCAAGCATTAGTACAGGTTACATTGTACTAAATTTTTATGTTAGTGCTATTTGCCCCTGGAACATTCACTTCATTTAATATCGCTAACTATCCCATGTCCCGGGATGAAAGTATCTATGTCTATTTTACACTTTGAAACTACATGTACTATCGCATTTTTTTCTGAATGATGACTTTTATATGTATAAACTTGAGAAATGATTCTCCAATGAAAACTTTCATCTCCTATTTAAACCCGTTCTAGTTTTGATTTTGCGATAAAAAGTAGCAGCCTGCGTGTCTCGTCTCGTCTATCATCTGTAAACTACAAATGACGAAAATGGCGAAAATGACCAAAACAACAAAAATGACAAATCACAAAAGAAACAAAACCTATCCTATCCTGTAAATCTATCCCTTTTCCGGGGTGAAAAGTATCCTATGTCCATCCTAGATATTGAACTTACATAATATAACAAATTTCAGCCAAATCGGTCCAACAGGTTTACCATGAAAGCATAACAGACAAACAGAAAAATATACATTTATACCATTTTTCGGGTTAAATCCATCCTTGGGATTGAATATATATAAATATATATATATATATATATATATATATATATATATATATATATATATATATATATATATATATATTACTGAGTTTCAGTCAAATCAGTCCAGTAGTTTTTCTGTGAAAGCATAACAGACAGAGTTACTTTCGCATTTATTTATATAATAATAGAGATTAATTTCAAGATACAAATTTTTTTACAATTTCTATAAAATAGTTCTCGTCCATGTTGTGTGTTGTTGTACATTTCAGGCCTGTCTCCGGGTACTGCCAGTTCTGTGGTTGGTACAGTCACACTTTTGACCGCAGCCGCAACACTAGCTAAAATGATTCCAGTTACTGAAGCCAACTTGTATGGTATGTTTATATTCAAGTTTATTCTCTAAAAGTATTACCTTGGTTAATTATAATTTGTCTATAACGTAAAAAAATAATCAGATACTAGTATTAATAAAACTTTTGGCTATCAATCCATACAAATAAAAATGTAATATAGTGACTGTAATTTTAAAATATGATTGCTCATCACGTGGGTTTAATCAAATGCCGATTGATATATTATAACAGCACTTACAAACAGCTAGAGATACAACAAGTGTTAATAGTTAGAGGTCAACCAATACCCCTATACACTCACTTAGTTGTAATAAGATTAGTTGTTCTTATTCTGGAATTACTTATTGGTATCATTGCAAACTACACGTACATTGACAAACATAGATTAGAGACGTACATTGCAAAGCTATGAAGTACAACAATGAGAATTCTCGAAATGTCATCTGCACGCGGTAACAATATAGAAAATTAAGGTTATTTAATCAGCGTGGTGTCATTGCTGTTTTTTAGAATGTTTTAAACGTAGAATAACGGGTAGTATAGGTGTTTTCTACAAATCGTGCACCTATGTTTTCCGGCGCAACAATTATTTTTTATGAAAAAGGTCGTCCGCAAATTACGTCACACGAGTTTCATGATTTTTTGACCCCACCCATGTCCTTGTCACATCTGGTCACATTCGTGAGAGTCCTCCCTCTCTAGTGTGTCTAGTTTTCAGCCAGGTGGTAGGGCAATTGCCCGACTGGATGACTACCACCCTTGGTCTAGAGTACGCCGCCATAACAACTTTGAGTTGTGTTCCGGCATCAGTGCCCAGGTTCCAGTTTCTTCTTCAAGGTCGGCAGTACATTGGCAGGAGCCCTGGTATCTAATGTCTCTATATAATTTGAAGCGTTTATCATGCACATACCTGTCGTTTGTTTACATACATGCAGAGACTTGCCAATTGTTTATATAAATGAGTAAGTTCGCATTCCAGTCTTCTTTCAAACGTTAATGAGTCATGTTAATGTTTGATTTGTGCTATTAAAATGAATCCAAGAAAGAACAAATGTCTTTCCATAAGTTCCTTAAGTAAACGCTTCTTATTTTGAACTCTTGACAATTTGAAATTTATCTGTGGTCCCTTGAGTTTCAAATTATCGAGAGTCGACTGTATTCTGAAGTTTTTCCTTAATAGATCAAATTTCTTGTTTTTAATCTTAAATATATTACATTTTGAAATGTGGCGTCACGAAATTTAGGACCCCTCCCACCCATTATCACACAGTGTCGCACTTCGTCGACTCTCTCATCCCCCCTTAACGTGTGATGTAATTTATTGATGGGCCCCTAATCACAATTGATCGATTATAGAATTTTTGTCTATCACACTTGTATGAAAGTTTGTCTCTCAGAAGTGGCTCAATGGATTTCAAGGAAAGTTTTAAGGATTAAAACAAGAATTTAATGTTAGATTTTCGTGTGTTTTATTCTGACATTTTTCAATGTTCAGAGTCCTACACAAATAATACAAAGTCAATGTCCCGGGTATACAAATTGTCGGCAATAACTACTATACAACAAGTGCTTATTATCTTATAAACTAAATACTTCATTATTAATTTTAAATATTTTTTTCTTTCAGATAACAATGTTCTCTGGACGTTATTTAATGGTGAAGCATTCGACTATATAGGCTCACAACGTGTTGCGTATGACTTGAAAAAGGGTTCTTGGCCATATGCACCTTTAAAACCCTCCAATATAAGATTGCATGTGGAGATAGGCCAGATTGGTGGAGCTATGACTATCCATAAAAACGATACCTTATGGCCCTTAAATGTATATGCACCGAATTATTCTGTTTATAATACTGAAGTAAGTAATTGTACGTACTGTATATTTAAATAGGTACTAGCATTTGCCCGCAACTTCGTCCACGTTGGACAGGTAATAAAGGTTACATTAATTTTGCCAATATTTAAAATAATTTTTAAGTTAAAGGTTACCAGGGCAGTGGATTTTTTTGTATGAAAACACAATAATTCCGAACACTAGAAAAACCCCGGCTAAGCGATATTACTAAGGCATACACACCTACAACTGTTCTACAAAATATATCTAATAAATATAGAGACTGCCACATCAAGTAAGTCCTATAATCGCCTGTGTTCAATGTTAGGAAATCGCGGGAAATATACAAAGTCTTGAATTAGTCAGATATTATATACCTACCAAGCTATGCATGTAAGAGAATACGGCTAATTTTCATGCTATTTTTGGCCGCGAAATCGATTCTCAGATAATAAAATCGGGTTTCCCAGGATATAATTTAAAAACGAAGGTAAATAAACGTTCTAGTAAAAATCGTATCGGAATCGTCCAATTTTAATCCACTCTAACAAAAATTCAAAGTAAACAAAGTACCGAAACTTTTGAAAAATAATGTAAACTATTGTTATGTGATGTGGGTACCGGGATTGAAAGGAAACACCGAGCTAAAGAGAAACTGCCTTTATTTAATTAAAAGTAATTAAATAAGAATACCTTTTCATTTCTCATGAGGATGAAAATAGCACTTTTCGTCCCTGGGAAACTATTTACCCTGCTGTCAAAAAATTTAAAAACTATGTGAATCATAGATAATACATGAGACTTATGTCTCAATTTTGTTTTACAGCCACTGTTAAATCGCGTCATAAATTGTAATATAAAATTTTCAATAAATTTGTAACATTATTTTATACTTTTAACTAATCAGTTTATATTTATTTTCCTCGTATTCGAAATGAAAAGCAGAGTTAACCTTGGGTGAAAGGTTTATTTAGGCACTCGATCTATTTAGCGCCCTCATTGCGCCAAAACATCTCATGCCTAAATACGTAACTTTCACCTCTCGTGTAATAGCGCCTGTACACTCTCCTCGAGGCATTGCGAGGCATGACGAGTGCGAGAGTGTACATGGTCCACTCGCCTCATCTCCTTTTGTCTCGTCTCGCCTCGTCTGCTCTCCGTTCCGAGTCGGTTTTTTGTGCGCGAGTCAAAGGGTTACCCTCGCGAGGCGACGCGAGTGCTTCACTATACATTCTCACGTCATTGAGTATCAATCTTCTCGATATTCGCAACCCATACTGAATAGACGAGAGTTTACAAGGTCATACTTGTCACTCGTAACACTCGCGCGAGTGTGCTCGGTGAGACACGGCGAGAGCACTCGGGTGAGAGTGTACTTCCAGCATAACAATCTATATTTCCAATTATGCACACGCTTTTATCGATTGACTCGCGTTCCGATCCGTTCGATCGACGTTCCGGTGTCTCGTGACTGAATAGTCTCGTAGCCTTACTCTCTTGATGTTCCACCGTATCGTTGCCGGGCAGTCCGCAGGCCCTAGCCCTGGCCCTGGAGGTGGCCCAGAAGGTGGTGCGTCAGAGTAAGTCGTTGGAGGGCATCGGCCATCCTCCGAATGTCGCATCGGTGAGGGAGCGCTGGAGTGACTATGCGCGAAGCTGGAGTCGCGCATGCCAAGCAAGAAGACTCGTCGTCGTGCGTTAGAGTTAAGCGACGTACACCGGATAAGGGATAAAGATAAAGAAGCCCATGAGCTGGTTTGTGTTATTTATGGATTCGTGGCTATAGTCGAGTGTAGTTTTATCCCGGACTTGGACAAGGTATCGGACTGACTGTTCAGTGTGAGTTATACTTGCATTGGCTTATATAAAGGCATATTCTCTTAGATCGGTGTTTCCTTCCAATCCTGGTATCCACAGCACGTATACTGTTTGTTTTGGTATTAATAGCATCCGAATTAGCCAATTCTTATGTATACTATCTATTATAAATCACTTTCGGGAAAACCCCGCGGGATTCTCGGAAATAAAGTACCGCATCATTTGAAAAAGAACTTAAGCTATCGTTTTAGTGAAAATTATGTTGGAATAGGATGATTTTTATCCGCTCTAATATCTTTAAACTCCTCCCAAGAAAATTCCCGGGATAAAAAGTAGCGCAGATTTTAAGACCGAAAATTTGCTATCGATCAACGAAAACCGCTTCGAAATGGGCCCAGTAGTTTTTACCTGAATCTCGAACAAACATACAAACCGACAAACAGACAAGAAATCTAAAAAAATGCATCGTGTTCTCCGTCGTTAATACAGTCTATTACAGTAGTTTTTTTTTTAAATAGCTTCAATGTACAGACACGATATATTTATAATTTTGTAATATTATAGATAAACTAGAGTTTACCCCACGGCTGCGCCGCGGGTCATCCTCTAGTGCGTATCTCTTGTTTAAAGAGCAGGCGTTAATACAGGTTACATTGTATTAATTTTTTATATTGGTGCTATTTGCCCCCGGAAGATTTACTTAATTTTATATCGCAAACTATTCCATCGTCCTTTTCGGTATTCAGACAAACTACTTACAACTTTTTTTATAGATTATGAATTTTTATATCTATAAACTTGAGAAATGATTGGCCTGCCATACAAACTTTCATCCCCTATTTCAACCCGTTCTAGTTTAATTTGTCTATCCCCGTCATCTCTCTGTAAACTACATAAACGACCAAAACTGCAATAACTGCTACAACTACCAAAACCTATCAAAACTACCAAAATGACCAAAAATACCAAAACTGTTAACACTATTAAAACTACCAAAACTAATAAAACTACCAAACCTACCAAAATTATCAAAACTTCCAAAACTATTTAAACTTTCGAAATGACGAAAATGGCAAATCACAAAAAAAACAAAACCTATCTTACTTTCTGGGATAACCTTTACATAAATCTATCCCATTATCCGGGGTGAAAAGTATCTCTTGTCCACCTTTGGTATTAAAATTATATATATACTGAATTTCACCCAAATCGGTCCAATAGTTTTTCCGTAAAAGCATAACGAACAGAGAGACAAATATATTTTATCCCGGAAACTAATTCATTTTTCAGCATAAAAAGTATCCTATGTTCGTCCTCGGCATCGAAAATATTGTTACGAGTCGCAAGACTCGAATTAAAATGCCGTTAGAATTACTATAGAGTTTATTAGAACTATACAAACACGTATAACACAGGTACAAATATAACCGAATACAACAAGTCCAAACGTAATGCAGAAGGTCGTAATTCAATAAAACGCGCAAAGTCCGTCACTTATTAGGTTCCGATTGTAGTACAGACGTCTTGCTTCGCTCCTGGTTATCGCTCGACTGCCTACTCCCTCAATCGGGCCATTGCTTTATACTGCACAAATGCAATATGTCCGCCTGGCAGCGTGGACCAAATTTCCTAGAATCGTAATCCGCACACCTGGCTAATTATGCCTGCAAGTGGCCATAAACGAGTACAATAGGCTGTTATCCACAATAACCAATAAATAAGTGAACAAAAGAAGACAATCATAAAAGGATTACAATTAGTTCAAACGCCAACGGGTAATAAAATGTGTTTTTAATTTTTATAGACATGCAGGTGGATTTTGTTTTCGTTGGAACTTAAGTTGTAACAATATATATACTGAGTTTCAGCTAAATCGGTCCAGTAGCTTTTCCGTAAAAACGGAACAGATAGACAGACAGAGAGAGTTACTTTCGCATTTATAATATTAATAGGGATAGGAATATAAAGCTGACCTCTATCATTGATTAACACTGGGCAGACAGACGGTTCTCATTTTATTTTTGTGCAACCTATGGAGCGTCACACATTTTTTGGAAAAATATGTACTACTTACAATAAGTTTTTATGTTAAAAAATGGTAAAAGTATTCACTCTTCAGTGAAATTGTTAATTATATTTCACGGGAAACATAAGCAATGGCAGAATTCCAAATTTTACGATAGCACTACAGTCAATCCATAAACATTTGGCTGACTAAAGGTCAATGACTCAACAGTTGAGATGCTGACATTCAAGGGGCTTGCCACTTCAATTTTGCCTAGTTCCCTGGGGCAATAAAGTTGCTCTTTACTGTAGTTATTATAATAAAAATTATAGATTGGATGGTATTTATTATGTTAGTTTTCATTTATTGTGAAGCTGGCAAACAGGCAGACGGCTCATCTACGAAAATGGTTACCATCGCCTATAGATGTTTGCAACACCAGCAGCGAAGCAACGCGTTGCCAGCCTTTCGAATGGCATAAGAGGGGTAGGATAAACAAGTTGCGATAGGAGGGGTGGAATAAGGGGATGGGATAGGGGATTAGACAGGACGTTTGGGATAAAGGGACTAGACAGGATGTTTGAGATAGAGGGACAAGACAGGATGTTTGGGATAGAGGGACAAGATAGGACGTCTGGGATAGGGGGAAGGGAGAGTTGGCCATAGGAATTTTCATTCATCGTACGAAAGATGATTAGCTTAAGGCTAATCTTTTCACGGCAATATTCTATGAGAGTGTGGTAGTACACTGATCGAGCAGGCTCTAAGGGCTATAATTAAGACAGCGATCCCAGCATGGCTCTGCCACATACTAAGCGATTGAAAGTTCTAATTGAGATTTTTTCATAAAAAATATAAACGACCTGGTGGCGCCAACTGTGATTACAGAGTATATTACTTATTAAGATTTTATCAGGCGATTGTCATTTCTTTTATGATTACATTATTATACCCTAATTTATTTTAAGGTTTCAGAATTTGTATCCATGTTGTTAAACAACACTATGGCCGTGAATTACATAGTCAGTGACAATCTGCCACCTTCGTCGTTACACTCATTTAGGAAAATCTTAAAAAATGTAACGTCAAGTGGCGATCTGCCTGAGCTTTTGATAGTGGATCATGATGAAATGTTTACTAATTTATTCTACAACTCGGCTTTGGATCAATTTGATAAGATTGGATATTTTTATCACAACATTAGTATTGGGAGCGACGGCACATGTAAGTAGTTTTTTTTATTTATTTAATATGGTATACAAACAGATTACAATCAATAAAAGTTACAGTAATAAGTAGGTACATAGTATTGAGCTAGTTTGTAACCCAAAACAGTATACACTACAAAGGGTATTTATTATAGCAGGGTTTCTAAGTAAAAACTGCCCCCGCGGCGTTTTCTACTTTTACTGTGGGGATCGTTTTGTTATCAAATAAACATAAAATACCCAAATTTTCAGGTTTTTATTTTAAGTATTATTCGAGTTTTTTTGAAAAACCTATTTTTCCGTTTTTATTTTTTTTTCAATAGTAAAATTAGAAATTAAATCTTGGCGGTTTTTTAACAATACTTGGGAGCAATAGGCATGGAACAATTTTTTTTTTTATTCCCGGATGAAAAGCCGATTTTTTAAAAATAAAATAAACTAAAAAATTGTTTATCTCGACTGTTTGAAATTTATCTATGACCAATATTTTTTTCAAAATATGTGATTTACAATTTCTACTCGAGAATTTTTTCAATTCTTTTGAAGTGGAAGAGTGTCATAAAAAATAAAAACTATTTTTTTTCATTACCTTGTGTTCTATCGAAGTGATATTCTTGTGAAGTTTAACTAAAAACGCATACCTCTTCGAAACGACGTTAAAATAATAACTTTTTTTACTTTTGTTCAAAAAAATTACATTATAAATTATACAACTTTTCTATATAGTTAAGAATAATATAAATAAATTAAATATATTTCATTTAGAGTAATTGGTTTTTAAAAAATCTAATGAACCACTTTAATTTTTGTTAACATCGGCCTTGAGATTCCTCTGAGCGTTTTTCGCGATTTCGTATAGTTTAGGATTTGGCCTGAAGGTCCACTTGAAAAATTCATCTGTATATGAGAGATGGCGTATAGTGCGTTTGGAACCCGTCCACTTTTTCCTTATTATTTCATCTTGACGCATATAAATAAATAATTTGTTTGAAGTTTTTATGGATGCGAGGCTTGGACCCTAATACTTAAGGAGGAAAATAAGCTGTTGGTGGCTGAATGAAAGGTCCTAAGAAAGATCCTGGGTCCAACACGGGGAAGCGATGGCAACTGGCGGATCCGAAAAAATGCCGAAATCGAAGAGCTCCTAGTCGAGGCCACTATCATAGGCGAGACCAAAGCACATCGCCTGCGTTGGCTTGGCCACTTACATAGAATGGGAGGGATCACGCGGTGGAAAGAGCCTATCTGGGCAGACCAATGGGACGGCGACCAGTTGATCGGCCCACATATCGCTGGAGTGACGTAGTGGAGGCCGATCTGAACGAGCTTTACGCCTACGACTGGCAGGAGACGGCGCTGAACAGAAAGGAGTGGAGTATTCTCGTTTCGAAGGCCGGCTCATTTTGGGTCGCTGAGCCGCAGCAGTTAGTTAGCTACAAGTTTTAATGGTAGTCATACAGTACGTTCATATTGAGGCACTACACAGTATTTACAGAATTGGGAATTGATTTTAGAATCAGTAATTTCTATCTAATATATTATCACCAAAAAATTATTCTTAACCACATAGAAAAGTTATATAATTTGTAATGTATTATTTTTTGAACAAAAGTAAAGAAAGTTATTATTTTAACGTCGTTTCGAAGAGGTATGTGTTTTCAGTTAAACTTCAAAAGAATATCACTTCGATAGAACACAAGGTAATGAAAAAAAAAATAGTTTTTATTTTTTATGACACTGTTCTACCACTTCAAAAGAATTGAAAAAATTCTCGAGTAGAAATTGTAAATCACATATTTTGAAAAAAATATTGGTCATAGATAAATTTCAAACAGTCGAGATAAACAATTTTTTAGTTTTATTTTTAAAAAATCGGCTTTTCATCCGGGAATTAAAAAAAAAAATTGTTCCATGCCTATTGCTCCCAAGTATTGTTAAAAAACCGCCAAGAGTTAATTTGTAATTTTACTATTGAAAAAAAATTAAAACGGAAAAATAGATTTTTCAAAAAAATTCGAAAAATACTTAAGATAAAAATCTGAAAATTTGGGTGTTTTATTTTTATTTGATAACAAAACGATTCCCACAGTAAAAGTAGAAAACGCCGCGGGGGCAGTTTTTACTTAGGAACCCTGCTATATACCCTTTTATGTTTTATTTGGCACCGACTTCAATATGTTATAGAATACTAGATTGTTACACGAGAGGTGAAAGTGACCTATTTAGGCACAAGATGTTTTGGTGCACAAGCGTAGCGAGGGTGCTAATAATTCGAGTGCCTAAATAGGCATTTTACTCGAGGTTAACACTCTGCTTTTCATTTCAAATATGAGGAAAGTAAATAGAAACTGATTAGTTAAATAATTAACTACTTCTCGAAATGAAATCAGGCGTTATATCCATATCTAAACCTGATGAACGTATTTAATACGTCAAATATGAAATGTCAAGTAAACTTTTTCTGTGGCATTCTAACGGCAAATTTTTTTTTTCACTGATGTTAGTAAATATTTAGCTCAAATTTATGTAAATTAAATAATAATTTAGTGACAAGTAATTTATAAATATAAAATGATGTTGCAAAAATGTTGATATTTCTTATTACAATTTCGGACATGAGTCGCATGTATTAAATATGCTCGCACAGTTTTGAAATTTTTGACAGCAGGCAAAATTGTTTCTCAGTAACGAAAAGTACTTTTTTCATCCCTGTAATCAAACAACTCGATGCGTATATTCAGAATATGAGAAATGAAAATGTTTACTTTTTACTTACTCTTGAAATCGCTTTCGTTTTTGTTATAAAGTTTTTTTTTTGTTTTAGTTTTAACAACTGCAGAGTTATTATTGAACGGCACCATGGAAGAATTTGAACCCCAAGTGAAAATATCTCGCGTTGCAACTGCTTTTGCCAAGACTTTGTATCAAAAGGTAACAGGGAAAGCATACTATGGAAATATCACCGCATCCGCACATTTGGTAAGTTGTTTTATTTAGCTTTAATACTACTGTGATACTATTCATCTATAATATTATAAAATTTACATGCCGTGTCTGTACTATCGGACCAATTGAATTATGACCCACTTGGCTAATAATTCCTTCAAAACCGTCAAAATAGTAAGGTTTATCGTGTGTGTTGCACTTAGGACGTTTTAAACATTAATAAAAATGCGTCATTAGAACTACTAGTACTAATTTTAAACTTTGTTATCATTCTACTAGATATGTTTTAGATAAAACAGTAATGATTTGAAATAATTTGAATCTCGAACTAAAATCTGTCTTATAATTCTAACTCTTTTTATTATAGAAAAAGTACTTATTATAATTTTAAAAATAAAATGTCATTCTGAGAGTATATCAGAAGTCAAATAAAGTCAATGAGAAAAAAAATTAGAACTCAATATCTAAGAATTAAATACTTATTAAAATTGAATAATGGGTAGTCTCGCAGACCAAAGAGCTCGGATTGTAGTGCTCAGTGAAGAAGGCTATGGCATTCGAGAAATATCACGAGTGTTAAATATAAGTCGGAACACAGTGAGAACATGGATCAGACGCCACGCTGAAGAGGGCAATCTTGAAGATAGACGAAAACATAATCATGCCGTTCGTCGAATAACAAATCAACAAAGCACAGATATGCAACACCATTATGAAGAACATCCTTTTTCTCGTACCCAATATTTCGCGGCACGTTACGAGGTTTGTTTACAAACTATAAGAAATCATTTACACCGTATTGGACTGCATTGCGGACATTATGCTAAAAAAGTACACTTAAAGAATGCACACAAAACTGCAAGATTAAATTTTGCACGTAATTATTTAGACTTTGACTGGACTAATACCATATTTTCAGATGAAAAATCATTTAGATCTTCTCAACATGATCGCTTAACTTTGTGGCATTATAACAATACGCGATACACAGAGGATCACGTAGTGTTTAATCAATTATCCGGTCGAATTTCAATTAACATGTGGGCCTGGATGGGTACTGGAGGAATAGGTGAACTTGTCCAAATTTCTCCTCGTCAAAACGCATTAAACTATGTCGATTTGTTGGAAGAATCAATGTTACCGACAGTGCGAATAGTGTACCCACTTGAAGAAGACCCTGTATTCTCCTACATTCACGACAAGTGTCGAATACATACCGCCAGAATCGTCTCGAATTGGTTTACCCAGCATGAAGATGAAATTACTCTCATTCCATGGCCATCTAGGTCACCAGACCTCAACGAATAAAACAACCCAATAGAAAATTTATGGGGTTTGATGGTTCAAATGTGGGATAACAGAAACGAGAGGACAAAGGAAGCAATTGAGCAGCATTGTAATGAAATTTCGAATTACATCAGGGGAACCGACATCTGCAATCGTCTAATTGGGTCGATGCGTAATCGACTATTAGACGTCATTGAAAACAATGGTGCTTATACCCGGTTTTAGGTTTAAGTAGGGTAAAGTGGGTGCCATTTCTAACTTTGAAATAAAACCAATTAATAAAATTAACAAAAAAGTTATTTTTTTAAATTCTTCCACATTAATGTTGTTAATGTTTTATTTTCTTGTGTATTTCTGCTACCTAACATATAACGATAACCCTAATATCAAAGGTTGCTTATACAAAGATTTGGCCTGTGTCACCTTGGGCTTGTCGATTTATGGCCGGTTCCGATATCTTACTATTCACTCCCCTGCCATACCGTAGGTTGAATTTTGACATTACTTGTATAGAGATTACGTCAAATTTTAACCGTTAGTAAGGCAAATAAACGGTCGGTAAGATACAGGAACCGGCCCTTAATCCAATATACTTAATGACAGAGATAGTAATAGAACGTAATAGCATTTTTCAGATGTTACACACGAGTATAGTCGAGTCTCCCGATCTGTTTAATACAACGTAGTCAGTAACTGTCAATGTCTTATAAAATGATAACAAGTTCGTTACCAAGGAAATGTATGTTCAGGCGAATTTAAACCTAATTGTATTTCACAACTATAGGTAAATGACCTTATGGTGGGGGGTCATGTTTCAATTGGTCTGATAGTACATTGAGGCTATTAAAAACACCAACTGGAATATACTACATAAACGATGGAGGACACGATGCAATTTTTTTTAGATTTCTAGTTTGTTTGTTCGGGTTTCATATAAAAATCGGTGAGCCGATTTCGATGCGGTTTTCGCTGATCGACAGCAAATTCTTAATCTTAAAATCTGCGCTAGTTTTCATCCTGGGAATCCCGCAGGAATTTTTGTGGGAAAAATTTAAAATTACCAGATTGAAAAATTGGCAGTTTTCACTAAAACAATAGCTTACATTCTTTTTTAAATGCTTGTGTTACTTTGGGTCCCGGGAATCCCGCGGGAATTTCAAGTCAAGCGTGGAAGAAGTCGCGGGCATATCCTAGTATTAATATATAGATATGAAATTGTGTTTGTTTGGATGTCTTTATATTTTTGTTTATTTATTCCTCTGAACGACTGACAATGGATGTGGATAAGTTTTCCTGTAATTTGATATATGGTTGGTTTAAGCCTGATTTACATTGCATTATTTAAGTAGTTAGTAAAATTGATAAACTGGCGAGTTTAAGTCCTTATCATCGTTTGGACAGAAAGTGCTCAGTTAAATAATAAGTTGTCAATTAAGTAGATCTCTGTCCTGACTATGATAAGGTCTTATTCACAAGTGAACTACTTAAAGCCGATTTTTTGCCTTCACCACACCTAATACAACCGTTGAAGTTATATGTTCCAATCATATTAAAAATAGTTTTAATAGGTATCAAATGAAATGAAATTAAACACTTCACTGTGAAATGTTATTTTTTTTTTTTTCCTTTCCACAAAACATAAGAATAACCAAAAATCATAAATGAAAAAGTCGGTCAATCTAGGAAAAAATCCTGTGTAATATAAACAGTATTTATCTTGCGGTATTTAGTAAATACCGCTCGAATTTTTCAAGTCACAGAATTGTTTTTACAAAATTATATATCGCATTTTAAAACCTAAAATAGTCCCAGAATAATAACGTGTAGCGCGTCTGCGTTCTCGTAACGCGCTGCGGTGTGCTTTCCTTTCCAAAATTGGCTTCTTTTAGCCGGCTTCACTGTGCGATTTCTAGATTAGGTCTATCTTATTTTTTGGTCTGAGTTACAATTAATAGGAGATGGTAATCCTATTTAACAGGTGGATGAAATACTGTACTGTTTGTTGATGAGCCAAGCGTGCCGGCTGCTATATGCGGTTGATTTCGCGCAGAGCGAGGGTGGGGAGGAGAAGATGCCCACGCGCGCGCTTCCGCTGTACGTGGGCGTGGCCCACGTAGAGAATACCGCGCCGACATTTGCCGGACACCTCTTGGCGCTGCTCACCGGCCAGCAGCTGAACTTGAACAAAACGGGGTGCGATGCGCCCGCGCAACCGGTACTGTGATTTAGTAATAAAATACATTGGTTGGTCTATACCTTGTCCAACGGTTGTTTTACTTTTGACAGGTCGATCATTGATCAGTTGTGATGCCCTAAAGCATTACCAATTCGATTGTATATAAAAAAAATATCAATTTGGTGCACCAATGTCATTTGCTAAAAATACTGTGATGCGTAATAAATAATCTGTATAACCCCTATGCTTCTATTTAGAAGTGATAAAAGCAAGAGTATGACTTTATGAATCTAAATAAATGCCATGACTTTTTTGTTGTTTTTAATTAAAACGTTTTCAAAACGTTCAAATTTCAAAACTAATAATTACGATTAAATTTAGATATGATGACAATAGTTTATAGTCTACATTAGACGACTTATAGAACGGCACACTACGTCACATGTAATAATGAAGTATGACAATTGTGAAATATTAAATTTACTCTCAAAAATGTGCAACTTGATAGGCGTGCAAACGTCAAAAAGAAGGTAAATCGTTGGACACTGTATAAATTTAGTTTTAGATATATACTCAGTGTGGTAATTAGGAAAGTATGTATAAGAAAGTAACGTTTGTATAAAGTAAAGAATTACAGAAAATTCTTAATACTTGAATATTCTTAAGTTTTCGCGACTAGTACACATATATATATATAATTCTTCGTTTTAATGGTTTTAAGCGCGGTATTTTGTTTCGTTTTTTGTTGCGACGTTTCAGTTATTTTTCATTCACTGTGATCACTACTGAAAAGTGGCCGATACGTCGAAATAAAAATCAAATACAATGACGCGCTTAAATTCGTTGAAACGTAGTTTTAATTACGACAAAAAAAGAAAAATAATATGATATAAAGCTCCGACAGTACAGGGCTAGGCAACAAAAAAAAAAAAGTTTGATCGGCTAACTCCCTTTCTTTCTAATTTCATAGCCATATTGGTCAATAGAGCTCGTATGTTTTTGTAATTTCCGTCTGTTCTTTTGTCTTAGATTTTTTTTTATTGCATGAGTTCAGCAGACAGGCAGACGGCCCACTTATTGGAAAGCGGTTACCATCGCCCATGGACATTTGCAACACCAAAGGTACTACAAATGCGTTGCTACTCTCTCAAGGGAGACTGGAATCTGGTTATTAATACCGAAACACAACTCACGATTGTTATGGCGGCATTCCTTAGACCCAGGGGTGGTAACCATCCAGTTGGGCAAATACCCTACCACCTGGGTATGGGTTGTTTTGTCGCCTCTTTACTAAAATTTTCTCTAAAAGGTGACCACAACCATACATTTGAGGGATTTTTTTCTATTTACATAAAGTGTTTTATAATTGTGTGGGGTACTGTTAGATCTTGAAAAATCATGACAAAATTTTTCGATAACTTTTTTAAAATTATGAAGAACGTGTCCTCGCCATCTAACTTTTAAAGTTAAAGAGGATATATTAAAAAAAAAATGAGCTAGTAGCGTTTTATAAATACTTTTAACGAAAATTGACTTTAAAAATACCCGTTTAGTCGCAAGAGAAAAGGGGTATTTAGAATTAAATAATTATTTTATGATTCCGTAGCCAAATGCCTATATTAAGCCCTTCATAGTTCATAGGCTGCCAAACACTTTCCAGATTTTTATTCTTGTTTTAAACAAGGATATATGTTATTATATTTGTGCTATTGTTTATGCAGGGATACTCCAATTATTGGCTTCGTGGATGGAATCACACAGGCGTATGCATACAAACTACAATGAACTTTAGTCAAGCTCTCAGTCCCGCTTTCGTCATTACAGGTAAAATCATGGTAACATCGAATTATCTGACGGTCTCTGTGTTTGAGCGGGCCAAGTCTTAGCCGGCCGAGCTCACTGGAACGCAGAGGCTCCGGGTTCAATTCCTGGTATGGTAAATTTCGTAAACGAACTTTTCGTAATTTACTGTGGTCTGGGTGTCAGGGAACGGCCCCAGAGTAGTCCGTTGTACATCACCCATAACACAGCGTAACTTGCTTAGCTTAGGGATGAGCAATGTGTGTGTTTGTCTGCGTATTTTTTTTGATCTATGAAACATCTTAACATAATACATCACTTTCCTTTTGTGTATACAAGTAGACATGTGCGCCGCATTAAAAATGACAGTGCAGCGCTGGTGACGTGTAAGGATTGCAGGCTTTTTTAAGTTACTGTATTTAAGTCTCCTCCATCTGTTTGCTTCGAAAAATAGTCACAAGACTCGGGCATCTGAAAGTGTGAGCTGCAAACCGGGAATAAATAGGCAGAATTCAAAGATGCGAACACTACTGGGCAATTATCCATAATGGCGAGCGATTGTCCAAAACGTATCATTAGCCGCTACCAGGTTTTTTTAAACTAGTGCCAAATTATTCATGGTTGACTACAATTAATTGATTAGCGCTCATTATTGTTATCAACAAAGCAGTTGAAACGTATAACATTTTAAAAGAAAACCTGGTTGCCGATGAAGCGCGCAGTAGGACGCGGGAGAATCACCACACTACTGTTCTGTTCAGACTATCATCCATCTCTTCTATAATCACGCTAATAATTTTATGCAAGTTACACATAAATGGGTAGCTTTAAATGTTTTTTAGTTGCTGATAGTATCGATGCATGGTGTTTTTACATAAAATATGTGTCATCTGTGCAATTTTTATGTAAAAACTTTTGTTTTAGTTTACTCGGTTTAGATATGAAATTGATTATTTACCCAATTTTTGACAGCCAACCTGCGTGAATATGTCATGTCAAGTACGAAAGAGTTTGTAATAGCGTTTTTATCATTAAAATATTTATTTATTAATGAGATGTTGCTTGAACATTTTTATTGAGATTTACTATAAAAACAAGAACGAAGTGGTAGTGCCAACTATGATTGGAACGTGTGTTACAACTTACGTTTTTTAATGGACGAATATCATTCCTTAGTAGAAACATACTTCTGCCATGGCACTAGTCGACAAGCCGCCTCGAGTTCCCAAGTATATAATAGCAGTCCATAACCGTCCCACTGCTGGATTTCCGCCTCCCACTATTGGGGAACGGATACCCGTCAGGTTAGTCCAAGGCGGCTTGGCGGGCTTGACACATCTGCTATCTCGATGTGCAAGTTTCATCATGATTCAAATTCAAAAGTTTTTATTCAAAATAAGTTCCACTGGAGAACTCATTTTGAAAGTCATACATATAAGTTAATTTTACCTCCTATATAGGAGGTAAAATTAAATTATAACTTTATATGTTATAATTTAATTTTAGTTGCGAAGCGGTGTACATATATATGTACACCGCTTCGCAACGTGTTATTGATGTTAAGGAGAAGAAGCGGCCAGAAACTCCCCAGCAACACGTCTGGCTAAAAATTGTTTTTCTTCTTATTTATCTAACTCTAAACTTTTTTTAAATAAATTTTGTACGAAAATGTTACATTTACTGTATGTATGTATATCACAATTACTATTCGAAGAATTAATAGAGTTGTAGCAAACAATGCATACTCAGTAAGATAAAGACATAATAGAAGCAAAGGAAAATATTATCATCGTTATAATAGTGGCATGACATACTAAATATTTATACTGCAACATATCTCCATAAATTCCTTACATGTTTGGCAAGATATAAACAATATACAAAAGATAGTATAAGAGGCTGGAGCGAGCTGCTATGTAAATGAAGTTTTGTCATTTAAGTATTCTTCAATAGTGTAGCATCCCATTTTAAGCAAAGTACTTTTTAATTTGGTTTTAAGTTTAGTGAAAAGCAGATCTAACATTTCATTTAGAATCTTATTGAAGGGGCGTATACCAACCCCCGAAAAAGAGGCCAATACTTTTTGTAATCTAAAAGATGACAATTTCAGTCTATTACTATATGCCTGGTGTTAAAATTGTGAACATCCTTATATTGTTTATAGGCACTCAAATTATTACGATAAAATTATATTATTAAAAATATATTGGCTGTCGACCGTCATAATACCGATTTCCTTAAAGCGTTCTTTACGAGACTCTCGAGGGCCGAGGTTATAAATTGACCCTACGGCTCTTTTTTGTAAAACAAATACAGTCTCTAAGTCAGCAGCGTTGCCCCAAAGTAAAGTATCATAGGACATGATACTATGAAAATAACTAAAATAAACTTGTCTAGCAGTCTCTTCATCAGTGAACTGCCTAACTCTTCTCAACGCATATGCAGCAGAACTAAGCTTTCCTGAGAGACTAGATACATGAGCGCCCCACTGGAGCTTCTGATCTAGGTTAATGCCTAAGAATACAGTTGACTCTACTAGGTTAAGTTTAGTTTCGTTAAGAGAGATATTAACATCGTATTCTTTTATACTGGGCATAACAAACTTGACACATTTAGTTTTGCTCGGATTTAGTAACAAGTTATTTACAGTAAACCACTTAGATATTTGGGATAAGGCATTGTTTACATCGTCAAAGTTCTGTTTATTTCTGCCAACTTTAAATATAAGTGACGTGTCATCAGAGTTAATATATATCAAAAATAAGAAGGCACCTAGAATAGAGCCTTAGGGCACACCCATAGATATCGCAATCTTACGAGACTTGACATTCTTAATTTCTACGCTTTGGGATCTGTTATTTAAGTAAGACAATAATAGGTTAAGAGAATCTTCATGAATACCGTAATAATTGAGCTTTTAATAATAATTGCAATGTTTTCATTCACCGTTGTTAACACGTGGTAATTGTAACAATGTCAATTTATAGGTTAGAAAACAGCCTAAATAGTGCATGCGTTATGGCCAGGACTCGAAACCGCGCTCTTTGAGTTCGGGACGCGTGCGCAAGCCATTATGCTACCACGACTTCCCGAGTGTTACCTGTTTATTATTCCCAGATTACGACATGAAGTCCGGAGATTATTCTACGTGGACGGAATCAGTGTGGCAAACGATGTGGGCGCGAGTATTCGTGAGTTCAGGCGGAGGGGGCGCCACCGTCGCAGTCATATCGGGGTTCATCGTCACCGTGGTGGCTGCCCTTCTCACCTACTGGCTGAAGAGGCATGCCGCTATCGCATTCGCCAAGGCACCCACTGTGGCTGTAGTCAACGAAGATGCCGCTTCTGGGTGAGCTATTATTCTCTATTGTCTTTTATTTGACATCTGTTATTGTCATTATTCTGTTAATGTATGCGTGTCAATGTCATTATTTTATGGTTAATTGAACGTCGCGCCGACTACATAAAAGTCAGATTAGGTACAAAAAAAGAAAAAGCTTATTTACGGCCGGTTTCTATATTTTACCGACCTTAATTTGCCTTACTATCATTTAATATTTGATATAAGCTCTAAGCACAAGTAATATCAAAATTCAACCGATGGTGATGCAAATGAATGAATAGTTGTTGAAATAAACCTCTCATCTCAACAAGAACCTTTTTGTAGTGCGTTTTCTATATTTGAATGATATTAGAATATATTAAGTCTTTGCGTCTATTGTTTTTAGGTTTCCAAGAAAACTGTAATCCGCAACGCGTATATAAATGTAAGAAATAATTCTGCTAGTATTCATATTATGTGCTGTATTATTTCCCGGTCCATAACCAACAATTATGATATATATATAGGAAGCGGCCAGTAATGATATTACGAAAATTAAGGCGGTTGTAAAAAAAAGATATTATTATGTGGGTCACGCAGCCAAAGTAGGTATACGAAAGCAAAGCAAATTCTATTAATATTTCATATTGTTTCAGAATACTACGAACAGTCAACTGCTGAGCCAGTAGTCAAATATGTGGCATAAAATTGCATGGCAATATAATGACATTCCATGTTTTACTAGCTAATTGTAAAGTATTACAGTAAAATTAATAGGATTCATCAGTCATCGTAATTCCTAAATAATACATAACTTTAGGGTGATTTAAAGTCTAGCGGTCTTATTAATATTGAGTTAGAGTAAGTTTGTAGGTTTCTTCAAGAACCTTACAGTAATCTACATACTTACTTTAACTCAATATCAATAATACCGTAATTTCTTAACTTTGTGGCTTTTAAAGCAATATTTAAAAATGCACCTAATAATGATAATCTAGTTACGGAGCAAATTTTTATTATTCAATAATAATACCATTCTACTAATATCGTTTTCACCTGTGCAATAAATGTTATTATCATCGCGCTCATTCGTTGGTATTTTTTAGGCGCGACGACGATATATTAATTGGCGTGTGCGTGAAAGAGATAAGTAAATGATTAATTATTAATTGCTTAAAGAAATTCTATATTGAGACCACATGGCTTAAAGCGGCGCCTTTCGAGAATCGCTTAGTGAAATTGACATGTCTAGATATACTGGTAGTTGCAATAGGTAGCATAAAGTTCCACTATATTTTGATACTTGTCATGTTCATTATATGAATCTGCGAAAACGAGCTCTTTAAGCCCTCTGAGCTGTTAAAATAGCCACTTCCGTAAGTTCGTATTTAACAAATATGAAAGGTATCAAAGTATTCTGAATCCTTATGCCATCTCTTGGCGTCTACCAGTATATCTAGATATATGTTAATTTCAGATGATTTTCCAAAAGTGGCCGTTTTAATAACTTTAATATTTAAGTTTAATATTTAACTGATCTCTGATTATTTTTTCAAAATTCAGTACTTTCTTTTCAAATTTATACTACAACATAACTTCATTGAATATCAGTAAAGGAAAATAGATGAACTTTGTGGATCATTACGAAATAATAGGCACATTTCTATTTGTTAATTTATTTTATTTTATATGCTTTAATGTAGCTTATGTTGATTGTAAGAATTAATAAAATTTCTCATTTTTAATAAGACTTTTAATTTAGTATTCTAATTAAAAAACCAATTAAATGATTTTCCTAAATTCTTTATATTAGGATTTTGAAATATTTGAGAGTAGTGTTCTATGTAGTCACTAGCAGTTTGTACACGGTTTTCGACTGTGAAAGAGTCAGATATTGTTTCATTTACACCAAAACCAGTATAGTTTACATTGAAATTGGCTTTTATAGTTTTTGAATGTTTTATTAATTTTGATAGCCATGAATGATTATCCCATGTTATATCATAACTGTTACATGTGTTTTGTGGTTCTACTTCGAATGCTTTATCATAGGAAACTACTTAAATATGACTGTTTTTGGGTTTGATTTGGTTATCTATATATCTAGCAAAAGGATATTGAATATTCTGATTATCAGGTTTAAGATATTTAAAACTCAAAGATTCATCCTCTAGAGAGTGGGTTGATTCAATAACAACATTGATGAACAATGGTCATCATCTAATGTACTTCCACACAAGCGCCGGGTATGGGACGCAGGTTTTGGTTAGCGCAGTAGTTGGTGTGGTGTCTACGATTTTGACAATGTTATTATTGAAGTATAATTATTTATCATTTCTTTTAATGTATCGTTTTATGTTTATTAAAGCCTAATTTGCAAAGGTAGTATCTTATTTGTATCAGTTGGTTCCGTCCAGTCATCGCATACACTGCGCGGCGCTTATCACCGCGGTCCGGTCCCAACCCCACAGCCGGAATAGACTCAGCATGGTACGAAATGTATTCCCCTGTGAATCTAAAAAAAAAGAAAGACTACTAGGTTATATCAGATTATATACTATGTGATCTGTGATACCAGAGGTGAAGTGTGGTAAGTGGCGCGACAGGGAAGGACGTCTGTCCCGCGGTGCGCCTACAGTATAGATAATCAAGGAACATATTACTTTTTTATGATAGATAATACACTATGTGCGCGTTCCCATCTCACAACGCCCAAAATGCTCCGTCTGATATTTAAGGAAGCCTATATAAAGTGTGCTGTAGTGTAAAAGAGATAGAGATATTAAATCTCTAGTTGGATTACAACAAAAAAGTGTTGCCAACTAAACAAAAGAAATATCAGGTTAGTTAACGGTAGTATTTTTTAGTGGCGCAAAGGACAATGAGAGTTAATTTTTTAATTAACTAACCCCGAGCTAACAAACTCAACATTTATTTATTTAACCTGACTATGCGTGCAAGTGGGCCTATATGAATTACTTATACTCTGTTTATGGAGGGTAGAGGTAAGGAGAAACATCTCTGTATATGAAGAAGTGTCCATCGAAATGCATTAAATTAGGGTGAAGCCACGTTAGCATCACGGTGAATTTTAAACAAAGCGCCAAAAGTTATTAGAGTAGTATTATATAGAGCATTATAAAATGGTTTAATCTTATAAAAGTAAATATTAAAAATCACTAAGGGTATTATTAAAAGTTCACAAAATCACTCTTCACGTTTTCAAATAACAATAATTCTTTGAGGTTATTTAATATTTATAAATAACTAATTTATGTACGAATCCCATTTTGGGTAAAGGCCTCCTCCAAAGACGCGCCCATCTATCTCTGTCCTGGGCTATTTGTTACCAGTTGGGGCCGGCTATTTTTTTAATGTGCTCTTCCCAACGCGTCAATGGTCTCCCTCTGCCTCTCTTGCCTTGTGGTCCTGTCCATAGAGTTGTTTTTACGGTCCATCTCTGGCACAGAACACTAGTGCTCTCCAACGAGAGATCTCTGGTCTGTAAGTCTTATTAAATGACCTGCCCATTTCCATTTTAATTTCTGTGTATAGCTCAAGGCAATAGTTGCTTTTGTTATAATTCTTATTGTTGTGTGTCTAATTTAGTCCATTTTCTTTACCTTGAGCATGCTACGTTTGAGACCTCGATTTAATATTTAGGTACTGAATTATTTTGGACTGCGGAAAAAGGTGACTTTTTAATAATGTACCACCAACTACTGTAGTTGTAGTCACTAAAAATATTGAATTGTCTAACTATGGGTACTTCAATCCGTTAACAACTGCTACATTCATACCACATCAATTGTCTACGTTAGCGCCATTGCGGAGGGTTTTTGAACTATTATTTACTGTTTATAGCTGGACACTTTCAATTTTCTACCCATATGAGACGTTTCTCCTCACCTCTACCCTCCATAACACTGTTCTAGACTACCATTCGCTTTATTATAAACATATCCCATAGTAGTTTATTATTTATTCGTGATTTTAGAGTCAAGACTGCTCTCCATATCATCATAATATCGATCATAGACTACTATTGGATATCGATAATCGAATGAATTTAGAATGACAGTATTGTTTATTATTATTAATTATCGTATCACTTGTTGTCAGTGTCATAACTGTCATATTCCTATTGGTTTTGGTTAGATTTAACCAAATACGATGACTTGGTTGATAAGAAAAGCAATTTACAGTTGCATTCGTAATTTTAATACGGTCACGGCTGCTAGAGCTAAATTAATAGAAAATAATCAAGTTATTAGACATTTTTGTCACACTCATACTTTATCGGCGAGAGCTTTTCCACAGAAAATGGCTGAGAAAACGTTGCCGCAAATATTTCAGTTTGTAGATCAGAATGTGCAGTCGTATAAAAACCTACTGAAGGAGGCGGTTGCTATTCCTTCGGTATCATGCGATCAAAAGTACCGACCAGAATGCGTACGTATGGTGGAGTGGACGCGGGATAAGCTGAAGGAAGTTGGAGCTACCACAGAATTGAGAGACGTAGGATTTCAAACTATTGATGGAAAAGAAATTAAGTTGCCTCCAGTGCTGGTCGGTGTTCTTGGAAATGTAAGTTAACAAACCGGCTGCTACTCAGATATCCGGTAAACGAATTTTAAGGAGTGGGTGGGTGGAAGGGTAGGGGGAAGGTATACTTACCCTTTCTGCAACCCCTATGGTCCGGACCTCTTGAAATATTAATTTTTGGGGTAAATCTATGGATGTTTGTTGACTGACCGATTAACAGAAAAAAGAACCAGAAAACAGTGTATGTCATCTAAAAATGAAGGAAAAACAACAGAGCACATTCACATACATTATAAGAGTAACCATTAAAATATTCAAAATGGTGGCCAATATAGACGAAATTATAAATCATATGTATAAAATAAATAATAAATAGTTACTGTCGGTTCTGGTACTCGCCAGCGGCTATGGTGGCACGGTTGCTTCGCTCACTGAGCTTGTGCGCCTTGGTCTAAAAATAACCTAAACTAACCAAATGTTTGTGTGTATAAAATAAATAGTAAATGGTTATGGTCAGTTCTGGCACTCACCCCCACTGCCGCAGCACACTTGTTCAGATTGTGCACTTTGGTCTGAAGCTCACATAAAACATGGTTCTAGTCGTGACCTTTCACCACCCATCACAGTAATGTTAGTGAAAAAATGTGTTAGGTTATGTTTACTAAAAATAAATATTTCAAGAATTCCAGACCCTAGGGGTTACAGAAAGGGTAAGTGTACCTCCTCCCCCCTACAAAGTATGCTCACCCACTACTTAAAATTTGTGCACCAGATATCTGAGTTACAAATGCGTATGGTTAACTCAAGCTTCAATTTTAAAGTAGGGTAAGGGAATTATTTATAATATGTATGTACACTAGAGATTACCCTGTGGCTGGGCTGCTGTTCAATCTCTACTACTTGCCTCTTGTTTAAAGAGAAGGCGTTATATTGTACTAAATTTTTATGGTAGTACTATTTGCCTTCGGAAGATTCACTTTATTTTATATGGCAAACTATTCCATCTCCCGGCATTTAAAGTAAAAGTATTTATGTCCATTTTCAGTTTTAAAACTACATTTAAACAAAATTACAACAACACCGATCCAGTATTCCTAGTAGTGAGTTACTATCACATTTTTTTATAGACAATGAATTTTTATATCTATTAGGTTGGGGAAAAAGTTTCTTCGCATTTTATATAAATATATACTACAGCTATTTTCAAATGCACCAAAACCGTTTTGTGGTCAATTCCCAGTTCTCCAGCTACATCGTAACTACTAATATGCCGATCTTGCTCCACTTTTTCAAAAATGACATCAATTTTGTCCGTAACAGGGCGACCAAAGCAATGTGCATCTTTGATATCAAAATTTCCGGATTGAAAACGCTTAAACCAAATTTGCGCTACTCTCACAGATACTGCATTAGGTCCATAAACATCACAAATTTTTTTCGCGGCCTGTGTTGCATTTTTACCTTTTTTGTAGTAAAATTTCTTTTTAAAAACTTTTTCCCCAACCTATTATAATAAACTTGAGAAATGATTGGTCTCATACAAACTCATCCTTTATTTAAACCCATTCTAGTTTTATTGATTTATCCCACGTCTATCCATGAACTACATAAATGACCAAAATTACGAAAATTACTAAAATTACCAAAATGACCAAAATAACCAAAATTACCAAAATAACCAAAAGATGAAGATGACAAATCACAAAGAGAAACATTATCTGGGATGAAAAGTATCCCTTGTTCACCCTCAGTATTAAAATTATATGTAATTTTATAGACTTTCAGCCAAATCAGTCTAGTAGATTTTCTGTAAAGACATAACAAAAAGAGAGACTATATATTTGTACTCTGGAAACTGTCCCATTTTTCGAGATAAAAGTATCCTGTGTTCCATTGAAAATAAATATATACTGAGTTTCAGCCAAATCGGTTCAGTAGTATTTCTGTGAAAGCGTAACAGCAGACAGAGCTACTTTTGCATTTATAATATTAATAGGGAGATATATATATATATTATCTGTAAGTGCTACGTTTTGAGTCAAAGTGGCTAATTTGCACCAGTAGATTCTGAAACTGCAACATTTACAATTTTTGTCTGTGTCTTAGAGTATACCTGAATACTGTTGAACTGACTAAATGAAACTCAACACAGTTAGCTTATATTATAGGATACTTTTAATCATGTTGCTGTCATTTTTATTGGTTATAATATTCCATATTATTTTTCTTTATCAAGGGGACTGCCTGGAAAAGATTGCTTCAAATGCAAAGACCCCCTTTGTACAATGTAACTGTGACCTAGTTTTAAGTTTTAACTGATGATGAACAATAATGTGTATTCCTTCATTCATTACTGAAAATAATCTAGCATTTAAAAAATCAATATAATATGAACTATGCCTATTAATATTATAAATGCGAAAGTAACTCTCTCTGTCTGTCTATCTGTCTGCCTGTCTGTCTGTCTATGTATGTATGTATGCTCCGTTTTCACAGAAAAACTACTCAACCAAATTGGCTGAAACTCAGTATATATATATTTTCGATGCCGAGGATGAACATAGGATACTTTTTATCCCGAAAACTGGGATAGATTTATGTAAAGGTTATCCCAGAAAATAGGGTAGGTTTTTTATGTGTGGTTTGCCATTTTGGTCAATTTGGACATTTTGGTAGTATTGGGAGTTGTGGTAGTTTTGGTAGATGTGGTAGTTGTGGTAGTTTTGGGAGTTGTGGTAGTTTTCATAGTTGTGGTAGTTTTGGTAGTAGTGGTAGTTTTGGTAGTAGTGGTAGTTTTGGTAGTTGTGGTAGTTTTGGTAGTTGTGGTAGTTTTTGTAGTTTTGGTTGTTTATGTAGTTTACAGATAGATAGATGGGGGCTATATAAATAAAACTAGAACGAGTTGAAACAGGGGATGAAAGTTTGTATGGGAGGAGACCAATCATTTTTCAAGTTTATAAATATAAAAATTCATAATCTATAAAAAATATGTGACAGTAACTTGATCTGTCTGTCTGAATACCAAAAATAGACATAAATACTGTTTGTCCCGGGAGATGGGATAGTTTGCGATATAAAATGAAGTAAATCTTCCAGGGGCAAATAGCACCAACATAAAAATGTAATACAATGTAACCTGTATTAACGCCTGCTCTTTAAATAAGAGGTAGGCACTAGAGCTTGACCGCGGAGCAGCAGCCAGCTGTGTAAATTCTGGTTATATTATATTTGTATGTTATAGAAGACTTCAATTAACATCTTCAACTTTTTAAGGATCCAAAGAAAAATATGATTTGCATCTACGGTCATTTAGATGTTCAACCGGCTTTAAAGTCTGATGGCTGGGATTCGGATCCATTTGAACTTGTTGAACGTGATGGCAAATTGTATGGCCGTGGTTCCACAGACGACAAGGGCCCAGTACTTGGGTGGCTTCACGCTATTAATGCTTACAAGGGTATCGGTAAAGAGGTTTGTATTATTATTATTATTTTTTATCGCCATTACAACCTTGAGTTGTGTTCCGGCCATTAGTGGCCAGGTTGCAGTCTCTCTTTAGAGAGTGGAGGCATATTGGTAGCACCTTTGGTGTTACAAATGTCCATAGGCGACGGTAATCGTTTTCCATCAGGTGGGCTGCCTGCCTGTTTGCTGAACTCTTGCAACAAAAAAAAAATATATATATAGGATAAACTAAGCCATTATTGGCACCCCTTGACAATGATTGTTACTATATTACTCAATTCAAAACATTAAGAATTCTTAATATTTTTTTGTTCTGTAGCCATAAAATGATACTATTTTATGCTTACAAAAAAATATCCTTTCTTAATATCTTGAACAAATTGACAGAGTGACAATCGCTTTGTGTCAACAATAGTATTACCAGAAACATGACTTTTTATGAAATTTCTATATTTTTGATTTAATTCTGTTTTAATATACTATTTAAATAATTGACTTCGTTAAAACATTATATAAAAATAATCATTTCCAAAAGTTAATTCTGCCTAGTACATATCTACTGTCAATATTAATGCAATAACAATTTTCAAATTACAATTTTAACTGACAGTGCAATGCAAATATGTTTAGAATACATTGTTGTATAATGTTATATTCAATTTGGCTTTAAACAAATATCTGAATATATTATAATAGTATATTCGGTTAAATTTAATTTTACTGCCAATTCTAGGACATATTCTGCTTCTCAGATTGGGGTATAATGAGTATAATAGGTACCATTGAGTATAATGGTTATTTGATAGAACAAATATCTTTTATTTATCATGCTTTTTTCCATCTGCAAATACAGTTCAGAATTGTTAGTTATGCTTTACTATGTAATTCACATATTATCACGAAATGTGTCACAAATATTATCTCTGAATGAGTGCTTGTCACCATACTCCTACAATATAAATAAACTTGTAGGAAGCATACTAAGCATATACTGTTATTTCACGAGTGTTTTTTTTTGTACATTCTGACAATTAATACATACTGCCATTAAACCTTTTTCCCCCAACCTGAGAAACAATGTTGAAACAATGTGTTATAGACACCATTAAATATAATTAATTAAATCATCTCCAGGTGTATATCATTATAAAAACTTTAAAGATTTCGATGTATATCAAATTATTTCAATGAATACAAAACTAACTAGTAGCTGATAAAGAAACTACATGATTATATTGAGATCACATATAAATTTTTCAGTTGCCAGTAAACTTGAAGTTTGTATTTGAATGTATGGAAGAATCTGGATCAGAAGGGCTTGACACATTACTAATGGAACATTTGAAACCAGAAGGCTTCTTTGATAATGTGGACTTTGTTTGCATCTCAGATAACTATTGGTTGGGAACCACTAAGCCCTGCATTACTTATGGCTTAAGAGGAATAAGTTATTACTTCTTAGAGGTCGAATGTGCGAAAATGGACCTACACAGTGGAGTTTATGGTGGAACTGTTCATGAAGGTAAGTGATCATTGTAGTAAGGTCTGGCAATAAAGAAACAATAGTAAATGAATTTTAATAGATGTCGTACTCTCTCTAATCACCCCAACATTTGTTTTTGTTAAAAATTATCAGGTCTATCTATACTATAATACATCTGTAAATGGTTCGAGTTTGTACAATGTGTTTAAAAATGTGAAAAAAATTAGTAGGGATAATTCGGACCAGGAGATACCGAAAATGCAGTTTTTAGATTTTATTGTCTGTCTATCTGTCTGACTGTTAGAGCATCACGTGAAAACTACTGAACGGATTTAAATGAAACTCGCCACAGAGCAAGGTCATATCCCGGGGCGTAACTTAGGATACGTTTTATCCCTATAAATGACATCGTTTCCGCGGGATACATGAATATATCGAAAAAGATGGCACTGCGATCGCATCTTTCTTGGATACTACTGAACACATATAAATAAAACTCGACATAGTGCTGGCTTATAACCCGAGGTAACATTTAGGATACATTTTATCCCGATAAATGAAGTCGTTTCCTTAGAATAGACGGATTAGCAAAATAAATGGCGTTGCAATCGCGTTTTTTCAATTAACTAACAAATACCTATGTTGTCATAAACAACATATCATTCATTGTATTACTTCAAATCACATTGGCTTCGATTCGCCTCTTTGTTTAGCCGGGCAGTTGTGTAGACCTGTGGACTATAATATATGGACTTGTTTCTTTTTTATTATTATATGTAAAAATCCGAATAAGTTTTTGTGCAAGTAAAATAAAGCTAATGTCTAGGTTTGACACGCAGCGCAGCCGCGGGGTAGACTCTAGTGTAATATAACATTATTCTATACCTAGAGTGACTTAGGGAAATCGCGAAAGAACTTAAAATTAGGGATTGCCGCCACATATAACTCACAGGGATGTATTTGTTTTCAGTATAATATAATTAGTCGGTGAAAAATCATAAATCAGTCCATTATTGACTTTTTAATTAAGGTAGAGGTGGTTTTTTATTGTTTGGTGACTACCAGTAGATATATATTCTCAAAGTTGTTAAAAGTGTGTGCATATGTGTGTCTCTTCTAACATTATTCTGCGAATAGTAAGGCTTGAATTTGAAACTAAGGTTTTCCCTCTGCACTACAACATGGGGTCATTTAAAAAGGGCGTTATGACATTTCTTCGATTTCGCCGTTGGTAGCGTCCCTGGTGTTGCAAACGTCCATAGGCGACGGTGACTACTTTCCATCAGGTGGGCCGTTTGCCTGTTTGCTTGCCACCTATTGGCAATAATAAAAGTGGTTTGCCCATTACTATCATATTTTGTATGTCGTAATGTTGATAAATACAATTAAGCAAATAATCCCTTGTTATCAATGTCATTATCTTTTTGATAATAGTTCTTAATGATTACCTAATCATAAAATATGTCAATAAATACTGCATTGCATGGAGATTAGAAAATTACACCACGAAATAAAAAACTACTTTGAATAATTAGTTTAAATAAAGTTCAAAATAATTATGTAGAATTTTTATAGCTCAAGACCTTAGACCATTAATAAAAAGACTGGATCTCGGACTCAAATTGAAGCCGGCTAAAGGATGCCGATTGCGCCGCAGTGCATTACGAGAACTCAGTATTCAATCAAATTGAATTAGTAAAATTGTATCCTTGGTGTAACATTTCAGCTATGTCAGATTTAATTTACCTTATGAGCCAACTCGTGGATAAAGATGGTAAAATTTTGATCACTGATATTTACAAATCTGTAGCACCACTAACTGAATCTGAAAAACAACTTTATACATGCATTGATTTTGACCCAGAGGCTTACAGGTATGTTTATACCAGATCATTTAAATTATCTTCACATTTGAGCATAGTTATTCAAATCAGAATCAAGCTACGATTTTGGCAAAATTGAGTACACAAGATGGTTCCAAATCGCGTGTTGTAAGGACTAAAAAACAATTTTCTTTAGTGTATCATATTTGTATGAAAATTTTCTTAATTGAATAGCTGCATAACTATATCCAATTGTACCTTGCACCTTAAATATTTTTTTAAAGGAACATTGCTTCATTTTTGAGTGTAATGTTACATATCCTTTTTTGTCTTTTTGCATTATAAATTATATTATTAAAAAATATTACCCAAATATATATAACAAAAAGTAAACACTACATTTTTCTATACTTCCTCTACCCGCATTTTTGTGCGTCATTAAACTCGTATTTCATACAAATAAGATTGTATGGTTGCCACATCCATAAAACTTAATATTTAGCGTTATCGTAAATTTTCCTACAAAATAAATACTAGTTTTAATTATATAAAAATACATTTAATCCTGTTATATTTAATAATAAACTTATACTTAGAATCACGATGTTTATTTCTCTATTTACGTAATTTCTCGCATACCGTCCTATTTCAAACAGACTTTACCGACGTATATTTTGCCTGATTAAAAAAAATACTTTTCTAGATAAGTTATGTCACACACATTTCTTTATCATATTGATAAAAAAAAACTTTCAGGACCTCAATAGCAGCACCAAAGTTGGCACATAATGGTGTTAAGGAACAACTGTTAATGCATCGTTGGAGATATCCCAGTCTCTCCCTTCATGGCATTGAAGGTACTGTTACAACTTAGGCTTCGACAAAGACAAATTCCAAGTACAGTCTGTAAAAGCACATTTTATTACCTGTCGGCATTTGAACGAATTGTAATCCTTTTATGATTATCTTTTTTTACTTATTTATTGGCATACGTTTCTAGTATTGTGGAGAACGGCCTATTGTTCTATTGTACTCGTTTACGGCCGCTTGCAGGCTGCATCATTAGCCACGTGTTATGGATTATAAATGCAAGCTGATTCTAGGAAATTATGTCGACGTTGCCGGGCGGGCACATTTTCATTTGTGCAGTATAAAACGATGGCCTGATTGAGGGGGGGTGTCAGTTGAGCGAGTACCACGATCAAGGCGTGACGTGTGTACATTCGGTAATCTAATATTCACGGACATTGCGCGTTTTATTGAATTACGACCTTCTGCATTACGTTTGGATTTGTAGTGTTCGGTTATATTTGTGCCTATCTATGTTATACGTGTTTGTATAGTTCTAATAAACTCTACAATAATTCTAACGGCATTTTAATTCGAGTCCCGCTAACTCGTAACAGTTCTAAACTGATTTCTTATTATTTATTTTATTTAATGATTTTTAGTTTCTTTGAATTACTAAAATATTGAAGAGATGTAAAATTAACAGATGATTTTGTGAGATTGCATTAGATATAAATTAAAGAAGCTAATAAAATATAAGCTATTTTTGAGTTTTGTATTATTGCCATTTAAGCGAACATTTCAATGAATGAGTGTGCATTTAGCATCAATAAACTTAAGGCATTGTGTGTTTGTTTATCAAACAACATTTTGATTTTACTTCAAACAATTCTATTGTTTTGTTAAATTATGATAATTAACGCGAATGTTTATGTATTATATAATTTGGTTATTATATCCACGCGCCTCTACTTGTGTAAACTACAGAAAAAAATTGTAGAACAAATAATTGAAAAATGCTGCTAGGAATGCTGTTTTAGTTTTCTGTTACTTTTGTAGGTGCTGCATTCCAACCAGGCGCGAAAACAGTGATTCCTGGTAAGGTGATAGGAAAATTCTCGATAAGGATTGTGCCCAATCAAGAACCTGAAGAGATTGAGAAGCTTGTCTTTGACTACATCAATAAGAAGGTTAGATACCTTCCAATATCTTCCAATACAACGGAAGAAGAATATCTGTGGTATGACAATCGACCAGTATAAAACCTAACTCGCAACATACTCTTGTGAAACAGTCGGTGCCAGCAGTCCTCATGTCATCCGTTTTTGTTTAGATAGGAAATCCCAACTAAAACTTTCAATCAACATCTTATTATTTAAAACATATTTTTTAAACTTAGTTTTAGTCTGAGTAAGTTTTACTCGCGTAAGTCTCTATGACTTAGCGCGAATTGCGATTTATCAGTACACAGTGACAGGACTCATCTCTACATAGCTGAGTCCGGTATTGATAAATCGTGGTACGCGTTTAGCCTTAGAGATAAGGCCGGGCTTAAAGGCTATCTACATTCTCACGAGAACTGGGTTCACATTCTCGCGCTTCTATCGCAAGAACCTCCGGAGAATGGAGAGAGCCTATTAATGTAAACAAGGTTGAAGAATAAAAGTATGTTTTCATAACTAAATAATGCAGATTAGTTTTACTTACATATAATACATTAATTATATGTAAACTAGATGAATGTTTTTAGTGGGCTGAGCGCGGATCCCCCAACAAGATGCGTATAACCGCTCAGAGCGGTCGCGCGTGGACTGAGAACCCCGACCATCCACACTACCAGGCCGCTGCTCGCGCCACCAAACTCATTTACCAGGTTAGATAATAACCTTAGTTAAATAGATAGATATACAGAAAACTTTTTGTTATTCACCATATAATAAGTACATAATATCTGTGTGTTATCTGTGGAGGCTTATTATTAGCTTTTCTTAATTTAGTTTATTTCTAGTTATTGTTAATGATAGCTGTTAGCCCCCCAAATAAAACAAAATAAAATAAATAAAATAAAATAAAATAAAAATAATATTAAATAAATTAATTACGGTATTTACAGCTTGTATTTGCTCCTATTTTTATATATTAACTAGCGGGTCCGGCAGACGTTGGGCCCTGAAAAAATAAAATTTACAATCCGATTACAGCGCCATCTACCGGGTCCAAATGTGATTATAAACCATCCAAGGACCCACCCTCTTCAAACACACAAAAAATTTCATCCTAATCTTGGAAACCAATTTCAGCGCCGCCTACCCGGTCCAATTGTGAATCTAAACCATCCCTGGACCCACTCTAAACACACACAAAGTTTCATTTAAGACGGTAAAGCTGAGTTTTAGCGAGAGTAACGAACAGCAATTGATTTTTATATAATACTAGGATATGCCCGCGACTTCCACGCTTGACCTGAAATTTCCGGGACACAAAGTATCGAAGCATTTAAAAAAGAATGGAACCTATCGTTTTAGTGAATGCTGTGTCGGAATAAGCTGATTTTTAGGCACCCGAGCAACTACAAGCCGCTCCCTGAGAAATTCCCGGGATAAAAATTTCACTCATTTTATTACATAAAATTTTCTGTCAATAAAAAAAGGCACGTTAAAATTCTTTTTTTTAATCTAGCCATGTTAAATAATTCCCAGAAAAATTCCTGCGGGATTCCTGGGAATAGTAGCGCAGGTTTTAAGTCTAAAAATTGACTTTTGATCAGCAAAAATCGTATCGAAATTGGCCCAGTAGTTTTTACGTGAATCCCGAAGAAACAGACAAACTGACAAGAAATCTAAAAAAAATTTCACCGTGTTCGCCGTCGTTTATATAGTCTATCCCAGTTGTTTGGAATGTACAGACACGGCATGTTTAGAATGTTATAATATTATAGATAGAAGAAGATAGATTTAAAAATTCATCTCGAATTGTTAGCAATTGAATCACGGTTCCTAATAGTTCATTGCTCGTGTGCTACACAAGACCACTCCAAGCTGTACAAATAAGTGTAATAATTACGAGCATGTCCGAAGTAAGTTTTGCGTTTGCGATTAGACCGATCCGGACATGTCGCGCGAGGGCGGCTCGATCCCGGTGACGATCACGCTGCAGGAGGCGAGCGGGCGCAACGTGCTGCTGCTGCCGATGGGCGCCGGCGACGATATGGCCCACTCGCAGAACGAGAAGATCAACGTGCGCAACTACATCGAAGGCGTAAGTTAAAGATTCAATACCTACGCAAAGCTTTTAACATCATAGAAATGCCCAGTATTTTTTATACCCAACAGTAGTTTATGACAAACACTGGTGTGAACCTCTTGTTTAAAGAGCAGGCGTTAATACAGGTTACATTGTATTATATTTTTATGTCGGTGCTATTTGCCGTCCGAAGATTTACTTCATTTTATATCGTAAACTATCCCATCTCCCGGCATGAAAGTATCTATGTCAATTTTCGGTATTCAGACAGACAGATCGAGTTACTATCGCATTTTTTTATAGATTATGAATTTTTATATCTATAAACTTGAGAAATGATAGGTATCCCATACAAACTTTAATAAATAAAACTAGAACGGGTTGAAATAGGTTGAACATGTTGTAGTTTTATTTATATAACCCGGGTATCTCTCTGTATACTACACAAACGACCAATACTACCACAACTACCAAAACATCCAAAGCTACCAAAATTACCAAAACTACCGAAACTACCGGCCAAAACGACCAAATTGACCAAAATAAACAAAATTTCGAAAATAGCAACCTCAAATAAAAAACCTATCACATTTTCAGGGATAACCTTTACATAAATTTATCCCATTATCCGGGATGAAAAGTATCGCTTGTCCATCCTCGGTATAAAATTTACACATACCGAATTTCAGCCAAATCTATCCAGTAGTTTTTCCATATTTATCCCGGAAACTATCCCATCTTTCGGGATAAAAGTATCCTATCATCCTCGGCATCGAATATATATATATATATATATATATATATATATATATATATATATATATATATATATTATATGTGGGTTTTATTTGAAGAAAAACAAAACAAACTTCATTAGCCTTACGTCGTATATTCTCGGACTACCTCTTCTCACTATATTTTGACACTGACATTTACAATATGAGATTATAAATTTGAAAAAGATAATGTGTGGCCTGGCTACCGAGTCGTCTTCGAATCCCACACGGCTATCCTGCATTATTCATCTGACCCAGATGAATGTGATACAACGTATCTGTCATTTCTCTTCTTCTCTATAATTTTGTATGGCCCTAAATATTTCGGGTGTAACTTATATCCTTGTACAAACTGTGTTCTCTTAATCGCGACTAAATCTCCAATTTCGTACTGTATAGCTTGTGTTCTCTTTTTATTATAAACTTTCCTATTTTCTTCCTGAATTTTATGAATACTTTGCTTCGCCTTCTCTCTAAGTTCTAATCTTTGATCTTGAATTTTTTCTAGACTTTCTTCTATTAGCTTTCAGATATCATCATTTCTATCTCTCATCTTCGTCCCAATCAGTAGTTCAAAAGGTGTCATTCCGATGCTACGTTGATATGTTCCATTTAAACAGCGTTGTAAATTTCTAATTACTCTATACCATTTTGTAGGATCGTCAACTGTTATTCTCGTCGTTACAATATGACTTAAAATCATTAGAAGTAAAAGCAGCATTACGGTCAGTTATGATTCGTTCCGGGGAACCAAAAGTGTCTTGTTGCAATCTGAGCTTTTGTAGAACTTCTTCAGTCGATAAAGTCTTGGTTGGGTAGATCCATGTACATTTTGTGAAACCATCTACTACTGTAAAGATATATTTGTAGTTCTTGTTAGTAGACGTCAGCGGACCAAGGTGATCAACGTGGTAAGTAGACAGTGGTGTATCTCCTTTATCAAGCGGATGTAAGTATCCTTCCTTTTTACCTTTCTTGTGTGAAATTAATATGCATTCTACGCAATTATCTATCACTGCTCGTATCTTTTCTTTACAATTATCTATGTAGTAGTCTCTATTAATTAATTCTTCTGTTTTTAAAATTCCAAAATGACCTTTTTCATGACATTTTCTTATTATTTCATTCTGCATCTTTTTAGGTATAACAATCAGTCTAGTTCCGTCTTTAATTTTACATAAAACTCCATTCTCTAGAATAAAATTTTCATATGACTCCTTTTCTAAAATTTTCTTTAATAGTTTTATCTTCTGATCACCATCTTGAGCTCTCTTCAGACGTGCCGTAGTTTCAGTAAGTATTAGACTAACAGGATTTCTGCTCAAAGCGTCTACGTGTCTCATTTGGGTTCCAGATCGGTGTTCTATCTTATAGTCAAATTCTTCAAGAAGGAGTGCCCAACGAGCAACTCTGGGAGGTAAATCTTTTTTCTGTAACGTCATAGTTAAGGCTGAGCAATCAGTCACAATTTTAAAGTGGAGTCCAAGTAAGTAAACTAAATTTCTTGATAGCTTCTATAATGGCTAAAATTTCTAAGTAGTAACTATGGTATTATTTCTCAGCAGGAGTAGTCTTTTTGCTCATATAGTGAATAGGCTATACCTGGATTTCTTTGCAATAAAACAGCTCCATATCCGTCTATACTTGCGTCTGTATGTAACTCTGTCTCAAAATTTGGATTGTAAATTCGTAAAACTGGTGAGGAACATAAAATTTGTTTCAATTCTTCGAAAGCTCTCTCACAATTTAGATCAAAGTTAAAAATAGCATCTGTCTTCAATAATTCTGTTAGTGACTTTGCTATTATTGAATAGTTCTTCATAAATTTTCTAAAATAGCCAGTCAGTCCTAAAAATTATCGTAATGATTTGATATTCTGAGGCTTTTTAAATTTTGCAACAGCATGTATCTTTTCCTTGGAAGGTCTTATCTCATTATCACGAATTATGTAACCTAAATAATTTATCTCACTCTGTAGGAATTGACATTTCTCCCAATTAAATTGTAAGCCAAACTCTTCAGCTTTTCGAAGTACTTTCTCTAGTTTAAAAAGTCCTTCTTCTTCTGTTCTAGATGGTATAATCAAATCATCTAAATAGGCAAGAACAGTGCCCTCTAATATTAAATCCTGAAAGATATCATTGATAAAGCGTTGGAATACAGATGGTGCGGCGCATAAACCAAACGGCATTTGCTTAAATTCATATTGCCCTTGTGGAGTAACAAATGAAGTGTATTTTTGACTATCTTCGCAGACATCAACATGTAAAAAACCATTTTTCAAGTCAAGTGATGTAAATAGTATTGCTTCTTTCAATTTGTCTACTTGATCTTCGATGAGTGGAAGTGGATATCTTTCCTTTATAATCTTCTTATTTAGCTTTCTAAAATCTATACATAATCTGTAGCTTCCATTTTTCTTTTTCGCTAACACGATAGGGCTTGCATATTCCGATTTACTAGGTTTTATTACTTCTTGATCTAACCATTTTTGTATCTGTTTATTAACTATGTCCTTTTCTAGAGGTGAAAGCCTTCGTGGAGTCTGGTGTATAGGATCTTCATCGGTAAGTATGATTTTCAATTTAACATATGATTCCTTCTTTTTACTCTTTAAGTTATTGTAATTATCCAATAAATGTTTAACCTTGTCTTTAAATTTTAATTTCTTGATATCATATTTCTCATCAAATTCTTCTTCGTAGTCATTAATTTGTGTAAGGTGTAATATTCTTTTTACAGTGATCCCATCGGCAGAGAAAATAATTTCAACATCTTTTAATATCGAGTTTCCAAGTATGACATTAACAGGTATTACATTATCGTCGATAACGTGAATCAAGGTTTCAAAATGAACATCGTCGATTTCAACTTTTGCCATAAAAGATCCCTTCGTGTAAACTTCGTACTCGGCTATTCCTGATAATTTGAGGGTATCTTTAATATTATAATCATTATTCTCGGAAAAATTTTGTTTATAACAACTCTCACAAATCAAATTCGTATCGCTTCCAGTATCAATAAAGGTTTTAACTTCAACTCCGTTAATTTTAGCTTCTTTATATGGCTTAAGAATATCTGTACTAAGTTTCTCATCTTGAATTTTCAGTGTCTTATTAGTAGAACTTTGACATTCTTTTGACTTATGTCCATATCCGTTACATTTGAAGCATTTTATACCTTTAGTACAGGTTGGAGATTGGTGATCAGTTTCACCACAATTGAAGCATCTTTTGATAGTATAATTTTTACGTCCGGTTGTTATCTGAATAGGTCTTTGTTGCGTCTTGTGTTCTTTAATCTGTGCATATACTTCAAGTTTCTTTCTAAATTGTTTGATATCAGTGGCTCCGTAAAGAAGTACCTTATTTATTTCGGAATCACGAATCCCATCAATAACATATTCAATAAGTGCTTCATCCTCTAAATTTCCATGCAACGCCAGTTCTTTCATATGCAAAAAATACTGTTGATATGTCTCATCTGGTTTCATTTTGCGTGATGCTAATTTCTTGTGAATGCTGGCACTATTTAACTTCGGACCAAATTCTTCTACTAAAGATTCTTTTAATGTATCCCATGACGTAATAGAGCCAAGCGATCATAAAAATAATTTAGCTGTACCTGAAAGCAGTCTCTTCGCGTAAATAAGTTTTTCAAGATTATTCCATTCCATTAAATTTGCAGTGTCATTAAAATCGGTAAGCCAATTCGTAATAGGGTAGGTATCATCGCCTGTGAACGGTGTCATTGATTTTTCCAAGTCGCTAAATGAAATTCGAACTCTGTAAACAGCTTCTGAACAATTGCTATCCGAGTCTTCGATATCTTTATTTTTCTTCGGTGGCATCCTGTATGATTGGTTGTAAGTCTTTCAGTCGTAAAAAATAACCAATTCATAAAACGTCTTCATAAAAGAAAAATAATAGTCTTTATTCCAAATTGTGGGAAATTTTATGCGCTGGTATCATTATGCAAATTAGTGTCGGTAAAACAGCACTCAATGACTCGTCTTCAATTTTAATTTCGATGTTGTTTCGTAATCTTCAAGTAAAAACTCACATTAAAACAATGCTTCGCAGGATCCTTGCACGATCCTGGTATGATCCTGGCACGAGCTCCCATAAAGTTGTGGGTTTTATTTGAAGAAAAACAAAAAACAAACTTCATTAGATCAGCCTTACGTCGTATATTCTCGGACTACCTCTTCTCACTATATTTTGACACTGACATTTACAATATGAGATTATAAATTTGAAAAAGATAATGTGTGGCCTGGCTACCGAGTCGTCTTCGAATCCCACATATATATATATAATAGGTTGGGGAAAAAGTCTTTTCGCATATAGTATGTATGAACTTGTAATAAGATTTCTTTTGGCTATACTATTTGTATCTGGCTGGTTTTGGTATCATTAAAAAGTTTTAATTTTAAAGAAGACAACTCCAAATTCAAATTTGAAAAATGAGGGATTTTCATTTGTTTTTCTTATTGTTAAAACGAGTGAATCTAATGAAGAAATTCGATACATTTTAAAATTTTACTATAAAAAAGGTAAAAATGCAACACAAGCCGCGAAAAAAATTTGTGATGTTTATGGACCTAATGCAGTATCTGTGAGAGTAGCGCAAATTTGGTTTAAGCGTTTTCAATCCGGAAATTTTGATATCAAAGATGCACGTCGCTCTGGTTGCCCTGTTACGAACAAAATTGATGCCATTTTTGAAAAAGTGGAGCAAGATCGGCATATTAGTAGTTACGATGTAGCTGGAGAACTGGGAATTAACCACAAAACGGTTTTGGCGCATTTGAAAAAAGCTAGGTACACAAAAAAGCTCGATATTTGGGTGCCTCACGAGCTCACTGAAAGAAACCTAATGAACCGTGTACTCATTCGTGATTCTTCATTACGACGTAATGATACCGAACCATTTTTGAAGAAGCTGATAACTGGTGATGAAAAGTGTATCACGTACGACAAGAACGTGCGAAAAAGATCGTGGTCAAAGGCCGGTCAGGTTTCACAGACTGTGGCGAAACCCGGGTTAACTCGCAACAAGGTGATGCTATGTGTATGGTGGGATTGGAAGGGCATTATTCAGTCTGACCATCGATTCTGAACTGTACTGTGAACAACTGATGAGATTAAAGCAAAAAGTTGAGAGAAAGCGGCCGGAATTAATCAACAGAAGGGGTGTGGTTTTTCACCATGATGACGCTAGACCTCACACATCTTTAGCCACTCAGCAAAAATTACGAGAGTTTGGCTGGAAGGTGTTAATGCATCCGCCGTATAGTCCTGACCTTGCACCTTCAGATTTTCATTTGTTTCGGTCTCTGTAGAATTCCTTAGGCAGTGTCAGGTTAACATCACGAGAGGACTACCAAAACCACTTGTCGCAGTTTTTTGATCAGAAGCCCCAAAATTTTTATAGCAATGGGATCACGTCCCTACCTACAAGATGGCAAAAAGTTATCAACAAAATGGCACCAACATACTTTAGTCAAATGTAAATAAACTTTATAAAAAAACCTTTTGAATTTTTATATAAAATGCGAAGAAACTTTTTCCCCAACCTAATATATACTGAGTTTCAGCCAAATCGGTCCAGTAGTTTTTCCGTGAAAACGGAACAGATAGACAGACAGACAGAGTTACTTTCGCATTTATAATATTAATAGCGATACCGTTTACAATGTGACAAGGAGTGGGAAGTGGTAGGCTAAGGAAATTTAACTTCGCAATTCGTATCAGCACTAATGACGCCGGTTCCTCACAAGTCACAAAGGGTTGTCCTCGCGGTGAGCAGTCTATAAATAAAATTTCACCTCGACTAAAAGAGATTCCTTGTTTTTGATATTTGTGGGGGCTCTCAGAAAGTATGACGAAAAAGGAGGGTCCGAAAAGGCAAAATTGAACGTGACGCATTCTATGAACTAACTCCTAAGTAAGAACCGCAGTAGTCATAAAAATAGTGATTTGCTAATTTATTATAAAAAAAAGTTTAACTTGCTAAGCGTGTCCCCCCCTATAATGGGAGGCCCGAGCCCAGCAGTGGGACGTATATGGGCTGTTATATCATTGCTAAGCGAAGTATATAGAATGAATGAAGTATAAATGGCTGCCTATGAATTTTTGGCAAGACCGATAACTCCCCATGCGCCCATGTATTTTATTGTAATGTAATTTTCTTTTATTTCTCATGTGATAGTTACAGTGGGCATCTCTAATTATAATTTTTTTCGATATTTCTCGAAATCACACTTTTCTGCCAAAAGTCTATATAGACCCAATAGTAATGAGAAAAATGGCTTTGACATACTTAAATGATCGCAAGGACGTACGATTTTATTATAAGTTATTACTAAAATATCTATGGAACGCTGAAAATTTAATTTAAAACCTTAACGTTCCAGCAGAATTACTGCATTGAAAATGTTTGCGAGCGTAATTGGGGAAACCCATTACGTACTGGGATGTTAATGGGCGGATATTATTATCAAACCTTGAATCTGATCACGAGTTGAAGATAGTCCTACTATACTATCTATATTATAGTAAATCTGTAGAGGGAGCAAATTTGTACAATGGACTTAAAAATAAGAAAAAAGCAGCGGGTCTAATTTAGACTAGCAGATTTTGAAAAAACAATTTTTGGAATTTATATATGTCTGTTAGAGAATCTGAATGAAATGAATCTGATACGTGAAAATTGCTGAACGTATATAAATGAAAGTCTACACATAGTTAGCTTCTATCCCAGGCAACACTTAAGATACTTTTTGGGATGATAATCACGTCGTTTCCGTGGAATATTTTTTTGGCTATATTAGTCACCAAAAAAATATAGCGTTGCCCTCGAGTTTTTTGGTGCCACTGTTAACAGATACGTTATCGTCATCGCAACGCGAACGAAGTTTCGATGGCTCATGATAGTCTATAATCCTTATTAATATTATAAATGCAAAAGTCTCTGTCTCTTTGTTTGTTATGCTTTTACGGAAAACTATTGGACCGATTTGGCTGAAATTCGGTATATATGTAATTTTAACACCGAGGGTAGACAAGGGATACTTTTCATTCCGGATAATGGGATAGATTTATGTAAAAGTTATCCCAGAAAGTAGGATAGGTTTTTTTTTGTGATTTGACATTTTTAATTTTGGTAATTTACGTCACTTACGTCCTTTTCGTCATTCGTCATTTTGGTAATTTTCTTCATTTTTGTAGTTTACAGATGATAGACGAGAATTGACAGAGGCCACTACTTTTTATCGCAAAAATAAAACTAGAACGGGTTGAAATAGGGGAAGGAAGTTTGTATGGGAGACCAATCATTTCTCAAGTTTATGATATAAAAATTCATCATCTATAAAAAATACGATAGTAACCTGGTCTGTCTATTTGTTAAAGTTTCACGGTAAAACTACTGGAGTACTTGATCGGTTTTGCTGTAATTTTATACATATTCTTACGAGTCGCTAGACTCGAATTAAAATGCCGTTGGAATTATTATAGAATTTATTAGAACTATACAAACGCGTATAACACAGGTACAAATATAACTGAACACAACCAGTCCAAACGTAATGCACGATTCAATAACACGCGCAAAGTCCGTCACTAAATAGATTACTGAATGTACACAAGTCTTACTTCGCTTGTGGTTATCGCTAGACTCCCCATCTCGCCATTGGGGCATTGCTTTATACTGCACAGATGCAATATGTCTGCCTGGCCGCGTGGACCGAATTTATTAAAATCACATCTGGCTAATGACTGCCATAAAAAATTACAATACACAATGGGCTATTTTTCTAATCACAAATTTTAAACACAAAGTAAACAAAAGAAGTCCAAATGCCGAAAAGGTAATAAAATGTGTACAGGTATGCAGGTGTGAATTTGTCTTTTGTCGGCGTTCAGGTCGTAACAATATGTAGTTTTAATACCGAAAATGGACATAGATACTTTTCATCGTCCTCGGGCGATGGGATAGTTTGCGATCTAAAATGAAGTGAATCTACCGGGGGCAAATAGCATTAATAAAAAATTTATACAATCCATTAACCCCCGGTTTCTATATTTTACCGACGGTTGTCTGTAATAGTAACTGATTGATTTTGAAGCTACCAATAACCGATGGTTCAGAAGGCAATACGAGCGTTTCACAAGCTCGTTGTCAGTTAGAAATACTGTCGGTTATCAGTTACCAATTCCCTCCTAAGCGTTTTGCTAACGCAACATAGTTGTAGTAGCAACACGCAACGTGATTCAATGAGTTGACGTATAACTACAAAATAAATATATTTTTAAAAGAAGTGACCTTTTGTGATTTACAAGATATACAATTGTAAAAAAAATCAAGCTTTCAATCAATCTGCTTTAAAAATACTTACAATTACAGAGCCATTTTATATGAATGTTGCATGAACAAAACGCAGTAATGTAAACAACATATAAACTTTTTAAATAATGATTGTTCCAAAGTCATAGGATTTTTTGTAAAAAAAATGTAACAGTGTTGTCACTTCAGAAATTTTTCGCTAGTTATAGGGATTTGTGGTTGTCGATTGCAATTTTTTTTTAAATAAGTTTAGGCTAAAAACAACGGTTTTTGTGGTTCCAGAGTCAAATGACGTAAACTTTGTGGGAACCTTGTCCGATTTGTTGTTTCATTCAATTGTTTTGGGAACTTTTTGTAACGCGACCGTTTCACACAAATGTAGCGATGGATTTAATGTGTTATTTGAAGCGATGTTGCAATTTATTGTTAATGACGTTTAATGTTGACAGTTAGTACGTACTAATACGTTATCTATTAATAATGTTATAATTATTCACAATGTTATTTTTAACGCTATATTTAAGACGCATTAGGTCACAGTCGATAACTATAACATTGTCGCAGGTGAAGCTCAAGAATAACAAAAAAACTGTAGTCTAATTAATGACTTTGGAACCTTTGGCCTTATTATTAGAAAGGTGGCATTAACCATACAAGTTTCATCTGTGCTGGCAACAACTGAGAACTTTGTTGTTATAAATATTTGTCGACGAAAATTACGAAAACGACATCACAAAAAACATAACCTATCCTACATTCTGGGATAAACTTTACAGAAATCTATCCCAAACTTTATCTCTTTTCCGGAATGAAAAGTATCCTATGTCTCTCCTAGATATTGAACTTACTTATATACCAAGTTTCAGCCAAATCGGTCTAATAGTTTTCAGTGAACGCATTAAGGCAAACAGAAAAATATACTTTTGTCCCTGAAACTATTCCATTTCTCGGGATAAAAAGTATTCTATGTTCATCCTCGGCATTAAAAAAGTATATATACTGAGTTTTAGCCAAATTCGTGCAGTAGTTTTTCCGTGAAAGGGTAACAGACAGACAAAATTACTTTCGCATTTATAATATTAATAGGGATGAATGGTGAAGCAATACTGGAATTGGAATTAGAACTGTTAAAGGCAGAAATAGCAAATTTGAAAGATATTAATAAGAATTAAATCCAAGTTAAAAGAAGTAAAAAAATAAAGTTTAATGTAATTTAAAATCACCTATTTATAATGACAAATAAACTGGCAATCTCGACAAACAAACAAAACTGACCGAAAACGGGTGGTAATAAAATTCCCACGAATAGTAGTGTTGACAACCAGCGGTTATAATATCGAAACACTTCATATCTCGTTTCCATACAAAAAGTCTACCGATCGGTTAGAAAATCCCTTCCATCGGTAGTTGGTACCTTCATGAGTAACTAACTACGAACAGTTCATTATAGAAACATCAGTAGAGTTACCAGGCGGTAATATTCTGACCGTCGGTATCAAAAACGAATCGTTTTTGTAATATTGAAACCGGGTATCACTGTGCTTATCGCTTTGTTCGCGCGGCACTTGTACTTTATATTCTTATATTTTGAATCCTGCAAAATATTGAAATAAATCATACATGAAAGTTTAGATTAGATTAGGTAAGATAACACTTTATTGCTCACCAAAATAAACAATTACAAAAACAAAATGCATAATTACAATACTTCTTGGAAAAATAACAGGCGGCCTTATCGCTAGACGCGATCTCTTCCAGGGAACCTAGCTTAAAAGAATATTTTAACTAATCTGGCGATGTAGGTGGAGCAGAAAAAAGAAAGTTTAAGATGTAATTACTGTTTTAATCCCCAAATTTTTGACTAAAATCTATTTAGCCGTTTTGGAACCTATCTGAGACAAAGTTTCTGACAGACTGTCAGACCAAAATTCTAAACACGTTCATCTGTGATTATGCATCGTTGGAATACCAGATGTTATTTTAATGTTGGTAAGGTTTTATTTACTTTTAAATGACAGACGGACACTTCACTTTTATTGTTATAGATTGTGATTTGAGTGTAAAATACACATGTTACAGAATAGTTCAAGGATTTGTATTCAATGGGCATATTATAAATGTTGTGATTGTAATCAGCATTACATGAACACGTAATAATAAAGTGTAAACTATGTTAATATGGTGATACTGTGACACGCACGTAAGTATTTCGATTATGGAGCAAGGAATTTACAATGTCTCGTGGTTCTGTAAATTTAAATTTATAAAAATATTTTGTTGTTTAATTTACTTTTAGGTTTTTATTTGATTTTAAAAATCTAATTCGAGTATTCAAGTTTATTTTTAACACGCTTTTATATATGTTATAACTTTTTGCTATTTTGCAGTAGTCGTCTTTACCGAATGATTAAGACGTTAAGAGTCGATTTTTTTTTTTTTATTGGACTTGACTTTATGTTGTTGGTCCGAAGACCTTACAACTTTACCGGGGTTTTCGGGGCGAGTGCCTTTGCGAAGCGAAGGCGCTCGAGCCCGGGAGGCAACTTGCTCGAGGGGGCTCCCTAGGGAGTTTCACCTCGGCTGGACTGTTGCCATGAGAGGGGGATGAATCTAATGATGCCCACCATAAGGCGACACAATGCACTAATTGAGAGCGGGTGACGGGTAATATAAAGCCCGAGAGGAAGGATCCCGGCGGACCGGGATCGGCGGTTCGCGGTGGCCTATACTATCTTACTGCCGTTTCGCAACGTGTTATGGCTGGGAGAGAAGAAACGGCGAAAGAAACTTCCCAGCAACACGCCTAGTCTATCCTATGGGGGGGGCTGTGTCTCCTGGCGTCCCTCGCGGGGACGTGGAGAGATCGTGATTGGCGGCGTCGACGCCGCCGTCTGTGTCTGTCTGTCGGTGCCTGCCAGCCTGCCGTCCTGACCGCGGGCGGGCTGATCCGAGCCAGCCGTTTTGTGATATCGTCGACCTTGTCCATGAGGATGTTACGCGGTCGTCGCACGAGAGCCTTTCGTCGAGGCTTATAATCGGACGCGGACACGACGAGGGGATTTCGATGGTGCGGCGCTAGATCGAAATACTTACGCGAGAGCGACGTAATGTAGTTTTTGATGGAGGGAAGCTCCAGATCGCGGTGGATGTCGACGTTACGCATATAGAGGGGAGCACCGACGGCTCTGCGCATGAATTTATTCTGAACGATTTGCAATTTCTTTAAAAGGAAGGCTTGGCATGGCCGAATACCACACTCGCGTATGTCATGATCGGGCGGATGCATGTTTTATATAGAGTAAGCTTGTGTCTGAGGGACATTTTGCTTCGTTTATCTATCATGGGTGCTAGACGACCCATCACAAATCGCGCTCTATTCCGGACTATAGTGATATGCTCGTTGAAGCGCAAGTTCTGATCTAGGGTGACACCCAGGTATTTGGTGTACTTTGCCCAGGGGATCTCTTGTTCGTAGAGCGAGATGGCTTTTAAGCGAAGGCAAGCGCGTTTGGGAGAGCGAAGCGTGCCCGGGGAAAAAAACATTGCTGCGCTTTTCTCCGGGTTTACCTCTATCCTCCATTTGCGAAACCATTCGCCTAGCTCTGTTACAGCTACCTGTAGCCGGACGCAAGCCATTTGTCGGTTGTGATCAGATGTATAGAGTGCGGTGTCATCCGCGAAGAGGGCCAACTCTACATCTGGAGTTTTTGGGATGTCGCTGGTGTACAGCGTGAAGAGTAGTGGAGATAGTGCCGAGCCCTGTGGTACACCGGCTGTGAGTGGGTGAGGGGACGAGCGTGTTCCCTCCACTCGAAAACGGAAGCTACGGCCTAGGAGGAAGTCTCGCAAGATGAGCACGAGTCTGTCTGGTACACCGAACTGGTACAGCTTGTAAATCAAACCGTTATGCCAGACCTTGTCGAAGGCCTTAGCTACGTCAAGGAACAGTGCGGCTGTTCCTATAGGGCGACGAGGGCGATGGGCAAAGTGGGATAGTATGTGCTCCGTGATGCGGTGCACCTGTTGGACGCATGAGTGTCTGGCACGGAATCCAAACTGCTCATCGGGTAGCAGATGTTTGCTGATGGCAAAATCTCTTAGTCTAGAGAGGATGACCCTCTCGTAAAGCTTGCTGAGTGTGCTCAGTAGGCTGATTGGGCGGTAGCTGGACGGTTTATTAGCCGGTTTTCCAGGCTTGTGAATACCGATGACGTCTGCTTCCTTCCAGATCGCGGGGAAAGAGCAGTTTGTTATGGCGGCATTGAAGATGCTCACTAAGATTATAATCAAGTGGCCGGGAGGAGTTTTAACACGCGATTGTTAATGCCATCGATCCCTGGGGCCTTTCGTGGTTTGAGGACTTGATCAGATCTTGCACTTCTTCCACCGTGACTGGGTCGAGTGTGGTTTCCGCTGGTAAGGAGGATCTACGTTCAACCTCGGAGTCCACCTCCGTCAGGTGTGACTGGTCGACGTTTTGTGTAGTGGGGAGCATTGAAGCTCTAGACTCTGAGCAAGACATTCGGCTTTCTCCTCATCATCGAACGCCTCGGTGTTATCGGCTCTTTCTAGCGCGGGTATGACAGTGAGGGTATCTGATTTGAGAGCTCTAGCCAGCTTCCAGTACGCCTGGTGAGTTGGTTCGATATCTCTCAACGTTCTGTCCCAACGTTGTTCCCTGACTTCCCGGATACGTAGTTTGACCTCGCGCTCTAGTTGGCGGAGTCGGACTCTGTTGTCTTCGGTGGGATATCTGTCGTGAGCTCTGGAGGCGGCTCTCTTTTCCCCCAGCAGTACCCTCACTTCGTCCGGCAGGCATAAGTGGCGGTCATTCTCCACTGGCACCTGTCTGGACGAGTTCCGCACTGCGGATTGAAGGTGGCTGGTGAGGGCCTCGATCGCCGTCTCCGTGTCTTGGTGGGATTCGATGTGGTCCGGGATGCGGTCCAGGTCTTGTGATTCGGTTGCCTTGAGGAGGTCCCCAAGTCTCAACCAGTCCACAGAGGTCCTAGTTTCAGATGTCTGGTCCGTCTGTTGTCCTAATTTGAGGATAACCGGGCGATGGTCCGAGTCTATATCGTCCATCGTTTCGATCGAATGGAACTGAAGAGTTACGCCCCTCAGTAATGCTAGGTCGAGAGTGTTTGGGGTCCCCAGTCGCGGTTGGGGGGTATCGTGTGGGGTCATGGGAGTTATTATATCAAACAAAAGATTGTCTGATATATTTATTAGGGCTCTGCCATTGGGGTTAGTGGTATTGCAATTCCACTGTTCGTGTTTACAATTCAGATCTCCGGCTATTATAACAGCTGGGCCTAAGTTGAATAGGGCTTCTAGGTCTTTCTTAATAAGGGTTTTCTGGCACGCGAGGTATGCTGAGACTATGACTAGAGGTTGGTGGCCAGTCATTGCTAGTCTGCAGGCGGATACCTCCATACCTACTAGTGGTGGGGTGACTAGAGGCATGCAGTGTAGAGATCTTCTGAAATAGATCAGGGTGCCGCCACCACGGCCTATCCTGTCATGTCTAGTGACCCGATAGTTAGAGATCTTTGGATCTCTTTCACTCGGTTTCAGGAAGGTCTCCTGCACTAGTAGTATATCTACTTGATTGGTAACCAGGAAGTCATGGACCAAGTCGCGCTGGTTTCGAAGGCCGTTGGCGTTATAAGTCGCCAGAGTCAATGAGCGTGGTTTATTTCTACCTACATGCGCCATTTGTTACCGGTAACAATAATTTAACTAGGTTGTTTAGTTATAACGACCTAAGTACCTGGAGGAGGTACGCGTGATCCATTTCGATCACGAGTTGATCCCGGAGGAGGGTTGATCAGACTCTGCAACTTGTCTCAGTTTTCGAGCCAAGAGTTGGACCTCTGCTAGGTCGAAAGGCAAGTTCTTGGCGAATTTAGTCGCCAAGGCTAAGTCCTCCGCTAAAGAGTGGTGGGGTGACGGCCCAGAAGGTGCTTTTAAAATGGGGGCGGGGGCAGGGGTTGCTTGGGGTAGGCCGGCCAAAATTGGGGCGCGCGTCCTTAGTGGAGGGAACGCTTCCGTCGTGGGAAGACCCGTCCAGTGATTTACCACTGGAGGGGGGGCCGCCACGAATGCGGGTTTTTTCGGCACTTTTCTAGTGCCTTTTTGGGCGTTGCCCTTTCCGAACTTACGTTTGGGTCGTGGGGCGGCAGGACAGCCTCTGTAGTTAGCGGGGTGACCCGCTTGGCCGCAGAGAATGCAGCTCGGTGGCTCCGGGGAGTCCCGGGTGCGTGTGCACTCCGAGGTCCCGTGGTCGCCCAGGCACTTGACGCACCTGGGACGGGATTGACAATGTAGGGCAGAGTGCCCATAAAGTTGGCAACGATGACACTGCCGCAGTGTATGTTTTTCGTGTGGGCGTTCCACACGAAGGCCAGAGAGGCCACAGACCTTCTCAAGTTCGAAGATCTTTTTCCCCTCTGGGGAGAGGTCGAGGACAACCAATACTAGGTTTAGAGGAGACTTTGTTGCGTCGCCTCTGTGCATACGGTGCACTTCGTGCACCGGTACAGCTTGGGACTTAAGGTCCTCGAGAATGTAGGAACACTCGATTTCCTGTGGAAGTCCGCGGATTACAGCCCGAAGGCGTTTTTCTTCCGGCAGGGCATAAGTATAGTAACCGATTTTACGGTCACATAACAAGGATGTTAGGGAGCGGTGGTCACTTGAAGACGTGACCATAACTTTGATGCCGTGTTGGGTATCACGGGCTTCTTTATAGAGATTGCCTTACCTGGCAGCTCCTTAGCGAGTTGAAGCCAATGAGCTTTCTCGCGGATGATCAGGGGTGGCGGCGGGCGCTGTGAAGGTGGCCCAGGGCGGCTGGAAGGTGCCGCTGTTGGTTTTGTGCCCGCAGTGGGAGCGGGGTTGGGGGGACCTCCTCTGGGTCTTCCGTTTTTGGTACGATTGACGGTTATGAAACCGTCATCGTCCTCGTGGTTTAAGGGGATGTTCGCGGGAGGCGCGACATCCATGGGGTGATTTCATCGGCCGGTGGAAGAGGGGCATCCCTGAGGTATTGCGGACCGTCAGGAGATAATTCGATTTCTCGACGAGAATCGATTACGCGGTGTATGGGCGATCGCGAACGCGATGTCGTCGAACTCGCGGAGCTCGATCGCGGTTGCCCCGACGCGGAACCGCGAGAAAACGAGGCGCGTGATTTTGGTGCCACACGGTGGGCATCGTTGAGCGGGGGTGCGGGCGGCGGGCGCACCGGTAACACGGCGGGTACGGATGCGGGGGGCGCGGGCGCTAAGGCAGAGCGCAGGTGGTCAGCGATAAGCGCGGTGGCGGGGGTCGCGGGGTGCGGTGGTCGCGGCAGATGCGGGTGCGGGGGCCCTTGCACGTGTAAGGGTTTCTCGGAATTAAGTTCCGAGATAACGGACGCCATTGATTGGGACTCCGGAGTCCTCAAAAATTGGTCGAGCGCTTGAGGGAATTGCTGTCGTAAAAACGACAGCAAACCCTCCAACAGCAATGGAGAGAGCTCCACGCCGTCCATTGTCCCTGAGGGGGACGAACGATTTGGTGGAAAAACCACCTGATGACGCACTTTTCACTGCACTGTCACAGAAAAAACACAGATCGACCGGGTGAACGAACGAACACAACGAACACGAATAACGGACAGCCGAGGCGGAGCGGGAGACGTGCGCGCGCGACGAACGACAACGGGCGAATGTTAAGAGTCGATGCGTAATGTCCATTAGTATTTATATTTAACGGACGCCATTCTCGGGCCTGGGGGGAGGGAGGGAGCCTTTACGCCGAGTGATGTGTGGGACTCCTGTATTGGCCGTATTCCGACCGTGGCCTCCGGTCGGAGGGGATCGGACGGAGGATGGTCGAGCGTCAGACTACCCACTAAACCTAACCTGCGCCCCTATGCGCTTTTGTGGGGTGCCACAGGAACTAAATTATAGGTATTACATCTGTGGTACCCCTACGCTTGGCTCTCACTTAGGGCATCCCTGGGGAAGGCTACCCCTCTTCACCAACAGGGGGGGTCCACGGGATCACTGCAGATTTTCATGGTTGTCACTAACAGTTAAAATTGTATTTAACGGAGTACCTGAGTATTCAATTTTATTTATCATGCTAGAACTTTTTACACTTTAAAGTTGTTGTGTTTCCTAAATGAATCTAACGTTGCTGTACTCACATTTAAATGTGAAAAAGATTTTGTTTGATTATTTGTATACTTTCATCAAGCCATACAAGTATTATAATTATGAGTATATTTATACATTGTACATCTCCATTATCTAATTTATCCACTTATTAGATTCCAAGAATATTAACACATTAAGCAAGGACGTGAAAAGGGAACCAATTTTAACATGTGACCTATAAATATTCATTGAAATATTTTCTTTATCTAATAGTTATTCCATGTCTTTTTCTTTTTTTTCAGATTAAACTGTTCGCTGCTTATCTATACGAGGTTGGCAAACTTTCAAAGTAATAATTAGTACATAAACACCGTATAATTATTATAAATACTAGGGTAATGTAGTGTAATGTTTTGTAAATGAAGTATTTTTATGTATCATTAGGATATGCCCGCGACTTTGTCCAGGCTTGACTTGAAATTCCGGTGTGATTCCCGGGACACGAAGTATCGCAGCATTTAAAGAAAGAATTTAAGCTTTCGTTTTAGTAGAAACTGTATCGAAATAAGCAAATTTTTATACATCCGAACTCCTTCAAACCGCTCCCGTGAAAATTCCCGCGGGATACCCGGGATAAAAAATATCACACATTTTATTACATTAATTTTCTATCGATCAGTAAAAATCACATTGGAATTAGATTTTTTTAATCGGGCCATTTTAAATATTATATTATTACTAGCTGCGCCCCGCGGTCTCACCCGCGTGGTGATGGAAAATCATTATATTTTGGATAATTCACACTATATCTTTATAAATTATAGCCTATGTGTTATTTTGATGTGTAAGCTATATTATTGTAAAGTTTCATCAAAATCCATTTAGTAGTTTTTGCGTGAAAGAGTAACAAACATACATCCATACATCTATACTTACAAACTTTCGCGCTTATTATATTAGTAGGATATTCCCAGGATAAAAACTAGCGCAGAGTTTAAGTCTAAGAATTAGTTGTCGATCAGCGAAAACCGCGTCGAAATCGGCCTAGTAGTTTTTACGTGAATCCCGAACCAACAGACAAAACGACAAACAGACAAGAAATCATTTTATAATATTATAGATAATAAAGAGCTAGGTACTCATTCTTTAGAAGTACAATAACTGTAATAAATCACTACATTATTTTGTGAAAATAGTAATACAACCAGTGTTGTTTTTGGGTGCACCAAAGTAAAAATATGGCCAATTGTTTGTTGAGAATGTTTTATGATTTTGGTTACGAGGATTTTTAAACCAATTGCCAATATTTCTATTGTATTTTGGTGATAATCCCAGCCTAAGCGGAATTGTAATCTTGAAAATCTATATCCAACAACTAATATTTTTGAAATTCACTGCAAACATCATTGTTTATATACCTACACTTACATAATGAGTACAATACAGATACAATAAAGAAAGATCACATAAAATACAGAAAGCTACACTAACATAATCTTCTTTAAAGATTTTGTTATAGATTAAATTAAAAAAAATATTTATTCATCACAAGGATATAAATAGCTATCTGTCTAAATAGTGTTTTAGCAGTACTGTGTAAGTTTATACTTACTTTAATTGTACGAGTTTTTGGCGGGAACTGAAATGAGATGTTGTGCTGTGCAGTTTTATTTTCTAAAAATGTGTAAAATTACTCTAAAATGAACAATAGTTGTAGGAAATTGATAGTGTTTGAGTAGTAATTATGTGTTTTGTGAGAAATGTGAACTGTTATAGTCAAATGTGGCCTTTTGAGTTTTCACAAGAACTCCGTTGAATGGCACCACCTACAGTTCAGCTGTGCTGCACATAGGCTTAAGAAAATGAAGAAACTACATTATAATCTAAGATCTGGCTTAAAGGCCTAGCTGACAAGCCATAACCCTAAATAAATAACTTTAATTGTACAAATTTGTAGCATAATACATATGTTTATTTTTCCACATGTTTCGTATACACATGTTTTGCTATTGTCTATAAATCTATTAATTCCTATAGTGCATCATCATCATCATCATCATCATCATCTTAACTTTAACTGTTAAATCCCGGATGCGTTCGGAGCCTAGGATTCACTTCTCTACTTTTTTCCTCTTGGCGCAGTCTTCGGCATTCCTAATTTTGAGAAAATTGGTATAAATGTCATCCCTCATGACGTCCAGTCATTATTTCTTGGTTCTAACCTTTCTACAGGGACCTGGCGGAGGTGGCATGGCTATGGTTATGATTTTAGACATTTGTTTTCCATATAAACTAACCGGTTTCCGTAAAAATATTAATGCATATAGTGCATAGTATGCATACATTCTTTTAAATTCAATTATTCAAAAGGCCACAGTCTGTTGGCACCAAGCAAGCCTCCCAAAACTCGGGATCATAATCATGAGTCATGGACTAAGACGTTATTAAAATTTATTGATTTTGTACAATGACATTTACATTATTATAACTTTTTTAGAAGTATCACGTGTTAATTCTATATGGCTAACATTTAAAAGATAGTCTAAATATTTCTTATTTTAACTATTCATATAACAATTTATACCTAGTACATTTACTTTTGCATAATAAAATATATTGTTATTAATCTGTTTTTTATTTAATAGCATACCTAATGCGATACTTTTCCCTAATGACCTTTAAAGTGTGAAATTCAATTTCTTTTCAGCGATGATTGCCATTTTAGAAAGTGCTTACATACTGACAGTTGCTCGTATTGTTGTTTAATCAGTTTTATATCTATGAGGTCAAGACTAGTTTGAGAATATTTTACTGGCGTTCTAGGTTAATAGTACAGACTGCATTCGAAATTGCGAGTGATTGATCTGCAATCGAAAATGGACAATATTTATACTCTCACATTATATCAAACCTCTTTAAAATATACAATTTCCAAAAAGATCTTGTAATAATATATTATTCATCAGCTGACATAATTATAATCACTTAAATGTAATTTATTTTATGGGCATATCGTAATTAAGCAGCAGAAGAACGACGATTTGCATACATCAATAAATACCGTTATCCGATACGTAAACATAACGGTGTTATGCTACCGATTAATTTATTTAAGATAATATCGACGGTAACATGCTTTTGATTCAAGTGGTGAGTATGTGGGTGCGCTTTAGAAAAAAAGTATTTTCTTTTTGTGTTTCCCGTTGACGTCGAAAGGTGCGCAAGCGCAGGCCGGTGAATACTTACATAAAAGAGGATAGCGACCGGCGCTCATTCAGCCAGTCTGTCTTTGGGCCTTGCCACGATATAACGTTGCGTGTTGCTCATAATATTTTAACTAGTGCCTGAATTTACAATAACATCCATTGAAGTAAACTACACGAAAGAACGACGTGTTAAAACATAATTTAAATGAAATTCAACCATACTCAGAAACTGAATTTTACTCTACAGAAAAATACACAGTAAGTGGAAACATTGAATTCTATGTTAAGTTTAAAGTTATCATCATGGAAATATTAGTGTTGTCCAGTACACTATATTACCAGTCAGAGGATAACGAATATTAACGTTTACTCGAGAATGCACTGTTAATCATACAGGTATTTGGTGTTATTTCATCGACGCATGCGCTTACATTACACAAGGCTCTTCGTCGGTCAGACCCAGATTATTATGCACGCTTTCTAATTCACTGTGACGAATGGTTGCAATTGTATGTGCGTAAAAAACAACCATGTTGCGAATTCGTCGCAAATACTAAATTAATCATCAAACAGATTTGCACCATCTTTTGTGTTTCACGCAATAGTTTTCGCAGCTTTATGTTGAATATACACAACATGACGTATACATATACAATAACATGACTTTCCCGTCAATTGTTCATACAATCACATAAGCAGTGAGAAGATTTCACAAATTGTGCAAGTAGTTATTAAAGTAGACAATAGTAAATCCTGTGTAATACAAGCTTATCATTGTGACTTCTTGCTGCGATTCTAGTCATTTTATAATATAAAATCGGCAAAGGGCGTGCTTTCCAATCAAAATGACGGAGACCTTGGAACTCATTTCAACATCAACTATTTAATTTTGTCATATTCATATAATTACGGAACCCAAAATGCATTATTATTTTTACTGTCACATACAGTATATATCTTCCTGCGTTATTTATTATACATCATTAATTAAGGTTATAGGTCAATGTCGTCTTACATCCTTGTTGTAACCTTACCTGTAGATAAAAATCTTTATTTTGGCATTATTAATGATAGATTACTTAGATGATTAGATCTACTATTTTCATTTAGGTATTATATTTTTTGTTTATTGATGATTACGATCTTATTTAATTTTAATAACTAAATACTTAAACAACTGGTAGTATCATCTCAAATACGTTGTCGCTCAATAGGCCTTGTCTAGACTTTCTATTTGTATCAGGTATGTTTTTCTACTTTTCACGACTGATGCTAGGCCGTCCTACCATTTCTTCTTGTTTCCAGAACTTTGATACCAAAACTGTCTCGTAGGTACAAGATTACTTATATATTATATACGTATTAGCTGTGCTAGTGAAACTTGGTTCGCGTTGCCATGATGACATTTACGCCGCGTTTCTTAGTAAATGGCAATGGCGACACCAAAAAAACGCGGCCTCTACGACATCCTTTTGGCTATATTCGTCTATCCCACGGAAACTACGTCATTTATCGGGATAAAAAGTATCCTAAGTGCTGACCCGGGATATAGGTAAGCTAACCTGTTCAGTTTTATTTAAATCCGTTCAGTAGTTTTCACGTGATACTGTAACAGACAGATAATAATACTAAACGTTGCATTTTCTAAATCTGCTGGTTTGAATTAGCCCCCTAATTTTCCTACTTTTTAAAATTAATTGTGTAAACTCGTTCCTTCTACAGATTCATAATATTTATAAGTTGTACTTATACTTAAGTCTTAAAATATATTATACTTATTCTAAAACAAACTACTTACATATACAAATTAAAATAAAACTAATACGCACCAATAAAAATAAATATCCTAACAAATAGGTATTATTATAGACTAAAAAGAAAACACTATAAACTAAAATCGGTCCAGATCGACAGGATATATTTACAGATTTTTATACGTAAAAATCACCCAAAAGCATGTCGATCGACGCCAAGTGAAGGTTTTTTTTTATAAATAATCGGCAGACAAACACACATTGTAATACCCAAATTAAGCAAGTTTCGCTTGTGTTATATAGGCAATATACAATCAATAATTCTGGGGCCGATCCCGGACACCCAGGCCATAGTAAATGACGGAGGAAATTTGTTTCCGAAATTTACCATGTCAGGTATCGAACCCGGAGCCTCTGTGTTGCAGTGAGGTAGGCTGGCAAAGGTTTAGATCACTCAACCACAGAGGAAGAGAGTTGTTGATATGTATGGAGCATAAACTTATTTTTTTTCAATTTTACTACAATTTATAAAAGGAATATAAACATCTTCATAAATTGATATATAGAGTGCTAATATTTTTCGAGAAAAGTCGTGACGTAAACAGACGATCAAATTATGAACCCTTGCAACACCATACTGTTCAGGTAATATTTAGGGTGCGATAGCTAATTAGTATTCCGTCAACAGGTGTGCCTTCGAAGCGATGAGAATCTTATGCAAACGTTACGTAGGTGCTGAGTGGGTGACCTCAATACTTCTTAAAAACGGATCAATGGTTTGTACGAGGTCAGAAAAAAACAATAGGAAACATTGTAATGCACCTATAATATACACTTTGAAGTCCTTAAAAATAATATCCATTTCATAACGTAGAAGGTCAGACTGAATACATGGTTTTCTCTATGCAAATGCGCTACGAGATTATACCTATTACATTTCGAGATTTATTTTCCTTTTCCGTGTAAATAGTTTGTAGTCCTATGGCCCTGCTCCACCTGCGTTAGTGTTAGAGACTGAGGGAGGCCAAATGCGTCTTGTTTATAGCGTTACATAATAAAGTCGTTAATTATTAGCTACATAAGTGCATATTTATCTCCGCACAGGAACGGAAAAGAACACTAATTCTTGCGGCCGGGCGGCTTGTCATAAGAGGCGACAAAACAACCCACAGCCAGGTGGTAGGGCATCTGGCATGCATAGTAATAGACTGATATTGCCATATTTTAGATTGCAAAGAGTATTGTCCTCATTCTTGGGGGTTGGAATACGCTACTTCAATAAGATTCCGAATGAAATGTTAGACCTGCCTTTCACTAAATTTAAAACCAAATTAAAAAATTTCTTGCTAAAAAAAGGGATACTACACTATTGAATAATATTTAAATGACAAAACTTCATTTACATAGCAGCTCGCTCCAACCTCTTATACTATATTTTGTATAACTTATCTTGCCAAGCATGTAACGAATTTATGGAGATATGTTGCAGTATAAAATTTTAGTACGTCATGTCATTATTATAACTATAATAATATTTTTCTTTTCTTTTATTGTGTCTGTCTTACTGTAGTCTTACTTAATTTCTTTATCACTGTTTGCTACAACTCCATTAATTTTTCGAAAAGTGATTGTGTAACACATTTCTGTATAAAATTTATTAAAAAAAAGAAGATTTAGTTAATCAATTTTTAGCTAGACGTGTTGCTGAGGAGTTTCTTGTTGCTTCTTCTGCTTAACAGCAATAACACGTTGCGAAGCGGTGTACAGTCAGCGTCTTATAGAAAGGAGCGGCCAAAATGATCAAATAGATAAGAACATCGACAGTGATCATTAATATCGATACAACCAAGGTTGTCTAATAGTTCAAATCGGCCTTCTTATCCAAAAACATCGGCACACCAAGAACGCCAAATACATGAGTGCATTCAAGTTATCTATATTATGTTAACAACCACCTCTCCATATGTAACTAAGCAGACAAGTAGCCAAAACATAGTGACAGTCTAGAAAAATGAACTGTATTCTAAATGTGATTAGAGTCAAATCGAGATGGTTTCATACTAAATCAAAATTGCATTTCGAATTATGTATGTCAAATTGAATTACTTTTGCTAAATTTGTATTAAATGAAAAGCATCTTACTTTTCCAATCTGAAATTAACGAAATTAATGCTGAAGGCGTTTGAATCAAAACTTAAAAAAAAACTCCTGATCACAGCAGTGTGATTGACGAGGAGGATGATATGAGCATAATAATATTTATTACGTTTGATCGAGGGTAAGCACTGGAATTGGAAAGAAACACCAGTTTTTTCCAATTAAGCATCATTTTTTTATATTTTTTTTTATTAACTACTCTACGGACTCGAGTTCCGTACCCTTTTTTACAACTTAATTACTATTAAAGTTTTTAGGTTTATACACGCTTATTGTTTATTTTGTTATTGTGTGTGACATTAATTTAGTGATTTTTATGTTGTAGTGTACCTTAAGAATAACTTATAATATTTTTATTTTTTATTTTTAATACTGAACTTATACTAATGTAGAGTGTATCTGTTACATACTGGTGTTGTGAGGAAGTGCATGTGCAGTGTGTGCCTTATGTCTATACCTATATATATCTTAACTAGTGCCATTTGTGTTGCTTTTCCTTTCTGTGCCTAGGTTATTAATTTTTAGGCTTTGTATGTCTTGGTTTGTTTGTAAAGTGTGTGTGTAATGCAATGCGGTGGTAGTGCGCGTTGGTGTGAGTATGTGTGAGTTTTGTTGTTGGTTGTGTGTTTGTGACTTTGTGTGGTGTTATAATTTATTGTTTAATTGTTGTAACATGAAAATTTTTCAATTGGTGTAATTGATGATGGATGGTTTAGGAGGGGGATTATTGGCCCTCCATTAAACGTTGGACCACCGTCTTGTCTCCCATGCGTATCGCCATTTTTATATTGTAATCCCTGATCTCATCGGCTGTGACTTTCTCCGTTTTGAGGACGAAGGTGGCGGTAGCGTCCTCTTCGCACAAGGCTATGTAGTAAATACATTCAGCAGTGTGCCGCGAAATTGCCACGACCGCATGAGGGATACTCTTGTACAGGTCCATCTTGTTGGATTTGGACCTCACGATCACCACTGTCTCGAAGGTAAGACCCTGAGCCTCGTGTATCGTTTGAACGCATGACCCTTCGCCCTTGGCACAGCCTAGTTTTATTAGGCTCTCTTTCTCTGACTGCGTGTGAGTTAGATAAAGAGTATTGGCAAGTTCTGTGGGTATGCGCTCTCGCGAATACCGTTTGAGTTCCAGGGAACGAGCTTGATTTTTGGACGAGTATATGCCTGAGTATACATCACTCATGGCATATGCTACGTCTAGTGGATTTCGGTGTGTACAGAGCTGTTCTCGGGTGATTTTAGCCGAGGGTGTAGGGCGGTGATATAGCATGGGGAACAAGTCGTTCCTGTCTATAAAGGGCATCATTTATTAACTACTATTAGTAACCAGTAACCTATAAATTTTATAAATGGTCTAAGTTCCTGTTTCTAACCAGATATTTCACTCCTCTTAATTTATTTAGGTTTTTCATACTTTTGTTTACATTATTTAATACTTGATATCACTGTATGCATCTTTGAGTTATCATTTTTACTAAGTACTAACGGTCGTATTCATAGATAGTTAGAGTAAGTTTGAATGCTGCTTTAACAACCATAAAGAATTGTTTAAACTTATTTTAACTCTCTATGAATAAGACCGTAAGTTAATTTTTCATACATGCAATTCCCTATCAAATGCATCACCATCATGGAAACGCGAAGGAAGTTTCGTGGGAAGACGATAGTCTATAATATTATAGAATATGCTAAATATGTCATGTCTCTACATTGAAGTTATTAGAAAAATAAAACAATTGGAAGAGACTATATAAACGATGGAGAACACAATGCTTTTTTTTAGATTTCTTGGCTGTTAGTTGATTTGTCTGTTTGTTCGGGATTTACGTAAAAACTACTAGGCCGATTTCGATTCAATTTTCGCTGATCGAGAGCAAATTCTCAGACTTAAATTCTGTGCTACCTTTTATACAGGAATCCCGGGAACGGTTTAAAAAGGCCAGAATAAAAAGCTTTATGATTTCGATGCGATGATTTTACTCATCGATAGTAAACTTTCTGAAATGAAATCAGTGATTTTTATCCCAGGGATCCAGCGAATTTTCCCAGGAGTGGATTAAAGTTGTTAGGACGCTAAAAAATTAGCTTATTCCTACATGATTTACGACACGATACATTATTTTTTAAATACCGCAATACTTTATGCCCTGGGAATCCCAGGCAAATTTTCCCAGGTGTTATAAGTGGTTAGTATGCATATAAATTAACTGATTTGGATATGATTTCTACTAAAACATAGTGCACTTTCTTTTTCAAACACTGCAGTACTTTTGATCCGGATTTCTCGCGGGATTTTACCTGGGAATAGTATAGATTATATATTTGCATAACAATTTGTTGATTCAGATTCAATTGACACTAAAACAATGGTTTACTTTCTTTTCCTGTGGTAATTCTGTAACATACTTCTGCATAAAAGTTATAAAAAAAAACTTGAGATATAAATAGAATAAGAAATATAAATGAAAACAATTTTGAGCTAATCGTGTTATTGAGAGATTTTGCCGCTTCTTCTCCTTAACAGCAAGAACAGGTTGCTAAGCTATGTATTTATATTGTATAAACTTGAATTTGAATTTCCGAACGCTTCGGTACTTTATGTCCCAGGAATCTCGCGGAAAATTTCACGGGAGTGGTTTAAAGTGGTTAGAATGCATAAAAATTGGCTGATTCCGATACGATTTCCCCAAAACGTTAGCTTACGCTTTATTTGATTAGTACTGGGGTATATTATATTATATCATAGGCATCTCGGATTTTTTTGCTGAGTATAGATCACGAGAATTCATATACGTATTTGACATTAAAACGATATCCAAAAAAACATCAATTATTCAGTTTACCACTGAATAATATAATACTGAATAATATAATTAAAATAAGTTTTATCTCGAATTTTAAATTTCTTGTGTTTTGAAACTCTAGTACATATTTCTACAAACTCACAGATACATAGGAAATATGTCTATGTGAGTTTATGTTATGTTGTTGTTAAAATTAAGTTAATATTGTAAAATAGCCTTGTCTGTACATTGAAGCTATTCAAAAAAACCATTTGGGATCAAATTGTTTTATTGATGGAAAATTAAAAAAATAAGGTTTTTTCTATAAATATATGTTAAATTGGCCGTGTTACTCTTATTATAGCATAGTTTGAACCTTAATGACATTTTTATACATGACTATATTGGGACTTGTGAAATTTCCCGGGATTTCCTTTCACTTCCGAACCACTAGGCATTACTTTGAAAAAATAATTTTGAATCAACTGCTCTCACATTTTAATATTAATAAATTATTTCATACTAAACAGTTCGGGTTCACCAAAGGTCGATCCACTACCGATGCAGGTGTTGAGCTCCTAAAACACATTTATGATGCTTGGGAAGGATCACAGAATGCCATTGGTGTATTCTGTGACCTGTCCAAGGCATTCGATTGCGTTGAACACGTGACCCTCCTAAAAAAGCTCAATTATTACGGTATTCATGGCGATTCTCTCAACCTATTATCGTCTTACTTAAATAACAGATCCCAAAGCGTTGAAATTAACAATGTCAGGTCTTGTGAGACTGGCATATCTATGGGTGTGCCCCAGGGCTCTATTCTAGGTCCCTTCTTATTTTTGATATATATTAATGATTTGCCATATTTTATTAATGATATGTGTGAGGTAGTGTTGTTTGCTGATGACACATCACTTATATTTAAAGTTGATAGAAATAAACTGAACTTTGACGACGTAAACAACGCCTTATCCCAAATATCTAAGTGGTTTACTGTAAATAACTTATTACTCAATCCGAGCAAAACTAAATGTGTTAAGTTTGTTATGCCCAATGTAAAAGAATACGATATTAATATCTCTCTTAACGACACTAGACTTAATCTAGTAGATTCAACTGTATTCTTAGGCATTAACCTTGATCAGAAGCTCCACTGGGGCGCTCATGTATCTAGTCTCTCAGGAAAACTTAGTTCTGCTGCATATGCGGTCAGAAGAGTTAGGCAGTTCACTGACGAAGAGACTGCTAAACTAGTTTATTTTAGTTATTTTCATAGTGTCATGTCCTATGGTATTTTACTTTGGGGCAACGCTGTTGACTTAGAGACCATATTTGTTTTACAGAAAAGAGCCGTAAGATCAATTTACAACCTCGGCCCTCGGGAGTCTCTTAGAGAATGCTTCAAGGAAATCAATATTATGACGGTCGCCTGCCAATATATCTTTAATAATATAATTTATATTCGTAATAATTTGAGTGCCTACAAGCAGTATAAGGATATTCACAATTTCAACACCAGGCATTGTAATAGACTGATATTGCCATCTTTTAGATTACAAAAAGTACTGTCCTCTTTCTTGGGGTTGGTATACGCTTCTTCAATAAGATTCCGAGTGAAATGTTAGATCTGCCTTTCACTAAATTCAAAACCAAATTAAAAAGTATCTTGCTAAAAAAGGGATACTACACTATTGAAGAATACTTAAATGACAAAAATTCATTTACATAGCAGCTCACTCTAACATCTTATACTATATTTTGTTTAATGTTATCTTGCCAAGCTTGTAAGGGATTTATGGAGATATATTGCAGTATAACATTTTAGTACGTCATATCATTATAACTTTCATAATATTTTTCTTTCCTCTTATTGTGTCTTGGTCTTATTGAGTATGCACTGTTTGCTACAACTCCATTAATTCTTCAAAAAGTAATTCTGTAACATACTTCTGTATAAAACTTATTAAAAAAAAAACAACTTGAGATATAAATAGAATAAGAAACTTAAAGAAAAACATTATTTAGCTAGACGTGTTGCTGGGGAGTTTCTTGCCGCTTCTTCTCCTTAACAGCAATAACACGTTGTGAAGCGGTATACATAGAATAGGAAGAAAAATTAAATTTTAACTTATATATTTATATGACCTTCAAAAAGTGTTCTCCAGTGGAACTTATTTTGAATAAAAAAACTTTGAATTTGAATTTGAATTTGAACTAGATCAACGTTGACGCAATGTTCGCAAATCACAAGACACCGTCTGTATTTATTAGAAATCCTTAGTGAGACATCTGTAGTGGAATAAGTCTTTAGTAACATTACTAATGTCGGGGTTTTATGGATATATCCAGGATTCATGTATTCTCATATTAAAAATCCATTAATATATATTGATAAAATAACTTTAATCTTTGCCATCTAAGTAATGAAAATGAAGTCGAGGGCAAATACTAGTTACGTCATAAAAATGAAAAAGATTCTTATAACCGTAATAATACTATTTGAATTTAGATTTAATATGGAATCATCTCGATTTGACTCTAATCACATTTAGAATACAGTTCATTTTTCTAGACTGTCACTATGTTTTGGCTACTTGTCTGCTTAGTTATATATGGCGAGGTGGTTGTTAACATAATACGGATGACTTGAATGCACTCATGTATTTGGCGTTCTTGGTGTGCCGATGTTTTTGGATAAGAAGGCTGATTCGAACTATTAGACAACCTTGGTTGTATCGATATTAATGATCACTTTCGATGTTCTTATCTATTTGACCATCTTGGCCACTCCTTTCTATAAGACGCTGACTGTACATAGTCTAGGAAGTAAAATTAAATTTTAACTTATATGTATTGACCTTCAAAAAGTGTTTTCCAGTGAAACTTATTTTGAATAAGAAGTTTTGAATTTGCCCGACTGGATGGCTACGACCCCTGGTCTAGAGCGTGCCGGCATAACAACTTTGAGTTGTGTTCCAGGATCAGTGGCCAGGTTCCAGTTTCTCCTCCGAGGCCGGCAGCACATTGGCAACACCTTTGGTATTACTAATATCCATACATACTTTCCATCACAGTTGGGCCGCCAGCCTGTCTGCTGTGCTTGAGCAATAAAAATAAAAAATATTCATGATTTATCTCTCAATGTTTAACGTCATTAACAATGTCGCGTCTCAACGCATTAAACCCTTGGCTAAATCTGCGTGACAGGATTTCTAACATTATCCCAGGTGAAGCACGGACATTAAAGTGATATATTACCATTAACCAGATGTATTGCTAGCTTAGGACATTTCATTTAATACCCTGAAAAAGTTTTATTGTTAACGCACCATTCAAATCTCTTAATTCGGTGTCCGGTTGTCTTTAATAATGTCGAAGGCATCGAAAAAATACCGTTACTGTAATGAAAAATGATTGCAACGTTGCGCAGAGGATTTAATTTAATACATGCGGTCAGTACCTTGCATAATGGCCTTTTTCTGGTCGGTCAATGAAGAATATTTCAGATAATTCAAATAATTTCACGTACATATAAAAAACATAAATAATAACATCTTAACAGGAAACAATTGGTAACCTTGGACAGTTTTGGTTTTATTTCCCACGTCGTATATTATTTTTTATTGAGAGCGCGTAGTCTTCTATAATCCGGCTACTGGCGGGTACGAAAGATGTTTAAATTGAGATCCATTGGCGATGCTTTGCCATGATTTCACGTTCAAATTAATTCCAATATTATTATAGACCCTCTGCAGTAGTATGGGGTCTGCAGGATCAACATAGTCGATTAGGCCAGCAGGAAACCCAACACCCAAAAAAGGCCCCGATCTGGCAGTATAGGGATAATAACCGGGTGTCATGTCATTTACCTGACCAATACTATCGGACCCATGTATTATTCAATAATAATAAATAATAGGGCGGTTATTATTATTAAACATATGCTGGGCTCAGGCCTCCCAATCTTTAGAGGAACAGTCAGTATACTGACTGGCGGGTATACTCACCATGCTTGTGCAAGGCGGCTAGGCGGATTTAAAACATCCCATCGGTTATTTTCTATGTGCAGTCTTTGTCACAAAAACTGCCTAAGATGTGCATGAGTGCATGCTTTTTCCGGCCAGGTTGTGAATCTACGTCACTTGAGTTTGGAACGCGAGAGTGTTAACCACTGAGCTACCTCTACCGTTTGATTGTGTTGTATATTGTATTCAACAAATTGCGGATATAGTAAAATCCGCAATCGAAGCAAATTATTACTTATATTGTTGATACACGCCGTTTTTGGACTTACTACAAATAAATGACATTCTTTTGTGCTCCGGCTGTTGTGTAATAAATATGTCGCGGATGACGCATTATTCAAACTTTCGCTGGAACACTATTCTTTGACGCATGTTCAAAGGAAATCCGTAAATTATTTGTTTGAATACTGCTTTTGTTGTAATGACCTACTACCGAACTCGGAATTCCCATTATCGTATGAAAATTTCAGTATGTCACTTTTAGCAATACGACGTAAAATATTGAAAGTACCATTGGTACTTATATATACACACACACACACACACACACACACACATATATATATATATATATATATATATATATATATATGTATATATATATAAATTTATAATATTAAGCAATAGGCTAGTTGGCAGTGTAAACAACTGACTTCTCATCTTACAAGATGTTGCAGCCTACTATTTTTTTACGAGCGTAAGGAATTATAAAATCTAATTCTAATGTGTCAAAATATATTAATAACATTTAAAGAGTATTGGATTAAAATATTTTTAAATGACATTTTAATTACAACAACAAAAAGGTATTTTGTATCCACTCTACATAAATCTATAAGTAAGAAATTGGCTCCAAATTGCTGTCGGCGGGGAGCGTACCCAAAATGCTGGCCGCATTTCCACGCTAATCAACCTTCAAATAATATTTGTATACTTACATCAAATAACCATATAAAGTAAAGTATCGACCGAGTGATTTAATATTCTATGAATAGAATAGATGCAAGGAGGCTGAATCATGTTTAAGCAAAACAGGTCCTGTATTTTTGTTTCTAAGTAAGTAACTTGCCCACGGTCAATGAGTGGTTTTACCCAAGCAAGTGTAGCGTATGCAGTCAACTTGTGTACAAATTCATTATCATAATCAATAAATTTTCTGAATTCATAATTTGATGAGCTGTTGTAGAAAGCTGTTTTTAAGTCCGCTTTTGTGAATAATTTGAAAAGTGAAATTAACAATCTTACATATACTAGAAAACTCCATTACTCACTGAAAAAGGCTACTCTCAATTTTTTGCCTCAAATGTGAATATTTCTTGATGCGACTTTGTGGTCGCGATCGGTGGCCCCGCTTTGCATTAAAGAAAGTTGCTGAATACTTTTAGCTCCATCCAACCGATCGAGTCCATTATGTTATTTGATTTGATAGGCTAATTTCATTCCGAAAAAGTAGGATCTTGGTAGTCGTCCGGTTACCGGAGGACTAGACACTTCGAATAAAGTTTTGTAATATTTGCATGAACAAATTAGGATAATAGAAGTAGGTACTTACACAAAGAACAAAACATAGAAAGAATATTACTTACTTAAAGTTTCAATAAAGGATTCCACGCGACCATGGTAGTATAAACTTCAGATGCGTATCCCGCGGAAAATAGCCTATTTTTCAGGAAAATAGTATCTTACATTCATTTCGTCCTATATATTTTCTGATAATTGAGCTTTATTAGTGTAAACTTTACCTACTTCTCCCATTTCATGTTTATTGAAAGTACTTGCAAGTTTGCAAGTAGGTAATATTAGTCGTCTCGCTAACTGTTTATCTCCCAGCTATACATACGTTGCTAACATAGTAAGCGCGAATCGCATAAACCCGCTTTACGAGTCTGTGTTCATAGTTATAAAATAAGATAATTTTCGTGGGATATGATGATTCGAAAAGGACGAGAGTGAAACTACAAGAAAAGTCCTAGTTACAACCTAAAATTGCAAATATTACCATGTTTTCAACTGTTATAGTTATTTATACTTAAATTTTATTTGCAGATACAATGATCAAAATACTTGCCATAGTGCTTTTTGCTGCTACAGCGGTGAACAGTCAATGTTTTTATAAAGATGATTCATCAAAGAAGCTGAATCCTGAAGCTCGCACTTCGTTGTACAGAGGACAACTCGAATTCACCCTGAATCTCTTTAATGCTATCAACAAGGCCGTACCTAACGACAATATATTTTTCTCACCGTTCTCAGTGTACCATTCCTTATTGCTAGCCTACTTTGCTGCTGGTGGACAAACAGAACAAGCTTTACGCAAGTCTTTGGAAATTGATGAAGCCATGGTATGTTAATATATCTATCTCTAAAAAGTTATTTATTTTGATTAAATAGCACACTAAAAGTACACACATTATTATGGCATCTAAGAACAAATAATTTATATAAACGTTCTGATGCGCGGACCCATTATCCCGAATAAAACGTCTTATGTACCATTATCATAATTACATATTATAGTAAATTTCATTAGAATCAAATCAAATCATCGTTTATTGCATAAAACAAGGTACATAAAAACGATGGTAGGTTTATTCTATAGGTTCACATGTGTTTGTCTCTTAGGGAGTGCAAAATGTTGTGCCTGTTATAATTAATAATTCTCTATTTAGTATTAATATTACATCAATATTATCAATACAATACTAACCAAAATCCAATATAACAAACGAATATTCAATACATACATATCACAACAAAAATACCTATTTTATGATGTGATCATGTTTTATAAATAATTAATATTTTATTGCAAAATAATGAGAAATATAATCAATTGTTATTATATAGCTATTGTGATTGTATGGCTAGGGTTTTCCTTGTGAAAATCCCTGTGATTGGGAAAATCAAAGAATGTTGTAACAATTTTAAAATATTATCTTATAGCGGCCGGAACAATTTACTTTATTTCTGCGAGCACTGTTTCATTTTAATTAATATTTTCGTTCAGGATAAAATTAACTTGATGACGGCATACCAAGTGGACAAAAGATCTCGTTTAACAAACAACAACAGTGATAGTTACGAGTTTAACAACGCGAATAAGATGTTTGTCGATAATAAATTACAAGTCCGCGAATGCCTTTTCGACCTTTTTGGAGAAGAACTCGAAAAATTGGTAAGTCTTGTTTTCTTTTAATAGTTTTAAAATAATTAGTCTAAGGGCTGATTATTCAATCATCGTGTTCAAATTATTATAATAAATAAATTATAACTTGGCTGAATGCAAAAGTGAAAGAATTGAAGATTTTTTATTCATACAACTGTTATTTTTAGTTATTTATGTAGGTAGTATTTTATCCCTTAAATAACTTTTACCTGGTTATTGAAAAATGAACTCTAATTAAACTTATCAAATATGATAGCGCAATAGCTAGTTTAAGGATTGACATGCATGCTATCGCGTCTGTTTGCCACGGGGTGGGTAGAGATAATAGAGCTATAATCTTGTCACACACCTACTGTTATTAATCTCTTAATTTTCTTTTCATAAAGAAATTATAATGTCGAAAGGTGAAAAGGGAAGCGAACTTAATTAATGTATTACCTGTCTTCTAAGGCCCTTGATTATGAGTAATGTCATTATGACTATACGACCACAATGGGCTTATAAAAATCTGTTCACTGTATTGTTTCTAATTTATAATATATTATACATAATTATAAGGATAATTTTATGGTGCGTCTGTTTTAAAATTAAACATTTAAATCAATGCGCCATAATTATGCTTTTATTTTTGGTCACCAGAGAGTTATGTGAATGAAATGTTTAAATTAATAATGAAAATAACGTGATGTAAAAGTATGTACTAGTAATTAATCTTAACAATGAAATATAACAAAATGTTCTCAGTACTATTTATGTAAGAACCTACATTTTTAAAATTGCAGCATAATTAGTTTGCAACTTTTTTTTCTTCATTTATACGCTAATAGTTTTTGTTCTTTAAATACCGTTTCGCGTGTTTGTATCAGAGTCTTGTTTTCATAAATGTTCAAGTTTTAGAATAATCTTTAAACAAATAGGCACCAGGTAAAAGGCCAGAGCAATTTAACTCCCCGCCCCACATGCTGGTCTAAATCAGATTTTAGATCTCGGACAGATGCCAAACAACGATGTTCTTATGGCAACACAAAGCGCCACACTTTAGTAAACAAACATTTCCCTGAGGTTCGCGACGCGACGGTTCCCTAAAACGTTTATTCCGCATACAATAACGCAGGAAATACCCGTCAAGGTTTTGCTTTAGGATATGGGGTCATTTGAAAAGGGCGTCAAACTTTTCTAGGTAAGCAACGCGTTGATAAGCTCTTGTCATTGCAAACAAACATAGGCGGCGGTAGCCACTTTCCACAAGATAGGCCGTTTGCATGTTTGTTTTCTTTTGGTAATATAAAAGCTTATACCATTATGCATCATAAAATACTCAAGAACTTTAATTATTTTTTACAAATAATAAATGTTTGGAAATAAAAGTGCAAATCAAAACACTATATTTCATATTCCCATCGTACTTCCGCTAATTATATTAATATTATAAATGTGAAAATTTATAAGGATAGACGTTTTGTTACTCATTTCATACAATTTTTTTAATAAAAACAAAACTGACTTCACACCAAAATCCAAAAATGAATATTTAACCGATTTCTTTCTACAACATCTCGAAGTCGGTGCCAAGTGAAACATAAAAGAACAACAACAACTTTACAAAATATAGTAATTTTTATAGCTTTAGAAATAACACTGGTCAACAGTGGTTTTGTTGACCTGGATATTATAATGGCTTCGAATAATTTTATCTCAACAATTAATGAAACTGTGTATTATTTTGGAATATAGGCTGTATTTTTTTAAAATTTCCATTTTTATACAACAATAAAAACCAGTAAGTGTGAATAATAATATTTGTTGAGAAATACTACTAATAGTTTTGTTTTTTATTTAATTAATGTATTTAGACGTAAAAAGAGACAAAATCTGGTGAAATCTATCTTTTGCTTCAGAGAGACACCTTCTATATGATTTTCTTCTATATTATTTTTGGGCAAAATTGCCGTTTTAAAGACCTACAGTAATCTTCTGTCTTGTAACTGTCCCGACTACCCCGGTACCTTCTCAAGATTATCAGGAAATCTAAACCATGTAACTGTGGAGAAAGTGTAACTCTATGCTCATATTCACTCTAAAAATCTTAAGAACCAGAGCCAATACAGTACTTCCATAATTATATTCGTAAATTGTGTTCTGAAAATTATAAAAAGCTGCAGACACATCTAGGGCAACAATTATTTTTTTAAATTTTGTTAATGTGTAAGATATTAAGTACCTGTCGAAATTGTACAGCTGGCACGCGTATACAAATTTGCTATCTCACTCTTCGGTGTATATGCTCTTCAACAAGGGTTGCTCTCTATTTCCTTGCGATCAACAAATCAGATCCTGATCTGGTCACTATGAGACCATCTCGCGAGTTAAAATAAAAAATAAAAATCGGTCTACAATTGACGGAGAAATCGTGTAACATGCCCATAAAAAATTAGACGCCTGTAGAAAGTATAATGCATGCGTATAAAAGCTTTTTTTGGAAAAATGGAGGCTCTGCATTTTTTAATAAGGGTTACTCTCGATTTCTTTGAAATTTACTCATCAGATCCTGACTTGGTGACCAGAAAGCCATCTTGGGAGTATATACTTATGAATAAAGAAAAAAAATTAAATTCGGTCCACAATTGACGGAGAAATAGCGTAGCATGTATATAAAAAATTAAGCGCCTGTAGAAAATGTAATACCTAAACGCGTATAGGACAAATACACGAAGTCGTGGGCGGTTGCTACCACTTGATTCTTCTTAACAAGGTTAGTAGAATTCTCTAGAATTCTACTTAAATATTTAGTTGCATCATCTCTAAAAAATAAATTGAATGTTTTATACGGTTCATATCTTTTTGATGCTAATTACGTAAGGAAGAGTTAAATTAGTGGTTATCTGTAATAGCTAATACACTAACAGGTGGTCAGTGGTATCGCAATAACTCACAAGAAGTGGACCATTGTGTGAGTGAAATGAGTGCATTGTAGCGTGTAGTTAAGTGCCATTTCTTATTTAAGGTGACCTTGTTTTAATAGAACACACCAGATCAAGGCTCACGAGTCGACAAATGCTTATAGGCATAATACTTCCGCGCCTCCCCAGTATTTGAGGACCAGCCCCTTTCTCACCCTCCTTTCAAAAAATTACGTTAGATAACATAGGATGGGGGCGCCGAAGGTTGAGTCTCGTACTAAGTTACAATGGCCCTAAAGAACAGCCAGCAATTGATGATGCGATTGACAAACCTTGAAGAAAATCATGTGTTATTGGCACTAAGTTAGTAAAGAAGAGAGCTCATACGCTGCCTACATGCGACTAGGCTACACCCAGCTCAGGAAGCAGGCTGAATAAGGTTTAACCTTACTATCCCATGACTAATTCAAAGTTCGATAGAAGGATCTCTGGTGTAGTTTCAGTGGGCATTCGCCGGTTACCACGAATCAAACGATACATAATTTTACTTTTATTCACAGGAATTGACACGATAAGGGTATCGTGTAAGGTATTTGTAGGGACAAAAGCTAACATAATTTTAAAATATGTTAGTCCTATATTTCGAAAACTTTAATTACAGAATTTTAGGGAAAACCCAGAAGGAGCTCGTGAGTCCATCAACAACTGGGTAGCTCGCGCTACTAAGAACAACATTAAGGAACTGGTCCCTATTGACGGAGTATCACAGTCATCGAAACTGGTACTAGCAAATGCCGCTTATTTCAAAGGTGTTTGGGCGTCTAAATTCCCCGCTGAAAGGACTAGAAAGGAACCTTTCTTTGTCTCAGAGACACACCAAACTCTGTCTCCATTCATGAAGCAAAAAGGAACATTCCCTTATAGTAAGTAGTATTAATTGTATGTATGTATGCTTGATAATAATTTCAAAGTATGTATGTGTATACTATATATATGTATTTTGCTATAAAATTTAATCCAAATATTACTACCTACTTTATTTCCATATCAGTTTTTCGTATTTTTAGGTATTATCCAAAACGAACATCCCAAAAATAAAAACGATAAGCATAAAAAATTCACAAATAGCACGACTTGGCTATTAATTTTTACCATTGTTTATTTTCAGTGGTAAACGATGAACTCGGCGCCCAAATTTTGGAGCTTCCATACAAAGGAAATGATATCAGCATGTTTATTCTATTGCCTCCGTACTCCATGAAGGAAGGTTTGTTATCAATTTTCCACCTAAAATAGAATAATTATTATTATATATATATATATATATATATATATATATATATATATATATATTTTATAATGATTTTTCAAAACTTGATCTTCGTTATTGTTTTTTCTCAAACTTGGACGTGTTCCTAGTTTTAAATTTGGTAATAGTCGTATTCATCTTCCATGATAATCTATCTATACTATAATAAATCTGTAAATGGTTCGAGTTTGTACATTGCGTTTAAAAATATGAAAGAAAACAGGGGGGGGCTAATTCGGACCAACAGATTCCAAAAATGCAACTTTTACAATTTTTGTCAATCTGTCTGTCTGTCTGTTAGAGCATCACGTAAAAACTACTGAACGAATTTAAATGAAACTCGAAACGGGGCTAACTTATATGATTATATCACGGGGCGCAACTTAGGATACTTTTTATCCCAATAAATGATTTCGTTTCCGTGGGATAGACAAAAATAGCGAAAAAGATGGCGCTGCAATCGCGATGTAGCCAACTAATTCAAAATTAGTCAATTATTCAAAATTCAAAAGTAGCAAACACGTTGTCAGGTTGCCCACATTTCATCAACTCAGATTGACTGTAACTTTTCTTTATGTTTTGCTGTGCTATCTACACTATATTGAATTAGTTTTTTTTGTGATTGTAGTTAATTCAACAAGAAACTAATAAAACACCTAATTAAATTTGTATGTGAGTAACATACTACCCAGGGTATTTCACGCGTCGTAGCCGCGGGGAAAACTAGTAGATATTAAAATTCTTTACTAAATTCACACTGAAGGTGCATTTATACGACGTAATAATAAATGACCGATCATAAATTTTTGTCTCTCAATCAGTGTGAAAGTTTGTCTCTAACGGCTTAACAAAACAGTAATTTTATCCCAAACTTTGGTGTATGTTTCACTTTGATATCTTGCAGTGTTCAGAAGATAGTCCCAAGCCAGGGATTCACGGGTATATCCCGTACAGACAATTATTAATCCTAAAAGATTGTTATTATTGCTGTTACCACAAAATAGCATTAACAATTGAATCAATTATTTTCAGGAGTGACAAATATAATCGCCAACCTTACACCAGAAAGACTCGCTAGTGTCGTGGAGGAGAGCCATATGGTCCGCGAAGTAATTGTTGAAATACCTAAATTCACTATCGAAAGGACTGTTCAGTTAAGACAAGTAAGATACACTGGCAGACTATAATTGTTAGCTAAATAGGTATGGTATATAATACTATGCCGTTCAGTTTATGCAAGATATTGTTACGAGCTACAGGACTCGAATTAAAAAATGCCGTTGGAACTACTATAGAATTTATTAGAACTGTACAAACACGTATAAAACAAATACAAATAAAATTGGATGCAACCAGTTCACACTGCACGATTCAATACAATTCGACACGCACAAAATCCGTCGTCAATATCGCTAATCGAGAGTACTAGAAAACGTCTTACTCGTTTCGTAGTTGTCGCTTGACTGCCCCACACCTCCATTCGGGCAGTGTCTTATACCAACTACACAGTACAAAAAAATTGGCTGCGCGCACTGAGTTTCCGAGAAATACTAATTTGCACACCTGCGAGCGGCTAACAAAGTCGAAAACAATAACAATAAGAATTAGTTCGACGCCAATGATGATTATAAAACAAGTAGAAAAACAATAGCATGTTTTTCTTAATTACAAATTCAAAACACAAAAGAATTCCTAAATCCGGGAAGACAATAAACTGCGCTTACGACAGACAGCTGTGCGCTTATCTTTGACGGCATGTAACCATATTAAGAAATTTATCTTTATTTTGTAGCCATACAATAATATCTAATAATTTAAGTATGATCATTATTGTGTGGTTACAAATTATAAAACGTTTTAAGATTTCCTAATATTTTGAATAAATTGATAGTGCCGAGCATATTTTACCAACAATGTCATAGTTTACCCTAAATGGGAATCATTTGTCACCTACATGTTACCCGTCGTGGAATTGGGTTTCATGTAAATGAGTTAATATTGTGGAGGCGACTTATGAAACAAAAATTCACAGTTTTGAACAAGTGGAAAACACATAATAATGGCCTGTTCTTATATTGTCATTAACTAAAATAATGACTGATAAATAAATAAATAATTAAAAAATAAAATAAAACAACTCTGAGGCTTATCTTAGACCTTAGATTTATTTATGTATATTTTATATATATTATCATATATATTAGGTTGGGGAAAAAGTTTCTTCGCATTTTATATAAAAATTCAAAAGGTTTTTTTATAAAGTTTATTTACATTTGACTAAAGTATGTAGGTGCCATTTTGTTGGATAACTTTTTGCCATCTTGTAGGTAGGGACGTGATCCCATTGCTATAAAAATTTTGGGGCTTCTGATCAAAAAACTGCGACAAGTGGTTTTGGCAGTCCTCCCGGGATGTTAACCTGACACTGCCTAAGGAATTCTGCAGAGACCGAAACAGGTGAAAATCTGAAGGTGCAAGATCAGGACTATACGGCGGATGCATTAACACCTCCCAGCCAAACTCTCGTAATTTTTGTTGAGTGCCTAAAGATGTGTGAGGTATAGCGTTATCATGGTGGAAAACCACACCCCTTCTGTTGATTAATTCCATCCGCTTTCTCTCAACTTTTTGCTTAAATCTCATCAGTTGTTCGCAGTACAGTTCAGAATCGATGGTCCTGCCTGGCGGTAACAGCTCATAATGAATAATGCACTTCCAATCCCACCATACACACAGCATCACCTTGTTGCGAGTTAACCCGGGTTTCGCCACAGTCTGTGAAGCCTGACCGGCCGTTGACCACGATCTTTTCCGTACGTTCTTGTCGTACGTGATCCACATTTCATCACCAGTTATCAGCTTCTTCAAAAATGGTTCGGTTTCATTACGTCGTAATAAAGAATCACAAATGAGTACACGGTTCATTAGGTTTCTTTCGGTGAGCTCATGAGGCACCCATATTGAGCTTTTTTGTGTACCCAGCTTTTTTCAAATGCGCCAAAACCGTTTTGTGGTCAATTCCCAGTTCTCCAGCTACATCGTAACTACTAACATGCCGATCTTGTTCCACTTTTTAAAAAATGACATCAATTTTGTCCGTAACAGGGCGACCAGAGCGACGTGCATCTTTGATATCAAAATTTCCGGATTGAAAACACTTAAACCAAATTCTCACTACTCTCACAGATACTGCATTAGGTCCATAAACATCACAAACTTTTTTCACGGCTTGTGTTGTATTTTTACCTTTTTTGTAGTAAAATTTTAAAATGTATCGAATTTCTTCATTAGATTCACTCATTTTAACAATAAGAAAAACAAATGAAAATCACACATTTTCCTAATTTGAATTTGGAATTGTCTTCTTTAAAATTAAAAATTTTTAATGATACCACAACCAGCCAGATGCAAATGGTATAGCCAAAGAGATCTTATTACAAGTTCATACATACTATATGCGAAAAGACTTTTTCCCCAACCTATTATTACTATTTATTAATTAATAAACTAAATTATTGTACGAGTGCTGGTGTAGCAACTACCGACTTTTCTTGTCCTTCCTATACTAGATCCAAAGGTTGTCTGGAAGAAATCGCCATGGGCGATAAGACCGCCGATTGTACTTGTATAATGTTCTTGATTTTATGTAGCATTTTTGTGTAACAAAGTATATTCTATTCTATTCTAAATAGCGGAAAGTGAGTTCTCGAAACTTTTCTTGCAGGGAATTAAATAGGGAACTGCGTTCCAGTAAACTAATTGGGCAGTGATTAACCACTTAACTATAGAGGCTCTCGATACATGTGTAGTCGTTACTTTACAGTCAACAAATAAAAAATAATATAGTTATGTGACATGAATTCAAGACGGATGGATATTTCTTTACATACTATTAGAATTAACACTGTACAGGCGAAATCGTTAGATCATCAGTTTTTTAAATATCCTAAGGAGCTTTATATCTGTAATAATTTAGCAATAATTTATATTATAAAGTGCAACTATTTAAATGTTGTTTGCAGGTTTTGGAGGTATTGGGCGCTGGTGACTTGTTTAGTGAAAATGCCGACTTCACTACACTAACAGACAATCCCGGTATTCAGTTTGATGATGCCGTGCATAAAGCTAAAATTCAACTTGACGAAGAAGGTATTTAAATTTTGTTACTAATCTTTACAGTTAATTTTTTGTCCGAGATTCCGTTTCTTCGGTATCTAAAAAAAAAATATGTTTTACAAATTTAGGTCTACACAATTAAATGCATCTAAGTAATAATGAAACTTTATGGTGAACTATTTACTATATCCTTGAATATAATGTGACACATATTTATATTTTTTTACTTATTAACTAGCTTCTGCCCGAGACTTCGTCCGCGTGGAAAGTTTTTTTTAACTATCCCACGGGAACGCTAATTTTTCGGGATCAAAAGTAACCTATATGTTGACCAGGGATATAGGCTTCCACCATACAAAATTTCATTTAAATCGGTCTAGTCGTTTCCGAGATTAACGGGTACAAACAGACAGACAAACAGAGAAACAAAAATTTGAAAAAAATCTAAATTAGTTCTATTTTACTTCTTTCATCCCCTGACTCTGTTTTTAAGATTTTTTCATTGTACAGAAATTCGACCTCTATAGTTTTATTATATGTATGTATAGATACATATTTTCTTTTTATTGAATTATTTCGTTTTTAATCGAAGATTTATGAAGGTTCGACGTAGAAAATAGATAGGACAGGAGACAGAGGTGATGGTTCTGTTCGTTAATTTATAAAATGTTTTCTGCGTTTCACATATTATGTACAGAATAAAAATGACTGGCAAAAAACACAAGTTCGACTAACGCCGCGCCGTAGTCTATAATAAATATTATAGAATTCTAAACATACCATGTCTGTAAGTTGAAGCTATAAAAAGAACCCAACAGGAATAGACTGTATACAGAATGCGAATACGGTGCAATTTTTTTAGATTTCTTGTCTCATGGTCGGTATGTCTGTTTGCCTGTTTGTTCGGGATTCACGTAAACACTACTGTGCCGATTTCGATGCGGTTTTCGCAGATCGACGGCAAGTTATTAAACTTAAAATCTACATTTTATCCTGGGAATCCCGCGGGACTTTTCTGGGAATTATTTAAAATGGCCAGAATAAAAAAAAACAAAATGTTTTTTTCACTGATCGATAGCAAATTTTATGTAATAAAATATGTGATATTTTTTATCCCGGGAATCCCGCGGGAATTTTCCCGGCTACGGTTTGTAGTTGTTCGGGTGCATAAAAATTTGCTTATTCCGACGCAGTTTTCACTAAAACGATAGCTTACATTTTAAATGCTGCGGTACTTTGGGTCCCGGGTATTTCAAATCAAGCGTGAACGAAGTCGCGGGCATATCCTAGTATGCAAATAAAATAATTAATTGTTGGATAATTGTAAAAGGGTAGTTGACAGTAGTTTATTAACTGTGACAATTTTTATCATCTTACAAAACGCCGCAGCCTCCTAGATTTTGTATAAGATGAGCAAATTATTACGTCAAAACTTTCAAAAGTCAAATGACGTAATTATTATTATTTAAATAGCAATTACAATTATTTATATCATTGTATTTGAAAAGTAAGCCGATAATAAGGCCTTTTATATAAGCCGTTTTAGAATTAATTGTAAAATGTTCACCTATCCAATTACGTATTTTCAACAGGTACTGTAGCTGCTGCAGCGACCGCCATATTCGGGTTCAGGTCGTCTCGGCCTGCAGAGCCGACCCGTTTCCAAGCCAATTTTCCCTTCGTATACTTCTTGTACGAACGCCCCACAAACTCTGTACTATTTATGGGGGTATACAGGGATCCCAAAAAATAGAATGTTTCGCATCATTTAACTTTCAGATTAAAAGTCGTAAATATAATCAAACCAGATATCACTGACTGTATTCAACGAAATAGTTCAAAATGTTAGTAAAACATGTTGCTGAATATAGAAATATTATGACTCGATACACATTTGATTTTTTTATAATTTGATTTTCTTAAATGGTACCTATTAATAATAAATAAATAATGATCTTACGTATTAGCTAATTTGTATTAAGTTTGTTAAATGTAATGGAAAGTTAATCCGGATACAAAAATAAAATTTACGCTGGAAAACACGCAAGCACAGCGCTTTCACTTTACAAAAATAGAAAAAAACAATCAATTAAATATTGAATTAATATAGATAAATATTCGTAACTTCTTTTAGTTTCCACGTCAAATAAAATATAAATCGAATTCACGTCAAATGAATATAAAAAAAAAACATTCAATTATTCTTTAAATAAGTATTCATCTTTTGTATCATTCATAACAAATCGAGTAATTATTATTCTTATGTTTCTACTTCTGTATAGTCTAAGAACTAAAAAATTAGGGCTATATAATAATTCTATGATCCGTATTCGAGAACAATGTTGAAAAAAGAAAACCATATTATACTAGAAATAAAGTGTAGGATTGATAACGTAAAGTAGCATTATCTTGTAAGCTTGTGTGTACGAAAAGGTTATTTAAGCCAATTTATTGTCTAAATTAAATAACGACTTCATTAATTTATTGTCCTAAAAGATAATAGCTAGAAAGTTTTTACCATTTCATTTATATTTATAAAATATTATAACATTGTAATATAATAATAACAGATATAAATCAAAAAACACGTTAAGTTACGAAATATAAAAATATGCGAGCAGAAAACAAACAGACAATCTATAGAGGCCTAAATATCCGAAAATGTTCCACTTTCACTAAATGTATTATCTTTTACGTTATGATTTTTAAAAGTTATTGAGTGATGTATAAAATTTTTAACATTACCATAAGAAGATTATTTTTAATTTAAATTAATGCGATATTTTGGGGAATAGATTTAATAATGTGTTTGATTAATAGTAACGTCTACAGTATATTGTAATATTTATTTATTCTCAATGTTTTAGTCAAGTAAGATATTTTAGAACTAATTATACTAATAAGTTTTTAAAGTGATAAAATACTGAATAAGAATAAAGTAAGGAATTCAACCTTTGATATTTATTTGAATTCTCTTTTTCATAAGATAATTTCGGAGCATTGTCAAGGTTCCGTAGCCTGAATTTTAAATGGAATCCTTATTGTGTCTTAATATTAGTACCTTTGTTTGTACATAATGTCACAGCCAATTTGATCAGAGATTAATTAGATATTATGTAGATGGAATTTGGCGGGAAGTCACTAATTTCACGTTATACAATAAAATATAAGTAAATAAAGGGTTCCGTTTTTGGCAAAATGGTTATGGAAACCTAATAAATTATTATAAAAGCAGCATAGATATTTTATTGTTTGGCTCGTGCCCCTTTGGTTTTGGACAAGTTCAAGGTGAATTGGGGTTTCAGGAAGCTTAATATGCAGTTTTCCTAACGGTATTCTTTAATTCCAGCACGTGGTAATTGTAACAATGCTATGTAATTGTTATACATTAGACTAGTAAACCTGCCTAATTGGTGTATGCTTCTTGAATAGGATTCAAACTCACGTCTTTATAATGAGACGCATCTTTACTAAGCTATTACGACTAGGGATGTTATGGATATGAAATTTCGAATCTGGAGGTGGATACGGATATTTGAATAACATAATATCGGTTTGAGATACGGCAACGGATATGAAATTATTTCGGATTATCCGTTAGTTTCGGATAGTTTCAGTTACGAATATTAGATTTTGAAGAAATTCTAAAGTAAAATACCAATAGATAATGATTAGGCTTTATTTTTAAGTTATTATTTGATACTCCAATCAGTCATATAAGTAATTATTATAGATAGTTCCTCATTTGAAAGCGATACCTATAGACGGCAAAAACAAGATCATAATAAAGTTTATTATAATTTTGTTAAATTGAAATGTTCTTTGTTTATTAAATAAACAAAGAACATTCAATTAGACTCCTCTTTATAGACCTATCCCAAAGTATTTGAAACTTTTATATCAGATTCGGTTACGGGTACGGATAGAATTTTATTTCGGACTAGCTTCTGCCCGCGACTTCGTTCGCGTGGAATAGTTAAAAAAAAGTAAGTTAAAAAAGCCCTCCCGATTTTAAAACATTCTTCGTGAGCGTAATGATATATAGCCTAATTGTTTTTTAATGTATAAATTGTTTTATTGTATGATGATGATACCGGCAATATCAATACTTAATTAGGTGCATTAGTTGTATAATAAGCTGTTTAAGTAATTAAAGTTTTTTTAACTATCCCACTGGAACGCAATTTTTCGGGATCACCATACAAAATTTCATTTAAATCGGGCCAGTCGTTTCGGAGATTAGCCGGTACAAACAGAGAAACAAAAAAAGTTTAAAAAATTTCACTTCTTACATCCCCCTGACTCGGTTTTTAGCATTTTTTTTCATTGTACAGAAATTTGACCTCTATAATTTTATTATATTATATGTATAGATATCCGTTAGTTCCGGTCACGATTAAGGAGCTCTATAACATCCCTGATAGCTATTTATAATACCTCACTATGTAACGATGTAGGCAAATGCGAAACATCCATAAATTAGGAATGACACCATACTGGGCGCTGAAACAGAATTTAGTGTTCATAAGCGCGTGGGAAGGATCGCTAGACAGATCTTGAATAATCATAGCGACGGTTCGTAATGCGTTTTTTAGGATTCCGTTGCTATTCTGGCAAAACCCATGATGCATGATCGAAATTTAGTAGGAAGGTATTCTTCTTATATGCTTTTTACGCGTGTAGAGAATACATAAAAAAATTGGAGTAACTGAGGGATAAGATATTTTATACAAACACCTATGTTACCTATTGCCTTTTTTATTTTGGTAAATAGATTGGTGGAGAGATATTTGCTTCATAAGTCCTAAAAAGTGTGTCCTCGTCTCTGCCTTCCTCGAAATTTTGAATTATGAGGGAGTGAATTCTCCAAAAATGTAAGGTAATATCCAAGGTAGAACCTACAAAAAAATATTAATAATATAATCGATAGACAAATTCACACTATAAATCTCCAAGCGAAACAGATTAAACACTAATACATAACAGTTAATATTCTCTGTCTACTTTTGTCGTCTAGTATTTTGGCTCACCTAGTTTACTGGAATGCAGAGGCTACAGATTCGATTCTCAAAGGGGTAAGTTTCGTAAAAGAACTTTGCATTATCCTGTGGTTTAGGTCTCAGAGATCGCTCCTATAACACAAGTAAGTTAACTTGCTTATGTTAGGAATATACAATTTATGTGTCGAAACATATTATTGTTATTAATTTCAAGAAAAATTGTTTTGAACTAGAGACCATTGAACAGTTTTTATGATATAGATTTTTTTAAATTGAATGATTATTGTCAGGGTTTCATAGCCAAACAATGAAAGCAATGGACATTCTTCAGTTCGACGGAACCATTCATAGTGCGTGGCGCCACGCACTTGTCTGGATTTGTAATTTGATTTTATATACAAATTAATGAATATATTTTTTTAAAATAAATCTACAATCGTAATTTGGTATTGTCAGGCACAGACAGATAAGACAAATATAAATGTCCAAACTGTTGTCTCAGAATAAAATTCTAATTCATATATCACGAGAGGTTTAGTCATACATTATAGTTGATATTTATCAGCCTATATATGCACATAAAAGCCAGACAACAAAGTGTAACCTTGACGATGCGATGCGATATAAACGCACTACCACTGGATTACACCGTGGTTTGAATATAAAATTTAGGATTAGAAAATGTAAGCAAAATATTTTATTGTCTGAATAAATGTATATTAAATACTTATAGGTACTCACAGTATTTTTTATTGCCTCAAAGAGGCAAACAGGCCAAGTTATCAGCGCTGCTAATAGTTGTCAACAGACGTGCTGACGCCTAAAAACTTTTAAGACGCCCTTCTTAAACACCTCTATGTCGTAGTGGAAAAAAAAACTTCGGCGAGAATTAATCTCGAAATCTTTATTGTACCTTACCAAAAACATGGGAATATTATTGATTTGTTATACGATTAAATTATATGCAAAATAAAATATCGGGTATTAAATCAGTTGGTGTGATGTGCTTCAGAAGAATAACTGAAGCAAGCTTTGGTAGCTCTATTTTATATATTCCGAGGCCTTACTCTAAACCGCCCTTCGTCGATCGTTTTCGTCCTATAACCACGAAATACTCAATGAAATTTTAGATAGAAGAAAGAAAAAACAAAGATTTCTTTAAAACTACAGTCATATAATCTATACTAGGATATGCCCGCGACTTCGTCCACATAAACTTGAAATTCCCGCGGGATTCCCGGGATAAAAAGCATACATTTTATTACATAAAAATTTGCTGTCGATCAGTGGAAAAAGTCATATTAGAAATAGATTTTTTTAATCTGGCAACTTAAACTCATAAAAGGATTAAAAGTAGCACAGATTTTAAGTCTAAGAATTTGCTGCCAATCAGCGAAAATCGCATCGAAATCGGCTCATGTGTCTGTCTACACACAGACAAAAAGACAAAAACTCTAAAAAAATTGCGTCGTGTTTTCCATTGTTAGTGTGTACCAGTTGTTTTTTTAATAGCTTCAATGTACAGACACGGCATGTTTAGAATTTTATAATATAATAGATAAAACCAAAATAAATGGAACATGCAATGGAAAATGTACTTAAATAAAAAAAGAACAAGCAGTAAATGTTCCACAACGAAAAGAACGACGAATGCGTTTGAGAGTAAGGCCTCAGGAATGGAGAAATAATACAATATCCTGTGGTCGGGTGGCTCATAATAAGAGGCAACAAAACTCAACGTCAGGCGGTATTAAAGGGGTAGGGTATTTATACGTCTGGATGGCTACCACACCTTGTGTAGAGTATGCAGCCATAACAACCTTGAATAGTGTTCCGGCATTAGTGGTCAGGTTCCAGTCTCCCTTAAGAAAGCAGCAGCGCATTGGTAGCACCGTTGGTTTTACAAATGTCCATAAGCGATGGTATATCCGTAACAGAACTAACGTAACCGAAATAGCTCGCAAAATTAGCAAGTTGAATTGGCAGTGGGCCGGTCACATCTGTCGCAGCACCGATTGCCGATGGAGAAGACGAGTCCTGGAGTGGAGACCGCGTCTCGGTAAATGTAGTGTCGGACGCTCTCCAGCCTGATGGATTGACGACCTGCGCGAAGTCGCCGGTAGGCGCTGGATGAGGAAGGCGGAGAACCGAGTAAGTAACGCCGACTTGGGGAGGCCTACGTCCAGCAGTGGACTGTGATTGGATGACGACACATACTTAGGCGATGGCGATCGCTTTCCATCGGGTAAGTCGTCTGCCTGACTGTTGAATTCATGAAAAAATATTGTTTACAGGTGTGTGCTAAGCATTAAGCATTTGGACTCAATCAAAAAAAGCTTTATCAAAGGAAGAAAAAAACATTGTAGTACGTGCAAACTGTTAACAGCTATAAGGCGTAAATTTGGATTAACTCTCTATTAAATGTCTCAGCTTTATCGAAGTAGGTACTTAGTGTTTGATAAGAATAGAGCAGACAGCGGCTGTTCGCAATTTTTAAGTACTGATTAAGTGTTTGCCAGACATCAACATATGGTTTGAAATGCGAAACTGAAATGTAGAGCCTAGTTTCTCTCATAATGTTCTATTTCCTGTTGCTGCGCTAATGATGCCTCTATGTAGAACCGTTGTGCTGTTGTTTTCACTTTGACTATCATTTATCATTTAATTTTTTTTCTGTTAAGCTAATTATAATTTTTGGTCGATGTAATTTTACGTCCGTTTATTAAAAAATAATAACAAAATCAAAACCGACTCCAAACTAAAATGCAAAAAATAAATATTTAACCGAATTCTTTCTCCAACATCTTGAAGTCGGTGCCAAGTAAAACATAAAAAACAACAACAAATGTGCAAAATATATTTTTATGTTCTACTTGAGTTAAATATTAATTTTTCGCTTTTAGATTGAAGTCGGTGTTGTTCTTGTTAAAAAAAATATTTTTACTTTTTAGTTCCGCAAGCACTTGAATAGCTTTAGAAATAGTATATTAAGCACCCGTAGAAATTGTAATACTGGCACACGTATACAGGCTAAATAAAACTTTAACAATACTCATTGACACTTGACATCTTTGTCTTCCGTGATCACGGCCACTGAAAAGTGGCCGAAAGGTCGGATTAATAAAAATCAAATAAATTACCGCACCTAAAATCGTTAAAACGTAGTTTTATTACACGTTACCGTAGCGTTAAAACGTAGTATCATACACGTATACAAGTTTTTTTTCCGAAGAACGTAGGCACTCGGCGTTCTTTAATAAGGGTTACTCTGTATTTCCCTGGGATCATCAGATCCTGATTTGGTGAATATGGGACCACCTCGGGAGTATACACTTACGTATAAAAAATTGAAAATCGGTTCACAATTGACGGAGAGATCGAGTAACGAACATACAAAAAAACATACAAACGAATTAAGCACCTCCTCCTTTTTGAAATTGGTTAAAAAAGAACAGTTTGTTTCATAAAATTGGATAAAACGGTTAAGAATACACCGTTAATGATTGCTGTAGTAGCGATGTAAGTTTACTGTTTTTTGACTATGTAACTATGTAGCCCTTAAGGTTGACTAATGAACATTTCTTACATATCTAAAAACTACGTAAACTAAGTGATTTTTTAATTTGTATTTATGTCTGACGATTTTGAATTTTTTCAGAATAGTCCACCAAAGTTAGACGACTTTTTCATCCAAAAGTTGTCTGGTAACATCCATACACAGCTAATACTTTTTAAAACCAATTACAATAGCATATAATGACAGACGCAGCAGAACACAGAGAAGATACCTCTGTGTGGATGGATGTGACGAATTTTTTGGTGGCGATAATAAGTGCTCCATTTTTGCCAAAATGGCCGCGAAACCCAAAAATATTTATAATGTATCCTCCCCTTCACAAGAGGCATTTGATGTTTACGATAGCTGGCATGTCACATTCATTCTGCCTGCGTAATTCAAGAGTTGAATAGACCGATAAATCTTACGTTGTTCGCAACAAATCGACGGAATGACAACTTTGAAATCTCTACTATATCATTTCCAAGTAAACGATCGCCTTTGTGACACAGAAACCTTTAATTCCGTGCAAAGCTTATATTGAAGTTATCCACGAAGAACTTTGTATTGCTTTAAATATACTACCTATTGTATATTTAAAACCGAAACGAACGAAACAAATTTTCTCCGTTATTTACTATGGTCTGGGTGTTTGGTATCGGACTCGGAGTAAGTAGTTCCTTCTATATTACCCAAAACACAAGCCTAACTTGTTTAATTTGGGGATATAAAATGTGTGTGTTTGTCTGCCGGTTACGATTATGATTATAACAGTCATATCATGGAGGAAGAATACTAGGAATGATAATCGACCAGTAACAATATAGGTCTGAAAATCTGTATCTTACAAGAATAGATGACTTCAAAGACCGTATCCCGCTTTTTCACGCGTTGATATTTTTGCCTGATTTACAAAATAGGTGCAAAAATTTTCCAGGTGGTAGGGTATTTGCCCGTCTGGATGGTACCACCCCTGGTTTAGAGTATGCCACTATAACAACCTTGAGTTGTGGTATGGTCCGGTTCCAGTCCCATCTACGAGTACGGCAACACATTGGTAATATCCAGTGTTGTAAATATTTATAGGCGACGATAACCACTTTCCATCATAGTTGGACTGTCAGCTTGTATTTTTTTTAATTTTTTTTTTATAGCTTTAGTTCAGCAGACAGGCAGAAGGCCCACTTGATGAAAAGCGCTTACCATTGCCTATGGACATCTGCAACACCCAAAGGTGCTACAAATGCGCTGCTGTTCTCTTAAGGGAGACTGGAACCTGGTCACTAATGCCGGAACACAATTTAAGGTTGTTATGGCGGCATACTCTAGACCAGGGGTGGTAGCCATCCAGTTGGGCAAATGCCCTCCCACCCGCTAAATTGTCTGTTGTATTCCAGCAATAAAAAAATAAGTTTTATGTTAATTTTTATCTGTGGCTCAGACATGTAGGTTTTGGGAGCTTTTCTTAGCTAGGTACATTTGATATGATACTTTCATCCTAGAAAATAGTAGTAACGCCTAAGGTTTCAAATTTCAAACGAGCGAATATGGAATTACTTAACCGATTATTATGAAAGTTGATATATATGTATTTTGAATACAGATAACAACCGTAGGACACTTTATATCCCGAAAAATAGAATAATTATCGTTACTAAATATTTGATACTTAGGTGAACGAAGGCCCGTGGAAAGTTCTAGTGTTTGTATAACGTGTCGCGAGCTTGTATTGAAGTGATAACTGGAAAATCTTCTCTAATTTATGATGATTGACGGCCCATCAAATGTAGAAAGTTGGAGTGCCTCATAATATTCACATGTCTGTTTACATTAAATTCGTTCTGTGATGTCTATGAGACGGATATCAGCATTACATATCCGTTACATTTTCACGATTTTAAAATATCAATGAAACGGCCAAGTGCGTCTCAGCCGACGCATAACAAACAATCCCTTAGAGGAGTTTTCACTTCGACTTTTTGATTTAAAATAAACTAAACAAATTTTTTATGGAAAATACCTTGAAATCTTAATCAAAACATTTTTCATTGAAAATATTTTTTAGTCTGTACTAACCATAAATTTTTAAGAATGTTCCGGCTCATAGTTTAAAAGTTAAAGTAATTTTGCTGATTAAAAATAGCTGTAAGGTGCATAGACAAACGGAGGTTCTTTCAAATAAACTGACATATTTTTTATAATATAAGATCACATCACGGCCTCATAGATTTTGTTTGAGCGTACGTACTTATGACTTCATAGGTAGGTACATGAAAAAGGAGTCAAATAGCGCATTAATTATTGTTTGAAAAATAATCAAAATTATTTCTGTCATAATTTAATTTAATTTATTCATTTTAAGAAGGCTTACAGACTAATACATATAAGTTAGACTAAAAAAATATATTTAAAAGGTATGTGATGCGATTTTAGCGCCTACTCTTTTATGTTAGGCCTTGCGAACATTGAACAAGATATGTCAACAAATTGACATTTTAATTTGTACTGTGACTGAATTCACAAGAACTGCATATTATATTATATGTTATGACAACTGAATATGTATATATGTATATTTATAATGTATTGTGTGTACCACGCTATCGTATTGGTGACAACTGTAATGATAGCAATGTTTGTAAGTTAATAAATAAATAAATGTGTAAAAACATTGGAATTTATATTAACATGTGGCCGCTCCCATATTGTACTAGAATAACATTTTTGCCAAATTACGGAACTATAATAACAAAAAAAAAAAATCATGTTAAACAGCCATTCATTGATTAAAAAACGTTACATAAATTACACTACAACTCAAAGGTATTGAAACCGCGGTTCAAAGCAAGTTTATTTATATGCGTATTTGTATAGGAAAAATAATAACATAGACATAAGAAGGTCAACTACTTACTAATTCATTTCCGCTCTTTTTAGCTTTCTTGAACTTGGGTTGTACTTTATACGTAAGAAAAACTGGATGGTCTTAAATTATAGCTTAATCGTAGTTTGGTGCACTTACAACTATCCTAGGATATGCCCGCGACTTCACCCAAGCTTGATATGAAATTTCCACATGGTTCCCGGGACACAAAGTACCACAGCATTTGAAAAAGAATGAGCTTCCATTCTTAGCTTTAACGTTTTAGTGAAAACTGTGTCGGAATAAGGTAATTTTTATGCACCCGAACAACTACAAATGGCTCCCGGGTTAAAAATATCACACATTTTAATACACAAAATTTGCTATCGATCAGTGAAAAAATCACATTGGAGTTTGGTTTTTTATATCTGACCATTATAAATAATTCCTAGAAATTTTCCCGTGGGATTTCCAGGATAAAAAGAAGCGCAGATTTTATCGGCCCAGTAGTTTTTACGTGAATCCCGAACAAACAAAAAAACCAACAGTCAAGAAATCTAAAAAAAACTGCATCGTTTATATAGGCTATTCCAGTTGTTTTTTAAATAGCTTTAATGTACAGACACGACATTTTTAGAATTTTATAAACAGAAACATATTCGAGATTTGTCTCCAGTGGGAACTTTGCTTTGCTTTGCTGAAATATAATTCATCTTACGATGAATAATAATAATTATGAAGTAAACATATTTTGCTGGGGCGTTCGTTGCGGCGCTTGTTCTTCTTTATTAACAGTAACTAAAATTGCTTTGGAAGCGGTAGTAAACTTATGCTTGCAAGAAGTAATCTATAATAAGATTTAATTTTGAAATAAATAATAAATAAATAAGTCCTGGGGCCGTGGGGGCCTGGAGCTCATCACCTCTATTGAGACCTCTCAACGCGTCTAATTGAGGTCTCGCTTGACCAAAAGGCTGGCTTGCGCCTAGGACAACGCATAAGCGTTGCCATCCAACGTGGAAATGCGGCCAGCATTTTGGGCACGCTCCCCGCCGACAGCGACCTGCAGTCTATTTTTTACTTATAGATTGTTATTTTGTATGTATAGTTATATTTATAGAATAATAATACATTCATTTTTATTTCCAGTTTTTAAATGCCTATAACTAGTTTCATAGAAACTCGATTCACATTCAAGGCTCACTCTTTCATGTCTCTCACAGGTCTTTCTAAATTTGCTGCAGAAGTCTGCGTTCTAAAGCTTGGTTTACATTTGCATTTTGAACAGTTAGTTAACTAGCGTTTGCGACTTAATTCCGTATCATCGTTTGGACAGTAATTTTCTAATTAAGTAATGAGCTATCGATTAAATAAATGTTTCTCCAAATGATGAATAAGGCTTTACTCGCATGTTAACTGACCACTTAACTAATGCAAATATAAATGATGCGTAAGTGAATTGTCTTGGAATAAAATTTATTCGAAAAAATCCAATCAGCTGTCAATGGAAAATAGACGAATGACTACACAGACTTTATTTCACAACAACGTATTAGTGTTGATCGTTATTGCATATAATCAATATAAAATTTGACTAATAACGCAATTAACCTGCCGAGACATTAGGTATGTCCATACACCACTCAAAGGACTTTACTGATAATGTTAATAACTTATAATACAATGGTAATGTAGTTTTTTTAAAGTTATAATGAAGTTATTATCTTTAATCTATGTCATACATCTAATCGCTTTTAGGCACCTGTGTACATGACATTACCACCACGCCGCCAAACTGTGTAGATTAGGTGTGACCAAGCCGTCGCAGCACCGCCGCCGCACATTCGCTGTCGAGCGGGCGTCAGCGGTAGGGCGACAATATGGGTGAGCGGCCAATGTTTTAGTAAAGCAACATGTTGGCGCAGCGGCGTGTGGACACTATGCCATCTACACAAGCGCTCAAGTTTATCCTAATTATAACAATTGTTTATATTTTAGTTTCGGTGTAGGAGAGAAGACAATACTAATTCCTGCGGCACAAATTGTTTTTGGATATGAAGCCGAAGTTTATGCAAGCAAAGCTGCATGAAAACATCAATCGATGTGAAAATTCATTTTCTTCTCTGTATGCCTTGGGAAAGAACCAATTCTCATTACATTTGATTCAAAGACAGGAGATGAATACGAGATCTCCAAAAATGCAAGAGCTTTCTTGAATTATAAGACCGAAAAAGAGGAGAAAGAAATTATCCTAAGTTGTATATATAATATCTCAGATTATTAATTTAAACGCTCTATAACAGCAGATAAACAATGAATGGAAAGCCAGTACGTAAATCCATCGGAAGTATTCGTTGCCGTGATAAGATCTCGCCGTCGACAATGGAACTAATTACCACCTATAGACTGGTGCATGCGCGCCGGAACTGCCGGATGGGGAACAATGGACCTCGGGCTCCGTCGGCACCTCTCCTCACTGTTTATATCCGTGACTTTATCTGATACTTACTTATGCATATTACACTGAAAAAGCATTATTGTTTGTAATACCTCATTTAAATTGTTCTAAGTATTACAGATTTTTCAAGCTTACCATCTCTTTTACATCACATTTGGAAATATCTTTTTAGTTTTCATTAACTTTCTCTTTGTGTAAGATTTTTCTGCGAATTTCGCCGCTTAAATTTCAGTTTTATCAGTATACAAGTACATATATCTAAAGTTTCATAAAAATTGGTCATTTCTAAAGTGGTAAATTTAGAATAAAGACACTTGCTTTAACATTAAATTATAAATTAAAATGGATTTATTTTTCTTTATTATTTCATTATCAAAGTAATTTCTGGCAGAAAATGAAAGGATTTGACATTTACTATACATAAAATTAAAAGGTGTTATTAAGTCACTATTTGCAAAATTAAAAATTGCAATGATTGTAATGAAAGGCTTCGATAAAAAGAAAAAATCATATTACAAAAACATTTTATTAGCAAACTAACATAGGAAAGTAAAAATATAAGAAAATTCATTATAAAACTGCAAATCTTGTATAATTATGGTAGCTACATTATTATATTACACATACCTTAAGGCGTGATACTGATTTAACGTGACCAGATTATATCTAACAAATACGTAGACTCTAAGGGTCTTATTCATATTGAGGTAGAGTAACTTTGTGTTTTTTAAGAACCATAAAGAAGCGTACAAACTTACTCTAACTCAATATGAATAAGACCGAAAGGTTACATCTTTAAACAACGCTTTTGTGCTTTCGACTAATTTTAAACCCAGATTTCAGCTTCTATCAACGTGTTTTTGAAATTTAATTAATGTTATCTTTAATTAGTTGAGTAATAATTATTAAATGCATAGGTGTCGGAATTTAGTAGGCAGGCTTTGTTCATGTACCTATTGTCAGGGCCGTCTTAACCCGGGGGTTCAGGAGTGCGTGGCACCCGGGCGCTAAGATATACGGGGCGCAATCCGATTGGCTTCAATAAAAAAGTCATTAGAATACATTGCCATGGTTTTTCGAAACCTGACACCCGGTACGACATTTTAAAAAATCAACCCTCAGTTAAATGTACTACACCAATATGTATGTAGTGCCATATATATATATCCATATATACTGCATTTTCTTATTATCATCCATATAAACCGAGTAGTTTATTAGAAAAATGTCTATAACGTACAAAGTAAGACTAAAGGGCCAAAATTAAGAATGCACAGGGTTTCGTTTTTGCCTAACTTTTACTACTTCATTTTTTATCAAAACAGAATAGATAAATATGTACATCTTTAGAAAAGAGATGAGATGATTTTTTAAATACTTCTCTATTTTATTCACAATAAAATAATAATGCATCTGAAACACGACCGCGTCTATGGAATCTCTAAATTGGAGAAATCCTCAAGGACGTTGCCGTTGCTACAAGTCTTAAAATTGAAACATGGAAGTTAAATGCTATTTTTATTGTTGGTAAGAGAGGTGCATGTTGATTTTCACACCCCGATGCCCATTATACTTAGGACGGCGCTGCCTATTGTATATGAATTTTAAGATCCCGGTCACCCTTTTAAGCATTTTACGCAAGGGTTGCCCCTAGTGTATTAACTTTTTAGGATTCCATAGATATTTTGCTGAAAACGGAACTTTTATAAAATAGTTTCCTTTCGTCCGTCTGTTTGTTTGTCTACATATGTCACAAATATTTTTCTTAAGAAGTAAGCCCAATTAGATGAAATTGAGCAGGAAGGTATTTTCAATGTGTTGCTACATAATGGTACAGTTAATTCACGAAAAACTAAAAATTTATCATTGTTGACTAACACTATATAACAGACTTTGCCTAGTTTAGGTGTTAGTATTCACAAATTTTATTATTATAATTATTTTTCATTTTTCCTAATGATTAAATAGATTAAACCTACTTTATTGTAAAGGCGCTTTATAGCACTTTCTGTTAACATGGTAACACTGTTCTGGTACCTAATAAACTTTTTTATTATTGAAGTGAAACTTCTTTAGAATCGTTGTGATTTGAAACTCGATGAAACAAAAACGCGACACTAAAAAAAGAGATAAACACATAAATCTATAGGGCTAAGCCTGCGAGAGAATGAGATACGAGTTTGACATTGTACAGCACAGATTAGAAAGTCGATGATTAAACATAGGTCCAATTTGGACCGAAATAAAACTGATAATATTTTTTAGACTAAAACAGTGAAAAATTGAAAGTGATACTTAAGAAGTTTATTTTGAATTATAATATGTTGACGGTTGTAGGTTAAAGGAATTATATTTATATTAATAAAAATTAGAGAAGAATTCTCCGAGGTTTCACTTCTACTGCGTGTGAACTGCACACACATTTTTTTAATATTATTATTATTTGTTATTGTACGTATGTACGTACATACGTACGCTTAAATAAGTTTTGATTAATCATAATGATGATGAATTTTAAAGGATTTATTTAGAGAGTGGGTTTAATCATTCTTGGATTGAATTTTCTGTGCAACAATATCTATATCTCTTTTAGAATCCATTTTATATACATCTAGCATGTTTCAATGTAATTTTATAATAATGAGTATTTTCTAATCGACGACTATGAGTACAGTATAATAGTGGGTATTGATTGTATGAAAGTACGGGAGAACAGCACAATAGCGTTATAAAAAGAACCTTTGCGAACATGGAAGACCTCACTGATTGAATCAGCGTCACCTGTTAAATGACATTCTTATCGACTGAAATAACTATGTCTATCCATAAAGAGACACAGTTTCATAGATGTAACAGATAAGCAAAAAATCACAGCTCCAGTTAATCAAAATAAAATTATATTTTCGTTTTCCATTTTTCATCTTATTCTTTAATACTATTAATAAATAATGAAGTATTGTACAGGACGGCTTCGGTTTAAGAGTGATGTAGAGGATTTAAAATTTTAAATCACCTTTTATAATTTACTAAATAATTGGGATTTATTATACACAAAAGAAATTTTTAAACTGTAAGTTAAATTAAAGTATTTCATCACGAATAAATAAATAATTAATGCTTGTTAATTTTTCTTTATACTCCAAATAGAGAGCGTATTATGAAGTGTTTGAATTCAAGTGTCACTTAACCTCGTCCTTATCAAACTATAATTTGTTACTGTGACAAATAAATTATAATTACATCCGTCTTGTAAAAATGTAAACTTATACCATTACGATACAATAACTATTGACTGAGTTATAAATCAAAATTTTACATCCACACCAGTGCATTTTCATGTTCAATTTGCGACATCAACTTTCAAGTATGTTTTGCGTCTAGCCTATGTTACACTGATTACCTTATTCAGCGACAAGCGCTGTCATTCAACTAATTAACGCATGCGATATTGCAGGCGCTATGGCGTTACAGGCATGCGTCAGAGGAAAATGCAAGATGAACCTGAAAGCGCACTGGTGTAAACACCTATTATCCTCGACGTCACTCTTAAGCAACATGATCACTATATAGAGATAAATTTACTCATGCATTAATTACGCATAGAAATCTTAAACGAAACATAATCATTAATAAATTCTAATAATCAACTCAGGAACAAATGCAATAATAAATCATTCAATATAACCTTTTTAATAATAACACTTTTCGTAATAATGTTCTCAGATACCAACAAAGTATAATATATTTCATGAATATATTACCAACCATACTATATGCACACACATAATTTATAAAGGTAGCCATAGTCTCTTATCAAGTTAACTGGTAAATCTCTCAGTTACTTATATTAAGTACTTATTATAACTATAAATTCGCTAACTTCACAAAATACCGTCTAATGAGATACAAGTGATAGAGTATAATTTTAATTCTCAAATTAGTTCTCTCATAATTTAATCGTTACACATATTTACAATATAGTGAGTATTGTTAAAGGAGTTTCCTCTGGCTCTTAATTAAAAATAAAAATAATATTGAGACAATTAAAGACAAGTGAATCCTCTACTTGCAGATAGGAGTGTGTTAGGCGTCGTGTAAAAATAGTACATAATTCAGTCTAAAGTTTTGAAAGCTCGGTCACTCAAAGTTTTAGGAAAAGATAACTTTCTTGAATAGAATTAAGATAAAAGGAATACATTATGCAATCAAATAAGGAAAATATCTTATGTACTCAGCAAAATACGTACACATCCATCATTTATTATCAAGAGAACACATTTAAAATATTCCCAAAAATATAATCTATCGACACTTACAAGACTATTTTAAAGGCAGTGCTAGATTTCATATACGTAGATACGTTATTATCAGTAACATAATAACTGGCAAGATGCATTTGTATAATAGCTTGCTTCGTACGAATGATTCAACAACATAATAAAAAGGAGATAGTTTTTATATGTAACACTAAAAGACAAATTCCATAATACGAATTGGTTAAAAATTCTAGAAGAGTATTTTTCGTGTTGAGAGTACAAATTGTAACTTTATCATGTCATAGAAGAAAAGGCCACGTAGAAGTAACATTGTTAAGAGCGGGCCGGTATGTACGCAGGGACTTGACGTGCTGAGGCCGAATAACTTTGTCGGTCAGCTTGACCTTAGAAGCTCTAGTTCAATTTCAATAACTGCATTTAATTGAACTATTAATAGCCACTGACTAATATACATTGTGTATTCTCTTGAATGTCCAATAGTCGGATGCCAGTCATGTTATATAAATTCAAATTACTCATGTGATCATATACAACAATGTTTTATGCCACATTACTATTGATTTGCTTTTAGAATAAATGTAAATTTATTTGGCAGTATGAAAATAACTCGTCATAATTTATTATTTAATTTAGGGCCGATTTTCCAATCGACGAATAAAGTTATCAGTAGAATAAATTATAACCTGACTAGATTAAAAAATGAAACAATTCAACTGTCATTTTTAATTTTACCATGTTGTGTTTTATTCTATAGAATAAATAACTTTTATCTGGTGATTGAAAAATCGGCTCTTAGTTTGATTATTATTTATGAGTCATATGTTAAAGTTTTGAGTAGTTTTTGTGAAACTTGTATATTATTTTATAATGACAGACGATATCGTCTAATCGCACAAGATGTGTGGAAACCGCCCACATTTAGCTTCGTCACGATCTAACTTATGTTGAAAATTACTTTTATGTTGCACCTAAATATCTCTTGTAATGTAGGTCGAGTCATCACCTATCAGTTATTCTACATATAACTGTCTATTAATGAAGAGCACATCCGTCTGCGGTTGAGTCGATACAATAGGGATTGGTAAGTTCTGACTTATAGAACGACTGCAAAAAGAACACCCAAATTGATCGCTTCGAGAAACTTTCATTTGTAATATTATTGTACCTATAAATCTGTTCAATTATTTAAAAGGAAACTACATAAAACACCACTTTAGTATTTGCTCGAAAAACTTATTTGAACATATCATTAAACCAGTGTGGAAATTTGGTTACTTCAGATTTCCTGAAACAGTGCTACCGTTCTCTACAATTATCTCTCTAAAAAACACTAGTGAAATAATTTTAGACCAATCTATTAGATAATCACTTTCTCTGTTAGTGGTGTATAAGTACGTATAAACTTTCATGTACTTTCATCTTTCTGATACACGACTAATAGCGGGAGTTACTTAAAATGATAAGTCAGTTCCTGGTACCTCGACTAAACAATATCCGAGTATCGATCTACGGTGATATAACGGACAAAAATAATGATAGGGCGAGGCCTTGTATTAAAAACGCACTGGATGAACAAAGAAAGGCCAATTCGTTAGACTAGAAAGGAAACACAATTTTAAAGAGCAAGAATGAAATACCACTTGTATTTCTAATTTATAGCAATTTCAGCGCAATCAGCTAGCCTCTCCCAGTACGAGGAGAAAGATCTAATATCAGGGAATGCGATACCGTTCACTATGTTTTACTACACACCGGTTTTATTTGCTATCAATCACATGTAGTTTCGACAAATTTTGGGGGTAAATAAGAAAGACATTTTTAAATTTAAATTTGAAAAAACGAAAACATAATACGGTTACGACTAAAAGCAAGATTGTATAGAGATGCAATAGTGCTGTGGTGAAAGATGTAGGTTTTAACTGCTCGTTTTTTTACTCTGCATTTATTTTTTATTTTTAGAAAGTTTAGTCGGTCGCGCAACACAGCGGGGAGAAATTACTGCGGCGCGCCGGCCGACGGCCGACAGTAATCCGGGCCTAACACTGCTCATCACTTATTTAATCTTTCGTTTAACGTCCAAGCCTCTTCTTCCTAATTAATTATTGTTGTTTATAAATATTTTGTACTCACAAATGCGGATTGATATAATACATGATTAATTCAGATTAGAGTTAGCAATTTTTTACGACTATGTATGAAACAAAAGAAGTTTAATACAAGAGACCTATGATAACTAATTACTTTAAGTATACGGTAACGGGCGGAATTACATACGAATTAACAATAATAATTACAATAACGGCCGAGAACCTCCACATTTTCACAAATGTCTTATATCAATAATTTCTACTTTATTAGCACCTTACCAAATTCATCTGTGATAATTCAGCCTTTAAGTATTCAAACACAAAATACATTAATAATATATAAATCAAATGACAATGTTCAATTGACTATCGGCTTGAGTGTCGGCTAAGAGGGTTGGTCGGCGCGGTTACCTTTGCTTTGTGGGCTTGACCGCGCCGTTGGCGGCGGCGGTCTTTTGCGCCACGTGCGTCTGGTAGTGTTTTGCTAAATGCGCCTTTTGGCGAAAACTCTTGCCGCACAAGGAACACGCAAATGGCTTCTCTCCTGTATGTGTCCGTACATGTACATTCACCGAGTATTTGTCTTTGAAGCCCTTAGAACAAATGGAACAGTAGTGTAGTGATCGCTCTTTCCTGACACCATTTGAGGTGGATGTAGCCGCCTGAATATTGGTTCTTGGCGGGACAGGAGGTGTTTTAGCTGGTGGTCTTCTCTTTTTAATATTATTTTTCGTACTAGTCACTGTCGGGGATGCAGTCACTATTTGCAAATGCTGCGGCAACTGAACTTCTCCAGCCGGTATCATTGTCACAACATCACCATTTAGATGATGAATATTGTAAACACTCCGTGTAGGGTCGATTGGTTCCACTGTACAATATGGTTGCATAGACTCACCAAGTTCTGTTGCTATTCGTTTAAGCTTCTCGTAGTCATCAGGATAATTAGCGTCTAAATGTGATAACAATATATCGTCAACGCTCTGCTGCGTTGACGTTGGGTTTTCTCCGTTGGTTATTATAGCCGTATTTGGATCTTCTAAGAGTATTGATATGTTTACGTTGCCATTTTGAGGTGAAATTGCCATCAATAATTCGGGATCTGCGTCCTTACCGTCTTGATACATAGAAGGCACATCTTTACTATTGTTATTGATAATTACCCTCTTTAACTCAGTATTACCGTCTATTTTAGTAATTGTATTCTTGTGTAAAGCACTATATCTAAGAACAGCTCTTCCCTGTAATGCACTTCTTAGTAATGACTCATTCGATTCCGTATTTTGGTCAGTTATTTTCCAGTCGTTATTGTTGTTGTTGAACTCAATTTGACTTTCTAACAAAGCAGGAGAGCTTATTATAGATGGGCTGTGAGGATCTTCCTTTTTATCGCTCGTTTGAAACTCATTATCATCATAATTATATGGTTCTACTTTTACTACTGCCGTTGTTAAGTCAGAACTCTGACTTTCGGAGTCACCGTTTTCATAATTGAAGCCTTCAACTTTAGGTAAATCCTGGTTGAAGTCGTTAGGAAAACCATTCATGTTTAATATTGTTTCTAGATCTAAAGAGGGTTGTTCAATATCAGTTGGACTCGATATAGATACGTCTTCTTCTTTTCCCCAATACCGATTCGGACTCGTTCCAGTAATATCATGATTAAGAACAGTAAGAGTGTAAATTTGACCATCGGTATTATTAATTAATTTATTTGATATTGTAGTATCTGCACAAGAGTGGGCGCTATTAATTTCACTATCTTGGTTCCAGTATGTGTATTTATTGAGATCTAACATGGCTGTATCTAAGCGATCACGTTCGCGATCCACATTCCAAATGGAATCAAAACTTTGTAAAGCTGTGGAGGTTGTAGCTGTGGCCATTCCAGCATTTGCATTTGATGGTGCAGCCGTTACACTTAGTAAGTTATTATTGTTCTGCTCTTTGGGCTCCTCCGAAAGTAACGGATTTGACCTTGAATCGGGAGACTCCATAAACACATTAACAGAACGCATCTGTTGCTTGTATTGGGCATCAGTAACCTCGTTCGATGTCACGAAATCAAAGAAATCCGACTTTGACAGTTCTGGGGCAGTGGCCGTCATGACTACCGTTTCAATATTAACCGAGGACGATATCTCGGTGCGTGTTCTCGTCGGTTCTGCTACATCAAGTTGTAATGAAGTTTATATTCAGTTTCTTTGTACTACAATAAATAAAACTAATTTTTAAATAAGTGAATAACCCGGTATGACTTGTACTTTATTGGCAGTCGCTAGAGCGGCGGTAACTGATATTCCTAATGCTCAGAGGCGGGCTGGGGTGCTACTCGGATGCACACAACGTGCTCGAGTCAATCGGCGGACCAATCGAGTGTGCGAACTTGATCCGTACGTGCCTTTTTCCCATTATTTACCCCAACCCTATGCCGCGCTTCTCAATAACTTAGCTCGTCTGGCTCTTGTTGCAAATAATTTTGCACATTGTTATAATTTCCATGATTTGGTGAAGTTTCGACGTGGAGTGATCTGAAAAGAGAGAAAAATAAACCTGTTACTTATGTGTATCAATAAAATATAAAATAATGTACCTAATATGATTATTATGGTCACATTTATTAAGCGGAATAAAATCGTATCTGAATGTTTAATTAATAAGCTCGCTCCGTTCGTGTCTTTAGATCCTGTACGAAATCAGGGCGAGCGAGTCACGCGGCGCGCGCGCCTATCGGGCATCACGTACCGCCTGTGCTTTTGCTTTCAGAGCTGCACTCGCAGTTCTCAATGTGAATACAAAAAATAAAATTGAACATTACATTTTATTAAGATGAAAGCAGAAACGAGATCATCACACGGTTAATAATTCGGGTGGTTGTCCAAATGTTCGTTACTTTCTACGTCGTCATTAACATTTTCATATCCTATGCAAGTTAAAAACATGTTTGAATCGACTTCGCCGTTAGTTTATTTGTGTACAACAGATTTCCTTGATTCGTCGTCTGTGTGTGGAAGGTATACGTAACGTAAAATGAGAAAGGCTTGTCAAACGACACGATGAATTGGAGCAAACGCGAGGGAGCGAAACACCCCGTGTTGTATTTCACCTGACAGTTGATACAATGCTAACGTGTTGATATTTGACGAAACTATCTGATACTCAAATATTACTCATACAACCCATTCATACATGTTTATTTTTTACTCATTAGCTTTCAAGACATTTTTGTGATTTCAGCAAAAAATATGTGCTTTTTCCTCATGAATATGTATTTAAAGTTGCAGTAGCTTAGTGTCTAACCCACCCACTTCTTATTCTGATGCCGTGGATTTGAATACTGTTCAGAAATCATGCATGGCTTTGGCAGTTTTTCTTTTCCAACCTGCACATCGAGATAGCCGGTGTGGAAAACCCGCCAATCTGCTTTGGAATAGCGAGGCGGGTATACTAGCCGTTCTTTTAAAATGGAAAGTCTGTGCTGAGGTGAGAAGTTCTTGGGCTGATATATTTTATTTACCAAACTGAATTACTCAATCTACCTACCTATAGTATTGGGTTATATTATGACCGGTTCATTTATCCTACTATTCATTCACTTGCCTTAACTATTAGTAGAAATTTGTCATCACTTGTATGGATTTTATATAAAATTTTATCCAGTAGTATGGCAAATAAAAAGTTAGTAAAAATAAGAACCAGCTATTAGTCGTGTTATTATAGGTATTTGATTTAATAGTACCATTTCAATATATTTATATATATATATATATATATATATATATATATATATATATATATATATATATATATATATATATATATAGTTACTTCCTAGTGTTTAAAGGTTTTCGTGTGATCTTTATATCTTATCGGTGAGCAATTAAATTTAGTCAGGCAGTTGAAGATATTGAGACAACTTGCACGTTGATTAGCGTTAGACCGTTAACCATAAAATAATATATTGACTGCCGCAAGTAAAGTGGCTCGTCAAGTACTAAATTCAATCAGTACTATATGTTATTGCATCACAAATATATTTTGAACTGTCCTAAATTGTGTACAGTCTATCATTACTTTGAACGAAATACTAAGTAAGCATGCGAACGTGTGTTGCAACTAACGTTGTTAAAAATAGTGTTTTAAAATTACTTAAGAATATTTCGTAATTTCATAACAACCTACATGCGGTTAAAATTATATTGCTTACAGGAAATTAAGATTACAAGAGCATTATTGACATAGTACTGAGAAAATTTTAAGTCGATAATTGATAAGAAATTTATTAAAGCTTTCGATTTTAGATTTGACCTAAAAAATAGGATGGGTAACCAACAGAAATTCCAAAAACTTATCCATCCTGCTGATGCTAGTTCATTAGCCGGCTAAAAAACTAGTTGATGGCTTTTTCGCTCATGGGTGCATGACTCGCCAACCGATAGCGGAGGGCTGACGGCTAAGCCGTTACCATATCAGCTGACGGTTTATAGTATTATTAGTCAACCACTAGCCAGTTAACAAATTAATGGTAAGGGCTGACGGCTAAGACGTAAATTTGCTAGTTATAGGTTTTCGGTTTTATTCGACAACCATTAATTAGTCAGTTGGCGAAGTGGTTGAAAACATAGGCGTGGCTATTTTGTGAAAAACCGCTAATTAGCTGGTCCAAAGGCGAGAAAAGATGTAGCCTCATTAAAGGCTTTTTGGAGCTCGATTTTACTACAATTTTGTCATTTCTAGTATTTATTCATGATAATACACATTGTTCATATCCACCATTGGGTGTCTAGTATTATATATCATACTAAATTTTTGATATATTTTCTATGACTGACTGACTTCACCATGTCCACCACTCCACCACCATCAACCATCACTCTTCCGGTCACAATTGACCTAAGTGTCTTCTTTATTAAGATATTGTTTTATTATCTAATTACTAATCATTAAGTGCAGCCATTTGTTAAACACAAAGAAGAATAAACCATAATTACACGAATTAGATACATAGATAGAAAACTCTTTATTGTACACCAACGCATAGATAAAGTGAAGTAGAAAAATACAGAAGAAGCGATCTTTTCCAGAATCTGGGATTAATAGATTGTACGTGTTATTTGTACAAATCTCGAACAATGGAATGAAAATATTTCAAGTAAATTTAATAAAACATTATAATAGGAATACGTTGAGGCATTTCGGAGCCTATTGGTGAAAATTTTTCAGATATAGCGAAAGACAAAAATTATAAAAAAGGTAATGACTAAGTGGACCTCGTTTTAGTGGAAGTATTTACTTAAATATTGGCATTACGATATTACAAATAGACACTTCAATTTTATTACTATAGACGGATGTTGGGTAGGTGTAGATATGATCGCAGCAATAGTCTACCGCTGAGTTCCGTTATTAACAGAAGAATATTTACTGTTTAAATATTGATAATTGTTGAAATTATATAAATATAAATGAAAAATTTTCATTGTTAAATTCGCATGGTATCGATAGAAAGCCATGTGGTAATTAAAAAACAAGTATAATAATAGTATCTCATTCTAATACAGCATCAGTATTAGAATGGTATGTATATAACATTAGATAATTTTGAAACTTATGTTGTAATGGGCCTATATAACGGGACCCATCCACTATCCTGCAGTGCAGGTAATTCAGGATTGTGAATGGTGTTGCAGTCCGACAACACAGAGCAGGATGCCTCTTGAAACCTGTAAGCTCCGCTCACTGCAGGACTGCCATGCAAGGCCTTTTTATGATGACTAATATTTTGATTAGTCGTCTCTGATAAAATTTCGGTTGAAAACTTAGTCAATTATAATTTTATTATAGGGATGTAATTTTTGATGAGTTTAGCCGAGTGGCGGTGCTGCATGTGGGTTAACGAGCTCGGTTGCGCCACAAGGCTGCACTCGGGCCGGCGCGGGCGCAGCGCAAGCCTCCGCCAACCAACTGAATCACGATTGCTGAGAAACTTTGTTAATAATAACGCTCGATACATAAAACGTTTCCTTTTAAAACAGTTATTGGTGTGACTTAACGTTTTAGCTGGAATTCATATTTTACTTGGAAAGAAAGTTGATCAATTCTTCTAAGTTGGTATAAAAACAATTTTATTGTTTTATTTAAAAAAAGCCCCAATATTTGTATGTGACACAAGAAATTAGAACTATACTTAAGAATAGTAACTATTAGGTAGCTTTAGTTATTGTTCTGAGAAAACTAGGTTTAAAAATATTAACTGATTAAATAAAGATTGATGGACGCATAAGACCTCGAAGAAGAAGAAGAAGCTTATGTACCATTTATCCGAAAATAAATCTATGCAGAAGTATACTGTAATAACACTTGGGAAATCACCGAAAAAAACATCAGTTAAAAATAAATTTTAAATAATTGTACAGAAATAAAAAAGTCTAACCATGACTTAAATATGTTATAACTTAGTTTTAATTGTGTATATCTAAAAGTCTCAAAAACGTAATAAATACTTGAAGATAAATGTTATTTACTTTTAGGCAACTTTCAAATTACAAGCACAACGTGTGATGTTTATCTAAATTTTTAATCGAACCATTGATACCAGTAAATTGTACCGTGTTTATTTACAATAAAGTATAAATTAAAAATTTCGATCAGGTAGATAGCAAGCTTCCGGTAAGTGGAGCAGTGACGCATTGTACGGCTCTGCTCAGATATCCTAAAGGCGATAAGGCACCAGACCACAATGCGACGATTTTAATTGGCAGTTTTACATAGAAACAAGTCAGCGTTTACACGGCCTTCGGCATAAACAGGGACGTGGTCAACACTGGTCTCGGTCCTCTTAAGTATCATTGTGTTCAACGGAGTACATGAATTATTGAATCTCACGATGAAAGCCTTTAGAAATAACTGTATTATATATTTAACTACTGTTTTCCCCATGGCTACGCCGTGGGTCAGACCCTAGATAATATCTCTATTTCAATTACATATAAATTTAATAAGGCTTTATATATCGCAAGCAAAGCCACGGTCAAAAGCTAGTATATTTATAAACCTTTTTTGAAAATTAGCTAACTAATAGTGAAAACCACTTTAAAATCCGTTGCGTAGCTTAGGAAGAATTAGTGGGTGGTAGACAGACAGACAGACCGGGAAAGTGACTTTGTTTTATACTATATTATGTAAAGAAGATATATCAGATACCCTTTAAAACGTTCGATCAAAACACTCTTCAAGTGAAAGTGACTTTGTTTGGATGTTTTTGAAGTTAAACTTTTTTAGAATCGTTGTGATTTGAAACCCGATGAAACGAGAAAGCGACACTAAAAAGAGACAAAGACGTATATCTATAGGATAAGTCTGCGAGAGGATGAGATAGAATACATTATATTTAATAACTTAAACACTATGCTCATACAGATAGAGTTGGAAATATTTTGAAGTTTGTCGTTAATATTTCAAATTTCATGTTTTAAAGCTTAAATATATTATAACGACATGAAATGTCACGTCACGAAATTTAGAATCCCTCCCACCCCTTGTCACACTTTGTTTCACTTCTACTGCGTGTGAACTGCACACATATACACATTTTTTTACCTACTTGACAGCTTTACGTATTATAAAATTTGGTATAGATATATGTAATTTCGCTATTGAGTATGAGTATAGAAGATATAGAATAAGATTCATATACAGATACAGTATACAGATCTGAAGCTCTAACAAACGAAGCCGCATTGAAAGCTATTAATAAACCAAACTTGGTGGAATGCGGTGCACCCAGTTGAAAAAACATTTGGAGGTCATTCCGTGTTTCTAATCACATTTTTATTTCTCATGATGTTTTGATGTATATAAATAATGTCGAATATTCTAGGCGTTATTTGACATAATTAATCAAGATTTTTTCTTAGTGTTTTCACACTGCCTGGCCCACCTACGTTGATTTCATATTCCGCGGGCCTCTTGAATTTTCTGGTTTTATATATATAAGTATTATCTATGTTTTCTGGTATAAAAATTATTTCATGTTGATTTTAATTTTTGATAGTCGATACATGACAATTGTTTCAAATGAAAAAGGGGTAAACAAAATTACAAATATCTAAATAAATTCTCTTTTACGTAAATATATTGTATTGTATTTACGTAAAGTATGTCTAACATAGTGCAAAGTCGTCTATTGTATGGGTGACTGAATTTAGCGTTAAGATCTAGCCTGTAAGTTCTCTTTAGTAAATAGTGTTTAATAAAAGGTTATCTATGTGTATAAGAGCTCAAGTAATTTAAGAACAAATAATAACAATCAACAGATTACTTTGATTTTATTTATTTGCTTAAAAACCGGATTTATTCTAAGATATGCCACGACTTCATTCAACTTAAAATTGCCGCGGGATTCCCAATACACAAAGTACCGCAGTATTGAAAAAAGAATGTAAGCTATCATTTTAGTAAGAACTGTGTTAGAAAAAGGTAATTTTTATGTACCCGTAAACTACAGACCGCTCTAGGGAAAATTCCCGAGGGACTTCCGGGATAAAAAATTATCACGCATTTTATTACTTAAAATTCGTAATATTTTATTACGTAAAATTTTCTATCGATCAGTGAAAAAATCACATTGGAATTCGATTTTTTTTAATCTGGCCATATTAAATCATTCTCAGAAAAATTTCCGCGGGATTCCTAGGATAAAAAGTAGCATAGTCTATTCCAGATGTTTTTTTAAATAGATTCAATGTACAGACACGACATGTTTAGAATTTTATAATATTATAGATCGAAATAGATAATATTTTCAATACATCTGTGATCGGTTGCAATCTATATGAACGACTGGAATGGAATTTTTGCATACCAGAGCGCATCGTCAGGCGATGCAAAGCTATTCGAGTTCACCTTTGGCATTTCTCTGAAGACGTCTATTTACTACGTTGAGCTTTTGATCTTAATTATGTACCTTGCCGTTGCAATTTCATACTTGATTATTATTATGTAGGACACGTATAGCAATTTACAGTTTTTATTTTGTACCTACTAGAGTTTTGTAGGTCGCCGGCAGGGGCTGGATGAGGAAGACGGGAGGCTTACGTCCAGCATTGGACGGAGACTGGCTGAAGAAGAAGATTTTGTACACAGTTTATTTAATCTTTTTGACGAAGGTAATTCGTCATAGATATCTGGTAGGGAATAGTAGGGTTCATTATGGATTACGATAAATAATCGAATTAACAGATAAAACAACGCACATATTCAGGTGGTAGGGTATTTGCCCGTCGGAACGGCTACCACCCCTGGTCTAGACATACTCTAGTCTAGACCAGGGGTGGTAGCCATCCGCCATAACAAGCTTTAATTGTGTTCCGGTATTAGTGGCTTGGTCCAGTCTCCCTTTAGAGAGCGGCAACACATTGATAGCACCTTTGCTGTTATAAATGTCCATAAGCAACGGTAACCGCTTTCCATCAGGTGGGTCATCTGCCTGTCTGCTGAACTCATGCAATAAAAAAAGTGTACCAGCGGCGTCCTTATCGCTGGTAACGATTTTTGCCAGATAACCTATACCTGTTACGGTGGACAGAGCTATTATATTATATTTTTAATTTGTCATAATTTTCGCATTCAGTAAATTACCATAATTTAATGTAGATATAAAGCTTTACTTATTAACTTTAAGCATGAACTATAATTACATATTTTAGTTATATATGCGTTATCCAATATGTTAAACAGAGAAAACACTTTTTGAAGCCAAATAACACTACAACAGTTTCATCTATCACAAACAAAAACAAATTTATTTGGAATTAAATACTCGAGATTTAATGTGCCAATATAGTTTCATCGAAATATTCGACAACTTACCGAGTAAATGGTTTTATGCAAAAATCATGCAGTTATTTGTATCTTAATTAACATAGAATTAATTACTTGTACTTGTTATAAATAAATCGGTGGTCGATAAACAAGCGATTCTATGCAACTGTGAAGGTGGCTGTTGCAAATGCCAATGCTAGTCGATTGCGGCTTACGACCTGATTTATGGCACCCGGGAGACTGGTGTCTTGAGGATGAACTACTTGCAACGTTAGTGACTTAAAGTGGGTCCACATCTGATCACCGTGGTATATATCTCCGTTCTCTTGCATGATCCCATGTCTTAAGTGTGGATTGAACGGATGTTATCACGTAATATATTATATTCATAATTTTTTTAAACTACATGCTATCTAAAAGAAAAAGTAATTAAAATATAGTTTATTGACAAGACTATCTTTTTTTGGAAAATTTTGAACTGAAAGGCAGACAATCATAAATTACCTACTTAAAATATATTTAACTATATACATATTAATTTTCTTATGAATATCATTAATTTTATTCATTCGAGACACAAGCATTATCTCTACTCATAATTTTTATATACACGCGACAGTAATTAGTATTATCATTTTTAATTTATGATTTGTGACATTATTAGTGGGGTGAAATGACAGTCTTGCGATGGTTCACTTCAAAATTGTAACCAAACATGTTACATGTCAGTACAACGTATCAAAAATCGTTACGACGATTCAAATATGGACGCTGGTTTAGGTTTTAGCACAACTAGACTGCGTCCAATTCGGACATGAAATATCGCTCGTTCGTATATCGAATATTGGTGGCTCGAGTTTCCCACGGTGCTGTGAATAAGCTATCTGGGACTACACTAACGAAGTGCAATCCAAATGCCGCAAATGTATGGCAAGCATCTATTAGATTACAATAAAGATAATTTGCATAGCTTGTATCAATAAAATATATTATTAACTAGCTGATGCCCGCGACTTCGTCGGCGTGGTGCGGTTTTTTAACTATCCCACGGGAACTCTTTAATTTTTCGGGATCAAAAGTATCCTATATGTTGACCAGGGATATAAGCTACCGCCATATAAAATTTCATTTAAATCGGTCCAGTCGTTTCGGAGATTAACCGGTACAAACAGACAGAGAAACATAAAATTTAAAAAAAATCTAAATTAGTTCTATTTCACTTCTTACATCCCCCTGACTCGGTTTTTAGCATTTTTTTTCATCGTACAGAAACTCGACCTCTACAGTTTTATTATAGGTATATAGGTAATATAAAATCTTTACATATTATAAAACAAAGTCACTTTCCGCATCTGTCTGTCTGTCTGTCTATCCGCTAATTGCTCCTAAACCACGAAACGGATTTTTAAGCGGATTTCGCCATAATTTAGATAATTTTTCAAGAAAGGTTTATACATATATGCTAGCTTTTGCTTTTTCTCGCGACTTCGCTCGCGATATATGAAAACCTGATTAATTTTTTAAATACATTCTGTCAAAAAAGTATCAGGAATGGATGATTTGTTTATGGTACGGATTTTTGACCAAAAACTTAGCAGATACCATCGAGCAACCACCGTATTCACCAGTATGGCTCCAGCCGATTTCTTTCTTTTTACTCGAATCACCACTTCCTGGCACCCGTTTTCATTCGGTAGAAGACATAAAGGAGAATTCGCGACGAAAACTAAACTCAATTCCGGAAGAAGCGTTTAAAAAATGTTTTGATGATTGGATTACTAGTTGGTGTAAGTGTATCGTTTCTGAAGGAGCTTACTTTGAAGGTGATAAAATAATTTTGAATGAATAACTAACATTTTGTGTATTATTGACCTTTTCCTGGTACTTATTTAACAGAGTAGTATATAAAATAGAGCTATTCACTAGGGTTTGACACGCAGCATAGCTGCGGGGATACTCTACTAATAATATAAAACTATTATTATTTTATTACTAAGGCTTGTACCAGTGAAGCTTCGTACGCTTAAAATATGCACGGATGGTTGTCATAATCACATTATAGTGTATGAAATGTTGTAAACTTGATTAATTATCTGATTCTTATATGTGAAAATGTAATGATCCGAATTAATAATGATTCTATTTTAAATTCCTTGTATAAATATAACATATGACCTTTATTAATTATAGTAGTGTAGATAAATGTAATGATTTATTGCTATCTTGGATTGACTTTAAAATGAGTAATTGGGTAGATAAAACAATATGTTACAATAAATATTAAAATAGATAATAGAAATAATTTTAATTACTTTTTAAACAATAATTAATGCGTTATTTTACTTACATTTACACTCGTATAAAATCTATAAGGTTGAATCATGAAAAGCGTCTCATTTGACTGTCATCATCAACCTTATTGTTTATTTTAATGGTTTAATGCAAAATTATATAAATAGTATAAAAGGCAGCGATTTAAATGTAGAAAAGTAAAAAATAACTCAATATAATCCTTACAAATAAACCTAAACCCAAGTTAATTTGCACACCACCGTTATACACTTGCGAATTTCCCGTTCATAAAATCCATAGCCCGGGTTGTCTGGAAGAGATCACTCTAAAGCGATGAGGCCGCCCATTGTTCCTACTTTTACTGTTTAATGTGACTACTTTAAATTGTTTATTACAAGTGTATTAGGTGAACAATAAAGTGTATTCTATTCTATTCTATTAGAATATTTACACAAAAAATTTGAATCCATTCCATCAATCAGTCTTTTAAAAAAACAGTGAGTAGATCGTAAACGTACCACGAGTATTTTTAGATATGTATTTGAAAAGAAAAAACAATTATAATATTAACGTAGGACGCAAATGATTGTTTTTATTTATTTAAATTCAATGCATTTGGTATATAAAATGAATTTACAATAAGGTGTGGTATTTGTATTACCAGTATTTCAAGTTTTTCTAAATTAAGCACCAAAATAACATTAAGTCCCGCTTATCATAGCATAACATTATTCCAATTAGCTAATTAAATATTATTTCGCATATGGTTTTTTTTATTAAACCTGTTATGTCATAATTTCTTCCGCCAACGCTGTTTTTATTTTTAGATGGTAGAAGCACCCAGATACCGAATAATAAAGCTTAATTAAGCAATACTATTTTATATATTAACACTAGTAGTTCACTTAAAAATCTCGAAATGCGATTGATTTTTTAGAAGATGTGGATCTTTACCACTCAGACACGATCTTGGGGGAGGGGCCGGCTTTTTTATTTAAACTGTCTTCAACATATTGTTACGGCGGACAAAGATTATTTATTACCTTTTCGGCATTTGGACTTCTTTTGTTTACCTTATGTTTAAAATTTGTAATTAGAAAACAGCCTATTGTGTGTTGTACTCGTTTATGGCCGTTCGCGGGCATAATTACGCAGGTGTGCGGAGAGACGTTTTCTGGGAAATTGCGTCGACGCGCTTGCCAGGTAGACATATTGCATCGGTGCATTATATAGCAATGGCCCAATGGGGAGATCGGCAGTCTAGCGATGGTCACCAGCGAGACAAGACGTGTGTACATTCGATAAGCAATATAGTGACGGACTTTGCGCGTGTTATTGAATCGTGTATTACGTTTGTACTGGTTATGTCCAGTTATATTTGTACCTGTGTTATACGTGTTTGCACAGTTCTAATAAATTCTATAGTAATTCCAAATGGCATTTTAATTCGAGCCCCGTAAATCGTAACAATATTTATTTTTAATTTACCTTATCAATGATTAAAATTTGATATAATACCTATACAATTAATGTCAATTTTCTACTATTAGTAAGGTACAAGAATTGACAGTAAGATATAAGATATAAAAACCCGAGATTAAGAAGCGAATTAAGGACTGGTTGAGTAACCGTAGTTTTAAAATGTATCTAATATTAAATGCACGTAAATAGAACACTTATTAAAATATACTATTTATATTATGTCTGTAATGTATCAAGGGTATAAAGCACGTTAAATGTATTAATTTAAGATTAAAATCCATTACAAAAGCTGTAATATCATATATTTCAAGAAGAGAACTACTCGCAATACCACCCCCCCCTCCTCCTTTAAAACATATGCATTGATATCGGTTTTCAAGGTTCCGTAGCCGTTTCGAGGAATAGGCAACCCTAATGTAATAGCTATGTCCGGCTGTCCACCTGTCCGTGAATGTGCCTGTGGCATTTTTCTCAGTATCTACTGGATCTGTATGAATGAAATTTGAAACAAGGGTATGGTTTATTTAGAGTTAAAAAGTTATGTACTGAAATCCCGAAAATAGTAAAGCTAAACAGTGGCCGCCATAGTTGTAATTAAATGTTGAATAATTATTTTACAGTGTACATAACTGTGTGGTATATCGTTAGATCATGAAAACACATCAATAATGTCCCTTAATAACTTTTATTTAAACCAATAGAAATGGCGAGATGTTAAGTCGTGCAAATTATGTCCCCCGCCCTGTAGCTTCTGGCATATAGAGTGGAAAATTCTGAAATAAATCAAAGTGGTAGGCTTAAAAAATCATACTAAAGAAAATAATTGTGAAAACTATTCATTGAGTAGTTTTTTAAGATGAAAGTTGTAAGACAGCCGCGTCTTACTCCAATCTCGTGGGTTCGATTCATGGCATGTGGAGTTTAAGCAGTTTTTCTGACCCAACATGCATTTTTTACAATAGCTGGATGCAGATGGTAAATGAAAACACCCCAACGAAACCTGCACGTTAAAATTACCCATGTATAAAATCGACCAATCCGTCTTGGATAAGCAAGGCAGGTATACCGTTTGTTTCCCTGAAATAGGATTCTCTTACAGAGGTAATCTAATATTATTTATTAATATATTGAATCAATATTTAATATAATAATTAAAAGAATTATTACTACAGTTTTTCTGAAAAATTCTTTCACTGTTGGCAAGCTACACTATCCCCGGTTGACATTGGTTATATTATATTTTCAAAAAAATTAGGAATCCTTACTAAAACTCCAATAGTGTACCCAAGGTGTAAAAAAAATACCGAAAATCGCGTGCGCTGCGAAAACTATTGATGATAGAATAAAATAATGTACTACGACTTTGCAGAACACATCATTATTTATTATTATTATTATAAGTGTTCTTTTATTTTAAAAATTTAATTAATACGCCGCCGCTACAAGATGCTCTTTATTTGTATCTTAGTATTCATTCTTGTCAAAATAAATTACTTCATACGCAAGATTGCTTCAATACCTTTATATAACTTTTTGAATTATCCAATTCGGTCATTCCATTTGAAAGATATCACGAGTTTAAAAATGTAAGTATTAGAAAAAAGTTGCGTGGTTGCCGCGCACCCTAATCGGCTAGATAGGCTTATGCGATGTAGGCGTCACTGGGGTACGGGCAGTACGGGAGGGGAAATATTTTGAATTCGCTTAGTAGGTAATTAAACTCCACAAAAAATTAAGAGGTAAAGTTTGTGAGTTTGTGACGTTGTAGGGGGTAATCTCTGGATCCACTACTAAACCAATTTTGAAAATTCTTTCACCAGTGGAAAGCTACATTATTCCTGAGTGACATAGGGTGTATTTGATTGTGATTAATGATAAGTGTTTTTTAATTTTTTTCTGATGCCCAGCGAAGTGGGCACGGGTCAGCTAGTTATAAATAAAATACTTGATTCAAAGGTGTTCATTACAATAGTATATGTTTTTGTTTAGGTACCCTTAACGAATCGATGTTACGGGTATAAAAGCGATTTATCCTATAAATGTCAATCACGATTTTCTTTCGGAACGTGTATAGGCCAAGCTTGTCCTACATCACAGGTGTACTCACGAAAAGAGAAACTGCGGTATTGCGGTGTTCAAAAATTCTTATTATCGACATAAGGGGCGATATTTGAGACGGCCGTCAGTGTCTGCTCCAGTTACAGATAGCGCTCCCTCAGATTGGGATCCGGTTTGATCTGGTTTCGTGCGAACCACCTACCTTCACTCTCTTATAGTGTTTTAATTACGGCAATTTAAGGGGCACTTTAACAGGCATTGTAAAAATAAAATCAAAATTTTTATATGTCAATAAAGCCGATTTTCGTAACAACAGTATTCATATTTATAACACATTTAGTCATATTTTGTGTTATGGTATACATAAGTAAATAATTACAACTTTCATATGCATAATATATATTACTATGAGAAGTGGTAAAATTAAAACGTGTTTCTAAGATTGTAAGTTTTTGACTGATGCGAAAAAAGGAGTTCTTGTAATAGCCCAAAATTTATCTTACTCTAAACAGGTGAGATTTTCTTCACAATTTTAGCTTAAAAACGATAAACATCCTACGATTATTTTTTGTTTGTTTGAAATCAACCTTTTTTAATTACACAGCAAACGCCATAAACTATTAGCTAAGGCCCGTAAACACTGGACAATAGTATTGAAAAGTTTATTTGGAGGAAAGACAAAAAAATACTTATTCTTTTACAGGCTGGCCAGCAATCTCGTAGGCTGTAGCGTGCGATGGCCGTCAGAGCGATAAGGAGATACAGTACGATCTTCCTTTTAGCCGAATATCTACCATGGGACCTCGAGGCGAGGCGCCTTGCGTCATTGTGCGAGTGGCGCAAAGGAGCCCTTCGCCGTGATCTCCGATAAGCATTCAGAGAGACAGAGGGCAAAAACGGACTTGTGGACCCCAGTGCGGGCCACGCTACCCTTGCGGCGATCAGGCTCACCCTAAGACCTTGGATTGAAAGACATCACGGCACCATGTCGTATCGCCTGAAAAAGGTCCTCTCGGGGCACGGTTGCTTCGCGAGATACCTGTGTCGCATTGGCAGGGAACAAACGGCAGGGTGACATAACTGTAGTGCCGCCGTCAAAGATACGCCGCTGCGCACCCTGCAGGAGTGCGCTGCAAGGAGGAGCGCCGTTTCCCCGGCGCAATTATCAATCAGTCACAAGTCAGCGAAGGAGGCGGCGGAGCGGGAAAGGAAGAGAACTACGCGGCTTCCTTCCCTCGCACGATGGGCATGGCGACACCGAAGAGCGTCGAACGACCTTCGGCCGCCATTGACCCATGGCCGCGGGTGATAGTCCACGGGGACTTCTAGGCCGTCAGTCGCACTCAGGCCACCAAGAGGGGAGTGCTGAAATGTTCTGCGCGCACCCCTCTTAATTCAAACCGTTCTCCGTCCTAAGGAGAGGCTTGCTCGCAGACATGACCTCAGCATATAACGACAGTAAGAACAAAAAAAAGGCTGGCCAGCAATCTAGCCCAGAGGTTTACGCTTCTGATGCTTTCGGAAAAAATAACCCTTAGCTACGACGCGACGTTGAGTTGAGTATTCTTTGTAAATGTATATAATACTACGGCTTTTATATAATTCTCTATCTTTTATTACTTGCCATCTTCTATGCATTTAGCTAATTCGAAAAATTCTACAATACGGAACAAAAAGTCCTTTTATAACTAGCCTTCTTCTATGCATTTTGGTTATACGTTGTAATTACAATAATAGCTCTGATATGTCAACATTTAACAAAAGCCTATAATTAAAATATCGTCTTAACTATGATAGAAATAAATGACATAGCATTAAGACATTAATCGAACGGAAACGTTTCTTTTCACCGATATGACAATTGATATACAAATAAAAGAAACAGCGAGTTAATGCTTTGACAGGCGCGCATCATCGTTATAAAGAGCTGCACAAAATAAATGAAGATATTGGTTAATTAGCGGCTAACACGAATGTTCAATTATGAATAAAAAGAATCGGTAAAATACAGGAGCGAATTCGTTTATTTTGATGGACAGATGAATAATAAAAACATTGGATGAATAATAATTCTATTAGAAATGTAATAGACAAGATACATACGGTCTGTTTAGCTACGTCTTTGTTTGTGACTTTCATCAATTTACATGAAATATTTAGGCACATGAAACCAGCGCCTATGGACATTTCTAACAACAAAGGTACTACCAATGTGTTGCCGCTCTCTAAAGGGAAACTGGAATCTGGCCACTAATGCTGGAACACAACTCGACGTTGTTATGGCGGCATGCTCTAGACTAGGGGTGGTAGCCATCGGACGGGCAAATACCCTACCACCTGGCTCTGGATTATTTTGTTGCCTCTTACAATAGGCCGCCCAACCGCAGGAAATTGTATTCTTTCTCCGTTCCTGCATGGATAAATTTCTTTGGGAGCGAATGTCTCTGCAATTTGACTTAAATAAAAAGTCATCATTCTAATTATTTAAGAGTCTAGCCAACCAATCTTAAGCTAAGCGTACCTGAAATGTAATGCCTTCATTATGGTTAATATACCATAATGAAGGCATTACATTTCAGGCACGCTTGTTATTACGAAATGTAATGCCTTCATTATAAATAGATAATTATCACATGAAAATGAGACAAAACATTAAATAACTAGTTTTTTCGTTCAAGTGCCTGCATTACTCAATTTATAGGCCCTGTAGAGAATTCTAAAAGCACCTTGCTAGTTTGCAACATTCTTGACGACATCCTTTGTGTGTACATTTTGATAAAAATACTTAAAGTAGGTTTGTTAATGAGACGTAAATATTAATTACTTCAAATGTATTCAGTTCCTGTTATTAAACTATTTTCAATTTAATGTTCTTAATTTTCAATAGATAATAGTAGACGATTGAAATACATTATTGTTTCTATTTTTTTTTTTTAAACAGTCCTCAATATTAACCTAATTTATTACTATCAAGGGACTTGAAGCCGTCCTTGTCTTTAGGGCACAAATACAACACGAGAGTTACTGGCGCATTAGTTACGCCATTGTACATCTTGCCAAAAGTGTCCAAAACTATCCGATTTTTCATGAAAACAGAAGAGCTTTGAGTTTTTCACGGGAACTTGAAGAGTGGTGTTTACTGTGCAGTTTTATTTGCAGAAAATGTTCTAATACTGGTTAAAAGTGAAAACAATAAATGATAAATTTTGATTGTATATAAGTATCATGTATAGAATGATGTATTTATGTTGAAAATCTGAACTGTTTATTAAAATGTGCTTATTCAAGATATCCCTATGCAGTCTTGCATTTGGCGTCAGTGTAAGACTTACAATTTGGATCAGGCTTTTCCTTTAAGATTACTTATCCTAAAACTACCTGAAAATGTTAAGATACAAAAATCGTGCAAAAAAAGAATTATTTAAAAAGGGATAAAATGAAAGCAATTAATCAAGTGGTCATTATGGAACCTAGTTCCTCTTAAGTGTCAAAGGCGATATATCTTCTCTTTTATGTAAAAAAAACTCGTTTGATTAACTTATATAGGACATGTACGATCATTAAATTGCAAAGTGCAAGAGTCAATGTAATTATTCACTCACGTATTGAACCTGCTATAAATTAACATTACTAGCTTAGTTATTGCAACTTGTAACTTGCCATTCGGGAAGTAAAATTATAGCATAATATTTTGATTGACTGTTCACGTTTATATTTAGCTGCATTTAACTATATTAAAACATTCCGTTGCATAGTAGTTAAGACCACTACGGAATTATAGTATCAGTTAACATTACCAGTTGAGTTGGCTGTCTATTATATTTATTAATAAAATATTTTCAAGCTAGATGAAGAAATTCAAATAAATATTTCATTTGGCGGTCTCCCATATACGTCGATCATTTAAGTAGCCATTTCATATTACAAATATCAGCAAGGTAAATAATTTTCAAGTCGTGATCTCACATCAGTTTATTTCACCGCTAATAGTTTGTCCTTATTTATAGGTATTATCTCGTCTATCGGTTGGGTTCCATTTCGTAACGTTAGAGTTTAGCATCATTTGCATTTATACACGGCGTGTCGGTGCGGTGTTGTAGCGGAGCGGTGCGAATGGTGTCGAACACAACGCACCGTCAGTAATTATAACTTACCAGAATAGATATAGACCGGTATTATTTATGAGACACTATCCAAATGTTTTTAAATTATTTATTTTTATTGAAGAGATATTTCGCTATAACAGAAAATGAAATGAGAAATGAGTACATAAAGTTGCACCTGAGAGGAAAAACACTAAAGTGGTATGGGCATGAAATGAATAGACATGAAAATCACGTGACAAAAAGAATGTTAAACTGGAAGATTGATGGGTACAAATGTAAAAATAGTCCTAAAAGATATGGACGGATTGTTTGAAGGATGGCATGATGGCATGAGATAGAGGACGTATGCCAAAATAAAGGAATATGGAAGAAAAAATACATATTGTGCCGATTTCAAATAATTGGGAGAAGGTAACAGAAAACAAAGATTACATACTCCGTGCTGGGCTCAGGCTTATTTCAAAAGAATGGACAGTATACCTGCCACTTTTCTAAGATGGATTAGGGGATTTCATATATCACAAATCTCAACGGGCAGGTTTCGTAAAAATGAATGATACTTCATTAGTGCGCGACAATTGTAACAAAATATGAAAGGTTAAGGTTAACTCTAAAAACTGTCTAAACTGTGCATGCTCCTTTTCTAGGATTCGAATCAACATAACATCAACACTGAATAGAGTTTCTTTTTCTTAAATTCGTAATTTTTCAGTTAAAGTACTCAGGACATATTTTATTGTATGTGCAAATCGCGTGATTTAAATTATAATATAATTCATTCATTTTCGAATAACAGGGTCGTTTTTTTTACTTCCCCACCAGTGCAACTAAATATGTTGATAACTTCCTGCCGCTTGTAGTCCCAGGTCTACATTTTAATAGGAGGGAAAGGGGCAGCGTGTTTACTTTCCTCCCTGTAAGCAAACATTTAGAACAATCTGTCACATGATTATGGTTGTTACATTTATCATCTTCGTTACCTAGGAAAAAATCTCCTCTCGCCTTCTCTCTAGATCCGACTCTAAATGTTAGAACGTTGCGAAGCGGTGTACATAGAATGGGAAGTAGATTTAAATTTTAATTTATATGTATGTCCTACAAAAAATGTTTCTCCAGTCCAGTGAACGCATTTTGAATAAATTTTTCAATTTGAATCGAATTATTTTTGCTCGCGTGGTTGTTGATTGTATTACTGTTACAGGGACAATCCAGATCTTCGTTAGAGATCCTTTCGCCAGTCTATGCAGCCTTGAGCGTTCTATGTTCCAGCGTGGACGGGATTGACCATTACTAACGACGCTGTAATGTAATGCACTATCGATTAACAGATCTAAACATAAAGATTTAGTGCACTCCAAACGCTGACGTCTTCAATATAAGCCCATTGCATTGTGCTCGACTTTTACCCTTTAACACATCCAACGCGATAGTGGATCTTAAGGATCTCTTAAGATCTCTCATAATATGGGAGCGGATACTTAAATCAACTGAGAGACTCTAAATAAACCTACAAAAGGTTGCAGCCTCATAGTTTTTGTACGAGCGTACTGTACTTATGACGTCATAAGTAGGTACAAGTAATAGGACTCAAATAGCGCATTATTGCTGGAAATTTAATTAAAATGATTTCTATCATAGTTGTTGAGAATGTTGAGATAGATGTGTGGTGTTACAAGAATGAATAAGGTGAGAAAGGGTACATAAGGGAATCTTTGAAAGTTGCACCCGTGACTGAAAAATTGAGAGTAAGAAGATTAAGTTGGTATGGGCATTTAATGGGTGAAAGTCATGTGACAAAAAGAATATTAAACTACAAGATGGATGGGTACAAATGTAAAGATAGACCAAAAAAAGATGGATGGATTGTGTGAAGGATGATATGATGATTGGTGGTGTGACAGATGTATGTCAGAATAGAGGACTGTGGAAGGAAAGATATATTGTGCCGACCCCAATTAATTGGGATATGGTGAAAGAAAAGAGAGAGAGTAAATGGCGAGCTCTAATACGGTGCGGCTTCATCTGGAATGAAGTTAAAGATATAGGCCGTTTCACGAAGATTTGGCAATGGCTGTAACGCGAAATTTCAGCTGCGACATTGCTAAAGACGTTAAATATTGAAGGATATGTAGGTATATACACTAACGTGCTTATGCGTTAACAATGTTATTTTTTAACGCCTTACATAAGACGCGTTCGGCCATAGTCTAAACTAAATCTTTAACACTAACATAGATGAAGCCCCAGCATTAGGTATTAAACGCCATTAGTTGACAATGATTTTAAAATGGCAAAGCACTGAACGTGTTAAGGAATAAATACGACCGTCGAGCATAAAATAGGCTCGCAAAATGTTAGGCCGCTCTCAGGCCATCCGTGTGATGACGAAAAATACCGGACATGTTCTCCAATTAAAGCGGTACGAGCGAGACGCCCGAATCCGGCCCGGGATGTGACCGGCTCGTTTGCAATTTAAATCAAACAAGATCGTTATTTATGTCGATAATGGATTTTTTAATTGCTCACTACCAGTTTCTTCTTTTCTTATAACAATTCTTGAGAAGCTACGAACTGCTGGTGGAGGTCAATTGGCTTGCTCATGGCCTTTTAATTTTATGAATTCTTAGTTTGAATTGCAAAGTAATGATAATGGATTAACTGAATTTTATTTTCCTTGTTTTTTTCAGTTTTTTATTGTAGTGTTAAAATTAAATGTCAGATATACTCGTAGACAAAACCATACTCGTAAATTATTACTATATGCATAAAAACTGAAATTAATTCCAGCACGACGACTTTTGACTACATTTACGAGCGTGTCAAGAAAGCGTTTTTTTAAATAACTAATTAAAAATAATTTGTATGTTTAGGTATTGGCAACTGTTAGACATAATTTAAACTGCCTTGTAATGGTACTTAAGCGTGCTTTTTATTTTATTTTTTACTTTGAAGTATTTTAATTTTTAATTAATTGTCACAATTAAACGGCTAAAACGTGTTTAAATTATTTCAATTAATTTATATTACCTAAATTAATATACGTGCTTTCCAGTAAATGTAGTATCCTGTAGAAAATATTATACTTCCCGGAATTAAATATGCATATCCCATATTCATTTCTATCATCTAAATTATATGTAGCACTAAATGTTATAACAATAGACTAATTTTTAACTTCGGTAAAAAGGTACAAAAATATACAAGCATTCAAACAAGACTCCTTTTATTTTTTTATTACGTAATAGTACCTACTTGTATACTTAATTATACCATTTCAATTTATAGATTTCAAATTAAATACTTTAAATTTAGTGAAAATTGCTATTTTCATTTCATTTTATAATCATAAATAATTTTTATCTGCATCTTGTATAGCTCAAACGACATTAATAAAAATAACAAGAATTAAATTATTTTTTTAAAGTGTCGTATATGTTTCATTGCGATCTGTTGAAGGGTTCGGAAGATATGAATATAAATATATACATACATATGTTCCGCACGAACAAAGTCGCACACAGGTATTGTCAGTTTTTAATAATGATAGATAGAGAGATAGATAACATGTAAATAAATATATAATTACAAAATTAAGAATATAGGCAGGTATATTCTTATTTTACTTACAATATAATAAATAATATTTTACCTAGTATTAATAGTACAACGTATGTTTTTAAAGTGCTATAAACTACTTTTAATATGATTTCCGCATCTGCCATACATCGCGTTAATCACGACAATTGTTATTTACTTGTGTCACTTAACAAAGTGACTTTCGTAATTAATATAGCCAAATTACAATAAAGTAAATTGTAGGTATGATTGACTGAATGCTTTATATACCTACTTGAATGCTTGTAGAACCGGAATTATTGATTTTAATTGAAGGGTTCATTCCTTGCGGTGTATCAAGGCGATTGTAGCAGGTTTTAAGTGAAAACATATTTTTTTATTAAATAACTTTTCTTAAAACTGCTCCATATATTGACATTTAACTTGATACTGGCTCTCCGTCAGAACATGTAGGAAGAATAATAACAGCTTACTCAATGCTTTTAAAATAACGCAATGCCGGTTTAAAGTATATTTATAAACGTGTGATCCACTTATATTATTACCTGAAGTAATTCTTTATTCATTAATATATGTCTGACGATTTCTTAGGTTCAGACATCTAAGATTTAGCCAACTGCCTCACTGAACAGAGATATTCCAGATTTGAAGACGATGACATTACTAGAGTTTACCCCGCGGCTGCGACACGGATCAAGCTCTAGTGCGTGCCTTTTATTTAAAGAGGTTACAACACAGGTTACATTGTATTAATTTTTTATGTTACTGCTATTTGCCCCGGAAGATTCACTTAATTTTATATCGCCCTATCTCCCGGATGAAAAGTATCTATGCCAATTTTCGGTATTAAAACTACATATGTACACCAAAATGACCAAATCGACTACATTGACCACATCGGTCAAATCGACCACATCGACCACATCAACCACATGGACCACACCAACCACATCGACAACATGGACCGCACCGACCACATCAACCACATGGACCACACCTACCACATCGACCACATAGACCACATCAACCACATGGACCACGTCGACCAAATCGACCAAGTCGACTAAATAGACCAGATCGACAACACCGACCACACCGATCACATCGACCACATCGAACCAAATCGATCACATGGACCACACCGACCAAATCGACCAAGTCAACCAAATCGATCACTTCGACCAAATTAACCAAATGACGAAAATGGCAAAACACAAATATCCTACTTTCTGGGATAATCTTTACACAAATCTATCCCCAAACTTTCCCATTATCCGGGATGATGATAGTTTTTCCGTAAAAGCATAACAAACAGAGAGACAAATATGTTTTTATCCTGAAAACTATCCTATTTTTCGGGATATAAAGTATCCTATGTTCATCCTCGGCATCGAATATATATATATATATATATATATATATATATATATATATATACTGTATACTATATTGATATATTGAGTTTCAACCAATTCGGTCTAGTAGTTTTTCCTTGAAAACGGAACAGACAGACAGAGTTACTTTCGCATTTATAATATTAATAGGGATTCTAGATATCACTGGGATAAATCCTAGTCATTGTATTAATATAATCTGTTTTAGTTTAAAACCCAAACCCAGCATTATGCTGAGTTGGAGTTTAATTTCAAGACTAGTTTTTTGTTTATTTTGCGTTTCTTACCTTGAATAAAATGTTTATTTCTTATTTCAATAAGTATTAATGGTCACTTTCTAGATTTAAAAAATCTTATCCATAACATAAGCGTAATTACCTTTACTTGAGAACAGTGTATATGCTTGTTTACCGAATATAACTTTTAAAGCTATTAGGTAACGTTGATATTTTCATAGTAGACAAGAAAATTACTAGTACAGGTCTCAGTACACATTATTTAAGAAGAACGAGCAGCATATTCCCTGCGATAGCCCATGGCGAAGCAGGTTGTACTCACCAGTATATCTGATTTATAAATAAAACTAGAGTTTGCCCCGTGGCTGCGCCGCGTGTCAAACGCTAGGCAGTAGCTTTATTTTACTTACACAAAAACTTCATTCAGTTTTTTACATATAATAATACAACAATTAAATTAAATCCATATATTAGAGTCTATACACTGCCCACCAAACACATAGAGGCGAGTCGAAGCCAATCTGATTTGAAGTAATACAATGAATGACATGTTGTTTATGACAACGTAGGTATTTGTTAGTGAATTGAAAAGACGCGATTGCTGCGCCATCTATTTAGCTAATCCGTCTTTTCTATAGAAAGGACATAATTTGTCGGCATAAAACGCATCGTGTGTTGATTCGGGATATAAACCAGCTCTGTGTCAAGTTTCTTTCATATACGTTCAGTAGTTTACGAAAAAGTTGCGATCGCAGCGCCATTCTTTTCAATGGTTCCGTCTATCCCGTGGGAACAATGTCATTTATCGAGGTAAAAAGTATCCCAAGTTACGTCCCGGGATATGAGCTAGCTCTATGTCGAGTTTCATTTAAATCCGTTCAATAGTTTTCACGTCATGCTCTAACAGACAGACAGAAAACAGACAAAAATTCTAAAAATTGTATTTCGAAATCTGCTGGTCCGAATTAGCACCCCAGATTTTTTCAAATTTTTTTTAAAATACTTTGTACAAACTTGTACCATTAACTTATTTATTATAGTATAGACACTAGACGGATAGATTGTCTAAGCGTTACATGTCCTGTGGTAGGATTTGAATCTGCGTTACTGAAATTAAACGTTAATACCTTAGTCGTTGAGTTATCGCGATTTTTTGCCTACATACTTTTACTTCATTATGTATTTTATGTAGATGAATGTATTTTTTATAAATAACTATCGCAAGAGGCGACATAACAAAGGTGGCAGGGCATTTGACGCCATAACAACCTTGAACTGTGTTCCGGCATCAGTATCTAGCAGTTTGCGGCCGGCCGCACATTGGTAGCAAACACCTTTGTTGTTGTAAGTGGCTATAGGAGATGGTATCCACTTTCAATTAGGTGGGCCATCAGGAACTCTTCTGTACTCCAACAATAAACAAATAATAGAATTACTTTGATGGTATGTTTTCTGTTAAATATAATACATGAGTAAGTATTGGCGGGAAGCTATAATATAAAGATCTCGTAGCAATTTCTTATGTACTCTCACTAAACTGGCAATCATAATGTTGTACGATGGCACTCCGTGCCGGGTCACATTAGTCGCGTACGCATGCACGCGGCGTATACGTAATTCCTATATTAGTCTATACTTACCTAACTTCCAATATCCTCATTTGTAAAGTTCTCATATAGATTTTTCATTGTGATTTAGGGGATGTTAGACATAATAAAGCCTTGGCAGCAAAGTGGGGAACGCTCTTCAGTCACAAACTCGCTTTTCAAAAAAGACGTAAGTTCAAATCCTGCCTGGGAAGGCATACACCTACACAGTAATTTTCTGACCTAATGTGCGTATTGTTACAATTACAATTTGGAAGCCCAAGCCCAACAGTTCGATGTTTATGGGCTTGTTAAAATTACGTACGTGATTAAAATATATTTTTTTTAAATTACGCACTTTTAAAATGTTGAATTATCTTGTAGCCCGAAGATTCGACTACTTTTACCAAAGAATGCCCGCATTCCCAAACTTAAGAAAACAATAAAAAAAATCGGTTTAAATCCATTAAAAAATTATTTTAATTATACATGTTTCTTATAATGATATTATCCAATAAAATTGAATGAATGGAAGAGAAATGCAATATCTGGATCGGGATTAAATAATGTTAGGCAGAAATATTGATATTTTATGGTTCGGGATTATCGATTAAGTATATGCTTTAGTGTTTTTAAGCAAATGGCAAAAATCGTGAAATCCCTTCCTTGCCAATATGGAACTCTTCACTGTGTATAAACCGACAAACACTTTACTTGTTCGTAAATCTTTCTTTCTATTTTACTCGAAATTTCATTTTGGGAAAATAAAAACTCACGCTGAACAGGATTTGAAAACAAAGGTTAAACTAATCAAGAGAAAGGTCATTTATACTCCAATAAAATTACTATTTTATGTAGTAACTCGTTAGTAAACGATTCACACGCAATTCAGCCTGCATCAGTTGTTATACGAATGCACATTTGTGATGAATTAGACACGGCACTTGTACCAATCTCGGAGCTTAGCAATCGAATTTGCGAAACTAGGATCGTCTATACGTAAATCTTTATTAGATTAATCTGCATTCTCCATTAATGACCGGTTCTTGTATCTCACTATCCATTCATTTACCTTACTATTGTTTTTTTTTATTAAAAAGAAAACAGATATACTTTCGTACATTCTTGGGCCCAGATTGTATAGAGATAAGAGTGATTTCAAAATGTTTTTATTGTGTTGATATTTTTTGTAATTGTAGTGGGTTTAGTTATTTTGAATGAAGTTATCGTGTAGTGTAAGTTTTATTATTACGTATTAATAATTATTGAAATTCATTCACAGAAATCGATTATGGTGATCGATAACTTATTGTATTTGTGACCTTATTTTAAAGATTCTCGTCTTACAAACACAATTCAGGGCTGATGTTTTCCATTTTGTAATAGAAAATATAACATTTTTAAGCCATATCTGAAATCATTACATTTCTTTGGTCCAAAAGTCTCTGTCTTCTTTACTAACGTAGTCTGTTTCACAAGTAGAGTATTTCATCCTTATTTCTATCTTAATAACTATTTACACATCTTCTGATCTATCCAAACATTAAGTTTATACAAATCTTATATATAAAAATCAATTGCTGTTCGTTAGTCTCGCTAAAACTCGAGAACGGCTGGACTGATTTGGCTAATTTTGGGTTTGAATTATTTGTGGAAGTCCAGGGAAGGTTTAAAACGTGAGGAAATATGAAAAAAAAATGATTCTGAGGCGGTACGAAGTTTGCCGGGTCAGCTAGTACTTAATACAAATTTAATTTTATCTATACTAATATTACAAAGAGGAAAGATTCGTATTTTTGTATGTATGTAACGAATAAGTTGTAAGCCAGTTCCTATATCTTAATAACCGTTCAATTACCTTACTACTGGTTAAAATTTGACATATAGTTCATATAAGTAATGTCGATATTCTACTATTAGTAGTGTTAGTGTACTAACATTGAACAAATTCACAAGTTGACGACTCGTTCAACCGGTGACTTTATTTTAATATTATTCATAAATAGACATACCAATTTATCATGTTTTTATGGTATTTATCTATTTGTAGGTATCAAACAGTGTATTTATAATGAGTCATTATTAAAATATTCATTTTAACTTTTTAACATATTTTGTAATATTAATAATCATGATATTAAAAACTAATAAATAATCTATATAATATTATAAAAATCCAAGTATGCCGTGTCTATACACTGAAGCTATTAAAAAAAACAACTGGAATAGACTATATAAACGATGGAGATGCATTTTTTTTTAGAGTTTCCTGTCTGTTTCCGGGATTCAGGTAAAAACCACTACACCGATTTCGATACAGTTTTCGCTGATCGATGGTTAATTTTGAAATTTTAAAATCTGCGCTACTTGTTATCCTGGGAATGCCGCGGATTTTTTTCTGGGAATGATTTAAAAGGGCCAGATTAAAAAAAACGGATTCCAGTGCGATTTTTTACTGGTCGATAACTAATTTTATGTAATAAAATGTGTGATACTTTTTATTCTGAGAATCCCTCGGGAATTTTCCCGGGAGTGGTTTGAAGTTGTTCAGGTGGATAAAAATTTGCTTATTTCAACACAGTTCCCACTAAAACGATAGCTTATATTCTTTTTTTAAATGCTGCGATACTTCGTGTCCTGGAAATCCCGCAGGAATTTTCCACGTCAAACGTAGACAAAGTCGCGGGCATATTCTAGTATACCAATAAAAATAAATTATATATACATATTTTTTTTAATGACGTTGACTCTTAGTGTGGGACGCCATGTGCGTCGACACTTTGGGTGCTTTCCATCTTCCAGACATGGCCTTTGGAGTTGTCGTGGCAGCCGAACGTCAGGAGAGCCTGAAACGTCGCAAATATGCATCTATTGGCAATGCATACATATTTCTGGCTCTCAGTGTAAACACTCTAGGACCATGGGGTCTCGAAGCTTATCGACTCTACCGAGACCTATTTTTGGTAGAAGTCATGTGACCAAAAGGCTGGCCTATATTGAAGGCAGCATATTAGTGTTGCCATTCAACAAATATATACGGCCAGCGTTTTGGAGACATTCCCAACTGACGGGTTTTTTGGACTCATACATATGTCTATTATTTGTATGTAATTTAAGTTATTATTAATTTTCATTTATATCGTGATATTTATTTTCTATAAATCGTACGGTATAGTTTTCAAGGAATTAGTAAAATAACAAGTCATTTACAAAAATCAATACTAAAACTAATTCATGTACTACGAAATAAAGCAAAAAACATAGGTGACGGTTTGGCAGTTTGAAAATTGTGACACAGAACGGAAAAATAATTGTTATAAATATCCTGTCAATTGAACACACGATAGGAGTGTATTTGAAACAAAAAGCTGCAATAGTTTATTTTCATTTTGTTGCGTACTAAAAAAAAAATAATCGATATCGACTACCCAGTATGTGGCGCCACATCACTAGAAAATTGCCATATCGACCTGTCATATTGTACATGTTTTGGTACCCACTATCAATATTATGTTCAAGTGACGATAGTAATGCTGACTTAAAAGTGGTTGAGATATTTTATTTAAATTAAGTTCTAATCTAGAACACAGTATTCAAGGTCATAATAATAAATTAATTATATCTACATAACTATGCCCCAGAATAATATTTCGTAACGTGTTTTTGTTGCTCAAAACCGTAACAACGTTAAAAAAATGTCATGCAAATAAATAACATTTTCACTTATGATTAATTAATTGATAAAGGCAGATCATTAACACTAGCAGTCCAGGCAGAATTTGTTCTGACTTTAAAAAAATTAGAACCCTTTTATTTAAATTAAATATAGCCTATGTTACTCAGGGATAATGTAGCATTCTAATGGAGAAAGAGTTGAAATTCGGTCTAGTAGTTTTTGAGTTTATTCATTACATACATACAAAAATACAAAAGTGTGGCCGAAGGATTTTGTCCAGAAGTCAGAAGGAAGTTACTTCGCTGGATTACCATATTGATCCTTAATTCGAGGTAGGTACAAGTCTGATCACCTGAGGAATTAAATACACCTTTTAGATGTTGACTTCAGAAGCTCAAAACATTAAAACTACAGTCCAAGTGTATCAATAATAACCGGCATAAACAAGTGTGAAGTAACAGACTTATAATGTCTCTTTAAGTATTTTTGAATGTAGAAACATTTCAATCTTGCTGATTAAATTATCGCCTCCATGTGCCAGTTTGCACATGACTATTGGTATAGACGACAGCTCTTAAGTTTTTCTAACTTCAACTGTCTATTCCGCAGGAAATGCAGTAAATTTCGTAGTATTAAATTTATTTGCTACATCATCTAAAACAATAAAGAATCTAAAAAGTATTATGTTTAGTTATAGAAACTACTAAAAATAAAACTATCTTATATCTTATAAATAAAACTAACCTAAAACTATATAAATTAGTAAAAAAATTTTTAGTTAAAATGATCCTAGATATGACTATCTCCGGTTTATAAAATTAACGAGAGATTATAATATAATTGAGTTAATAAGAGAGATTAATAAATGCATGCATACATTTGTTCTTTTGTGTAGCAGTGAACAATATTCGTGCTATAAAAGCACAAAAATATGCTGGCTTTGCGTCAAAAAGTCTATGTGCCAATGGTTTCACAACAAAGTGGAGAAGAAAAGTAAAAAAACTTCCGAAAGTGGAGACTCCGAGCGCAACAGGAATTTAACGCTAGGGTCATGATAGAGTTCAAAAGAGTATCATATCGATTTTTCGAATATGGACCTTACATACTCAAACAAAAATTCAAAAGTTTATAAAGATGATTAGTGCTATAAAAATGTATAAATTTTAGTAAAGCTCACCTTGATATAAATGTGCTTGTAACGAGACTATAGGCGCCTGCGCCATAAAATTAGATGCTAAAGATTATGCAATATGGAACAGATAGACTGCAAAGCACAATCCCAAGAGAAATCGGGATTCATAGATGCCAGCTAGAAAGGTAAAACACAACGTAATAGTGATAAAGGCATTTTCGTGATGAACCTTCAATGTTTCATTGTAATGCGTCCCGCTTACAGTATTTTACTGTAATAAGATTTCGATTAGTTTGTGAAAAAAAGTAACGGAAAAAGCGCTTGATTTTGTAGCCGTGAACTTGATAATGTAATGCTTAAAAAAGATTTACAATGGGTTTCACCAAACAAAGTCTTATTGTTAAAAGGCTATCAGATTAGTCACAGTCAATGTTAAAGGTAATATATTAGGAATGGATAGCGTTTATAAAAATCCGTAAAGAAATACATTCAAAATGAATAAATAAGTAACTATATCTGCCCTTATACGTATTGCCACGCTTGAGCCTGACGTTTTAGAGGGAATGGTTGGTTTACGCAACAGCTACATTGATAATTATATAGTTTTGCGTACGTTGTTGTGTTTCATCGCCAGTATGTGTTAGTTCAATTCATATGCATATTAGTTAGTAAGCTGACGAAGTTTTGAGCCCGTGTCGTTTAGATAAGACGTAGATCATTTATAAAATCCTAAATATTCATATTGTTAAGATATTTTTAATAAAATAAATTGATAGTCAGTTTATTCATTTGTTAGTCCTTTTTTATAACCTAGCATATTATATCTAGCTGAATATCACGATACACGGAAAAACGTTTAAATAAAAAATTGTATTATCTCAAAAACTACTAAACGGGTATGGTTCAAATCAATTTTCTTCAAAAGTATTTTTCGGGTTAACGAACTTTAATGCTTATAAAATAATTTTATAATTCACTTAAACTATGAGAACATTTATAAGTTATTGAAAATAAATTGTAAATTATAACGAGATAGAAAGCACAACTACTAATAATAATTGCAGGTAGTTTTGATTTATTTTTTTGTACATGCAAGTTACAAGTTCCTTTGGACCAATAAGAAACAAAGATCTAGATTTCCTGGAAGTGTCATTGGGTAACTTGTTACTTTTTATTTATTTAATTTTATAATGGAATTATTTTTATGCAAGTAATGTTTATTTAAAAGTTTTTACCTGTTAAATCGTATAAAACTAGTAGTATCCGAGAAAAATGACTCTAAGATAAAAATACACATAAACAAACTAACTGAGAGACGGACTAACATGACGATAAAATAATGGTTCCGTTTTTTGCTAAAACATCTACAGAATTCTAAAAAAAAACTAAAGCGAAATCTACCGGTGAATTAAAATGGTCGAAACTGCGATCACTCATAATTTATAATAGAATGAAAGAAAAATATAAAATGGCTAACAATAGGACAAGACACAGTGCTCTATGAATGACGTCATCTCCACCGCTATACGAACAGTAGTTACCACCACGCACGCGGCATGCCACGATGAGGAATTCGTAAGCCGATCATTTCTTCAACTGGAAAATCAATGTTACTTGCTTTTAATATATATTTTATGTGTGCGTTACACGAAATAGTATTGCAGCAAAAATGTTAAGGTCACTGCTGCGGCTACGTCGCTTACTATAAATAGCTCCATTACACTGCATAGCACTTGTAAATATTATATTAATTTAGTATCTTATAAAGGAAACGGTGACTTTTGGCCAAAAAATGTAATGAGTCGAAATATGGCTTAAATAAAGCATTATATATATTTTTGTAGTACAAAATGGAAAAAAATCAGCCTTAAACTCTATTTTGAAAGAGATAAATCTTTAAAATAAGGTCACCAATAAAGTAAGTTAGCGATTAACATACCATTACACCACACTATTAATTCATTCAAAATAACTAAATTCACTACAATAATTATAAAAATATAAACAATAAAAATAAATTTTAAAATGACTCTCACCTTTTTACAATCTGGCCCCAATATTGTATGAAAGCGCGTCCGTCTTTTAATAATAATTATTTTCGTAGTAAAATTTAAAATGTATCGAATTTCTTCATTAGATTCACTCATTTTAACAATAAGAAAAACAAATGAAATCACACATTTTCGTAATCTGAATTTGGAATTGTCTTCTTTAAAATTAAAACTTTTTAATGATACCAAAACCAGCCAGATACAAATGGTATAGCCAAAGAGATCTTATTACAAGTTCATACAACTATGTGCGAAAAGACTTTTCCCCAACCTATTACAATGGAGGATGTTATTTTAAATAATGTTTACGCTTGTATATGTGCTTATTTACACAGCCTAGACTAATTTCGATGCGGTTTCATGTCCCAACACTCCGAACAGTTTCGATAGAAAATCAAGTTAAAGTCAATTTAATAACCTGTTATATTGTAAAAGGTATCTTAACTTTGGCGTAGATATTTTTAGAGTTCCGTAGCCCTTTTGGCAAAAATGAAACCTATAAGGGTAACCATCAAAGCCGTTCGTCTATCTTTGTACGTCATAGTTATTTTTCTCCAAAAACAACAATGTGTACATGGATGAAATCGAACAATTAGGTGTATATTATAATCCACTAGTCCACTTCACGACGGCATAATGAAATTACTTAGAGAAATCGAATTATGGACGGCGATCACGTAAAATGTGATTGAGTCAGTATGCATATATAGACATGTGGGATACCTTAACAGATCATAAAAAAATATAATCATGTTCTTTATGATTTTATTTATTGTCTTTTTTACTATTTAAAAAAAAATATGTTGAATCGTTTTTGAGATATGGATTATTTTTGATGGATGATGAATGGAGTATTTTTGGTACCGTAATCAAATAACAACATCAGTGTACATTCCTTTTTTTCTATGGAACCCTTCACTATAATTAATGTATAGTTTTATTGATAATAATAAACATCCGAGTTTACGTCATAAATTAATTTGCTATAAATTATTATGAATTTTATTACTGTCTATAGTTATGTGAGTTTAGTCCGTCCACCTGTTGCCATAAAATTTAATTACTTTGGTGGTGCCATGACCTATCCTAAGACCGATCCCGCAGGCCATATTATTTAAGCAGTGTGAGCAGACTAGTCACTTGGAAATCAGCGTTCAAACGCTCATACTATTTAAGACGGAGACTTAATGGCGAGCTCGTAAGCGGTGAATGTTCATGCCGGGTTTTCATAACTTACCACCTTACGTTACCATTGCTAAAAATTATTTTACTTGTATGGAGTTTATGGTAACTTTTAACAAATAGTAAGGCTAATAAGTGTACAGTAAGATGAAAAAAACCCGGGCTTAAAAAATGTAAAATGACTTGAGATATGGCTTAAAAATCGTTCTATTTTTCCACTACAAAATAGAAAATACCAGTCTTAAATTCTATCGGGAAGACAAGAAATCTTAAAAATAATGTCACAAATGTAATAAGTTATCGACTACTAATATTCGATTTACGAGAATGAATTTCAACATTAATAATATGAAAACATTTGGAATAGACGGTTAATTCATATACGAATAATACAAATAAATCTTAAAGTCACTCTCATCTTTTTACAATTTGGGCCCAAGAACGTATGAAAGCGTATTCATCTATTTTAGATAAAATATATCTATGGTATTATTTTAGATATACGATTTTGAACCTAAAATACAATTATATTAAATACTTGCAATCTTATAACAAAAATGGTCATATAATTTTATGACAAAATTGTAAGTTTATAAGGTTATGTATTATATTTTTCTATAGCTGGAATACAGAAGACAGGCCTAATGGCCAACCTGATGGAAAGCGGTTGCCGTCGCCTATAGACGTTTGCAACACCGGAGATGTCACGGACGCGCTGCCGACCTCGAAGAAATTTAATGACAACAACAACAAAAAGGATTTTGAAAAACGTCATATCGTAACGCTGTGGGAAAAACACAGCTGGGAGCCCCCAGCTATCAACTGTATATATGATTATATATATTTTAAACTATGCGCACTAAATTATCCACTATTAGAAATATGAAATTATCTCCAGAAGGCTGTCTGGAAGAAATCCCTGTTAGCAATAAGACCGCCGATTGTACTACTAGTTAAATGATTGTTACTCATGTGTATTATTTTCTTGTGTGCAATAAAGAATATTCTATTATATTCCAAACTTCGATGCTCTAAATATACATTGAATTATTTTGTCTCTTTAACTATAAACAATCAGAATGTAATTTGTTTGTTCAAACATATCTTAAGGAATACTTTAAAAACAATACTTTATTAAATCCGGTAGTAAGAAAACTTCTAGTAATGATTGATACCAAACAGGATCTTAACACTGGTATTGTAATTACCGAGAAAAATACCAATGTCAAAATCATGAGTCGATCTGAATAATAATAGTGCGAAATAGTGGCCATGAACGCTATTTGCTAGGCGTACATTTAATTGACTTTATAATAATGTTTGTTTTTAATCTGAATTCTGTTTAATAATTTTTACTAGAGGTTTTCTCGGGAAATGTTTAACTAGGTAAAACCATGCTGGAATCATTATCTTTATTACGGCATTTACGGTCTGCTCGATCAGTGTGATACCACGCTCTCACACAATATAAGAGATAAACGGTAAGTTAACGTTAGCGGTTTCCATCCGTGCAGGAACGGTGAAAGAAAACAATTTTCTACGGTCTATGATTAGAGGCGAAAAACATGCATTCGCCCGTCTGCATGGCTACCACAACTGGTCTAGAGTATGCCGCCATAACAACCTTGAGTTGTGTTCCGGTATTCGGCATTCGGCAAAAAGAGCCAGAAACCTGGTCACAGGTTTCTGGCTCCCTTTAGAGAGTGGCGGCACATTGGTGTTACACATGTCCATAGGCGATGGTAACCGCTTCAAAACACGAAATTTGAAATGTTAACGAATAACTTCAAAACATTTCCAACTCTTTCTGTATGAGCATAGTGTTTAACTTCCTAAATATAATGTATTTTATCTGATTTTCTCGCAAGCTTAGTCCTATATATTTATGTGTTTATCTCTCTTTAGTGTTACTTTTTCGTTTCATCGAGTTTAAAATCACAACGATTCTAAAGAAGTTTCACTTCAAAATCACTCTCGCGAATTTCGAGACCATATCATTTTTTATTGTTGGGGAGCAACAGACGGCCAGCAAGATGGAAAGTGGTTACCATCGACTACGGACATTTGCTACACCAGAGGTGCATCCAAGGTGCTGCCGGCCTTGAGGGGGGACTGGAACCTGCCACTAATACCGGAATAGAACTCAAGGTTTTTATGGCAGCATACTCTACATCGGCGATGGTAGCCATGCTGACGGACAAATACCTTACTACTTGGCTGTAAAGTTGTTGTCGCCTCTTACGACAGACACCCGGCCCCAGCAATGAATTAATGAAACACTTTATTGTTCAACAAAAAGAAAATTACGTTTTTAAAAACTAGGTATAATACAATTTAAATGTTGAAAGGGCGGTCTTATCACTTAAAGCAATCTCTTTCCGGCAACCCCTAGATTAAGGAATATATAAAAATACGACAGTGGTGGTGTAGACAAGGGATACAGAGATTATTAGTATTCTTTCACAGAAGCATGGAAGGAACTTGTTCCGAGGTTTTGAAGTGAAACTTTTTTTGTTGCGATTTGTAACGCGATGAAACGAAAAAGCGACACTAAAAAGAGATAAACACATAAATCTTTAGGACTACGCCTGCGAGAGAATGAGATACGAGTTTTACACTGTTCAGTACAGATTAGAGTCAATACGACCGAAGATTAAAGATAGATCCAATTTGGACTAAAATAAAACCGATAATAATATTTTTTAGAGTAAAACAGTGAAAAATATATAATATGTTAACGGATGTAGGCTAAAGGAATTATATTTATATTAGTAAAAGTTAAAGAAAAATTATCTGTGAGTATATTCTCTGAAGTTTCACTTCTACTGCGTGTGAACTGCACACAAGCACACATTTCTTTTTCTTATTACGTTACTATATTGGGTATTATCGCATATGCATGCCAATGGTTGATAACTTAGTAGTACCTCAAAATTCGGTGAGATGTCGCTGTATGACATTAATCGAAAACCGCCGATAGAAGCCCGGTCACACCCGGGTACTTAGGCTGGTGTGCACCGACATTTACCCATTGGTTAAAATAAAACAATCGCTAAAACTATATGACTAAACAGCGATTATTTTATTTTAACCGTCGGTTAAATGTCTATCACACCACACTTAGAATTATATGTATGTGTTCTGTCTGTATACTATGAAAGGTGTGATTAAATATGTTTGAGCCCGACAACGTCTTGAAATAACTCTAGCAAATCATCCTCAAATAAATAATAAATAAAAATATTATATTTCAAGGCATTTCCGTTTTTTAAAGTACATAATACATAAATATAGAACTTAAATTATTTTTAACAAATTTCAGTCACAACTTCCAAGTTTTCTATTTCCTTATTTTATTTGTATTTATGGCCTTAAGTAAATATTTGTGTTTAAAAATACAAGCTTCGATTTAAGCTTTCATTTGAGTTTTATGAGCTGTTGTTATTCATTTATTAAATGTTATGCAGAATTATTCTAACATGCAAAACAGTAGTAATATTCACCAGATTTTAACTATATCTGCAAAAAAATCTTCAATATCATTTTAATATTACAAAGCTAAAATTACTATATTTTGATAAAAAAAATATGCATTTAAACAAAACAATATACACTATAAATATTTATTCTATTTTGCAATCGGGTAATTATATTACGCCAATGACATATTACGATAATATTTGTTTGTTAACAATAATGAACACAAATAGTGTAAATCGTAAAATACAAGCGTCATAATGATATCACATAAAAAAAACCGTTGCAAAATGTTCAAGTGGATGCGCACGCGCAGCACAACCCGTTGAAGTCTTTTGTATTGCAACATGCTACTAAAGGCGGCGAAGCTAGTACCCGCGCATAGGATCAAATAACTTTGTTCTGAATAATTTATATAATCGCTTACGAATACATACTATCTATAGAGATTAAGTTATTTTTTATGCTAATTATCTATATCCTACAAATAGATATAAACTTGAAAGTGACTTGTTTGGATGTTAGTTCTTCCTTTACCGACTTAAAAATAAAAGCCTGATCGTCAAAATTAGTATACTTATGTTTTATACAACGGCAGTGAATATAGTTTAATTTTTATACTGGAAAATGGCATAACACGAATAAAGCTGAACACAACGATGGTCGTTAATCGGTGGTAGACATATTTAATTTTGATAACGGGAATAAGAATAGTATATATTTAATTCCGAGAGGTAGGAAATTACCGCGGGATACTGTGTGGGAAGTTCTTGTTTATTTATAATCATCTTTGGTATTTACTAGGTTAAGCTTTTTTTGTAATCGATGAAGGCAAACAAGCAGATAGCTATTCATGCGTATATTAATCTGTGCTCTATATCGTAAGAGTAAATTAAAACAGTACCTGGAAACACGCATGAATCGAAGGTAGTTCCGCGTTTGGTGACGTCCGGCAAACCTTCGACGTTTCCGAACAAACACAGTTGCGTTGAATCATCGCGTTGAGTTGAGACGCGGCATCGTGGGTGCGCGGGATGCTGCGCGGGGCGGCGGGGAAGCGCACGCAGCTGACGAAGACACACCGTGCGAACACACCAGCGAGGCCTTTTACTGTCTATCTCAAATACGACAGTATCGCTGACACATCCCATAGAACGTAACTTGTATCAATCACTCAATCAATAACTCTTTATTGTATAATACACCAATACAAAAAAAGATCTTACGGACTAAAACTATGTCTAATTATGCACAATGTCTTATCGCTAAAAAGCGATTGTTTCCAGATCAATATTTTATACTTGACTTAATTAATTAGATACTAATTTTAATTATACCTACAGAAACAAATTAATACTTCTTACTGTTTAAAAGTGGCATTATAATTAAATTCACGATGTTTTTCTTTTTGTTTACCTAATTTTCTCGTAACATTTTAAAGTTACATACCAAGGGCATCGAGTGTAGAGAAAAGTATGCCCTTACTTAGTACATAACTTTTAAACATCAGTTAATAATAAAATGTTACATAAAATTGGGTAAATAAACAAAAAAATATCGTGAATTTAGTTATAATGTCACTTTTAAACAGAAGTATTAATTTATTTGTATAAATTAAAATTTGTATCTAATTCATAGGTCAAGTATAAGATATTGCTTCAAGTTACGTTCTATGGGATATGTCGGCCATACCGTCGTATTTGAGATAGACAGTACTCGTATCACCTCCTGACATTCGAACTAATGGCCTCATTGAAATTTAAGCAAAACGACTACCGATGCAATATAACAGAATTAGGTTATCGTAACGAGACAACGGTCTTCGAGTGGCCATCTTTGGCCTCTCGACTGCCCAATAAGAATTCGAAACATTTAACATGAGTCGTAAGCTCGAGGATTCCGCTCGTCTCGCTCTGAACGCCCGCGGCGTGCACGTGTACGAGGAGAATAGATATAGGAATGTGCTCCTATCGAATAGTCATTGTTCTTGGTTGTAATGGCGCAAAATAAAGACAGAACAGCGGTTTTCGTGACTGTGAGACAGTAGTATGGGACAGGACGGTCGCGTAAACAGGATGGAATATAAGGTTTATAGGGTCGATGGCCGGCCGAAGGAACTTTAAATTTAATATTCACAAAAATTGTGCATTATTAAGGACTCTTGAATATATAGTAAAATATTGTCAAACATATTTCTAAACTTGATTGACTAAATGATTATTATTGAATGGGGCGGCTTAAACGTCATGTTACTCTTATTTGATAGTCTATGTTTATTAAAGGATTAGTAATTAATTAATTACATAAATCGCATGTAAAAAATAATTAAATTATTTTAGCATGTAGTACTTTTAGTGTATCTGTCAATATACCATAAACTTAAAATTTATATTTAGTCCATAATAATGTTAAAATTACGAGATCATTTTCCGTGAATCATTATAATTCAATCAGGTTAATGAACGTTTTGCTAATCCTTACGAGAATAATAGCTATCACAAAAGAACTGTGACAACAAGATTGTTTACACGATATGATACGAAGCTTGATTAAGATTTAAGCTATAAGTAGTAGGTACGTAATTATATCGACTGAATTTTGCTAATTCAGTGTGTTCTTAATTGAACGTGAAATGAGAATGAATTTTTAATCCTATTCATATTCTAATATCTGATAAATAATTGAAGATTAAAAATTTAAAAGTGAGTTTTTAACTCTCAGATAATAATTGTATCGAAACGAACAACTTTTTTACTGTCAATCTACAATGTATTCTAAAAGATACCACTTTTTTTTCGAAAAATAATAAATCGTAAAGGACTATTTTAATTATCAAATAAATAAAAAAATTGTCTTACTATCACGTTATTAAAGCAAATAGGCGATATGAGTCTGGGAACCTGGATAAGGTTAAGTGCAGTGAGGTGCGGGTCGCTGCGGTGCGGTGCGTTGCGGCGGTCGGGCCCGCCCGCGGACCGTTACGCCGGCGTCCTTGGCTGAGTTCTTTCTTGCGCGGGCGCAGCAGGTCGGTCTGAACTCGTTCCGCGCCGTTGGTACCACTGCGCACGTGTGCTCACCACTTTGAGTATAGTACACCAACCTATGTGTGCACTATTGCCACGCTGTGTGAGTGCATTGGATTAGTCCTAACGGATATTACGGAATTTCTTAGATAAAATATTTTATTGCGCTATTTCATGTATCATAAACTATATTTTTTATATCGCGCATATTTTTGTTGTAAACATGAATTGTAAGCTAACATTATATTACAAATTACTAGAGCATATTTAGTCTCTCCCTGTCCCGAGGAATATTGTATCTGTGATTCAAAGTATTCACAATAGTCACTGTTGCCAGAAATATATTAGTAAAAACATTTTTTATTTTTCTAGGATAAAGCGTATCATATTATGTTAAGCCCTATCGTCGTAAGTATTTAGATACATATATACCAACTCATATATAATATATAATGACCTATATAATTCCAAAGGCTGTTAAGGAACAAACTTTACTCTTATAAACTAATATTGATATCGATATTAATTTACTGTTAAGTTACAAATCTTAGTTTTGTATCCAAATGTTAATAGTATTTTTTATTTGAATTATTATAATATAAATATTTATATAAGTATTTATTTTGTATGATCTTTATATTGTATTTTGGCAACACCCAGTTTCGTGTCGTTTGTTCATATGTAAATTAATAGTCGTAATTTAAGTACGCGTTAATTGGGTTGTAGCGTTAGTTAACTAGAACAAGTTTCTTACTCATTTGGGCTTAAATATTAATTATTTATTAACTAACGTGTAAGGATTAAACAAATAGGATTTAAGTTGTAAACAATGGAGTACAATTAGTTAAATATCCGGAAATCACGAATGTTTCTCGTGAGGCCATTCTTCGTTCGGAATTATTAACTAAATAATTGACGTAGATTATGATCGCCGTTAGATTTTTTGTCACGTCACAAATGACATTTGTCTTGAAATTGCACTGTGACCTTACGCAATATCGGTTTGGGAACAATAACATTACATTGCTAGTTCAATACGGTACAATTACTCACATAATATGTATTCAGTATTTAGAATATTGTTATTTGATGATAAAGGTGTTCCTTTTGACTGCGAAGCTGGCAAACAGGCAAACGACCCAACTGGTAGAAAGTGGTTGTAGCCTACGTTTGCAACACTAGATAATATCGTATAGTAATGTTACCTCCACGATATTGCGGTAGAAGACGAACATAAGAAATGCGAGTTTACTTTTATTATTAGTTTAGTAATAAGAGAAATTTAAAATCTCCTGATGTGGAGAAGAATGAGTAGTAAAGTTGAAACCCGGGCACCGAAATGAATACTGTAAATTCAATTTATATTCAATACTAGGTATAATAAATGTTTACATAGATAAATAACACTTTATTGCTTACCAAAATAAGCAATTATAAAAACAAGATGCATAATTACAATACTTTTTGGCAAAGCACCAAGCGGCCTTATCTCTAAAAGCGACCTCTTCCAGGTAGGCAGCTTAGCTGTTTGCTGTAAATGTTTAGTTCTATAGCATGTAATAGTTGCATCGCGTTTCTCTAGTCAGCATATAAACTAAATATGTACACCATATATATATATATATATAGTCGGCTGTTTCCTAGGTACATTTATTTTTAAAATGTGTTGAAGTAATCGTACTTTTATATTTATACCACTTTCATGGTCACTAATCTCCACTATTCATGCCACGGGTTGTCTAGAAGAAGTCGCTCTTTCACTATATATAGGTATAAGATTTTTGTTATCACTTTTCCTATCTTCTTTTTTGGTATACGATAAAGAGTTATTTATTTGTATTTTTTATAGAAATTTAATGCATAGTTAGATTAAGCAGCAAAATGATGCTATTTATGCCTAGTAAAACTAGTACTTTTATTTATCTAAATTTTATATGGTGATGCTTTATGCACACCCTAATACCTCGGGGCAAGTGGTGGGATAGCGTGAGGCTCGCAGCTCTGTCAGATACCTACAGACAATGCCAAAGTGTTCCTTCAAACGCCTCAAATTCAAGCCGCCTCGAGTTCAAATTAAACAAATCTGGTAATTTAGCTAATGGTAATGAGAAATTAATACTCGATTTAATGCAAATGTAGTTCTATAAGGTAACTGAAAATAAAATGTGAAAGTAATAAAACACGTAATTGTATTGAATAACGCTTACATATAATTTAGCAAAAGTACTTCAGATATGGTTTTACTCGATTTAACTTGACGTCTTCTTTTTGTACGTACACTTATAAAAACGCTTTCTACGCTTTCACATTGTGAGTATTTTTCACACTTATCAATACTTTGTGGTGATTCAGGTAACTAAAAATTCGAATAAGCATAGAAATTTAGATAGCATTTAGACAGTCATTTAGATAGGTATTTATTTTGCACAGTTCTTAGTGTTATTGTAAGTATAGGAAGATTATGTTTTTCCTAATAAAGTTCACTTATTATAGTCTTGGAAGTCGTAGTGTGACGAGGGAAGGGTTCAAAAATTCATTTTTTACGTGACGTGATTATGAACAATCCTAAAGTATATATTAAGTTCTAACACTTCAATTTTGTATAACTATTCTCTACATATTTGTATGAAGGTTAGTGACTTGGGAGACACTTTACGACTTTCAAAACAAATATATCACCTTCTAATTAAAAAAGTCACTAAGAAACATTGTTATAATTTTTGAAGACCTGTCTAACGACACTTCACATGCCTCAACTACATGTATAGCAGATACCCCAGGTATTCACTAATTTAGAGTATAGCGGTATATAGAATATAATATCTTAATTAATATCTTCTTCTTTAACAATAACTAAAATTGCTTTGGAAGCACTGGTTTACTCAGGATATTCAATAAGTAATCTGTAAGGTTCCATTTTGAAATCAATACATTCATTTTCATTTTCATATGTACGTTTCTGCTAAAATTTTATATATTATAAAATTTTACAAAAAAAATATTTATTATTATTGAAAATTATATTTATTACTGGGTCTATCTCAGTATTTTTACAAAAATAGCTATAACATGGATATAGACGGACAGACGTGTCTAAATTTTAAGGATTTCGTTTTTATTAAATTGTCTACGGGGTCCTTAAAATCAAATAAAAATCGCATTTTTAAATTGTTATAATTATAATTGTGACTTTTCGACAAATATGACTTGTTATGCCTGATTCTCAACCCTGTTAACTACATATAGTAGATTTTAAATTGATATAACAGGAATGAGGGTATCACAAGCTTATCTCTTATAGCCTGTAAATAAAAATCCATTTAGATAACTGGTGTCGTTGACTGTACAACAAATGTCGAAATATCAGCAATCAAAGGTCAACGAGAACACTACAAGGCGCCACGCACCAACACTAACAGCGAACCACTTTAAACAATTACATCCGTCTTTAATTACTTTTTGTTCTTATTACGATTACTTTGCTCTCAAAATCTACTTATACGATGAGAATAATATTCGTATAGCGGTGCACTTATCGAGTGTTGGGTAAGTGAGCAAGGACGTGCACGACGCCTGTCGGCAAGTATCGCGAGCATTATTGAATTGCCGCAATACCATCAAATGGTGTTCAAATTTCCAATCTCAATTCTTCGTAACGCATACCCTAAAATCAATAAGGTGGCTTACTAACTAACGAAGTTCTCTCGCTATATATGTACACACACACACATATATATATATATATATATATATATATATATATATATATATATATATTTATATTCAAAATAAGTTCCATTGGAGAACACTTTTTGAAGGTCATACATATGATTTAACATTTAAATTTACTTTTTAGTCTATGTACACCGCTTCGCAACGTGTTATTGGTGTTAAGGAGAAGAAGCGGCAAGAAACTCCCCAGCAACACGTCTAGCTAAAATTTGTTTTTCTTCTATATATTATATATATACACACACATATTGATATATATTACAATGTAGCAGTCATTTTTATTTGCAGCATAAACAAACAAATTATATCAAAAAAATGTACGCATAGAAACATTAAATCGAGTTTGCGCCATAAATGAGACAGAAGCAGAATAAAAGAGTAGACAAAATCAAAGAAATGGAAGGGTTCGATATGGAATATATAGATGGCACGAAAACAACAAAGCATTAACAGAAGTACAAAGTTATATAATGTTGTTTATTGCACATATTTATTTGAAATGTATAGTAAATATTGTAAAAACTCGAAATTTAAATCGCGCCGTCTATGAAAACTACTCGAATATATGGATAATTAGTATACAACCCCCAGCAAAGTATAGTAGTATCGCGCTAAATTCACAAATGCGTAAAGAGGCATACAATATACAGCGGTCAACATTTCTCATAGCGGTTACATTTTTTTCCATCTAGCTTCCCATTTGCCGAGCGTCTGAGTAACGTGCGATAAGGAACTTCATTCCATTATTATAAACTACCTGTGGCTGCCACTTCGTTCCTTTTTTTTTTATAGTACAGCAGACAGGCTAATGCCTCACCTGATGGAAAGCCGTTACCGTCGCCCGTAAATATTTTCAACATCAGATGCGTTACTGTCCGAACCAACGTCGAAATTGAGAACCTCGTGGCCGAGCCTAACATTATAGGAGAGATAAAATCTCACCTCCTCCGTTGGCTCGGTCATGTGGAACGGATGGGAGAGGATCGAAGTGTGAAAAGGGCCTATTTGGGACGACCGGATGGGCGACGCCCAGTCGGTCGCCCCAAGTACCGGTGGAGGGACAAAGTGGAGGCTGACCTGTGTGAGCTTCAAGCCCATAACTGGCAAGAAATCGCACAGGACAGGAGCAGGTGGCGTGTTCTCGTCTCGGAGGCCAAGACACATTTTGGGTCGCTGAGCCAACGGAGTTAGTTAGATGCGTTACTAATGCGCTGCTGGCCTCGAAGAAATTTCATGATACCTTTTTTGAAAAACCCCATTTCGTAGCGATATGGGAAAACCTTAGCTTGGAGCTCATTGCATATGCCTACTTTGCGCAAGAGAAACGCTCTAGAAAACCGGTGCGTACATAAGCGAAGTGGCTAAGTTCATACTTTTATTTATATTTTCTGAACCCTGCAAGAAATTAACATAGGTACTCGGACATTAAAATAAAGTTACTGTTTTAATCCGTAAAATCATTGAATCATTTTGAGGTCTAGACTTATAAAAAAAAATGTAGCTATACGTAAACTTTCAATCAGAATGAACAAACTGCCATAAATATTTGCATATATGTAAGTACTTTCGGCAATCGGCGTGACGATAGAATGCTTTCATCTTGTAGGATGGGATAACATTTACAATAATTCAGATTCAAATTTTAAGCGAGCGAAAACACGTAATGCGCTCTCCTATATAGTATATATAATACCTAAACGCATTTTATAAGAAGTCCTAAAAAAAATATAATTTGTATTTCATAGCGGCAAAAAAGAACAGCATTATATACTTATATATCCTAAACCAGCAGTGTTTACTAGGTTACCTTTCTCTGTGAGCTTACAAATCATATCAGCCTCGAGTATCTTTTTAAATTATATCTAGCTACACAATCAAAGTAATAATATTTATTGTTGTATACTGTATTTGACTCAGATTGACTCGAATCGTCTCATAGAAATCAATAAGGAAATTTTTATATAATTAAGATTTAATTGCACTAAATAGGAGCACGAAATCTATATACTATACATACTATACAGATAAATAAAATTGAAGAGTCTATTTGTAATGTCAAAATAACAGTTTTTTTACTAAATGCATATGAAAGTATATAACGGCACTTATATCAGAAATACATTTTTGTTTGTCTGTTTGTCTGTCTGGATGTTACGGTTAATCTCTGAAACGGCTGTACCGATTTTGACGGGACTTTCACTGACATATAGCTGATATTATAAGGTGTAATTTAAGCTACTCTTTTTAGGGTTCCCCCAAAAAAAATCCACGTAAAGGAAATCACGGGTTTTTATTTTAATAAAAAACAATTTTAATTGTGAAAAGTTATTTTATAGAAAGAAAATATTTATTTTAAGACAAAAAAATACGAAACAACAAAATTCTATACATTACACACTATCTGTTTTATTGCTGAAGGTGCAGAGTATTCTGCACCCCAATAGATCAATAATGATTTGCATAAAATCACCAGTAAGAGCTGATTGAGGAAAGTGGAAATCTAGGATGTAACGCCAATTTGATATGTCGCCAACAGACAATATCGTTTTCTTCTGATTATCTATCTATAATGTATTATAGATATTATAAATGCGAAAGTTTGGATGGATGTTTGCTACTCAACCACGCCAGAACGGCTGAACGGATCTAGATAAAATTCCGCACAGAGATAGATTATAATCTAGAATATATTATAGGTTACTTTTGATCTTCGAAAATTTACTAACGCGAGGGAGGGAAGCCGTGAGCAAAAGCTATAACCATATATATTCACAAGTGTTGTGTAAGTTCGCTGACTTAGTGAATCGAAAATTTGGAGAGGGTACCTGTTGTTATTAACCACACAAACAAAGAATCGAACTACATAGGAATCGAAAATTAATTAAGAACCACATAGCCTTGGAAAAAAACCTGTATCTAGCAATGATGTTCAAGAAAATGTCAATTAATCGGGTTTTTCGTGAAAATATTATTAACAAATTATGTGCCGTTTGTTGTTGAGACGTTTGGGCCGTGAGACCATGAACCCATGAGCCTATGAAGAGCACCAGAAAGGCAAAATTACTTCTCATTGTTGGGACAATGCCTAGTCCTGACAAGGGTCAGAATAGCAATCCAGCGAGGCAACGTAGCCAGCCTTCGACATTCTAACTCGTAGGAGACGGTGCCCAAAGCTCATTTATTCTACTTAGTCTTAAAGGATTATAAGTAGAATACAAACTAATATAAATGAAATAAGTTCAGTTACCTTCAATTTTTATCATTGTACTAAATTACTAAAAATAATATTCTATAATTTCGGAAAATTGTAATGCAATAAGTTTCTCAGACGTAATGTTATATGCGAAAATATCGTCATGAATCAGATTAAATGTACGTACACTTTTAATAGACACCGACAACAGAGGCTTGTGAGCTAGGGTTAGCAAGCTGTAAATAAAATGTTTAGTTTATTTTAAAGCAAAACCGACTTTGTTTATGTTTGTTTTTCTGGGTTAAAATATACAAAGTGAAAAAGAAGTAAAACATCAATATTCTTATTTCTAAGCAAATACATTGAAAGAGAAGTTTAGTTGTTTGCTTCGGTATCTAGGAACCTAAATACTTATAGTAGTTTTTGTTACATAGCAAAAATATTTTAGTAACATGTTTGCATAGTATAAAACAAAGTCGCTTTCCGCGTCTCTGTTTGTATGTCTTCTAACTTCTTTTATACCACGCAACGGATTCAAAGAGGTTTTTAGCATCTGTTACGTTTTTTTTAAATCTAATTAAGTTTTTATGTAAGTATAAAATAGAGGTACTCCCCAGGGTTTTTTTTGGAGAAACGTTAAATATTATTATTATATTTGAAAACATGAGGACATAAATAAAAAAATTGTTAGTATATAATAAAAATAATTTATGAACTATAGTCCAAGGATCACTAACTAGTCTAACCTATGTAAGAAACTACGTCCGGATTGTGTTGTTTTATATAGCTACATTCGACTTATTATAACATTTTCAATAATAGTTGGATTATAATAGATTTTATTTACAGCAAAAAGTACGAAAGAATATTTATACACATACATATATATACATACATATATACATACATATATATATACATACATATACATATATATATATACACACAGATGTTTTGTTTATAGCGAAAAATGGGAAAAAACTTCAACTTAATATTTAAAAATAATTTAAATCTTTATGTAACCAAAACCTTTTGAAATGTTTATTTTTATTTTTTCATTGTTCACCTAGTCTATAAGTTTGTATGTCTGCTCACTTTTTTATTATAGGGTTTATGTCAGAATATAAATTGTTGTATCTCATTTGATAATATGATATGAACTGTTGTAATGTTCTTTTGAGAATAAAGTTCTTTAAGCCCAAGGTGTTATTAAGCTGGCAGCCCTAGTGGCAGTGAGCACGCCGCGCGCTCATGTGCGCGTGAGGCCGGCGGTGTGCGCGTGCAGCGTGCACTGCACTACACGCACACGCGCGCGCGGCCCGCTCACACCGCCGCGTGTCCGGGAGGTTCAACGTACCAGTCGCCACTATGCGAGTTCCTTGTTCCACTTTACCACTGACACTATATTATTATTGTTCAAATGGAGTTTCCGACACGAGTTTAAACATTTTTTGTGAAAATGTCCTTATTTATAGCAGAGAACGAGTTCCTGAGGCGACTCGCGTTCCGTCAATAGGTAGGTATATCTACACTATTCTAACTAGCGTCGTTAGAAATAAGAAATGAGCTTATGATTTCTCTACTGTGTCGTAATTTATATTATGTTAATTTAATAATTTTGTTTTGTATTCTTTGGAAAAGTTGAAGCCAAAAAATATATAAGAAGTCGGTTTTAACGTGTTTAAAATTTATATGTCTGTCTATCTTTGTGTCATCTTGATTACATGATGTTTCTTAATTTGGCAAATGGTCTAGTAGTTGGTATCGGTCTTAGGTTCTTGAAAATGCTGTTTAGCATCTCGCCTCAGCTAATAAGAGGTAGCTTCGTTAGATATGTGATATAAAATTTCCAAAATATTTGTGCCCAGGTGCAGAAAAACTAACCAGTTTAGCAATTGCTGTAATTAGCTACAGCTGAGACTAACCATAAGTGTTTAAGGAAGATGCCACGGGACCTCCAGTATAGTATGCCATGACGGCCAGAGGCAAGGACGATCATCAGTAACCAAACCCAGATACTAACAGGCCACGATTGGTTCTCAGCGTATCTGGCACGCTTCAAGATCAAAGAAGATCCGTCATGTACATGTGAGCCAGCCAAAGACAAGACTCCCGTGCATATATTTTTTAATTGTCCCGTGTCCGCGCGGCAACGACACGATGCAGCGAGTGAGATGAAGATTGAAATGGAAGTCTCGAACATTGATACGCTGATGTCAAAGAAGACAGTTAAATACTTTTGATGTCATATTGCATCCAAATTACGCAAATAGTAGTAAATAGGAATAAGAGTAATTAAATAAGACTAGGCGCATATCGTGGGGCATATGTGTCACTAATGTAGTGTTTAAAATAAGAATTAAAATGATAGTATAAGTAGTCTTAGCACACTGTTAAACGTAGAAAAATATAGAAAAATAGGTAGTAAGAAAAATAGTCACATATAGAATAAGTAGATAGTAAGAAAACTTTGTAATAAAAATTTGTTAGATGGAGAAGGCGAATTTAATAATAAAAAAAGGATGCCATGACGCATCGAAGCGAAATCTCAAGAGTGTCCTAGCGGTTATGGCGCCCTCTTAACGTAATTAAATATCTCCTGTTTTCATGTAAATTCATTTAAGGTAACTACTTAGCAAATACTACTTTTACTAAGCAAGTAAAAAAAGAGAAGTCATCTTGTACTGTGGTTGCCAACGTTATAAAGGAAAATGGGAGCAAAATCATGAGGATAATAATAAGCAATGAATTATCCTACAATTGTCCTACACTGACCGGGGCCTGTCCTTGTGTACATTTTTACAAGGAGTAGACAAGGACAATTGCCGGTCAGTGTCACTCCACATTTACGTTAAAGGACATTGCTCAATTTGTCAGGAGAGTAAGTCGTCATCTAAAATATTTAACGAGCCTTTATAATTTGTTCACTATTTTGTAGAAAATTTAAATAATTATCACACATGCAAATATGCAGTGTAGGAAGAGGTTACATATTTTATGCCCTTTGGAGGCGAAACATTAGACCCATGGGATCCATCGGCACAGAGTTTCTTTAATGACGTAGGAAAATCTTTGACGCTCCCCAAGTTCGAAAGGTTGGCTCTTATTTCGCACAACAAATAAGCATTACCATACGGCGTGGTAATGCAGCCAGCCTTCTGGGCACGCTCCCCGCTGGCAATGATTTGCTACATAATGTATTTTACTTTTAATTATTTAGTTAATATTCAATGTCTAATTTATATATATAGTTTATTTATAGTAATACTAGCTGACTCGGCAACCTTCGTACCGCCACAGATTTTTTTCATATTTACTCACCTTTTAAACCTTCCCTGGACTTCCACAAATAATTCAAAACCAAAATTAGCCAAATCAGTCCAGCCGTTTTCGAGTTTTAGCGAGACTAACGAACAGCAATTGATTTTTATATATAAGATTAATACTCACGTAACTCGAAATAACATCATATACATAAAAAATATTTACATCCTTGGACAAGGTTTAAGAGAAAACTTAATTTTTACATCACCTAAAAAAATCAGTAAAAATTATTCTAGATAAAATGATTGAAACAAAAAAAAGCATTGAGCCCGCCGCGCGTCGTCCCACTAGCTAGAAAATTTACACAATTTCATTAAAATTACTTAATAATTATCTCGTAATGCGCATTTAGTTATAAGTTTACTGCGTCCCTTGCTATAAACTATAAAATTGAACATAAATCAATAATTCTGATTACCCGTGTCATAATATTATAACAGCGTACCCAATCGTTGTTAATACTTTACCTAGTTTACAAAAACGAGGTATCGTAACTCCTTCTAAAGTCATGAAACAATTTGTTGTTATAGCACAATCATTATAACACGTCTTGTTATTAAAATAAATGTCAGTTAACAAGACACAAAGGATCTTGCGGCGACCACAGACTTAAATGCCAAAGCCCCTGATTCATGTACTCTGGGCTATTAAAACTCCGCAATACAAAAGACATCAACGCGTGAACTATTGTTCTAGACAATCCTTTAAACGCCTGATATATAGTATATATAGTATATAATAATACAATACTATTCTACGTGAAAAGTATTTTTACATTATTTATAATAAAAATTATACTAAAAGTACGTATGTAAGTATATACAAAATTATATGATCACGAGTTATTTCAAAAGGCACGAAGAAAAGATTATCAAATATTCAAACAGTCATTTTCACATTTGTTATTGTCAGAATAAAATAAATTATATAATTACCACTATAAACATTCTACTGATGGGTTGTGCTCATGAGAGTAGACAGTATTCTCCATTATCAGGAGAGCGGACAGTAGACTTCCACACTTAGGCAAGGCAAGGATTGACGAGCTTAAACCGTCGGTGATCTCGATGTGTATGTATGTAAGTTTCTTCATAGTGTTTATGTACACTTTCGACACTTAGGTATGAATAAATGCCCTCCTTGAGCAAACGCCCTGGACAAGATCCGAACCAACGTCATTGGAGACGGTGACGTCACTAAGCTACCACGACCATAAAACGAATATTGAGTTTATATTGCAATTAGTTTCCAGCGCAGCAACATTTTAATGAACTAATAAAAATTGTGCCCGACTATGTGCAACACAACATCATAAAATTTTAAAACTGGTTTTGCAACATGCCGACTCTTGTGTGTTTTTGCAGACAGTCGCGGGTTTTTTTTCATATATGTTTTTTTATTTAAACTTTATTAATAACCACGTCAATTTTTAATTTTCCAAGCCGATTTGTCATGCTACAACTTAGAAATATAACGTTATGAAAAGTATATTTTTATTATAATATATAACTAGGTTATGCCCGCTACTTTATCCACGCTTGACTTGAGATTCCAGCGGGATTCCCGAGACACAAAATACCGCAGCATTAGAAAAGAATGTAAGCTATCGTTTTCATGAAAAGTGTGTCGGAATAAGCTAATTTTTATGCACCCGAACTACTTCAAACTGATCCCGCGGAAAGTTCCCGCGGGATTCCCGGAATAAAAAGTATCACACATTTTATAACATAACATTTTTATCGATCAGTAAAAAATGACATTGGAATTCGATTTTTTTAATCTGACCTTTTTAAATTATTCCCAGAAAAAATCCCACGGGATTGTAACGCGAAGTTTAAGTCTAAGATTTAGCTATCGATCAGCGAAAACTGCATCGAAATCGGCCCAGGAGTATTTATGTGAATCCCGAACAAACAAACAAAACGACAAACAGACAAGAAATCTAAAATAGATTGCATGGTCTTCCCCATCATTTATACAGACTGTTCCAGTTTTTTTTAATAGCTTTAATGTACAGACACGGCATGTTTAGAATTTTATAACATTATAGATTTTAAAAATAAATCACGTGATTTAAATGATGTTAAATTGGAGGATTGATGAATATCAGGGTTATAGCGAGCCAAATAAGAAATAGATGGATCGTCAGATTTGTGGTGTGGCGACGGACGTATATAATACTGTGTTTTTTAATGCATAAGTTCAGCAGACGGGCAGATGGCCCATTTATGGAAAGTGGTTACCATCGCCTATAGACATTTATAACATCAAAAGTGATACCAATGTGCTGCGTCTCTCTAAAGGGAAGTCTCCCTTTGTAATGTATGAAATGAAATTGTATTCATTCTCCGTTCCTGCGGATGCAGTGTAAACCGATTTCGGTTACTGCGATCGCTATATGATGTAAATATTAGAATGAAAATGATAGAGCGGACTGTATCTAATACCTGTAGACTAGAAACAAAATTCCTGAGCTTGCTAATGGCAGGTTCTTATATCTTATTATTCATTTACTTGTCTTGCCGTCGATTGAATTTTGACATTAGTTGTATGGAGCTTATGTCAAATTTTACCTGATAGTGAGGCAAATGAACGGTCGATACGATATAGGAACCGGCCATAAATGGACACCTTTAATGGTTTTACTGGAGATATTATTTTTCTTGTTGTTTTAATTGTAACCTTTTCATTTTGTTAACGGTGGCGAATACCCATGGGCCTCGGGCGATACTTTACACCGAGGGCTATGTAAGGCGTAAGTAAAGAGGCAGCGTTTAAAGAATAGCTTATAGGCGGTTCCTATATCTTACCGACCGTCCATTTGCCTTACTATCATTTAAAATTTGTCACAAGCTCTACACGTTAAGGTCAAAATACAATCGATGGTAAGACAAGTAAATGAATAATACAGTAAGATTTAGGAATCGGCCATTAGTGAAATTGATACGTGTCTATATACCTATATATTGGCAGATGTAAGAATTAGTATAAAGTTCCACTGTATTTTGATATTTGTCACGTTCATAATAAGAATCTGCAAAAGCGGCCTATTTAGGCCCTCGGATACTATTGTACATAACTACACATTCTGCCAATTAAATTATTAAGAAATTGTTGAAAGACAAAAAAGGTTATGATGAGTGATTGGCCGTAACGGGCACATAATTTAAAAATAGATTTTTACTTTTTAATATTCATATTAGAGGTATAAAACATAGATAACACAAATACTTTACTTTTTTTATTTATAGTGGTAATTTTACCAAGTGTTTAATTTGTTGAATTTAACAAAAGAAATACATATATGCGTACTTTGTTAAAACGTAATTATAATTATGTGATTATATGTATGTATATTGTACATCTACTTGTATGGAACGCGTAGCTCTAGTCTGTAATATGGGAAAGCCTTCTAAAGTTGTACCGGTTTTCTACCATATAATTCTTGTTTATGTCTTTGAAGCTACAAATAGATTAGTGAGAGTGTGAATTAAATTCTATATGAATATTCTTATGTGTAATATACGTAAATATAGATGCTATTTATAAACTGTAAACTTTTTAAAGGAAATTCTTCTACACGTGTTCAAATTCTACTTAGTTTTTTGTTAAAAATATTACAATTTTACGGTTTATGAATAAACATTACACGAAGTAGTTCGTGAAAAAAGGAAGCAAAAATTTATGAGTTATATATACATGGTTAGTTGTTGAAATAAAATTAAATAGATAATTTTTACAACTTTGGAAGCGAATGTCTCGCTACCTATTAACTTAAATAAAAAGGTAATTAAGGAACACGGTTTAATTATGCAAGATCTGACTAACAAGATTATGTACACTGAATAATTGTTCAATCCAGTTACAAGTATAGCGACCATCAGTCGTTAGTTTTTTCGCGATTTCACTACAGCGTTGTATGATGTCATATAGTTTATATATAATATTTTCACTAAATTTCATGCATATACACCCGCATGTTTTGAAAGACAAATTGTCATGACAAAATAATAACGAATAATATAATATAATCATAATAATTAAATTGTACTGTAAATATATTGTACTATAAGAATAATTTTGCACGCCAATATGGCTAGTACACGTGAAACTATCAACATATTTGATTTGAAAAACGAGGGTTCTTATCCTAAAATATCATAACAAAAGACCGATGACACAAAATATAATATTATATAGGAACAAGCGCTTCAAATTATACAAACATTGTCAACATTTAACAAATATTAAAATCTGATCAATAAGGTGCCAAACCTACAGGCGTAATCACCACAAGAGATAACATAATAAGTACTGCATAGTCCATTCTGTAATATTATATTTTAAATAAAAATTAAGTAAATATTTTGATTATACTTATTGAATCCATATTTGTTGTATAACATTGTAAATTAATTTGTATCTCTGATAAAAATAACTTTGAATCCCATTTTTAAACGCATAATTACATTAAAGAAACCTAGTCAAAATATGACATGTTCATATACTTGAATGAAGTGTCTCTATTGATCATTCATGATTGACAATCATCTAGTGAATTTTGACTTGTTATGATTCAAAACACGAATACCGAATGTAAGTGGTGTATTCTAAAAATGGCGAAAGCTGCCGTCGGGCATCTAATGAAAGCAAAACTTGTTTCACAAACGCGCCGGTACAGAAAAATCTTTTATTTTTGATTTTATGCACCTTAATTACAGTGTTAAACATTTGAACATAGTCATTATGATATGCATGTATCAAGATAGACGGAAACGTCTTCATGTTTTGATCGATAAAAGAACTTTCCAGTAATCTTAGTGTTTTTATTTAAATAGTTAACAACATGTAATTAGATAATTTAATTTTATTATTAATTTAAAGATATTTTTGAAAATGGGAAAGACTTTTGGAATCGAGTAGTAATCAAAAAAAATTAACAAATCAAGATTAAGGAACAAGTCCTTAATGACTATTTTCAATAGACTACCAGTCAATATTTAGTTTCTTTTTTAAAGATGGCAGGAGTGTCTAAGCGAATAGACAAACTGAAATCGGCTATAATTCACGCACTTCATATATAAATGTACATGCATATTATATAAATATGAAAGTGATTTTATCTATAATTTTATAAGTTAATCTCAATTGACGAATTTGTAAAGGATATTAATGATACTTGATATTAATATATTATAGTAACGGATGGTGTGCGTAGGATTCTTTTACTCCCAACAAAATCAATATATTTTGGTATTCCACTAAAATCTAAATTATCGAACTTATCGAAGCTAATTTAGGGGAAAAAGCAGACGTCTGTTACGATTAAAATCAACATATTGTCAAAATCTACTTAAGCTTAGATCAGGGTTGGCTGCCATTGATTTCGTTGTTACTGCCCTTGACTTTTGCCCAACTTTACCGACATGAGCTTAGGGTTATAGCAATATATCGAGTTACCTCGTCTTACAATAAAGAATGCCTTATCTTGATGTGCATTGGAGATTGTTATTATGATTGAATCCTTTAAAATTGAAATGACGGATTGGCATGTGCTCAATATATCTCAGGTATTATTCAAACGATTAATTAATAGTAAACCAGTTTAGCTATGCAATTTCAAAACATAGCATATGACATTGTTTTTTATATGAATAAATTAGTGCATTTATTATCTTATTGACCATTTGTTGATGTATTGTGTTTGCCAAAACATGGGAAAACTGTCCTAAATAAAATATGATCGACATTCGCTTTTAACCGACTTCCAAAAAGAGGCGATTCTCAATTCGTCTGTATGTATTTTTATATGAATATTTGTGCATTTATTGTCTTATTTGTAGAAGTATTATTTACCAAAATATATGAAAAGTGTGCCAAAATATGTTATCGCTTTCAATAAGCTTAATAAATAGTTTTGAAATGGTACGTATATCGTCGAATTTCGTGTAATATCTTTTTTGTGCTGTGGTTTTAAATTAGTTAGAATACACTTACTTGGTATTAAAATAGCTCAGCTGAGCTCTGTCTGCGATTTTTTTAATTACGTAGGGACTAGTCCACCTCCTCCAGGGATGATCTTGAAAAAAGTGCCGAAACCCTTAATTCTTTATTAAAAAAATCATATTTACGCTTTTATATTCAATATAAAAGCATAAAAAATATTTTTTATGTTTTTAACTTCAGGTATAATTTGCCCATAAAAATACGTTTATTTCAAACGTATGTTCTTTTTTGGGAGAAAACAAAATCTACATCCCTCCCTTGAATAAAATACATTTTCTTACCAAATCTCATTAATTTTATTTTATTTTACAATTTTATTGATGATTATCATTTATTATATTAACAACCAAATAGTTTATCAGTAATTAAATTCCATTTATCCCCTCGGTTTCGTTAGTAGAATAGAATATACTTTATTGTACAAAAATGCTACATAACATCAAGAATATTAATATACAAGTAAAATCGGAGGTCTTATCGCCCACGGCGATTTCTTCCAGACAACCTTTGGATGGAGTATAAGAAGAACAAAAAAGTCGGTAGTTGCTAAGCCAGCATTAGTACACTAATTTAGTTTATTAATAAATAAATAGTAATATATAAGATAATTTAATAATTATAAACAATAATATATAATTATGTACCTACTACAATACACATTATATATATATACATAAATACTTACACATATTATATTATATACATACAAAAGTAAACAATAACACTATAGCTTGAGATAGTAATCTTTAACTAATCTGTTGAAAGTAGGTAATGATCGTGCCTGCTTGATGTTTAGTGGTACTGTATTCCACAGTGGAATGGCCTGGACGATAAAAGACTTGTAAAAACTTGTTCTGTTGACAGGCGGTTTCAGTTTCAAATTCTCTGACAATCTAAGGAATCTTGAAACACGTAATTAAGGAACTGAAAGCGTTCCTTGAGATAATCAGGGGACTTGGGATTAAACAAAATGTACGCTATGTTTAAAACTTAAAACCCTATAAATGTACAAGGTTTCCATTACTTACATTTTAGAAGTTAAAAGGATATGGGTAAATACCTGCATTTGTTATTATGTGAATTTTTACAAAGAATAATAAAATGTTGTGCGACCACTTTTCCTCTTGGAGGTAATTCAACCCGAGAGATATATTTTTTATCAGTGTCTTTTTAGGATTTCGTTTGATACAAAACACCCGAAGCCTTAGTCAATAAATCTTGTAAAAACCGCATATTATCATCGACAAGCTACGTACAGTACCTAACAATGGGTTTTTGCAGGTTATATGTTTTTTAATTATTTTTTATGATTTATTTCGTTGGTATCCTAATTATTTGTATTAACAAGCCTTCTATTGCGTGTCAATATTGTTAATAAAACTAAATCGTTACTCTACTAATTACTAATGTTATTATTTTGAATAACTTAATACTTTCTTTACAGTCTTAGGAAGAAACGGATTGTCTTTAAATTTAATATAAATAAATATATGTACTTTAGATAATGGGAATGAACATAGGAAACCTCGGTAAAACTCGGTAAAAGGGATAGTTTCCGCAGGATACCATTTCAAAGTTTATGCGAGATTATTATGAAATTCGGTATATACCTTTTTTTATATGGCTAAATGATTTTTTTTGTCGCGAAATAAGGTCTATTTAAGAAATATAATACATAGAAATATCTTAAGATAACATCGGAGAGTATATAAAAATTCAATTTTAGCTACCTTTCTAAGAAACATACTTCTAGGTATACCTGACGTTAATATTGACGGTTATTTTTAAGTACTGTAATATTACTTTCAATACTACTTCAACGAAAGAAAGTTTTCAAGAAACATTTAGAGGCGATAAGTTTACTATGTAACTTGCTAGTATCACTTTGACAGATTACTATTACTGCTACCTAGAAAATATTGTGCAATATCTTTAAGCAATGTATATAATAAACAATATAGTAATTCTAATTAAGAAATGTCAAAGCTAGTAATTATATTCTTAATGATGTTTTAAGTTTTAATGTAATGTTAGTTTTGTATACTATGATCAAGTTGCAATATTGGTGTAGGTACTAAAGAGAAATTAGAAATTACTTATTGCATTAGATATATTATTGTTTTGGCTAAAATATTGCCAATGGTATATTCTTCTGTCAGTTTATTTTAATAAGCAATGATAATTGATAATGTTAGATATCTATGATAAGACATGTGGTATACCTACTTCCATGTTTACATATTGACTAAATATGTCTTAATTTTATGCAATAGCACATCTGTATAATTAATTATACTACTTACGTAATGTATTCATATAAATATGATAGATAATTTTTTATTTGTGCGTTCTTTACGCCACTGGAAAGTTTAGGCGATGATAACTACTTTCCATCAAGTGGGTCCTCAATATTTATAATCTAGGTCTGCAAGGTCTGCTATATAATCTAGCTATAAATAAAAGTAGTATATAGCTAAGGTTCTCGCATAATATTTAAAGAAATGAGTGGATAAACGAATTATTTTTAAGAATTTCTAATGTTTACCTCGATGATGTATGTATGTATGTAATACAAACCATATTAGACTTTAAAATAACGCTATTTGAACTTGATTTTAGAATTAACAAGTGATGCTGGAGTTATGCATGAAAGCAAAATTGTAATAAAAACACTACGTCGCTAATTTTCTCAATGTTTACAAATTGTAACATGTGTGATAGATAGAGTATCTATCTTCATTTCTTAACAAAAATAATTACAAGTTTCGGTACAATTGTGATGCATTTTAAACGCTACGTAATTTCGTATTATTCCACTAATTAATTCCAACCGCAGAAGACTCAATAGATGCGAACGGAAGCGGGGGTGCATACAGACGAGATGAGTTGCCGTAAGTGACTTTCACCTTCGTTGTAAAATCATGCAACATTCACGTCACAGTAACGGGTGCGCACCGCGACAGCGACCGCGCCGGGGAATACGAAACGATCACAAGTTCAAGACATATGCATTGTCATACTTGCACTAGCTCACCTACACCTGTTATAGTTGAAGTGCGTCTGTGACGGCCGGATTCTAGAACTAGGTCTGCCCGCCATTTCGTTAGGATTGTATATTCTAGTGTAAATTTTACATAACAAGACACAAATTGACATTCTGAATGACAAACAAATACATTACACAGAGAGGGTATTTATTTGGTTATTTAGTTATAATTAACTTTAAAAAAGATTTTATTCTCCTAAAGATTTAAGCCGTTTCACGCAGATATGACGATGGGTTCAATGCGTTATTTGAGATGGGACATTGTTAATGATGTTAAATATTCAGAGATAATAATGTATGTATATACACGAATGTGGCTATGCGTTAACGACGTTATTTTTTAATGCTTCAAATAAGACGCATTCGGCTATAGCTTAAATTCTTTAACATTAACGCAAATGAAGCCTACAAATGTTTATTAGTTTTGACACTTAGTTGTACTTTATATTCATTTATTTATAATTTAGTTTATTTTTAAGTATTGAGTTTAATTTCTAATTTAGTTTTATTTTCATACACTTAGCTATTAGTAATTTAATATGAATATTGACTTTAACACTCAAGCTTAAACATATAATTGGTAAAGTTGAAATGTTGTGCGACTACTTAGATATCTAATGCACTAAAATACTTTTTAATTAGGCCCGATTTTTGAATTGAAACTCGATGAAACGAAAAAGCACTAATAATAGATATACACGTAAATATATAGGACTAAGCCTGCAAGAGAATGAGATAGAGTACATTATATTTAAACACTACAGATACATTTGGACATGTTTTGAAGTTTTTCGTTAATACTTTAAATTTCAGGTTTTAAAGCTGAAATATATTTTAACGGTATAATATTTGAAATGTGACGTCCTGAAATTTAGAATCCCTTCCACCCCTTGTCATACTTTGTTTCACTTCTACTGCATGTGAAGTGAACACACACACAATTTTTTTCTTAAATTTCGAATCACAGACTCAATTCAAAGGTTAGGTATTCTAGAATGAAATCCTTTTTTATTTAGTGCTGAAACAGCTCTAAAATTGCAGACACGAATGTATGATAAGTTTCAAACAATACTGTCATTCCGTACATAGCTGTACCCTTTTAAAATTGCCCTTTGAAAAATAGAAAATTGAAGCGATTAAGATTGTAATAAGTGATTAAGAACATAACTGATACCAAATTTGAAAATGCACGTAGTAATCTGTAATTAAACAATAACTTTGCCTTCATGTAAGGTTAATTTTGACTGACCTTTAAAAACAAGCTGAAAGATTGAATATTTACCTCTTAATGTGACGCTGAAATGAAGCGACTATATGTTTGCACCTGAAAATAAAGAAACCATAAATAAATTTTTATCAAATACGTTATTACAACGTTCATAGTTTAATTTCATCAGTTCTGATTTTAAAATCAAATTAGATCAAACCGGTGAAAATAAAAACACAATAGATTTTTTATTGAAGTTCAGCAAAGACTATTTATGAAAAAATAATATAAAAGAGGTCGATAAACGAAAGGATACGGAAAATACGTACATTTAATTAACGTTTCAGAGAACCAGCAAGGTCATCATCGAATGACAAGTTTAAAACGACTTTACGTTTGAACCGCATTTACCTTTGTATGCTTATAAACAAGGTAGATATTTCATTCCGACATGTAGGTATATATACTAATGAATAAAATTATAGAACCTGTTTGTGATTTCAAACAAAAATTATGGCGTCTGTGACTCTGTTAAGTTGTTGCCAGCTGAGCTCACTGAAATGCAGTGGCTCCGGGTTTGATTCCCGGCATGGTGAATTTCGTAAACTTTCCATTTTTTAATGTGGTTTGGGTATCTGGGATTGTCTCCAGAGTGCTCCGTTCTATATGACCATAACACAAGCGTAATTTGCTTAGCTTCGAGATTTACATGTATATTTTTGTCTGCTGATTATTAAAAAAAATCACAAATTTAAGAGAAACCTGATATTCATAAGCTGCCTAACCATAAATGACCGTTTAAAAACTTTGTCTGTATGTTGGTCTGAAAGTTGATTTCGAAACTGTAAAACAAATTTGATAAGATTTTTCTGTGATATTACCGAGACATTTTTCTTAAATTTACGTGTATGTTTCATTTCGATATCTTGTACATTTCAGAGAATATGAATGTAGAGTCTAACTTTTTATCCGTGCAGGAACAAAGAAAGAATACAATTTCCTGCGGGCTGTTTTGTTGCCTCTTACGACAGGCTGCCCCTGTCATAAGAGGCGACAAACAAGCCACAGCCAAGTGGTAGGGTATTTGCCCGTCTGGATGACTACCACCCCTGGTCTACAGTATGCCGCTATTACAACCTTGAGTTGTGTTCCAGCATTAAGGGCCAGGCTATAGTCTCCCTTTAGAGAGCGGCAGCAAATTGGTAGCGGCTTTGGTGGTATAAATGTCATAGGCGCGGTACCCGTTTCCAATCAGGTGGGTTGTCTGCCTATCTGCTGAACGCATGCAACAAAAAAAAAATCCCACGATACGAAGTAGTGGTAACTAGTCCGTAATATAGGTATGTGGATATAACGGGTGGTAACATTATTTTAAACAAAAATAAAAAAAATAGCTTTTTGTTTTCTTGTTGTTTAGACTTGTTTAGACATGTTTTTTCAATTCTGCCATATTTTATTGTTTAAATCCAGGACTCAATACGATAACCAATGCAAATTACAGTTCACTGTGAGTAAGGTAACATATTTGTTTGTTATATTTTTACTTTGGGATCGCGTCCGTTTACTTAATTGTCAGTATATTGTTACTTTGTATAACATAGTACACCTTTCATCCCTTAAAATGGCACAGTTTTCAATGGTTGTGAATTTGACATCTACTTGATCGAAATTAAAGGAACCGATTTTTATGAAACTTGCGTTCGAATTTGCGATAAAAAATATTGAATGTAGGATAATTTTACTGCTGAGAAATGGGACAGATGGCCATTTATGAACATGAAACAACTGTAAAAGTCCCAGTACTAAAATAAAAATCACGTAATAAGTGAAAGAAGGATAATTTAAAATCGCACTTTTGTTGAAATTGTTAAAGAATTGCGCATGAAGTGATATTGAATTTTATTTTTATTGCAAAATGTTGCAACTTCTAGGGAACATCAAGTCACCGGCTTTCTTTTTGTTATTGTGTACTTCAATATTATAAAATTCTACGAGAAAGTATACTTAAGGTATTCGATATACATAAGATGTTACAAAGTATATACATCTTATAAGTATATTGGTGTTAATAATGACTTCACTCGACTATGATGGCAACAAATACTGCTTAACTTAAAAACCAAAAGGCTTGTTTAAGACTGTAGACGTCTATGTTATAATTTTTAAATGTTAATAAAAACAGCTGAAACGTTGAACTCTATTTTGATATTATGTCATTGGGTCATTTTGATATATTTGATATAGGAAGGGACACATACGTTACATATGTACCGCACATCAGAAATAGATCAAAAAATGTTAAATAGAACAATTTAATTCTATACTAGACATGATGTATGTCTCTCAAGACAACGGGCCATAAAAATGGCCCGCACTTTTGGAGGGCTTGCATGGAGCAATACGGAGGGTCAACACGTAGAGGCCCCTTGACAATTTTAATGTAAATGTAGCGTGCCACTGACCGGCGATTCTCCCTGTGAACATCATATAAAAATGCACCCAAGGGCAAGCCCCGGTCAGTGTAGGACTATTGTAGGAAATGACAATAAAAGCTACCGGGCTATTGGGATGAACTGCTAGTGGAACTAGTGATTTAGGCTACAAGGACTATAAGCGTCTGCCCGTCGCTATGTTCGGGGAACATGGAAAAATTAGGCAGACGGTGACTCGCCACTCCCTGCTTGGGCCCCAAAAATGCCCTACAAATTTAAATTACTAGACATTGCTATCGTTATATCAAATCTTATCAAATGTATGTTGATATTAAGCGTAGGTGTTTTTATTGTGCTTGCGTGTTAACGTGTGCGTAGACTGCTAAAAGGCTGTTCGCTTTGCATGCTTGGAAACTGGTACAAAATAAAGTGGTGCAAACGGCAGAACCTGTCTTGCGACAGGAAGCGGCCTCGAGGCCCCCCGCGCACCCCCCCACACCACCTGCGCTACAACCACCTGATCCAGACAAAGCGTGTCCTTCGCGCTGTGACGCATGCAAGTGCATTGCACTAATAATAACAACCAAGTCCTTTCCACGTCCGGTAGGCAACATGCCGCTAATACAACATAATCGAACATTTAACGCCACAATTTCTTCAAAGACCTTGCACGAAAATAGGTTTAATATGAAACTTTATGTTTTTAATTTCCGTGATCGAATTTTATGTTATTGATTATCTTTTGTTACTAATGCAGTTTGGACAAATGAATGAATGAACACCTCTTTATTGTACACCATAAACTTATGGCCGGTTCCTATATCTTACTATTCATTCTGTTGACTTACCATCGGTTGAATTTTGACATTAGTTATGTGGAGCTTATGTCAAATTTTAATCGATAGTAAGACAAATTAACGGTCTGGAACATATAGGAACCGGCCAGTAAACTACAATTAATATGGATACATTTGCATCTAAACAATGCGCGGCACTATCGCTCATAGCGATTTTAAACTTATACATTATGTAATAATACACTAATAAGAGATAAACACACAAATCTATAAGACTAAGCTTGCGAGAGAATGAGATACGAGTTTTACATTGTGCAGCACAGATTAGAGAGTCAATAAGACCGATGATTAAACATAGGTCCAATTTGGACCGAAATAAAACTGACAATAATATTTTTTAGACTAAAACAGTGAACAATCGAAAGTGAGATACTTAAGAAGTTTATTTTGAATTATAATGTGTTGACGGTTGTAGGCTAAAGGAATTATATTTATATTAATAAAAGTTAGAGAAGAATTATTTGTGAGTATACTCTCTGAAGTTTCACTTCTACTCCGTGTGAACTACACACACACACAATTTTATTTTTTTATTGCTTGCTAAGCTAACAAAAAGTCGGGGTAGCGTTATGGCTACCGCACGCGTCCCAAACCGAAAGGCCGCGGGTTCGATCCTGGCCGGAACGCATGCACCACTTAATAAGTTTTCTGACCTAATGTGCATATTGTTAACCACGTGCTAACAACGGTGAAGGACAACATCGTGATGCAACCTGTACATCGAGATAACCGATGTGTCAAACCTACCAAGCCACCTTGGACAAGCGTGGCGGGTACACTGTCCGTTCCCCCTATAATGGGAGGCAGCAGCCAGCAGCGGGACATTTATGGGCTGATATTATATTATATAAGCTGACAAACTAGCAGGCAACCCATCTCATAGAAAGTAGTTACTGTCGCCTATAGGCATTTGCTTTAGGATGGGATAGGGTAATGAGATAAATGGATCAGACAGGACGAATGGAATAGAAGGAATGGGATACGAGATTGGAATAGGGGGATGGGATAGGGAAGGTCGGGTAGGGGGAGGGAAGTGGGCCATCGGATGTGTATTTCGAATTGTCGATTGATATAAACATCAGATTCACATTTGACTAGTTACATTGTTTTTTGCATTGTCATTTCACTTTTCATTCACATTTTCGTTCAACATAAAACTATTCTCTTCTATAATTAAAATTACGGTTTGACAATTATTAAGCGTGTTAAAAAATATATTTTTCACTAGCTTCTGCCCGCGACTTCGTCCGCGTGGAATAGTTAAAAAAAAGTAATTTAAAAAAATCCCCAATTTTGAAACATTCTTCATTGGTGCTCCGCTCCTATTGGTCTTAGTGTGATGATATATAGCCTATAGCCTTCCTCGATAAATGGGCTATCTAACATTGAGAGAATTTGTCAAATCAGACCAGTAGTTCCTCAGATTAGCGCGTTCAAGCAAACAAACAAACAAACAAACATCTTCAGCTTTATGTATTTATTTTGCATTTTAATTTGACGATTTGGGCACTTTTCCGGAGTGGTGATCACAGAATGACTCAGATGTCAAACGTCAATATTAATGTTATTTCTGTCTATTCTCAAAACTTATTGTGTTTTATTTACAATATTTAATTTTGTTAGCGATTACTGTATTTTAGTATTAGTATATTTTTTTAGATGTCTAATATAATTTAGTACCGTTTTACAACGTATTTGTTATACTCGGAGTCATTGCAAGAAACGTGGAACAAGTTATTTTGTTGGATTTAATGGCGGTGGGATCATCTTCTGGTATATATACTTTGGTGGATATGGATGGATGAATGATCAATTTACATGATTCGATTAGATCAGCTGGCTAGGCGGTGGAAGCAGAAGTAATACAAGCGGCGTAAATACGCAATCCTCAGTAAGAACTATTTATTTTTACCGTTTGCTATTAAATTGTTTCATCCTGTCTTGCGCCTTTCATAATGTAGACTTTAAAGCGCCTTACTGATCGACTAATCGGATGATTTGAGGGACCTTGAACAGTGAATCAGTAGACTATAAACGATGCAAAGAGGTAATGTTAATACCTATAGGTCTTCTGGGAACCTTACCTATAGCAGATGGTAAAGGTTCAGTTTTTATAGTTTTAGACGGATAATAGGTAAAATGCAGAACTAATCTTGTATTAATATATAAAGCTGAAGAGTTTGTTTGTTTGTTTGCTTGAACGCGCTAATCTCAGGAACTACTGGTCTGATTTTAAAAATTCTTCCAATGTTAGATAGCCCATTTATCGAGGAAGGCTATAGGCTATATATCATCACACTAAGACCAATAGGGGCGGAGCACCAATGAAGAATGTTTCAAAATCGGGAGATTTTTTTAACTTACTTTTTTTAAAGTATTCCACGCGGACGAAGTCGCGGGCAGAAGCTAGTATTAATATATAATAATATAGTGTCAGTTAGATTATTTTCTTGTGAGTTAGAAAGAAAGAAAGTAATATTTATTGGCGAGAATGAATGTACATCAAACTAAAAGAAACACGTAAAACAAAGACATAAGTATTTTATTAAATACAAAATAATTCGGAAAAAAAATGTACATAACATTCACGGCAAGTTATATTAGATTATTATTTATGTGAATAAAATAGACAAATCCATCAAAAGCCAACTATTACACATCTGATTTATGTTGAAAAAAAATCAGAAAAATGAACGCCACTTTATTTCTCGCAGATTAGTCAGAAGCCAATAGTTAAGAAAAAAAAGTCACCGTCCTTTTTTATTTTGCTACTGGGGGGAATTACCTGAAATCACAGCAGATAGGACAATTTTTAGTACATTTAACGACCTTAATTTAAAGACTATAGTCTATAAGTCTCACGCGGTTTTCGCAAATAAACACTAGGTACATTCTCTGGAAACTATTCTACTTTTTGTAGTAAAAGTACTACGTGAATTTCCATTATTGAAACTAAATAGATCGTTTTAAGATAATAGCTACATACAGCTTCACTCGTGTAAATTTCGAAATTGCATCCAGCAAAACCTATTCCATTTCTTGGAATAAAAAATATCATATAGGTAATCTGAAGATCTGAAATAGATGTACACCAAATTTCGTGATTAGTCGTTGATTTTCGAGACAATGACTAAGGGACAAACAAACATTCGAACTCCCAAACAGTCACTTTCATATTTATGCATGTTATTAATTTTATTTAGATATTAGTATTGACTTGTACGTATGTAATCTTACTTTCTACATGGCAATTTAGGTACTATTGTAAGAGCCTACCTTCCTATTTCTATATACAATTATACATACACATATATATTGTGTATATATATATATATATATATATATATATATATATATATATATATCTACTACTAATAATATCGTTCTTCTCCAGTTTTCCATATCTAACGAACAGCTGACAGTATTGGGGGAGGCCTATGCTGCCGCAGAGGCGAAGTCCATTATTTAATATGTAAACTATGTATTTATTATTTTTAACAACTATTATATAATGGTATAAATAAAAGCATTTTTATTATTTATAATACTATCGTTACATATCCACTAATCCATTATTCATGCGAATAGAAGTAACATTAAAAACATCTGTAACATTTTATCGATCAACTTTTACTTGCAAAATGTATTGTTATCGAATCTTCGAAAGAAATCAGATAGGTAATGCCTATAAAAGTCGTGACCAAAATATTGCGCTAAAACGTTAAAAATAACTTCTTACATATAACGCGGGTAAAAGAACAACGCCGCCGCGTGGTGGTCGCCGCGTGGCGATAAGCCGCACAACGGCCAACGAACAAAGCCGATTTTGATGCCACAAGCCGCGGCATACACATCCGGACCGCCCATTGAAACGATCTCATAGAAAGTAGAACAGTTCATTTATTTATTCAGTGCAGCGGCCGGTGCGAGCGAGACCTCGACGTCGCTGCGAAACTGGCTCATTAAAATAAGACTCCGATTTTTGATTGCCAGTTGTAACTTAAATAAAAATTTCCAACGAAATTTGCTCGAGTTATTCCATAAACGGTGCGCGAAACGCCTCTGCACTGCGATCGCGAGATACGGACGCGAAGTGAAACCGACCGACTTCGCAGCCTCCGACCGACGACGACGCGGCGCACGCGCAGCTCGCAAACACGAATGCGCCACTCAGACTGGATGTTACATTATAAAACATTAAATTAACACAATTACGTTGAATCAATTTTATATCGATTATATAGCATTTCTTTTCTAAAAAAATCCGTAGTGATTATTTCCACTGTATTATTTATATCAGCAGCTGTAATAATAAATTACTCAAATACCACAATTTTTTCACAAAGCTCTAAAATGCATTATAAACAAAGAACGTATTGTAAGAAGATTGCTTGACTCTGGTGGTGTAACTGCCAACAGCAAAAATTGGAGTTTGGAGTACTTGTGATTTTTATTATTTTTGTGGCAATATAGTTTATTAAGAAAATATTATTATATATATATGTACTACAGTTTTTCCCGCAGCTAGGCCACGGGTCAAACTTTAGTAAGCAGTTCTATTTTGCTTATATTCAACTTGATTAGGTTTTTATATATCGCGAGATAAGCCACGGGAAAAAGCTAGTATATATATATATATATTTAATTTGTATATATATATATATATATATATATATATATATATATATATATATGTGTGTGTTTATACCTTACTTGAAAAATTATCTAACTTAGGATGAAAACCAGTTAAAAATCCGTTGCAAGGTTTAGTAGGAGTTAGCGGATATACAGACAGACAGAAGCTGATAGCGATTTTGTTTTATACTATGTAAAGGAAAGGTATCTCTTTCTTATGATGTATATAAAATAAGAACATTTAATCCTTAAATGAATAGTTTATTTCATGTATACATAATATTTAATTGCACTAGTTCAACCTAACACACATAACATCGATTAATGAATACGTCTTTGTACGGAACTCGGCATCAGGTATCCAATGTAGTGAAATCAGTGCCTAGCAAGCCGATGCCTTCCCGCGTGGTACGAAATACTGTCTTACATTAAACACTTTAGCGTTACATTAGACGCACGATATAACGCGGAGGTATATAATCATAGTCACGAGTCACGTTATCCGCACGCTTATTTGCTATGTAAATAACACCATGCACGACATTCCGCCATCCGGCGAAATATAAATCGTTTTTAATAAATTTGCATCCATTCGCCGTGAGTCTCGCCGTTACGCTATCGAAAATGCATTTATATCGATTGCGGAATCGACACGCTCAATTCGTGTCGGCAACTGCTCTGATTTTGATTTCTGAAAACATCCAGAACAAGCTGTCCCTACGAGCTGTCGCTGCCATTATTAAGACCGATTTTATATTTCATTTTTCATTATGAAAGCTTAATTTTAAACTCTGGTATATATATATTTTAAGAACATTGACTGTGGAAAACATTATTAATTAAAAGTATATTTACTTTTTAGTTAAGTACTTAGCGAGTTAGTGGCCAAATTAATAGGTAAGATTTAATAACAAACACACATCCATAGTATCATATCCACAGTCATTCATTCATTCATTAGTCATTGTATGTTTTATATGAATAAAGACTTGTTATTTCGGCAAATTTAATTAATTTAGTGTTTCCGTTCATGAAATTGTAAAATATTTATATAATTAAATAATTAATACATTATATGTATATTGTATATAATTTGCATTGTCTCTTAATTCACTCAATTCGTTCTCTCAATTCTAAATCGTAATTCACGCTTGCGGCCACGTCTAAACTTTTTCATACGCAAGGAAAAATATCTAATCATTATTAATAAAAATAGTTCTCTTTAATTTGTTACAAAAATAAGAACAGTGCTTTAGTAATTCGTTTGGCTAAATTTAATTAATATAAATAAAACAATAACAACAGTATGAAATAGTTCAAACAGCTCTTTTATCTGTTACAATAATTTCTTCTATACAACGCTATGTTCTTATTTCCTTAATACCAAGTTATTGAAATCTACTGTAAGACAATATCATTAAAATGTAAACCGTTAATAATCATACGAAAAAAGTAAGCTGGAGTAATTACAGATAAATTTAATAGGTCATTCAAAGTTGTTGTTTTAAATTTAAATAATAATTAATTACATATTTGCCGAAAACCATTAGCGTAGCCTACATGCGTACTCCGTACACGTAACCAGACGTTTTAATTAGATAAACGATAACAAAGAATTGCGTAACATTAATTATAAAGTAACGTTTATAGTTTATATTTTGCAACTGTTTTTATCAGTTAAAATTTAGACCTCAACGTGACAAGTGTTATATTACTTAAGCTTATATATTATACTGATTCCAAGCGTTTATTTTACTATTGAAGTTTGCACGTCTATCAAGTTACATATTTCTTAACAGTGAAGCCCACATGAAACTAATGACATAATTATCATACTTTATTGTTGTAGGTGACGTGATGCTCTCTGAGTCATGTAACGCACAGACTATGAAACCATCGATACTATACGTGAATAAATAGAAAGTAATAGGTTTAAAAATAAAAAATATCCTACTTTAAAGGAAAAAATACCGCAATTATTATAAGTGCCGTTTTAAATGGCTTTTTTACTATATGTAAAATATGATAATTGAAATGTGGTTATATTTATTACACGATATAGTATTTTTAGCAAAAATATATAAATAAGTTAAACTGATTCAAATTTATTTATAAATGGAGTCGACTTTTATAACAAATCGTGTTGGTCACGCATTAGGACATTACTAACTGATCCGTCATCGAGCTGTCAAAAATAAAATAACTGCTTGGAAAGGATTATGCATTTTTGTACTACTCTAACAAAAAATGTGTACTCAAAACACTTGCATATGTGTTTTTCTTGGTATAAGGTTATATTGAATGATTTATTATTGCATTTGTTCCCGAGTTGATTATATAGAGTTTAAGATTTCTATGCGTAATTAATGCATGAGTAAATAAATCTCTATATTTTTTTTAAATTAAATCTAACTATTATATGAACGGAGTTATAAAATAAATATAATTTATCTATAATATAATTTCTAATAAATACATTTAAGCTCTTTCCTTATTATTATTATTTTAATATAGGATTTTATAATATTCATATTTAATGTAAAAATATTACGTTAGTACGTACGTTAGTAATTTCAATTTGTTTTGATGCTTAAGTTGTAGCAGTTTAGAATGAAAATCGACTGTACTATTTATAGTTAAACAGCAAATGCGAATTTGCCTAATTAATGATTACTTATAAAAAACTGCATATGTTTTAAATCTGAAAGTGCTAGTCTTGGCACCACAACTCCACGGGAGATCACAGACGTTGTGTCATTTTCTATTAATGTAAAGTTCAGATGTTAGACCTTTCTGTATTTTAGACTATAATATAGTGGTACTTATATAAGAGAAATACATTCTCTCTATCGAATGCCCATTTAATAGAAATGCTAGTAAAGATTTTTGAATTGTTTCCTGGGTTTGTCGAAAACGATCGAATAAACTATAAAACAGCAATCTTCTAAGATTCGTTGCAAAACAGGTTTTAATGTTGATTAAAAATTAGTTTCGTATACATCTTATAATTTTAAAAATTAAATTAAATTTTAAATATTAAACTATTTAAACTAAACCCAAAAGTAAAAATTCGCTTACCGCTTTCCATCAGGCGGGCCGTCTGCTTGTTTGCTGATCTCATGCAATAAAAAAGAACCTATAGCGTAAGCATAATATGTATGATTGAAAACAAAAGTTATAGGTATATATATATATTTTCGGTTATTTTTTTCTTCCCAGTGCCAGGTAATTTTGATTGATTTCACGAAATATGATTAAACACTTATTGCACGTTTTATGGGTGTATCTTACTAGCAATCAGACAAACACAATATGTGTTTGGTGGTATTATCTCTTCGCTGTGAGATTTCCATTAGAATCTCTCAACAATTTTAGTTGCGACAATCAAGACATTTGTCGCTTTATGGTCACTGGGGATATGTTACTGGTAAAGATCTTTTGTAAATGTTGATTTTTATTTGAAACTTTAGATCTTTATTAAATCTAGTAAACTTAGACTAAAATTTATTTGTTCAGAAAATATTTATAATAGTAGTAAAATATTCAAATAATAAATAGATTAAAATTGAATGCAAAAATGTTTATGTGGGTTCCTCTAAAGTTAGCTTGAACCACGTACCTACGAACGTAGGTACAAGTACATCAAGTTGTCATGTCAATCATGTATGTAGAGAAACGCACTTGCACTCCACTTTTTATTTAGTTTACTAACTTTTCACTTCTGGTCATATTAATCACGTTATTAAAACAACGATGCCAGTTATTTTTCTTTTGAAATGAATACAAATATTCAATTTGCATATGCCTTCTTCTTCGTTTTTAAAGGGTTTATGGCTGCCACGCAATTTGCATTGATTTTACCAATGCTACAGTAGCACATGGTTTACTTTGATTTCAAACTACTAAAACAACAAGTTGTTTCAAATGATAATTAATAAGGAATAATTATTTGAGGTATACTAGATTCTAGATTCGACAATTCGATTAAATTTTGTGTTGTGCTCTCGTTAAAGGTTTATCGAAAATATAGTATGAAATTTCCTGATCATTTGTTAATTTAACCTTTAGTCAGGTAAATTTTAGTTCCGAATCCCACAAAAGTATACAGTTTTCTAGGATAAAACTATTCAATATTCAAACCCATCATCTCGTTGTCGTCAGGCAAGTTCAGTCTAATGCTGGACGTAGGCCTCTTCAAGTTTGCATTGTATACCCCTATGGACAATGGGAGTAGCGCCAGACTTATCTCATCCAATGCCTACCGGCGACTTTAAAACGGTCGTAGATGCAACGGCCTCGAGGACGTGCTAAACTTTGTCCCGTAATCAAAAGTCATATTTACCAGATTTTATGGTAATCAATTAATTCTTGGCGTATAAAATATTAATTGTTCAGATTTTACTTAATAAATGGAAAATACATTGATACGTATTCGTTTTATTTTGATGCCTCCAATTAATTTTAGCAAAAAAAACTGTTTTTAAAAGCTCTATTTAGCAAGTGTACTTGTAAACTATTGAACCGGATGCAATGAATTAACAATAAGCGACGATACCTAAATAAACATTTACCAACATATTGACCGCTTTACCATATGTGATGGAAAGTTATTTTAAAATTCATATTTATAAATATGAAGAATTAATAGAAAAGTAGACAAAAAGATAATAATAAACGTATACCTAGCAGTGGTGTTAAGTTCATACAACTTGATTCCCCATAGCCTACCTTTAGGAAACTAGCGACTAGCGGCCAAAAGATCAAAAGCGCCATGCATAAAAGAGCGTTTACGCGTTGTATTCAAGCATATTATTAGTAGATGTGCCCGCGACGTCGTCCGCGTGGAATTTGTTTTCGAAAACCCCCCGATTTTAAAACATTCTTCATTGGTGCTCCGCTCCTATTGGTCTTAGTGTGATGATATATAGCCTATAACCTTCCTCGATAAATGGGCTATCTAACATTGGAAGAATTTTTAATATCAGACCAGTAGTTCCTGAGATTAGCGCGTTCAATCAATCAAATAAACCAACAAACTCTTCAGCTTTATATATTAGTATGAGATGTACTAGTGTCTCTATAAATTAACTAGCGACCAAAAGGTCGAAAGCGCCATGAATTTACTGGCACTTACGTTTTTTATTCGTGCATATATTATTACTATATTACTATCTCTTACGCTCAGTGGCTTCTACACGTATTGGATGAAATAGCAACTCATAACGCGATCGGGCACCGGCTTTCGTTTCGAAATATGCTGTGTAGTCGGCGTTAGCATCGTACGGTATGTTTTTTCAACCGATTTACCCTAGCCGAATTTCCATCCCGCGCCACCGATACCCAGGTATACATATTATCACATCAGTTTCTTAGATGTTTCAGGACTGCTACATAAATGGGTGCAAGTCCACATCCAGTAATATTGTGTGTTTGTTTTGTATTTACATATCTCACGGCCTGGCATACAGCTGGGTTTATTTCATATGAGTTTTGGTATACCTAGATGTCAATTGGAGCACGGATAATAATGACTCCACGGGATAGTCTTTAAATATTCACGCTAGTGAAATGACTTACTACTAGTGTTACCTTAGATTTTAATTTGAAGTTGTTTTGAAATTTTCTGAAGTGTAAGAATTATTATTGTTACTACAGGATAGGGGTGACCTTTGGCCATTACTTGCTACGATTTTGACACACTTGTTTCTTCTATGACTATAATAAATTAATCTCTTCGTCCAAAATGTATTAATCAATCAAAAACTTCCATTTTATTTATTTTAGGCTAATTTATGGGTTGTTAAATGTTATTATATAAATAAACAAAAAAGTATAAATGTCATCAAAAGTTGATGCTTAATGGCCCAATCACTAACTTGTTGCTATAAGCAAGAAGTAAAAGCGAAACTACGAGCGGCAAAATAATGAAGCACTCTACTGATCGCTTCGCCCGTCGCTAAGCCAAAGACGTGGCCAGGCTGTAATGCGTTTTAATATACGTATTATGCAAAAAATGACTTAACCACATAGATTGCGTTGAGCAATGTTGTAATTGCATTCCCAGCTAATTGCCGTTAAGGGCTCTCGCAGACTAGTAACTCATAAATGACACCATTATACTGTTATAGTAATAAAGGCACACGGTCGTAACAAGCGGTGGGCGTTGACTTAAATAATATCTATCTCATTAATTTACATGACGTCCCATATGATAAAACAGATTTCATCGATATTCAACAGTGATTTCGTGATCGGAGTCTATAGTAAATGGATATCGGAAAATGTTTACAACCAAATAATATTCATAATAATTAGGTTTTTTATTTTATAACTAATTTTATGACCTGTAAGAGGGAACTTTATTTTTTTATATTTTAATATACCTATAAATTTAAATAATAAAATTTTGACCCCCATGTACTTAACAGAACATATGATTATCCTATATTTTGTTTCTACCCTCTGGCTAAATGCTTTAGTTATCATTATTTATGGTATGAACTAACTATACTATCATTAGTATATATTACAAATCAGAATACAGAAGTAACCACTTTTTAGCGATAAGGCAGTTCATGGTAAGATATAGACATATCTCCTTGTCATTTTATTTATTTATTTACGCTTTGCTATAAAATAAAGGATTATGAATCTATTTATGGATAGTCCTCACACGTGAAGGCCTCAGATGACTCAAAATCGTTAAGTATATGAATCAAATAAACGTATATAATGATCTTCCATAATAAGCCAAATTAGATCGATTTCGTTCAACCAGTACAATTATTGTCGATCTATTTTAACCGTGGGTAGAGAATATATATGTAGATCACATACATACACTAATATTTTATTTTTGGAGACCCCACTTGCTTACTAACACATTTACAAAACAATGGCTTTACAAAACACTTTATAAAATAAGTGAGAAGAAAATATGAAAATTACAAGCCACTGTGCCGGTGTTCCGGTTACGCATATTTTCTTAGAATAAGTTATTAGCGTCTGCCAAACATCGTGTTGCGTTGTGCCATCACTAGATGTATGGGCGTTATCTGTAAAGTACACTGAAGGCCAATATAGATAGATACACATAAAATATAATTATGTATGAAATTCTATATATTATTAGTAGTTATTTATTAGTATATATAGATTCTATATACTAATAAATAGCTACATATATATTGGAAGTTCTTACAATTTTATTATTTACGCGGCATTATTGAAATTACGTACATAACCGATTTTATAAGAATCTGTTCATCAATACAGCCGTGGATAAGAAAGATAAAAATAAACACTAAGCCCACACAAGATCACTTTTAATCATACATTTACATAATCGTATTAATTATAATTGAAGATAGATATTTTAACATTCAGAAGTTTTTTTTAAATTTCGTAATTGTATTAAGTATATCATGATAACTACTTAGAATCACGATGCTGACTACTTTTTCCTTTCTAGACTTGATTACTGTTCAATGTCTGCATGATGTTGGAAATAGTTTTAGATAGTACTAAAGAACGTGTATTTATTAATGACCTTTCAAGTGATTCCATATTTGTGATCAATGTTGTGTAGTATTTTCTTACGTTTTCGCATAATTAAACTGTGTGGTGTGTACATATATTTTTGTCTTAACTGTACAATAGTACGTACACTCTTCAGTAGGTGCAAATTCTATGAAAAAATTGAACATTCAGTTGAAAACAAACACGCGTATGAGTCTGATTTCTGAATTCGTTAAGTGGTTCTACTTTTTCTTGGAAGGTACGTGTATAAATGGAAAATTCCAAACTTTGAACAGTTGACACAAGATATCATTACTGATTATGATGATTATAGTAATGCAACTTTTACTCAATGTTCAGTTACTGCTAAAAATAACCGGGTGTTTATATATTCATTATTTCATCTTACCATTAGTAGAAAATTGACATTACTTGTATGATGCTTATAACAAATTTTAACAAATACTAAAGGGAGTAAATGGACGGTAATGCTAATTAATATTAAAAGCTAGTTAAATCAATTGGGTTGAAAGACAATTGAAAAGACATCACAGTATACAATGAAATTGAATGATTCAAGTTAATGTTTATATGGATCAACGAGGAAATGCCCGCGACTTCGACCACGCTTGACTTGAAATTCCCGCGGGATTCCTGGGACACACTATATCTCAGCATTTAAAAAAGAATGTCAGCTATCGTTTTAGTGAAAACTGTGTCGGAATAAGCTAATTTTTATGCACCTGAACCACTACAAATCGCATTCCTGCGGGATTTCTGAGATAAAAAAATCACACTTTTTATATTACATAAAAATTGCTATCGATCAGTAAAAGAATCACTTTGGATTTTTATTTTAATTTGGCACTTTTAAATCATTCCCAGAAAAATTCTCGTGGGATTCCCGGGATAAAAAGTAGCGCAGATTGTAAGTCGAAGAGTTTGCTGCCGTCCAGTAAAAACTGAATAGAATATAGTCGTGGTGGCTTAAATTTCTTAGGAAACCGTTTTTCATTTAAATTGATTCTAATCTTAGCACGTCATGGCAAAACATTTATTTCATTACTGTCTGGGCAGTATTTCTATTCTAAAGTGCACATTGTAACCGTTAGCAAATTTGACAATATAGAAAAATATCGTAATGAAACCTGCACACCGAGGAAACCTCTACTGTGTGTAACTCACCAATATCTTTCCTTTCACAATTCGCCAGTAAATGTCTTCTTCATCCTTACTTTTCTACTTTTGTATACGACCTCTGTCATATGTTAGATTTATAATTTAGTGGTATAGATAAATATACACACATATTTAATGTTTAATACATATATTGGCACAGCATTTCATTTATTTCACAACATCGGAAGATATTTCATGGACATTTTATTTCAAGTTAGATATTTCTATTTCACGCTAACAATAATATAACAAGAATCTTATATACATAACCTTCGTACTATCATCCAGTGCCAGCAGTCACAATAACTACCTTGACTATATTGAACACAGCCTTCGCTCTGTTCGACAGTTGAACATAGAATGTGCTGTATTAGGTAATTTCGCTTCCTTTTTATACTTTCGAATCAACAACACTCTCTTCACAATCTTAAAAATATTTATCATGTACCTAACAATATAAATCTTACCATACAAATACGATACAGTTTCATAAGGTAAAATACACCACTTACTCAATAATTCAAGTGTACGTATTTTAAGAACAAGAAAAGTGTATTCAGCTCAAAGTAACAATGTGTTCACGGTAAATACACAACTTCATTTATTAAATATTTCCATATAACCTATCTAAATCTTCATGTCACCTTATACATCATCCATCCGCGTCTATATGAAACCCACTAATCTACTTTGGAGAAGTCAGTGGAGTCTAAGAGTGAGACGTGTATGACTTATAGACTGATATTATAATATAAAGGAAATAATTACTACATTTATGTTTTGCATAATTATGAATTACCAAGAATTATCCTAAAATAATTACGTTCTGAACATAAAGAAGTAATTGGATTAAGTTCCGGTTCTTGAGTTGAAAAAGAAACTGTATTTTATAGTGTCTATAACAAAACAACTATAAAATTGGCAATTCAAATAAACGAAACATAAAAAATGATTCAAGATACGACCAACCATGTTCCAGGATATAATAAGGTTCCAGTAAGCGAACGGTAATTATAATATATTTAACTAGGAAACCTATTTTCTTAGAAACTCAGCCAATTATTATAACATTGTGTACATGAATAAGCAGTTCAGTTGATTTTACGGAGAAGATATATCATGACATGACATTGCGAACACATCCGCCATCTACCTCCGACTGATCAGGATCGGACTGGTCACGAACTCGCGGCTTGTTCTACATAAATAATATTATAATACACTTACATTGTTCTAAACACCGAGTCCGGCTTATTGCATAATAAATGCGTTATACTCATATACCTAAACAGTTAGCCTACCTGCCGCAACAACGCGCTTGTTACGTTAGCAAGTTGCAAATGCAATAGATTAAATAATTACTCCTCTACTAAAGGTTAGGCGAGCTCGAAACGGCTTCAATAGCTATCTATAATAAATAGGATTCCGTCGATTACAGCTCAAAGTAATCTTAGTGGTTAGATTAGCAAAGTAGACCAAACCATTTAGGCCACAAAATTGTGTAATTTAAATATGTTTCTTTTTTTTGTATAAAATTGGGCGTTCTACGTCGCTTTATATTATGAAATTAAATTTATTTATCGAGATAAAAAGTGTGCAGTATTGATCCGTCTCATTGAAAGTATATATTATAATCACATCGTTAATTGTTGCTTGCACAAATTTTGAATTTGTATCCTTTGAAAATTATCCCCTAATTTGGAATAAAATACGTTATATTTATGTTCGTAATAGAGAGGGTTTTCTTTCGTTTCACTTTTCCCAATCATTTGGGTTTGGCACAGTATGTTTTTTCCTTCCATACTCTTCTGTTTTGACACACGTGCGTTGCATCCGTGAGTGAAAGATAGAAAGGAAGTTTAGTGACGATTGATGGATTTGAGCATAAAGATAGGACTACAAGGATGACTAAGGGCCGATTCTTATATCTTATCCACCGTTTATTTGCCTTACTCCCGGTTAAAATTTCATATAAGCTCTATACAAATAATGACAAAATTCAACCCCTGGTAAGGCAAGTGAATGAATAGTATAATATAAAAACCGGCCAATAATTATTTAAAATGTTATACAGGATTGACGCTAAGATAGGGTAGTAAGGAAGCAAAAGGCATACTATGCTGACCTCAAAGATTGGCAAAAGGTAAAGTTGATTAAAAAGACAGAAAATTACATGCATACAGAACACCCCTATTTTTATTATTTTTGAAGTGAAAATTCTTTAGAATCGTGATTTGAAACTCCATGAAACGGAAAAGCGAGACAAAAAATAGATAAACACATAAATATACAGGACTAAGCCTGCGGGAGAATGAGATACGAGTTTTACGGTGTGCAGCACAGATTAGAGAGTCGATAAGACTGGTGATTAAACATAGGTTCATTTTGGACCGAAATAAAACTGATAATAATATTTCTTAGACTAAAATAGTGAAAAATTTAAAGTGATACTTAAGTTTATTTTGAATTATAATATATTGACAGATGTATGCTACAGGAATTACAGAAAATATTTGCCAGGTGGGAGGGCATTTGCTCGACTGGATGGCTACCACCCCTGGTCTAGAGTATGCCGCCATAACAACCTTGATTTGTGTTGCGGCATTAGTGACCAGGTTACAGTCTCCCTTAAGAGAGCAGCAACGCATCTGTAGCACCTTTGGTGTTGCAAATGTCCATAGGCGATGGTAACCACTTTTCATCAAGTGGGCCGTCTGCCAGTCTGCTGAACTCATGCAACAAAATATATATATTTATATTTATATTAATAAAAGTTAGAGAAGAATTATCTGTGAGTACATTCTCTGAAGTTACACTTCTACTGAGTTTTCTCAATTCCATTACATTATTATGTACAGAAATATAGAATACATCTTCCTTTCAAATTTGATTTACAAAACCATAGTAGTGTCTGAAATAAATTACTACGACATACATAGACTAACGGATAGACCGACGAAAATTACCGTTTTATAAAGTTTCCGTTTTGCCAAAATCGCTATTGAACCTTAACCAAAATACAATCAAAATTACACTTGCGTTTTTTACAATATATTTGTATAAACTACAATTTTAGTCTCCAAAATACATAAGTGAATGTCCAAATAGTGTTAAAGACTACCAAATAAGTATAGACATCTTTTGTATTTTAACGTGTTTCGACTACCACTTTGATGCAAATTAAACAAGGATTTAAAATTATTTAGTTTTATTGTTATAATAAATATCAAGAGAAACGTGGTATTGTGGCGATAATGTGGGTGGTGGGTCGCGGCTTTGCATCTCATCATGTTGGACCTCACCGCATGATACATTCCGTAGCCAGTGAGAGTGGACATCATATTCAAATTATTTATATAACGCGGCTACAAAAATAATATTCTTATCTTATTGCATTAATGTTTAGTTATTATAAGGTGTGGCATCAATTATTTATGAATAACCCAGACTGGTTGACAGCTATGGTCACATTGGTCACTCTGTGTTTTCTATTTATAGATTTTAGGACCTCAATTTGAAACAGGGGAAATCAAATTATAATTTATAAGGCAGTAACACAGCAACACTAAACTTTATGTTTATATCAATAAATAAAATTAATTGAAATGTCTGTCTGGGATTTCAAAATATGTTAATAACAAAATATAAGACAGAAAATATGAAATTTGGACTTAGCTTCTTTGATATTGGCGAGATCTTAAATTCACCTAAGGTGTTTTATATACGTGAATTTAATGTAAGTGAATACAAAAATGTATAAAAATCACTAATGATCTTTTTTGCAATTTGTGTCTGTCTGTATGAAAGTTTATATGTAATAGGTTGCGAAACAGCTTAAAACAACAGCCCATAAACGTCCCATTGCTGGGCTCGAGCTACCTATCATAGGAGAATCAGACAGTAGTATACCCGCCACGCTTGTCCAAAGCGGCTTAGCAGGTTTTACACATCGGCAATCTCGAGGCGCATGTTTCATCACCATGTTTTCCTTCACCGTTAGCACGTAATAATTGTAATAGTCTGCACGTTAGGTCAGAAATCTGCGACATATTTTATTAAATTTCAATCATAATTTTAGGGATTAAAATAGAATTGTTATTCATTTTTCTTATATGAACCATTTCGATATCGTAAAGGGTGCAGAGTCACGGGCACAGATAGTATGTAATAAATAGTTTCAACCCGTAACTACCCACTGGTGGGGACGGGGTCCCATGTTAGAGGATCGGATAATATACACTTATTCATGTCGGATTGACCGTTTTCTCTCACTTCTCGATGTGCATGCATGGTGTTCTCACAATGTTTTCTTCACCGTCAGAACATAGTATTAATTGCAGGTCAAAGAACTGCCTAAGTGATACATGCTCCCCGACCAGTATTGGAAGCCATATCGTTGAATTCAGATAGGGGTGTCTTACTCACTGAGCTACAACTACCTATATGTATGCGCATATTAGTTTAAATGAATATTATAAAGAAACATGCAATAGTATAATAACAGATACAGCAATTTTTATTTCTAGGAACCATTTTTTACTTTTTTCAAGTTATATTACCTAATTATATGTACATGTTCTAATATAATTATTTGCTATTGCTAAAACTACTTTTTTCACTTTTGCAGATTGGAAATATTTTGAAACCCTTAAAGGTATTGCCCAGCAGTGAGGCGGAATTATCAGATGAATTATTATAAGTAGGACTTTTAGGCTTTTTATTTATACTGGCATGTAATGTGGTATATAGTATGTATGATTAATTTATATGGCTATTACATATTATGTTTTCTTATATTTGGTCACTTTTTCTCTAACACCTTATGTTAGAACTGATTATCATGGAGTCTAGTTTATGAGAGCGAAGGCGAGTGAATAGCCATCGTTTATAATTCAAAATAGAAATAGAGTAAGAAATGTAAAGACAAACAATTTTTAGGTAGAGATGTTGCTGGGGAGTTTCTTACAGTTTCTTCTCCTTAACAACAATAACACATTGAGAAGCGGTGTACGTAGAATAGGATGTAAATTTAAATTTTAACTTATATGTACGACCTTCAAAAAGTGTTCTCCAGTGAAAGTTATTTCGAATAAAACATTTGAATTTGAAATTATCTTGTAAATCTAATATTGGATATTATCTTGTAAGGAACTGAAACAGAAAAAGAAACCCAATGAAAGTGCTCATTTTCACACCTAAGCCATGAAAGAAATATTCTTATTCCATGTTGAAGCTAACGAAATATGGTGTGGTATAAAAATATTACAATTCATTATTTACAACATTTAAATTCTTACCTACTCTTCACGTTAATTGTTGTTCTACTAATTTTTACGACATTTGGCGAAGGAGTCATGAAATACCAAAGGTAATTTTCAAGGTACTTTTTATTCTGAAAAACAAAATTTGTTCACAACAAAAATCTCCTTAAACAGTGCGTACTTCCCGACCAGAATTAGAGAAACAAGACTGCTTAGCTACCGCGGCTTTATTTGTTTGAATCAAAATAATTAACTTACATTTTAATGAAGTTCAACAGTCAAAAGAGAGATTTAATGCATTTAGTAATATTAATTTATTTTCACAAACAAACAGCCATTTAGTTTCTAGACTATGCAAGAATATCTCATACTAGTTGATCGTACGGTATTCTAAGCTTATGTAAGCTCCATAGTTCATAAAAGGATAAGAATATATTAAGCAGCAAATTAAGTGAAACGATAAGAGCAAAGTTGTGAGAACGGCCACAATGCAACAGGTTTCGATGACAACAATTTGCATTATACATCGTTATTTCGGAATTCCATTTGCATTAATGTAATCATAGAGAACTGGTTTTTAATTTGTTGGACTTTATGAAATTCATTAATGGTTTTGTAGTTATTTTTACAAGTTACTTACCAATTGTATTGTAGTTCTTTGTTTTAAAATTGATTTTCGTACCAATTTTGTCTTGTTTTACCAACATACAGTTTTATTGTGATTAAATAAACTTGTAGGGAAGAAGGAAAATATTTGTTTCTAAACAAAAAATAATAACTAGAAATCTGTTAGATATTTTTGAGTAGAGACTTAAGGCATTGTGAATTCTTGTACAATATTTCTTTTATATGTATCTGACCCTTAAACTTATAAAATAGTGGAAACTTTTTCAATGTATTTTGCAACTTTGAAACCTTGAAATTTAACAGTCCAGTTCTAAGAAAAAAATAGAGAACTTAACGAGGAGTTTGAAAAATTATTATTGTAAATGCCTGAATAGAATTGGGTTTTATATCCAACAAAATTAAGGTCACTTTTCACAATTTTTTTAACTTATCAACAAATATAAAATATATTGTCAAATTTTGAATCAAAAATCTTTTATGCGAAAAATATTTACTAATATAAGGGTTATTTTTGCCCCATTACCCTTGATCAAGGTCTACGTCTTTGTATTCAGATATCATAAAAGAAGCTTTAAGCTTTAGCTTTATACAATCTCACGATACCTCAAGCACATACTCAAAAATGCTTATAGCTCACTATCAGTGAGGCTGGCTGTCTTGGTTTATTTTCAACACAAAGGCATAGAAAATATTTGGCAATACATACATTTTAGAGATATTTAAATTACATAAATTTCGGTTAAATTTTTTTGACTTTTATGGTCCAAAAAATGAATGTCTACTTCCATTCATTTTTTGGACCATAACAGAAATATCAGTTCAATTAACAATTACGTGGCTGATGATTGGCTCCGGAGTATTACAGCGGATTAAAGCCGGGTTTCTATATCTTACTATCTATTGTTGTACCTTACATGCTTACGTCAAATTTTAGCCAATAGTAAAGCCAATGAATCTAAAGCAAAATATAGCAGTTGTAACAAGAGTCGAGGCACATCCGTAACACAGTCAACTGTTATTACATACATTTCCTATGAAACCATTTACACTACATCGAGCAATTAAGAAATGTTCATTGACAAACGAACGAGACTTTATGTTGGCTCGGTATAATTTGATTCTTTTGGTGGTACAGATAGAAGATGAAAGCGAAACGAGTTGTTTGCACAGAGCAGAATATATAGTTTTAATTTTTTACAATTTCTATTGACACAGTCAGTTATTAACAGACAATTCTATATTTAATAGAAACCAGCCTGTGATGAACTATAAAATTCTCAACAGATTCACCACTATTTGATATACTATAATACTAAATCAAATGTCTATTGTACATGTTTAGTTTTCCGTATTGATTTCCATATAAAGGAACCCTTATAAAATCTTTAGGTCCACACGTACTGCGGATGAGAGAACAGGACGTTTATCTGTTCGTCTGTCTTTCTCTTTTCTTTCACTTTCTCTCAATTATTTGGGGTCGGCACAATATGTCTTTTCCTTTCAAACTCCTCTATTCTGAAATACGTCCTCTGTCACATCACAAATCATCACATCATCCCTCACACAATCCATCCATCTCCTTGTTGGTCTACTTTTACATTTGTGCGATACAATTTTTCAGTTTAACATTATTTTTGTCACGTGACTTTCATCCCTCACCGTCTTAGTCTTCTTCTTCCTCTTCATTTTTCAGTCACGGGTGCAACTTTTAAAGATCGTCGATCATCGGTTCGTCCGTCTGTCTTTCTATGTCACAATAATAATTCTTGGAAATTACTAGATCTGTATGAATTTATTGTAAGAATATGTAACATATCACTACAAAATTCCATAGAAGGGTTCCGTAATTAATATATAAATAACGAATGCTCAATTTGAACCTTTCAACGTGAACTGGGTTGCACTCATTGGCCAGTTGTATTTTTAAAATTTAGTACTTAGCAAGTGAATAAATGAAAACTTAGTATATTTTGTATTATTTATAGATTATACTTTGTACTCGAAGAAGAATGTCGAATAAGAATAAAATTGAGGAGTTGTTTGACAAAAAAGATGTATCAGGCTTAACCTTATGGCAATCACCTAATATGAAGTAAGTAGAGCACGGTGTGATTTATAAAAACGTGCATTGGTGAAGTGCTTGGCCTTAATGGGTAATTAAAACGCCATTTTCGGAATTTCGTCGATGGCTTCGTTGGCACATCAATCACGCGTGATTTACAGTGTTAAGTTGGTTATTCTTACCAAAGGGAAATTAAAACAACACGCTTTAGTTAAAATTTGAGTAGTTCGGTTCTAAAGTGCTTTTACTCTTTTTTTAACTTTAAGTTAAACTAGACAGCAAAACTATTAGATTAACTTCAAAATAATGTGCCAAAAATCTATTTAATTTTTTTTATAGATAGTAAGGAAATATTTTAAAAAGTAAGCGGGGTAATTAGAAAATAGATGTTATTTAAATCAACAACTGTAAAATTTAACGAGAAATTTGTTTTTTTTTTCATTTAATTAATTACTAACAAAATGATTTTTTAGGCCTTCGGCCTTGGGAAATATAGTCATACGGTCTAGGTATGACTATATTTCCCAAAAAAGATTAAAGAGTTATTAGTTAGTCCGGAACTCAGGTTATCTCCTTTGACTGTTGACTTTATTTATTAATATAGATCATTTTGCTCTATGTGTTTACAGCTAGTGTTGTAACTGCTGTCTTGTGTAGATTTCATATGTTTTACACCAAATCTATAAGATCTTCAAAGATCTCGTGTCGCAAAGTAGCATTTATATGTTTGTATATTTAAAAATTATACTTGGACAAACACACATATTTTTTCAAAGATGTTTGTAAAAATACCACCCGTGATCGGAAGGCAGCCTTCTGGTCATGCTTTCCTCTGGGAGTATACTAATACACTATATAAGTATATAATTTTAATGTAATAAATTATGAGAGATGATTTTTTTAATATATAACTGACATGAAATATGGTGGATTACACTGACTCAATACAAATTGTTTTGAATATGAAAAATGAAACAAATTTACCCACGCGCTTCATACTTGCATGGTGTGAAAATGACGAATTTGGCGTGGTCCGGCACGGGTGCTGCGACTGAGGCGCACCCGCAGCCGCCTCTACCGGATACCCCTCGCCAATGCACAATCACACTAACACAAACTCTCACGAATTTTTCTCCCAACGCTTTCACGTCTTCCACTAATTATTATCCACTTTATCGGGCATCTTCAATTTGATTTACGTCTAGCTCTTACACAGCTCGATTGGCATACTTTTCCTTTTCGTTACTTTATAACATCAGTTGTGTTTACGAGAGGGTCGGAGCTACCGCCACGGCCTCGTTCCTCTACGCCGGCGGAATTACTATGGCCATTACCAGCCAGTAGATTGTAATTGCGTTATTACAGCTTTAGTCTAATGAGATTTTTCGATTTAACTGCGTATCGATATACGCCGGGGAATAAGTACTTATCACTATGTGGCTTCAGAGTCCCTCTACACACTGTTATTTACATGCACATCGACACTAACTACAAAATAAAATGTGAGAGTGCTAGATGGTAATAATGCATATCATTCAACAACAAAATAAACTATTCTTGTATTTATATTCTTCATCTTTTAATTTAAAAATTGTCTTTTAAAACTACTATATTTGGATCAACTAACAGAATTTAAATCAAGTTTCATATAAAATGAAAAAGACCAACAAGAAAACATCCAAAATTTGTGTATACCTTCGAAGGATTTAAGATTAAGGGCCGCTAGTATAAGGTTACTTAAATTTATTTAAGAAACACAAAACACATTTAACACCCTTAAATACAATTAGTGTCTTGCACAACGCAAACTTTGTAGCTAAATATGTTTAAAGAACTGTCAATATGTTTTGTGTAAAACGTATGTAGGCAGTTTAATATGATTAACCAATTTTATTCAGAGGCGATCGTTATGCAAGCGGCCCTAACAGTTGAAGTTTCTTTTGTCTAGTACACGTATTATACCAGAGAGCCTAAAACGGTCAACTTTGGAGAATCGCTTAGTGAAATTCACACGTGTCTACATACGTATACAGGTAATTGTAAGACATAGCTTAGTCCACTTTATGTTGAAACTTGTCATATTAATATGAATCTGCGAAAACGATCTCTTTAGGCTCTCTGTATATTGTATACATTAAAAAATCTAGACTGGTAAATATCAATGCGATTAGTAAGATAGGATGTTAAAAACCTGCGTTTAATTTCAATAACATGGATTTAAAGCACATGCCATAACTCAGGTTGGAAAAATGACGTTGGAAAAATTGCAATAAGAAGGTAATCCACCGATTAACAATATGTCCGCCACACTTGTCCAAGACAGTTTGGCTGGCCGGTTTGAAATATCGGTTATTTCGATGTGCAAGCTTCACCACGAAGTTTTCCTTCATCGTCAGAACTTGGCAATTGTAACAATATTCATACTAATGCCAACTTTCTACATGTTGTCTATTCACTTGCCTTACTACAGATTAAAATGTGTTATAAACTCCATAAAGTACCTACAGTCAATTTTCTACTAATGATAAGGTAATAGAATGCATAGTAAGATGTAAAATAATAAATCAGACAACTCGTTTACTGTTGTCAGCTTCCTAGTTAGTGTTCAAACTTACGTTATTTGAGCCGCAAGTGCATTAGCTACTGAGCCACCGTTGCTTTCTGCTTAATTAAGATGAATAAATACGTATAAAGTCAGAGATTTTCCCAGAACGCTACAATATGGGGCTCTTCAAAAAGGGCATAAACATATTGATAAGGTCTCAACGAGGTAGGCAATGCATCGGCTCCCTTAGTGTTGCAGATGTCCATGGGCGACGGTAGCCACTTGCCATCAAGTGGACCCGTCTACCAGTTTGCCTATAAGCAAACATTAAAAAAAAGAGATGTAAGCCAAGTTCGTAGCAAATTAGGACCCATTGTCTCTACCTAACCTTATAGAAAATATGCGTAATAATATGATTTTATGTACATACATATAATTTTATATGACCCACTGGTATGTTTCATAATTAGCAAAGTCAAATGTTTTGCAATCACCCTTAGAAAGCTTAAATTGACTCGTAAATTTTATGTAGATACTTAATACTTTACACTAATATTCTTGTATTTTCATACAGATTATTAATTACAAAAAGAGAGTTAAATTTCTCTAATTATCTTATACACGCCCGCCACTTGTTCGTGCGGGAATTGGACTTTAACTTTACTTGGACTTTTGTGGAGAACAATAAAGTAAGTAAATGACTACTACAATGCTGTGTGTTTATAAAATCCAATGTGGGTAAATGAAACTATTACGTATACAGAATGGCCGGAGCAGTGTTGTTAAAAAGAAAATATAGTTAGTTTAACTTGAATTACTAAATATTAAATCTAGTTTAAAATTGAAAATACCGAGAAATATGAACATGTAAACATAAACTAAGAATAAACTATGGCGTCATCCAAAGCCCGCGAAAATAGTGACGTTTAAACAGCTCCAACTTACGAGAGACTTATTTTTTTTTATTAATTTGAATATTCCAACAGTATTTCTGTTTTTTACTATGCTAAAATGATGTAAGCAATGAGTTAAAAATAATATAAAAAAACATGCATATTCCCCATTGTAACTGGGTAACTGTATGTAAATGACCTTTAGAAAAAGACTTCAACGCGCTCCGATTTCGATTTTTATGTTCACTGTCCTTTGCAGTGTTCCGAATACTTCTCAAATAAATATAACAAAGTTATAAATAATATTTTCTTAAGTTTTCACGACTTGTGTACATAATAAAACTACGTTTTAACGGTTTTAAGTGCGATAATTTATTTGATTTTTATTATTCCGACGTTTCGGCCACTTTTCAGTGGCCGTGATCACGGAGGACAAAGATGTCAAGTGTCAATGAGTATTGTTAAAGTTTTATTTAACCTACCGCCAACTTGTTCATTTTAATTATTTAGTTTTAATTTGGTTTATGGTTATTATTTACTCTATGAGAGCCTAATCTAATTTACCACCGCTTCGCAACATGTTGTGGCTTGAAGAGAAGAAGCGGCGCAAGAAACTCTTCAGTAAAACATGCCTAGCTCTGATAATTTTATATAACATTAAAATGGGTGAAAGGAAAAATAAAAAAAAATATCAACCAAGTTAGTTTGTGTTCCGTTGCACGCAGAAAAAGCTCGCAGTGTTTTGAGGTCTGGCAGTTGGTTTTTGCTAGGTTTGGGTCTTAATAGTTTTGATAATCGGATCCAAACTAAATCCAAACTGACAAACAGATAAACAAACAGACAAGACAAATTAAACAATTGCATCGTGTTCTCCATTATTTATTTAGTCTTTTCCAGTTGTTTTTTTTTAACTAACTTTAATGTACAGACACGGCGTGTTTAGAATTTTATAATATTGTTACGACTTAGTCAAAATTCCACGAAGCACAACAACAAATGCGAATGAACACCTGCGGTCATAAACCCCAAGTTTTATTACTGCCCCCATTTGCACTTCTTTTGTTTTCTCTGTGTTTAATATTTGTAATTAGAAAAGCCGCCCATTGTGTATTGTAATCTGTTCTGGTAGGCAGTGGCCAGGTGTGATTCCGGGAAATCGGGTGCGCGCGATGAGGTAGACATATTGCACCGTGCAGTATAAAACAATGCCCGAACGGAGGGGTGGGGCAGTCAAGCGAGGATTACGATACGAGCAAGACGTACATTCGATAAGCGATATAGTGACGGACTTTGTGCGTGTTATTTAATTGTGCATTACATAAGGACTTATTGCATCCAGTTATATTTGTACCTATTATACGTGTTTATATAGTTCTAATAAATTCTATAGTAATTCCAACGGCATTTTAATTCGAGTCCCGCAATCGAAACAATATTATAGATTATTAGAGCAAGGCATGTTATTGAAGAGTTTCCTGCGCCGCTTCTTCTATTCAAGCCACAACATGTTGCGAAGCGGTGGTAAATTAGATTAGGCTCTCATAGAGTAAATAATAACCATAAACAAAATTAAAACTAAATAATTAAAATGAACAAGTTGGCGGTAGGCTAAATAAAACTTTAACAGTACTCATTGAGACTTGACATCTTTGTCTTCCGGGATCACGGCCACTGAAAAGTGGCCGAAACGTCGGAATAATAGAAATCAAATAAATTACCGCGCTCAAAACCGTTAAAACGTAGTTTTATTAAAGTTATAAATATTAAATCATTAAATAAATCTCAAAACCTATCATTATGTTGATAACACTATTTAATATTAATCAATATATAGAGGTTTATAGAGTAATTAATTCCCGGTAAAAATTAGATCGATATTTTATAGAAATGCTAATATAATTTACTAAAAGGTCATTCATATCTTGTAAAGTCTCCTATCTTGATACTTGTGTGAGAATTTTATAAAATGTAGAAATTATGTATTCCGTCGTCCTTATATATTAGTATAAAACGGCTTAATTGATTTCATAAATAGCATGCCGGATAAAAATTAGGTGTCTCTCTGGTCCCCTAAATTACTCGAACATTTGAATCACATTAATCAAATATCAAGCTCGTGGTGGACGTTAAATCAAAAAACTTGCTTTTTATCTATTTATGCTCATCATAACTTTAAATTACCTTGTTTTAGATTTTTCAAATCATTTCATCTATACTATAATAAATCTGTAAATGGTTCAAGGTTGTACATGGTGTTTAAAAATGTGAAAAAAGTCAGGGGGCTAATTCGGACCAGCAGATTCCGAAAATACAATTTTTAGAATTTTTGTCTGTCTGTCTGTTAGAGCATCACGTCTAAACTACTGAACGGGTTTAAATGAAACCACACATAAAGCTAGCTTATATCTCGTAACATAGGATACTTATATCCGGATAAATAACGTTTTTTTTTCGTAGGATAGACGAAAATAGCGAAAAAGATGGCGATGCGATCGCATCTTTTTTAGAAACTACTGAACGTATATAAATGAAACTCGACATGGGCTTATAACCTGAGTTAATACTTAGGATACATTTTATTCCGATAAATGACATTGATTCCTTAGAATAGACGGATTAGCAAAATAGATGGCGCTGCAATCGCGTTTTTTCAATTCACTAACAAATACCTACGTTGTCATATCTCATTCATTGTATTACTTCAAATCAGTTTGGCTTCGACTTGCCGCTATGTTTTGCTAGGCAGTTGTGTAGACTACAGTATATGGACTTAGTTTCTTTGTGATTATTATATGTAAAAGACCGAATTAAGTTTTAGCTACTGCCTAGGGTTTGATACGCTGCGCAGCCGCGGAGCAAACTGTAGTAATTAATAATACAAATGATCGAACATTTTAATAAAATACATTTTTTTTGGTTATACGTAAAACTGACTGAATTTCCTAATGATTTTTATTTATTAATAAGTGCTGAGCTCGGGCCTCCCATTTACGTCACACTTGTCCAAGGCGAATTAGCGGGTTTGACTTATTCATTATTTCGACGTGCAGGTTTCATCGCGATCTTTTACTTCACCGTTAGCACTTGTTAATTGTATCAATATGCACGTTATGTCCGAAAACTGTCAAGTGATGCAAGCCTTTATTTTTTATTTAATTAACTTTTTGAGTTTTTTGAATTAAATATGTCATAAATGGTTTTTCTTGGAAAAATCTTTCAAGAGTCTGACAATTCACGAATTTTGGGGCATTCTGCAAACTTCACTAATATTTTTCCTTGGCTAGGGAACCATAAAACAGTTTTTAATTGAAAATATACCATATCTTAAACACTACTCATTGAATGTTGTTTGTTTAATTTCGTTACAAATATTTTTGAAGTTTTAAAATCTCAATAAAAGGGATGCGGACATGTAACAATTAATTTCTAAAATATATAAATGAAAAGACTTTGAAATAACATTTTATCATCAAACTTTTAAAATATCACTACAGAAATAATTTTAATTACTTTTCAAACAAGAATAAATCCACTATTTGACTCCTACTTGTACCTACTCATGACGTTACAAGCCGGTAGGCTCGTACAAAATCTATGGGACTGTGACGTTTTGTAAGTTTATAAAAAGAATCGGAGTTGATTTGAATGTCTGCTGCCCTATTTTCAGAATGTTCCTCATCATAGTTCGAAAGATAAAGAGGGATAAAATTTTCATGACTTAGAGAACTAATACCTCGTCACCAATTGACTTTAAAAAAGCCATTAACCATTCTAAGATTAAAATAACTTTCCTTAACCCTCAACCCGCCATACACATAGGGCGAGCACTCCAAATTTTTAATATTTTCGTGGTTTTAGTACACTGATACCGTCATATTGAACATCATCGATATATGTCGAGTAGTTTCTGAAAAAATTACTGTCATAAAATACGAAAACATAAGTATCATTTTTACCAAAGCGGGTGCTTATCCTTAAAGAAATATGTTAAGGCACTATTTTCACAGCACTAGTTGCGCGTCACCACTAACCGCGAGGAAAAATAATTCTATCGGATTTTGAGACGGAGTTCATTTTCCTCCCTGCAAATAGTTATTATTTTATCCTTCTGCCTTGGGAATAAATGTGTCGTATTTATTCCCGTATTATGAATTTTTGTTTATCTCCGATTAATTTTACTTCCTGCAAACAGTTATTATTGTATTCTTCTGCCTTAAAATAAATGAGTTGTATTTATTCACGTATTCTGGATTTGTGTTTATCTCCTACCGACGACCCGATGATGCTGCATCCTCCACAAGTATTTGAATTTTTTAATATTAAACGAAAATTCTTACTTGAATCTCCTATTTATATATATAAAGCCATGAACAAGACATAAATGAACTCACTTTCTTATTGTCACATTAGTTAAAAATGTCTATGTAAAGTATACATTTCAAAAGTATAGAAAACATGTTACTGTATTGAGGGTCTGATGTCTGCTAGGCCATTACGCACAGCGTGCATTATTCGCCCGCTTAAAACAAATACAGTTAAAAAATGCTTATAATAGAGCTACAATGATTAATGATATATTTAACAACTTTAGCTGTAATGCTTAAGCGCGTGCTCTGCATTGTTGGCCTGTCGTCATGAGTCATGACTTTCCTCCGTTGTCTCTTTCAGCGTCATCGGCCGACCGGTGCGCCGCGTGTGACTTGTATGACGCAATGGTTTTACGCGACTTTGTGGCTGCAACTTGCACGTTGCAAGTTGCAACAAATATGCATTATGTATACGGCGAATAGATTTTTATTTTTATTGCTTGTATCAGGTGGTGTTTTAGTTGAGTATCAAAAAACTGGTAATCAAATTTGTACATATAAAAGCTATAAAATCTCAAATTTAAATTATAAGAATATATTATCACTTGAACGAGTCAAGCTTCCACAGCGCTGCAGCAATATGTCGTTTTATTTTAAAATATTAACTTCATATGACTTAGTAGTCATGCTGGAATCATTATCTCGATTACAGTTCTTAGGACCGGCTTGATCGGTGTGATGCCACGCAAACACAGAATATCGGCGTGAAACGGTTAACTTAAACTAAACGTGTTTCGTGCGATGAGTGAGAGTTCGGATTGCCCACTTCCCCCTGCCCATATCCAATCTTGTCTACCCCAAACCCTATTCAATCCTCTTTACCCCATCCTAAAAGCGGCAACGCGTTGGCTTCGCCCCTGGTGTTGAAAACGCCTATAGGCAACGGTAACCACTTTCCATGAGCTGGCCCATGCATGGGCCGTCTGTCTGTTTGCCAACTTAGCAATTAAAAAAATATGGGATAGGCCCATAAATATACACCACGCTCAGAGGGCTATGTAGCGTGAAATATTGTTTTTTTATTAAGGACAGAATCAGAAATGAGAAAATCCCTAAGAAAATCACGGTAACCGACATAGCTCCAAACATTAGTAAATTGAAGTGGAAGTGGTTGGTCACGTCTACTACAGAAGTGACGGCCGTTGGAGAATATGTCCTGGAGTAGTAAAAACTGCCGACCTACGTTAGCTAGCCGGCAGGGATTAGATGCGGAAAACGGGGGACCGGGATATGAGGCGCAGACTTATTAAGGCCTTAGACCATCAGTCCACAACAAAAAGCCGTGGTAGGGTGATGGTTGGCGCACGCGTCCCACACTCAAAGGGTTAGAATCCTAGCCTGAACGCATGCACCTCTTAGGGAGTTTTTCGACCTAATGTGTATATTGTAAACAATTACCATGTGCTAACAACGGTGAAGTAAAACATCGTGATGAAACTTGCACATCGAGATAACCGATGAGATAAATTAGCCAAACCGCCTTGTACAAGCATAGCGGGTATACTGTCCGTTCCCCTATAGTAGGAGGCCCGAGCCCAGCAGTGTGACATTTATGGGCTGTTAATATTATTATTATTATTCACTTATTCTCAAATTTTTTACATTTTTAAAAAATACATAGACATTTTTTTTATAAAAAAAATAGATAGAATTATTCTTTTAATATATCAAAAATAAACACATATTCAATAAAAAAAATATAAAATTTTGTAGCTCACCGCCAGCGGGGCCTGGAGTCCAAACTACCGGTGGTTAGGGCTCCAGAGACAGGAACCTCCTCACAATTCGTGCCGTGTCCAAGAGTGCTGCCTTCTGTATCTGGCCCTTCACCCAGCTTCCCAGCGAAAGTCTCTCTAGATGACGGTCGAGGCTTTTCGCTATAAGACCATTGACGGTGACAACTATCGGCCCAATGCTCGTTGACTCCAGACGCCACATAGCGGTAACCTCGTGAGCAAGATCTAAGTATTTACTTAGTTTTTCTTTTTCTTTCTTCACGAGGTTATCGTCATGCGGGATACTGATGTCAACGAGTATTGCTCGTCGCGCAGATCGATCTATTATCACGATATCAGGCTTATTGGCTACAATAGTACTGTCCGTGATAACTGATCGATCCCAGTAGAGCGTGGCACGACTGTTTTCAAGAACTGGCTCCGGCGAGTACTGGTAATAAGGCACCTCCGTTTCCACAAGACCGTATCGAAGGGCAAGTTGCTGGTGGATAATCCTGGCTACGAGGTTATGTCTGTGCATGTACTCGCCGTTACAAAGATATGAACAGCCGGAAACAATATGCCTGAGGGGTTCACCTAGGCGATGACATGCCCGACAGATGTCTAAGGTGCCATCCTTTAGGATATATTTCCGGTAGTTATTCGTCTTAATAACTTCGTCCATAATTGCAAAGACAAAACCTTCGGTTTCTCCAAAGAGGTTACCGAACCGTAGCCAGTTTACCGACGCTGACAGGTCTATATCGGACCCTGTTAAGGCCCGATAAAACCTGCCATACAGCTCCTTGCTCTTCCATACATTGATGCGGTCGGAGGAGCTAAGTACTGCCAGGTTGCACCAATTCTCTTTAGCCAACGAGAGCGTGGTAAGACCTTTGTCTACTGCCACAACATCTTTATGCAAGCCCACGTTCGTCTTAAGGGAATATGCCCTGAGATTGTTCACCTCGCGATTGTGCAGATCCTTGGCATTTAGAAAGCCTCGACCCCCACTTATTATAATTATTATTAGACCAGCAGTAGACATTGATAGGCTAAAGATGAAGCAGATAAACGTGCATACTGTCCATCTGGTGAAAAGTGTCTTAAGAACGTTTGCACAAGTAATTAGATGGCTTGCGAATCGAACCATCTAGCTTCAATGTTGAATAGCTTATATGGCTATTCTTTTCTGATTTTTGTCGTCTATTCACCATATTGTTACAAGATACTGGTGAAGAAGTACATCTTGAGAGCTCACCTCAGCATCAGTGGCATTTAAAACCCATCAGTCGGTCTTTAAGTACGTCTGGTAAGCGATAAAATTTCTATTTCGAGAATAGAGAAGTTTCAGCTTTGGAGTTATTATTAAAACATAATTATTGAGCAGAAATTATATACGACATGCAGTGCATAGCCGCGGCCGCACCTCTGTAATTTACCTAGCAAGTCCATTGACAGTGGCGTGAGAGTCACATCAAACAAATCGTGAGGTGTACATAATAGCCCCAGTTGTTTTTATTTAAAACAACTATGAGCAATCATGCTGATTTGATGTTATTTCAGACTTTCTTTTTCAGCATCAGACATGTTATTAAAGTAACCGCAATGCTGACAGCATACTTATCATTACATTTTGGCCAGTCGTCTTTCATCCAAATATTTATATAATTAGCGATCCTTTTACACACATAAACGTCATGGTAGTTTAGTAGTTAGCGTGAATCAATACATTCCTTTACAATCATTTTATAACATATACTTAAATTCTGCTAACAAGACAATAAGACCATTTCCTTGGGCCAGCAACGCCAATAGAGTGTAAAGGCTAAGATTCCGAAGAACCTGCAGACATTACCAAATCAATAACAGATAGGATAACTACTTAAAGTAATTTTTGTATTTATGTTTTGAAGTGAAACTTCTATGTAGACGGGGATTAGGATTTTTTCTGTCACGAAAAAGCGTTACGGCCGCGTGGAGAGGCAGCATAATTTTAGAGTAGTTTTTTTGGTTTCGGATCGAATTCAGTTTTTTTGTTTGATAAAATAAAATATGTTTAAATAAAAAATGCATTCATTAAAATGTACCTACCCTAACCAAATCATAATTTGCAGTAAACCTGCGAAAAATCGAAATATGTGCTGGGACACATGGTAGAAGAGAAACTTCAACGGACAAGTGGAAAAACGAACCGCAATGAACAAGTGGAAAAATGAATGACAACGGATAAGTGGAAAAACGAATCGCAACGGACAAATGGAAAAACGAATGGCAATGGAAAAACGAATCGCAACGTACAAGTGGAAAAATGAATAGCAACGGATAAGTGAAAAAACGAATGGCAACGGACAAGTGGCAAAACGAATGGCAACAAAATTTTAACTTAAAGTTTTACGGGAAGGTTTTCAAATTGGACAAGTATATTAACAATCTGCCCGTAAAACTTCAAGTCAAAATTTTGTTGTAATTCGTTTTGCCAGTTGTCCGTTGCCATTCGTTTTTTCACTTATCCGTTGCCATTCATTTTTCCACTTGTACGTTGCGATTCGTTTTTCCACTTGTCCGTTGAAGTTTCACTTCTACTATGTGTCCCAGCACACGTTTCGATTTTTTGATTACACGAGGTCAGCAGACAGGCAAACGGTCCACCCCATGGTAAGCGGTTACCAACGCCTATGGACATTTGCAACACCAAAGGCGTTACAAATGCGTTACTGCTCTCTTTAGGGAGTCTGGAACCTGGCCACTAAGGCCGTAACACAACTTAAGGTTCTTATGGCGGCATACTCTAGACCAGGGGTGATAGCTATCCAGTCGGGCAGATATCCTACCACCTGGCTGTGTGTTGTTTTGTCGCCTCTTACGACAGGGCGCCCGGCCGCTGAAAATTGTATTCTTTCTCCGTTCCTGTACGAAACTATTAAGTCATTTGCTAAAAATAAAAAGTATCTCTCTTTAAATATGCGAGTTCACTGATTTTGCCTCGTGTCTCAAACTCAAAGGACGCGTGTCGAATCCTGACCGGAAAGCATGCACCACTTAGGCGGCTTTCTGATCTAGTGTGTATATTGTTACAATTACCTGTAACGAAACCTGCACAACGAGATAACCGATGTGTTAAACCTGTCAACACGCCTGGACAAGCGGGGCGGGTATATGGTCCATTCCCCTATAAACGTGAGGCCCGAGCCCAGCAGTGAAATAAAAGGTGTAATCATATACGTATATAGCATCTTCTAATATACTATTGATTTAAATAGTATTTAAACTATGACCGAACAAAATAAACACGCAGGATATATTAAACGTTTCTCACGGCAGTTGATAGACAAATCCGAAAACCAATATTTGCATAAGTATAAACGCGTATGTATTTGTGTACGAGTCTTTATGTCGTTTGCTAATCCAAAATAATTTGCTACTGTTTTACTGTAGTGGATATTTGTATCTATTATGGATACCAATATAAATATATGATAATGTTTTTTGTTAAATGTTTTTTATGTTTTTTTGGTTCTTCTTCACGGCTTGGGGATTGAAATGATTACTATAAAAGCGGATACGTGTGTACTTTTAGTAACGTATAAGAAAATAGGATGGACACTATTTCCTTTTATTCCAAAAATGAAAATAGTTTCCATAGGATAAGAATACGAAAGACACATGAACAAAATCGCAGGAATCCCTCTACGAATTGATAATTATGTAATACATGCCGAATATGAATAATGCATACAATATTGTATGCATTATTCATATTCAGCTACTTATATTAAATCTAATAATCGTATATTTTAGAATGAGACTAAATGATATTTTTTTTCGTCTACGTTTAAAATAACAAAGTTTCATTATAATAGCTTTCGAAACCGAACAAAAGCTAGAGAATAATAGTTGTACAGTATGTCGAGTGATCATTTTGGCGTGATAATAGAGCAAAATAAGGCGTGGGCGCAACCGCGTTGCCTGCGCGAACCGGATCTAAGCTCGAGATAAATCATGCCGCGAGAACCTCGCCCCCCTCAACCCGCGTCAGTCCCACGCCAATGATCCCTCTTCGGATTTCATATACATCTTCGCAATCAATACTTCTTCTAATACACCGAAAGGATTACCCTCAGCTTCAATTGAGTGGTCTTTCCTCAGTGGTGTTTAAAGCAGTTAATAAGCGCCCTACTATTGGATTCAGGACTCGAGTTCAGAAGAACGGTTTATATATCCGTGAAGCTGGTCCGAGACTGGTGAGATTGACATGTTTCATATATCGCTAACTTCAACTGTATTGTTTACGATGTTTGTGTCACCGACCGCACGTGGTTATTGTAACAATAAACATTGTTTACATGATGTATGTACTCTCGTCAGACTAGAATTCTTCACATACTTGATACAAAAGTGTTTTAGAAGATCAACCACCACTATTTTCTTGAAAGGTGTAACTGGTGGGAGATTTTGCATAGTTTGCAATAAGATGAACACAAGATTTGATTCATTTTGATTTTCTAAAAAATGTCATATAGGTAGTATCTATTATACAACTTATTATATATATTATACAACTCTAAAGATGCCGTGTCCGTAAATTAAAGCTATTTTTAAAAAAACAACTGCAATAGACTATGTAAATGATGGCGATGATGCAATTTTTTTAGATATTTTGTCTGTTTGTTCGGGATTCACGTAAAAACCACCGAGCAGATTTCAGTACGGTTTTTGCTGATCGACAACTAATTCTTAGACTTACACTGTGCGCTACTTTTTATCCTGAGGCTCCCGCGGGAATTTCTCCGAGATATATTTAAAATGACCAGATAAAAAAAATCGAATTCCAATGTGAATTTTTCACTCAATGATAGCAAATTTTACGTAATAAAATGTATGACTTTTTATACCGAGAATCCCGCGCGAATTTTCTCGGGAGCGGTTTGAAGTTGTTCGGGTGCATATAAATTAGCTTATCCCAACACAGTTTTCACTAAAATGATAGGTTTACATTTTTTTAAATACTGTGGTACTTTGTGTCCGGGGAAACCCGTGGGAATTTCAAGTCAAGCGTGGTCGAAGTTGCAGGCATATCCTAATGTATACATACATACAAGGCTCAAAAAACAAGACCTTTTTATTGCGAAGCAGACAAACAGGCAGACGGCTCACGTAATGAAAAGTGGTTATCGTCGCTTATAGACATCTGCAACACCATATGTGAAACTAACGCGTTGCCAGCCTTTAAGACAGGAAAGAAAATATGGGATACGAAAGATAGAGATTTTCATGTTTTTGGATTCCATAACTATTTTGGCAAAAACGGAACCGTTTTAAAATCGTCTGTCCCTATGTCGGTCTGTTTTGGATATCAGTCATATTTCTAAAAATCTACTGAGTTTCTATATGATAAAATTTGGCAGCCAGGTGTATTCTATATGCCTACATAATGTAGTAACATTGCGAAAAACTAGGAATTAGGAATTGTCGCGATACATGCGATATTTTTAAACAGGACTTCAAAAATCAAAATAAAGTCTCATATTGTAAGTGACGTTTATGTTTAATAGTAGGGAGATACTCGCTTTCGAAGTTGTAGGGCTCACCTTATCCTTGAATTGCTGAACTGTGTTAAAAAAATCTAAAAAAAATAAATTGACATAAATTAACAATACGCTTAAAGGACAGGTTTGAACAAGACCCATTGAGTAGTTTTTGAGATATGGAGTATTTACGATTAAAGGGGTTTGGGGGTTCTGTAGCCAAATGACAGAAATGTAGACGGTACTCACATCTATGGAACTCTTTATGGTGCTTGAAGTGCCAAGAACTTTCCTGATTTTTTGTTAATAAAGATACTCCAATTTTTCAAATGTTAGTATTACGATTTTAGCGACAAAGCGACATCACATATAAATTAAAATGTGTAATTAAAGCACTCAAATATAAATATTAAATAGCACTTTTATTTTAGTGAAACTACACTTACATAGTGCATGCGATATAATTATATATGTAGTGTCCATCACACGTGTAAAGAATTTTGTTTTTTTTCATTATATAGTTAAATGTTCAATCAAATATATGAAAGAAAGAAAGAAAAAAATATATTTTATTTAGGACAAGAACTAAGTTAAAATAAATAGACAAAGAAACAATATAAGTCCTAAATTGGACCCAGTCTCGGCATAATGCTAGCCCACAAGGACTACGCTGTTCTTCCGTCTGGGAGGGACCATAAAGTGAAGTCACGGTGGACAATACAACACACATAACAACAACAATATATACAGCATAATGCAGTTTGATAAATGTAAATGAATTGCAGACTAAATATATATATATATATATATATATATATATATATATATATATATATAATAAAGCAATAATTTCAATAACACATACATATGTAAAATAATTGTAGTAACACACACAACGAAACAATATGTATCTATATGGACAAGTGAGGTTATTTTTCTTATTTGTATTATGACAACATAGGATACTTTTATCTTGGCAAATGAAATCAGTTCCATAGGATACGAATTTAAAGTTTAAATGAAAGTTGTTTACATATTGATACTTTCAATAACGGGAATAAAAGGTGAGACTTATCGCGAAAAACGCGATGATTTTCACCTAACGCACATCTGATGTTTACGCAATGAAAGTCCCGTTGTAATCATTTGCATAATAATTTTACATTAATGCTTACATCTGCCTGATCACTAGTTGTCGCTAGTATCAATTCTTTATATTTTTTTTCCATCTATGGAAATGAAAATTGTTTATTTAGTTCTGATAATACTGTTTAAATATGAAATTTATAAGAACCTTTTTGCTATATATTTATATTACAACTCTTAATTTTCCACTATTTTGATCTAAAAATATATTTTGTTTAACAAAATGTTAAAAACGGAGAACAAAATCACCGGGGCTATAAAAGATTTAGAAATTATTCATACTAAAGTTTTTGACTAGGCTTAATAGCTTAAAAAGTGAAATCGAAGCGAGTGCAGCGGCCGGTGCGGCGCGGCCTGCCTGGAAAAACAATATTGGGAATGATAATTCCCAATATTGTTATATTTATATTATTTTTCCATGTTCTATGTTTATAATAAAGCAAAGCTATCGTTAACATAATATAAAAAGTTGTTTACAATTGATTACAGATTATTTAATTTTAATAAAATTAAATATATCGATGACTTTTGTATACTGGCAACGGAAATATTAACATGCAGTGAATAATCTTATGACTATACATCTTGAGAATTACAGAACAAAACATGTTGTATTACGGAATAGAACATTCTTCATAGTCTAACAATCAAGTGAAACTACAAAGTCGTTGTTTTGCCTTAGATAATTAGTTTTTAGCTATGTGTTGCGGCCAGTTTAGATATACACAGATGCACGATATGTACATTGCCGCGATATACAGTGGCAATTTGCGGACAGAGACACCGTGACCATAGAATAAGTAACAGAATGTTCGTTTAGCAGAAAGTTTACAAATGCATAAATTAAGAGGTAAATTTTTAGCTTAACTTTAACTTAACCTTTTTTCATCTCTCCGATGGTTCCTGCCTTGCCGGAATTGTTTTGAATTGTACTTTTCATTTATTTTTACATTTTGTTATATTGCATATGTATGTGTATATGTATTATATTTTGTTTTAATTCTGTTTTTAGGGGGTTTTTATCCACACGGATACGTCAACCAAATCGTATCCTAATCTCACCTTAAAGAATATTGCAAAAATGAGTACTCTAATGAAGGATTCTAATTAAATCTCCCAGTCATCGGGATCAGATGTGGGATCAGACATAATTGTTTTATTATACCTACTATATCAATCTTATTTCTAATATAGTTTGTGTCTTTAGGTGCGCTGAGCACTTTATTTTGTGTATATTGAATGAGACTGAGGCGTCACACTTGGCTGTAACATTCGTTCGGGCAAAGTCAGCTCGAGTTGATTAAGGGAGCGAGAGAGTGACATAGCGAACGCCTTTAACAGCCTCCCTCACGAGACGATCAGGGAGGGGCTTCGTGCACACGGAGTTCCCCCGTACCTCACGAGGCTGTTGGGCGCGTACCTCCAGGACAGGTACATCCTTTGGGAGGGCGGCGAGTCCGAGAATCGCGCGATAGGTCGGCGACGCGTCGCGTGCGGCGTCCCACAGGGATCGGTCCTCGGGCCGGTTCTTTGGAACGTCGGTTATGACTGGATCCTTCGGGTTCCGGTCCTGCCCGGAATAGGGCTAATCTGCTTTGCGGATGACACCCTACTCACGGCACGCGCTGCGTCATTCGCGGAATCCGTGGACCTCGCCAACGCCGGGTTGGCGATCATGGTCCGAAGAATAGGTAGGCTGGGCTTGAAGGTCTCCCCCGCGAAAACGGAGGCCATCATGTTCCATAGGCGGTTTCGTAATCCCTCCGCGGACTTGTCCGTTACAGTCCAAGGGGTGGACATTCGTGTAGGCCCCCAGATGAAATATCTGGGGCTAATTCTCGATGGGAAATGGCTGTTTAAAGCGCACTTTGAGCAGCTAGTTCCCAAGCTCGTGAGGTCCGCAGGCGCCCTCTCTCGGCTTCTTCCCAACGTGGGGGGACCGGGGGGGACGACTAGGAAACTCTACATGGGCATCCTTAGGAGTATGGCCCTGTACGGTGCACCCGTATGGTCCACTGCACTTCACCGCCACAACAGGACCTTGTTGTGCCGCGCACAACGGGTCCTGGTGGTGAGGACCATCCGAGGATACCGTACAGTGTCGTGGACGGCGTCGACACTCTTGGCAGGCGATCCGCCCTGGCCTCTCCAGGCGGACGTGATAGCCAAAGTTCGGCGCTCCCGACAGGATGCCCTCGCCCGTGGCCTGGTCTATGGCCAGGCCGAACTCCAGGTGATCAGGACGCGGGAAACCACGGCCATGATCCAAGCTTGGTCAGTAGAGTTGGAAAACCCTGGTGCTGGCATTGACACGGTGGAAGCGGTTCGACCGCAGCTGTTGCGATGGCTCTCGCGGAAACGTGGGACCCTGACCTTCAGAATGACACAGATACTTAACGGGCACGGTTGCTTCGATAAGTATCTGTGTCAGATTGCGGGCTGCTTGCCTTCACCCCAATGCCGCCAATGTGGCGCGCTAGACACGGCGTTACACACGCTAGTCGAGTGCGCAGCATGGGCACCTCAGAGGTTTAAACTCGACACACTTGTAGGACCGATCGAATCGCTGGGCGATCTGGTGCAAGCCATGCTGCACAGCGACGATTGGTGGGTGGGTGCGGCCAATTTCTGCGAGACGGTGGTGTCTCATAAGGAGGCCGCGGAACGAGATAGGGAGAGAGATGGTAGTGCGCATGCGTCTCGCGGGCGCCGACGTCAGTCGGGAGCCCGGAGGCTCAGGTATGCGCATGACCTCCCTCCCTGAAATACCGCTGCAGGGGCCCTCTAGCATCTAGGGAGCAGAGGAGTCTTCACCCCTGTTGATGAAGTGAGTTTGCCTCTCCCGGGGCATTCTCAAGCACTTGTGCGCTAAGATCGGTGTGGGCGTAACTACGTTCTGTATCTCACGCCTTTCCTGTCATAAGCGCGGGGCACATGGGAGGAGGGTGATTTTAATGGGGTATTGATTAGTCGAGTCTCCACACAAGCGGGTTGATTATTGTTTGGATTGCCTCAGTGGGAAGCCTCCATGATCAACAACGGTCTAATCCCTAGAAAAGGACCCGGTATGTGCGAAATGCATTTCCCCCGCCTTAAAAAAAAAAAAAGGGAGCGAGAGGGTCAACGCGTCACTGCTATACCCACTCGGGGAGCGTTACTCACCTTGATGAAGTTTTTACTTCTGTCGTGTGGTCGCACATACCGATTTTTTTTTACTATTTTTATAGAGCAAATCTTCTGTCATTTATTTTGTGGCTCGAATGAGCATGCCGCGGTGGCCGCATCGCGTCGCCCGCGTGACGGCGCGGCAATCGCCGCCCGCGCCGCGCCGCACCGGCCACTGCACTCGCTTCGATTTCACTTTTATTAGCAATCCACTTAATTGGATACCACTGTTGCGGTTTTATTCATTTTGCAGATTCATCTGGGACGCAATTCATTATTCTAATCAACATATTTTTGAAACTCAACTTTATTATCGTTTCTGTCTGACATTACCAACAAAAACCAATAATTCACACTAATGCAAGTTAAAAGACAGTATATTTATTTGATTTTAACTTTTTCAATGGCTTGTAGATAAATTTGTGACTATTTTAAAACAGTTACTATTTGAATCCGGTTTTTTCAACCGGAAAACGAAATAATTCCCGTGGGTCCTTAAGCCGAATTTTACGGAGTTAAAGTCTTCAGAACGCCCTAATAAAGTCAACTCATTTACATTATACAGATAAACAGAAGTTTTCGGTTACAAAGCAGCAACGCAGTGGCTGTGTTGGTAAATACAATAAATGTATTTAATAATGTAAGTTCCACAACAAATACTTCGATTTAATCGTTAATACCGAAGGTCAGTCGAACTACTGGAAAAGTACGCCACGAATTAAATTTTAATTTATACCTAAAACAGCACTCGTAATCCCACGCTCCACAGCACGATTAAATGACATTAATTTAGTTTTTGTTCTGCGCTGCAGGTCTGGTGAAACATTGATACATGACTTAGCTTGTGCTGTCTACTATTGTGAGCACATTTATGTTATGTAAATTACTTAATTATATTAGTCACGGTGGCTTATCATACATATTACTCTAGATTTCTTCTGTAGCAATAAAAGATCATAAAATATATTTCAATACTCTAGCCCAAAAGACTGTGTTACCTTGACCGATCATTATACTAAATCCTTGTCAGAGGTATTGACAAGCCCCTCTAATCGGTACAAAAATCAGTCAAACTTTCAAATGCTCTTTACTTCGGACTATGACTCCAGGACTCTGCGATCTATATACGTCACAACAGTAAACAGCGCAATTGTAAATAAAACTAAATGTACAAATAATATAGGTTTAAAATCGAAATGCGAAAAAAATACGAATAACAATGATCCCCATTCAATGTCGCTAGTCAATATCGTTCGCAAAAGGGCACGTTCTCGTGTTAGATTCCAACGCTCATGTTTTATGTCGGCCAAAATATAAGCTAGCCGTCTTGACGTCTCACGAGAAAATGAGACGTCAAGAATTTGGGAACGTTTTAATTAAAGTATATAAATATATATCGCTGACAACATCGTCGTCTTTGCAGAGACATTGGAGGAACTTGCCGACATGCTGAACAGCCTAAATGAATCCTCCCGAAAAGACAGTCTTCATATGAAATTGGACAACACGACTGTCCTGTTCAACGAACATGTCGTGTCGAGACCGGTAAACGTTGAGGGTTCCACTCTTGGGGTTTTGACGGAATATGTCTACCTTGGACAAGAAATCCAGATGAGTAGGTATTACTTCTAGGATACCTCCTAGAAGTAATACCTATACTAGGATCCAGTTAGGCTGGGCGGCATTCGATAAGCATCGACAAGTTTTTTCGTCGACCATTCCACAATTACGAAACAACAGAACAGAACGAAAGACGAAAGTCTTCGAGCCCCTTAGTGTTGCAGATGTCCACGGGCGACATTAACCGTATGCCATCCAGTTTGCCTACAAGCAAACATGAAAAAGGTGTTAGGTGGTGTATGTTGCATATGTGGTTATTAATATCTCATTTAAAATACCGAGATTAATACTCAAATGATATTGAAGAAACAGACACGTTTATATTTGCACTATTTTAACATATTCGGGTAAAATAATTGTATATTACAGGAAGCAAAACTACAAGGACGTCTGAGACGCAGTTTGCATGATTTAGTACTTCCTAATATCTAATTCAACTCACGTAGTTTTGACTAGCTTAAGGCCCCTGAAAACCGTAGCGTAATTCCAGATAAATACTTATCTCAAAAATAGCTGTGAGCTCATGAGACATAACGCATAAAATTAAATGCTAGACTGCAGGACGTAGGACATATTTTTATTTAACTAGTAATAGATATTATTGTTGTGCCTGTTAGTTACACTTCGAATGTAGGTAGTAATTTAGCCGTTTAATTTCCGCATCACAGTGTCCCTGAAGGACGTTTGAAATGTCATTATCGAAATCGACGCGTGATCTCTTATTGTTGTTATTTTTACTTGTGCCTTATCTATGCTATTATTTTGAACAAATATAAATGCAGGTTGTATTTTTCTTTTTGACCCAATTCTGTAGAGTTCTGAAATTGGATCGTATAAACTGCACTCTTATAATACTGTTACATTCATCCATCCCTTTATGTATTTAACGAGCATTTGTCTAGAAAACTATTGGATCTACACGAATGAAATTTAGCAAGAAGGTGTCTTCAATGAATCCCTAAATAAAGGTCAAATGGCGTTGGGAAAAAATAAAATTAGAACCGATACTACATATATGTAAATGACTATTAAAAAACAATACACAGTATAAGCTATCTCTATAAATGTCTCCTACTGACATTTTTATTTGAGTTATTGGGTTATATCACGACATTCGTATCCTATCTAACTCTGAATCTACATATAAGGTGGAAAATTCTTTAATACGTTCCAGCTGATATAACTTCTAAAACACTTGAAACTAAAATTGGTTTAACGTACATTGAGTAGTTTTTGAGATGTAGGTTATTTTTGGTTATAATCTTTTTTAGTATTCCGTAGTCAAATAACGAATACAGTAGTTGTACATCGTGACTACGGAGCACTTAACGGTGTATGGATTGACTACTTACTTATACTTTTAGTGCTGGAATCGTACATATAAATATTATATGTGTGCATTATTTACAATAAAATGACACTAATATAATTATTACTTATATCAAAATCACTATAACGAATATTAAGGTAAACCGGAACTGTTTATGTGTACTTCAATCATGACTTTCACTTACATTCTATCATCGAATATACCAATAACAAACCAGTTCGTGATTTTAAAGCTAGTCATATTACCTACAGCAAAGTTTCTTACATATTAACACTAAAAGTCTGACACTAATTTGTTTATCATGCGCAGATACGCTTCGAATATATTTTTTTACTATTTAAATATTTAATACGTTATTTCGATTTAATTATCATAACTAAAACACTAGTCATAAATTAAAGAGTCTAGAAAATGCCAACTAAGTTGCGCATGACTAATGAAATGTAATTTCTAAAGACTCTCGTGACAAACAAAAGAGTCAAAGCTGTCTGCTGCCTTGAACTAGCAATTAATTATGCATTACATACACATGCCACGAAATAATAACCTGATGTATTATTAATAACACCCATAATTTACATGATTAACAATTAACGTTTTGAAACGATCGGTTTCTCCTGCGTGTGGGAAAGGCTACTTCCAAAGCTTAGCTTACTTACTACGTATACAAAAATAAGTTAGTGCAAAATACAAAACGGACTGGCCTCATTTACGGCTTGGCCAAACAGTCTGTTTGACTGTTGACACAAAACTTATGTTCGGTGGCGGTGGTTCGATTTTTACTCGCGAATAAAATTTTAAATAGAATCTAAGTAAGTTTTAAACTTTATACAGCTATCGGAATTTTCCGGATACTAAATTAATTGTAATGGTATCTTATCTAATTTTAGTTTAAGTTTATATAATTCATTTATAAAAAAAAGTATGACTTTTAAGTGAGTTATGAAACGAAAATATACTGTATACATGCCTCCTCCTTTTTACAGGGCGGCGGTTGCTATAACAGGCTTATTAAAAGCGGATTGGCAAGTTTTACACATCTTTGATCTCGAAATATAAAGTTTCTTCAAGTTTTCCATCACCATTAACCCGTGATAGTTGTAACAATATATACATTAGTTCAGAAGATCTGTCTAAGCGGTCTGTTGTTCTCCGGCTAGGATTCGAACCCATGCCACTGGAATAAGACGCGGGTGCTTTAGCCACTAAGCCGCCGTAATTTTTTAAATGAAATTACTAGGCATAAAATGTATAGTCGTACCGAATACATGTTAATTTGTTGCGGAATCTGAGAGCAATAACCGACGGCACTGCTAGCGGTATTTGGCGGTTTCTTCGACTCTAATATTCGACAAAAACAACCGTCTGATGAGTATGTGTGACTGTACGTATGCACAAACACATCAGCATCTGCTTGTATGTTTGGTTTCAGTGTATTTCGACATATTAAGCTTAATGTGCAGATTAGTCACGCCTCGGCCTTTAAAAGAAACGCGCCCGCGTACCACAAAACAATGCCAAAAAATTTAGAATAGTGTGATATGTTGTGTTATTAAAAATAACACATATAGTGACGCATACTCTCTGCCAAAAAGCCACATTGGACTTATAAAAGAAGTAAAAAATGGATTTTAAGTGTCCATAGTCGTTTTATTAATATTATTATGAATAACACTTTTCGATAATTTTTAATGAGTTTATAAACCTTGTACAACTATTATGAATAAGGGCATATGTGTTTAACAATAAACTATTGAGCTGGCTTATCGAGTTTAGGAACATAATCTGGACGAGCAATAATTTCATTGCAAATATGTTGAATTTTGAAGAAAATAATAAGAAATACTAGGAATTGCAATAGCCCAACAAAAAGCCCAATTTTAAAAAGCTTCTAAATCACAGAGCTAAGAAAATGATGGCGCATCTGTCGTTGCACCCCTAGCCGCCGGGCGGGGATTCTCTACAGAAATAAAGTACAAGACGAGGCTGATCGTGTTAACATCCAGATCAAAGTGAAAAATAGAGATTTATCGAAAATTAGTCTTTAAAAGTAAATCTAACGGCATTCTTTTAAAACAATGCAGACTCATTAACGTATAGGCGACTAAATAATAAATAATAAGCTACAATATATAATATATAATAACAGCCCATAAACGCCCTCGGCTTGTCCAAGGCCACTTGGCAGGTTTGACACATCGGTTATCTCGATGTGCAGGTTTCATCACGACGTTTTCCTTCATCGCTGTTAACATGTGATAATTGAAACAATATGTATCTACAACAGAAAACTGCCTAAGTGGTGAATGCGTTCCGACCAGAATCGAACCCATGCCCTTTGAGTTTGGAACGCGTTCGCTAGCCATTACACTATCACGACTTCAATAGCTCCAATAAATAACAACCAATAGATGTAAATAGAATAAGAAATATAAAGAAAATCAATTTTTAGCTAGACATGTAGCTGGGGAGTTTCTTGCCGCTTTTTCTCCTTAATAGCAATAACACGTTGAGAAGCGGTGTACATAGAATAGGAAGTAAATTTAAGTTTTAACTTATATGTATGACCTTCAAAAAGTGTTCTCCAGTGGAACATATTTTGAATAAAAACTTTTGAATTTGAAACAAATATAAGCAATCATGTGCATGTCAATTCACACACAACAAAGGATTCTGTAGAAGGGACCCACGTCCTGTTATATTCTCGGGAAACTTTTTTTTATAGCCCGAACGTATTGTAAAGTGAAGTTATATATTACCGCGGATATACGTGTAACTAAATATAAGTCTGATAAATTAAGTCATATAACAATGTTCTTTTTCCAAAAGCTTGAAATAAAAATCTCAACTTTCAGTTGATGAATCCTTATACAAACCATTAAGAAATGCAAAATTTCTCAAATACTTTACACTCGTTAAAACCGCAAACCGTGGGAAGCTAAATCGTTCAGGTTAAAAAAATCGCAATTTAAGTCGATTCATGAATTGCTAGTTTTTTATTTATTAATCGATTGTGTTTCTTTTCAGGGGCAAAGGTCATACATTTTATAGCGACAAGGACAAACACTTTCTGCGCAGGAGTCCGTTTCGGTTGGGCGCGCACCAGCCTTCCGCCTAGCGCCTCGGAGCTTGCGGCTCGCCCGCCAGGCCGCAGCACACGCCACAGCGCGCGACGCGGCGGGTCAAGGCGCCACGTTGCCCATACTGCTCCAATTTACGTGCCAAACCTAATGCCTACATTCATTACACAATGCGTAATCATTGTGGTTGAATAAATTAATTATAATATGTATGTCTGCAATGTATAAACAAAAATATATTCGGCAGTAATAGGATGAACCCAAGTTGAAAGTTACGGAGCTATTATTATTCATACTTAACTTAGTAACAGATGTTTACTACAGGGAAAAGTGCTCAGAAACATAAATAATAGTGTTACATGGCATCAAAGATAAACGTACAGCTGCCTGTCGTAAGCGCAGTTTATTGTCTTCCCGGATTTAGGAATTCTTTTGTGTTTTGAATTGTAATTAAGAAAAACATGCTATTGTTTTTCTACTTGTTTTATTACCATCATTAGTGTCGAACTAATCCTTATTGTTGTTGTTTTCCGTTCGCAGGTGTGCAAATGACTATTTCTCGGAAAATCAGTGCGCGGCCAATTTTTTTGTACTGTGTAGTTAGTATAAGACAATGCCCGCATGGAGGGGTGGGCAGTCAAGCGACGACTACGAAACGAGTAAGACGTTTTGTAGTACTCTCGATTAGCGATATAGTGACGGACTTTGCGCGTGTCGAATTGCATTGAATCGTGCAGTGTGAACTGGTTGTATTCAGTTTTATTTGTATTTGTTTTATACGTGTGTGTACAGTTCTAATAAATTGTATAGTAGTTCCAACGGCATTTTTAATTCGAGTCCTGTAGCTCGTAACAGTACCATAGAAATATAATTAGAGTATTAATTCTTAAGATATTAGTTCGATATCATATATAAATGTAAACGTATATATTAGGACACATTACTTTAAATAATATTAAAAGTAAAGCACCAACCTGAATCTATACTAATATGAAGGCGGAATAATAATATATTTTTTTACATACATAATTGTAAAAGTAACTTTGTTCAGATTTTGTATATTGACTCTTCACAGCCTTGGGAATAAACTACTGATTGTAATATTAAGTAATAACGGGATTAAGAAATAATTATGATACATTATTATCCTCAACATAGGTATAATGTATAGACAGAAGCACAATTCTATCTACAAGATTTAAAAATATCTGGATCCCCTTTTATAATAAACATAATAATATAATACATTAGAGCTAGTTTAAAGAAAGTACGCTGTGTACAATATAATAATGTTTTCAGAATCGCTTGTATTTATAATTTCATTAAATTTGAACACAGAAGGTTGCAGCTTGGTGTGATGTTTATGTCATAATAGATACGACTGTACATCTATAATTAATAAATTGTGTTACAGGGTCCTACCCAGACGCATTGCCGGGGGGGGCCCTGCCGATTGTTGACGTCTACGCGTGGCCGAACAAACGCCGGTAAATGATCTCCGCTTTACCAGCTAGTGCATTCATACAATCACAATTTCTACTTAATACATATAGCGGCAACCAAGTCCAGCACTAATAAACAAATGATCTTTAAATGTTTGAAAAACAAAAAGGTAAACCATTATACCAAGTATTTCTAACAATTAGAGTCTCCTTTGCGGCTGCTCGCAGGCAATTCGTGTAGTTTTGGGCCCGGTTTTGCGTTCTGGTGAGGTCTCCTTTTCTTCTTTTTCTGTACCATTATTGAATTCCAACTCTTTTGATTTTACTTAAATTACGATAGCTAGTATATTTTTAAGATTTTCAATATGTGGCTGATGATGTTGTTACTTATGTATAAGACTCATAATACTAAATTCTGTAAAATACTGTTTTCTTGTCCAAATACATTTATAAAAAAGATGTTTTAAAAATGTACACCAATATAAGCATTAAATAATAAGACTTACGAAAAATGTGATGACTCTTATTTCAAGTCTAAGAATGTGAGTTAAATTATGATAGTACAGAATGGAAATTATAATATTTACCGATAAAACTAACGGTAGCTTCCTACATTTTTGCTTTAGGTTTACAAGGTTATTTTATAATAAATGTAAGCTACGTTAAAATATATCGTATCGTTCAGGCTTGCACCTGTCAGAGACGCGGCGCTGTCTTATAGCTGTAATCCAGCGGTTCTGGTTTCGTGCTATGCGAACAAACTCCCTAATGGTTATTTCGGTTTCAAATTCATTATTCAAACTCGATCCTTTTACGATTTATTATAGATAAATACGGTAATGATAAAATTAAAAGCTAATTATAAGTCAGTAATTTTTTTTACATTTACTTTTTATTATAAATTTAATATTACAACTTGGAGATAAGATATTTTTTTGATTTGAGGTGGAAATACTCAATATACAACTAACAGTGAGATAGTGAGACTCGCTGCAACTCCTGGATGCTCACTAAAACCACTCCAGTGGTCTTTCTATATGAAACTATTTGTTATTTTTTACGTGCTTGGACACAGAGCTAGTAATTAAATACAACTTTAATTAGTTTACAATATATATTTCCGTCATATACATTGTTTATATTCATATCAATTAAGTTATAGATTAATTTATTTATGATATAAAGAGTGGAGCTTTCTGACACAGGTATTTCATACTTACAAGAATTTTCCTACCACCCATGTATTCTATATTTCAAATTCTGGTTTTTTGTGGCTGATATAAGAACATTATGTAATTAACATAATTTTAAAACTATTACAGTAAAGTAAACTTAGCTTACATTATATTCTACCTATATTCCCTTCGGACTATAACTAGAATACTGAGCCTAGGTCATCGAAGACAATCGATAAAGTTCCTAGAAGGCTGGCTGCGTTACGTCGTTGAGTTTTTCATTCAATTCAAATTCATTTATTTGCTTAAAACTTGGTACATAAATTTTAAGTGACATAAGGATATAAGACTCACATGTTTTGTCTATGAGGCGTGCAAATTTTCATCAAGATCATCAATAAAAAAACTCATTACAAGAATAACAAAGGTACACATCTTTTTTGTTGGGAGTTGGGAACAATTTGGGATTTTCTTTTACAAATATTGCAAACTATTTCATACACATGCAAAGCAAAGTTAACATCTGCAGCTTTTTAAAAAGTGGCCTACATGGCTCTAGATAGTGTGTACTACTAAATGCTCGTACATATTTCTTTTGACACTAAGGTACTTTGTCTACATCAGTCGAATTTCCCACATGAGTATACCGTATTGGAGAGGACAGACGCAATATAACGTGGTATACTTGAAGAGCTGCTTCTTGGGAAACAATATTATCATCTGCATATAAATGTATCTCATGTTTAGTACACTTTGGTAAGAGATTTGTGTATAACAGAAATAGCATAGGACCCAGTATACTGCCTTGTGGCACTCCATAGCACTTATCCCTGTATTCAGATCATAGAGGACTTTTCAATTATTGACCATACTGATAATTTCCCTACATTGAGTCCTACCATTACGATAACTTGAAAACCAATCATAAGCAGTACTACAAATGTCGTACTTATGTAACTTGATTAAAAGAATATTGTGATGAACAAAGTCAAAAGCTTTGCTGTTATTTTTGCTTTATATTTAAGCACAAAGTTCAATAAAACGAATTTCCATTTATTAATCCTTTGTTCAATCCAATCAATGGTACAAGGTAAAACGTGATTGATAAATGAATACTAAATTTATAACGTGAAAGAACTTTTGTTGTTTATAATTATTTCCCAAATTACTTCTAATTTATCAATTAACTTTATCAAAAAATATTCAAATGTATTTTTTTTATAATCCGAATAATATCTAACAACGTAATTACGATAATGCTAAACGTATAGTATAGGACAAGTCTGTAGAACATTTAAGCAAGTCTTGGCTTACATAAAGAACTTGTTTTATTATAGGTATCTATTTATATTATATTAAATCAAAAATTCGATTTTACGGTGAACTGCGTACCTAATTAAAAATATTATATATATATATATATATATATATATATATAATTGAGAATCTCCCTTTTTTGAGTTGGTTAATAAAGCAAATTAAGGTTATAATTAAACCACGATATAGTTACAGGCGCTTTGGCTCCAGGTTTGTAATACTGCTTAGACCTGAAAGGCGTCTAATCTTATCGAAAAGTCTATGTTTCCTGATAAATACAGTCTGAGAAGTACCTATGATGCACGTTACTCTATGACTATATGTGGAGTTTTTCAATGCCTAGATTTTTCTTAGTGAGGATTCTGTGTATTTTAAAATATAATAGGTTGGGGAAAAAGTCTTTTCGCATATAGTATGTATGAACTTGTAATAAGATCTCTTTGGCTATGCCATTTGTAACTGGCTGGTTTTGGTATCATTAAAAAGTTTTAATTTTAAAGAACACAATTCCAAATTCAATTCAGGAAAATGTGTGATTTTCATTTGTTTTTCTTTTTGTTAAAATGAGTGAATCTAATGAAGAAATTCGATACATTTTAAAATTTTACTGCAAAAAAGGTAAAAATGCAACACAAGCCGCGAAAAAAATTTGTGATGTTTATGGACCTAATGCAGTATCTGTGAGTGTAGCGAAAATTTAGTTTAAGCGTTTTCCATCCGGAAATTTTGATATCAAAGATGCACGTCGCTCTGGTCGCCCTGTTACGGACAAAATTGATGCCATTTTTGAGAAAGTGGAGCAAGATCGGCATATTAGTAGTTACGATGTAGCTGGAGAACTGGGAATTGACCACAAAACGATTTTGGCGCATTTGAAAAAAGCTCTGTACACAAAAAAGCTCGATATTTGGGTGCCTCATGAGCTCGCTGAAAGAAACCTAATGAACGGTGTAATCATTTGTGATTCTTTATTACGACGTAATGAAACCGAACCATTTTTGAAGAAGCTGATAACTGGTGATGAAAAGTGGATCACGTACGACAAGAACGTGCGAAAAAGATTGTGGTCAAAGGCCGGTCAGGCTTCACAGACTGTGGCGAAACCCGGGTTAACTCGCAAGAAGGTGATGCTGTGTTTATGGTGAGATTGGAAGGGCATTATTCATTATGAGCTGTTACCGCCAGGCAGGACCATTAATTCTGAACTGTACTGCGAACAACTGATGAGATTAAAGCAAAAAGTTGAGAGAAAGCAGCCCGAATTAATCAACAGAAGGGGTGTGGTTTTTCACCATGATAACGCTAGACCTCACACATCTTTCGCCACTCAGCAAAAATTACGAGAGTTTGGCTGGGAGGTGTTAATGCATCCGCCGTATAGTCCTGACCTTGCACCTTCAGATTTTCACCTGTTTCGGTCTCTGCAGAATTCCTTAGGCAGTGTCAGGTTAACATCACGAGAGGACTGCCAAAACCACTTGTCGCAGTTTTTTGATCAGAAGCCCCAAAATTTTTATAGCAATGGGATCACGTCCCTACCTACAAGATGGCAAAAAGTTATCCAACAAAATGGCACCTACATACTTTAGTCAAAAGTAAATAAACTTTATAAAGAAACCTTTTGAATTTTTATATAAAATGCGAAGAAACTTTTTCCCCAACCTAATATACTAAATAAAATTGAATGCTATCACTCAGTACAACATTTTTTCTGACTCAAGGCTAGCTGCTAGAATTTTATTACAATAAAACATGTTTCCAGACAAGCCTTGAACAAATTGAAAAAAAACCTATTATTTTTAGACTTTGAATTTCAAATGGGATTGACTTAATTGCTTGATATTCCACAAAACTAATCCGATGCAATACCCGAAATAGATTGTTTATTAACATTAAATTATTGCAATAATAAGGAAGCTAAGCTATATCCAATCATTAATATTAATTAATTACTAAATCTTAACCTGTAATGTTAACTTATTAACTACTATCTGTGCCCGCCATATCGTTCGTAAAGCATTTGGACTGTTTATTCATATCTTGTGAACCCTATAAGATATCGAAATGAAAGCATACACGAAAATTTAAGATAAAATTATGTAAACCCTAAAGATTTCATCAAACTCCGTTGAGCGGTTTCGAAATCTTTTCGAAACAAATTTTCAAACTGAAATGCAAAAATTCTATTAATGGTTATATACCTAGGTATAGTATAAATAACAGATTTGTTTTAATTTTGGAGTTTCTTTGGACATTACAGGCAGATATTTCAATCTTATTAATATAAAAGAAGACAAGTTATCTTGAAATATTTAACTGTAAAGATTAGATAAGAAACTACAGTTATAGTTAATTTTATGTAGATAAGAATCATGCCTTACTTAAATATAATTCGGTCGCAGTAGTAATTTTTAATTTCGTCATTCCAAGTGCTATAACTCTAATTAATGTTTCAATGATACTTTTGTTTAGAAATTAAGGCACCAGATATGCCAAATACGTACCTTACAGTGTAATGTTCTAAAACTCGTTTACACAGTTACCTAATTAAGAAACTGGTGTTAGTAGGTATTACAATTTGATAATCAATCTTAAAGTCTGGAAGTCAAGCATAAAGTCCAAAAAATGTCTGATTTACAAATGTATTAATTAATTTAATTACTCGAACTAATTTTTGTATCTTTAAAAGTAACTATATTTCATTTTTATCCATTTGTGTATACATATATGCATGTACAGACATATAGAGTAAACATTAGAGTTACTAAAACGCTGTCAATGTTACTATTCCTCAAAACTAAAACATAGTTTTCCAAATGTTAATTATTGTCTATCAAAGTACATGTAAATTAGACGAAAGTTTTAATTACAGTTTAGAAAACATATTTAATTCATAACGTATTAATGATTCCACGATTGTGACGTATTGAATATGAGAAATTATATTTTTAAAATATCATTATGACAGAAATTTTGCTACTTATTTTGTTCCAAATTTTCTCATTCATAGCATCCATAAATAATAAATACACCATATGTAGCATCCCTTCGCAGTAAAATTGTCATGAAGTTGACTTAACCAACCACAGTGCGTAGCAAGTTCTTATTAATCCAATTTTTGCTAGTCTTCTAATAGCGCTATCGAGGTTTTCACACAAATTACAAACATTACCAATACTTTGTGTTGCAGTTGTGTATAAATGTTAAAGAGTCAAATAAGCAGTAGCTACAGTAGTTAGTGGAACGTGGGATAACAAGATTGGCGCTCACAAACTTATAACTAGCAAAGTACTAAAGTGCCTTAAACTTACCGCAGCCGATGAAAAAGCGATCCAATAAACAATAAGAAATCGGATTAACACTCCAGTGAAATAAGCACGAGAAGTAGCACTTCGTCTCTAAGTTTAGAAATATACGCAATGTGAGTCTGTAAACACCCCCGTGGGATAGCACAAGGGGTCCTTAAGTCCTTTGGTCCTGGTGTGGTCCAGAGTATACGCAGGCAGCGTCGGGAAGCTTTAGGGTGCCGGCGGCGCGCGGGTGACGGTCCAGCGTCCGGCCGCACAACGCGCCTCGCAACGGTAAACTGGCTAGCAGCGCCAACACAGCCTCTCCCTCGCTGGTATGAGTGCCTTCAACCTCCCTCCCGAACAAATAGTACCGTATGCTGCGTTTGTGTCTTGGTAACATTTATTATACTTTTGTCTGTGTGGCTTCTTAGGCTGTGCTTGTGTGCACCGACTCCGGCACACAGCAGCAAGACGTGCCGAGTGCCGCGGCCGTGTGGGTGTTGGAGTAGGTAAAGTAACTATCTATGCGTGCTTTGATCTTACGATTCGGTATGCACGGCCGCACGTAGCACCGTGGCTATACTTTACTTCTACTATAATATCTAGTCAATAATTTTAGTTTGGGTTTGTGCAATAACATACATCGCACCGAACGAGTATATCTACGCTAGAAACCGTCTACTGTACAAGCCCTAGTATCTTCACTATGAAAATGATTTCTTTAATGTTACCTATCGCTACTAACATCAACTTGTTAAAACACACAATGTTTATTTGTTTGTCTTTGATAAGTATAAAGTTAATTAAAAACTTATCATAAGGACTTAGCCCAATACACGGCCATATAAAGAAGCCATTTAATTTTTTTCAATTAGGAGGCGTTCTAATGCAAAAACTGCATGTTTTAGTAAAAGTCATCATCAAGCGCTTCAAAGCTACAGATCCGTCCTATCTTTTGTTACCCACTATACACAGCTTAGTAGTCCACATCATAAAATACTAGAACACATATCATCGCTCACAACATCAAACCATTATTTCTTGGACCTACCCCTTTTACCGTGAGCCCTTTGGCCTACACTGCAACTAAATTATAGATTTTATTAAAAAGCCTTCATGAAAATTTCGGTCTTGCTCTGACCGAATTTTTTCTCTTAATGAGCTTACTCTAACTTGGATCCATTTTCCTGCATTAAAATTACTCCTCCGGCTGTAGGAAAATAACATTTAATTTTTATTTTCTATTTTTTTAGCTATCCGTGGGCATTTTGGCAAAATCGGATATAATGTGATATGTTCAATGTTTCAACTTGTGCCCCGTATGTCTCTATACCCGGATGCCACGCATCGCTTGCACCCGAGGGTGGTTTGCTGAGGAAAAGACGGCAGTGACAGCAGTCCTATTATAGCGTCCAAGAATATTTAAATGAGAGGTAATTAAGAAGATATTGTGTTGTGTTGTTTAAATAAAATAAAAGATTTATAAGGCACCAAATTAAATATTATACAGAGATAGGTTAAGTAAGTTTATATTGTGATGCTATGAAAGGCCAGCTAAGTAATAAGTTCTCAGTTATATTGAATAAGACCTATGTAATACTATACTTAGTTCGCAATAAAAATGATTTGATTCGATTTGACTATGTTACATTGAAAAAAAGATTATAAACATCAATTATATGTTCAGAGGCTACGTCTAATTTTTAATTGTTTGGCAAGTGTATTATTTATACCAATATGTAACGCTATAGAAACTACTCTTTTCTGTTCTAACCATATGGAGTATCGACCGAGCAGTTGTTGAGAAAAATGACATGATAATATATGACATAAAAAGATAGACGAACATATCGAAAAATAATAGAGTAAAAAGCAAGAATTAACATGTTAATATAGATACAAGTAGGATAATGAGATTTAAGCTATACCAGAAAATACAACTGTAATTAACAAAGAAAAATTTTAACATCTAAAATTAGAGTAAAAAATAATGACATAGATGCATACACACACATCATCATCATCATCATCGTCATCATCATCATCATCATCCGAGCGTTAAATCCCGGTTGCGTTTGGAGCGGTCGCACCAACGCCCAGGGTCCGCTTCCCTACTTTTTCTTCCCCATTTCGCGCGATCGTCAGCATCTCTCGTTTTGAGACCATTGGTACGCATGTCACCTTTCACAACGTCAAGCGAGCATTTCTTTGTCCTTCCTCTATGTCCGAGACCCGGTAGAGGCGGCACACCCCGTCACTGTAAAAAGTGGGTGTACCAGCGTAAGCGACAACACTCTTGCAGTTTGTCTGCTATGTCACGGACATGAAGACTGCCGCGGATGCGCGAGTTCCTAACACGGTCTTTCCTCGTGACTCCACAAACCACCGCAATATATTCACCTCCGTGACACGCAGCTATTACTTATGCCGTTCAAGTACAGGCCACGGTTCATTGCCATAAGGACAAGTTTAATGATGGATTTATAGAACTGTCCTTTTAACTTAACCGGCATTTTCGGGTCACAAATGACACCTACGCCACTTGGCCCAAGCTGCTGAGATACGGGCCTTGACGTCGTGGTCGATATCCCCGGACACACTAAGTACAGATCCCAAGAGCTTAAATTGGTCCGTGTGCTCGACCGTATCTTTGCCTATGCGCACGGACGTGGGATCTGTAGTGTTACAGGCCAAGTGATCAATCTTCGCCACATTTAGTTTCAAACCGCCGTTCTGTAGCGAGCATACATGTGTATGTATGTATGTATATTCTATACGTGTATATAGAATGTAAATCTAGTATAATAAAAGTATATATAAAATGTACAAGAAATTAAGATAAGTAAAATGTAAGCTAAAATAATAAAATAGTAATAGGATAAGTAGTAAATTAGAAAATATGCAGTGATAGTGTAGTGTAAAAATAGTGAATGTGTGATCCTGGCAAATCCTGTTCACTGGGATTACGAGATTTTTATTTAAAAAAATTATGACAGAAACATACGGGATCAGTTTTCGTCATAATTTTTAACAAAAACATCCGACTTCAAACTGAAAAGCAAAAAAACAAATATTTAACCGCCTTCTTTATACAACATCTTTTCTTACTTTTTAGTTTAAAGTCGGTTTTGTTTTTGTTAAAAAAAATCTTCCCTTTTTAGTTGCGCAAGCACTTGAGTAGCTTTAGATATAATATATTAAGCGCCTGTAGACATTTTATTACCTACTGGCAGGTGTATACAAGACTCTTCGGTGTTGACGGTCGTCAACAAAGGTTTGTTCTCGATTTCCCTGCGATCATCAGATCCTGACTTAGTAATCATGATAACACCTTGGGTGTATGTATACTCTAACGAATAAAGAAAAAATATTGAAAAGGGGTCCACAATAGACAGAGAAATCGCATACAAAAAAATTAAACACCTGTAAAAAATGTAATGTATACATTATACTATGTATACATTACATTTTGTATGTAATGTAATGTATTCTTGTATACGCATGTTTTACATGTAATGTAAAACATGCGTATACAAGATTTTTATTCCAAGAATTTAGGCGCACAGCGTTCTTTAATAAGTAATGGTTACTCAGATTTCCCTGGAATCCATTCACCAGATCCTGACTTGCTGACCATGGCACCACCTCAGGACTATAGACTTACGACTAAAGAAAAAAAAATTAAAAATTGAAAATTCCTTCAGAATTGACGGACATATCGTGTTACGAAGAAGTCTGTTATCAATTATCATGGATTTCGCTAATTCCTTGTAATCCTCTCATCAAATCCTGACGTGGCGATAATGGGATGAATTCGGGAGTAGAATCTTTCGATTTAAAAAAAATGTGTGTGTGTGCAATTCACACGCAGTAGAGGAGAAACAAAGTGTAACAAAGGGTGGGGGATTCTAAATTTTGTGGCGTCACATTTCATATATTATATTGCTATAATATATTTAACCTTTATAACACGAAATTTAAAGTATTAACGAAAAACTTCAAAACATTGCTAACTCTATCTGTATGAACATAGTGCTTAAATGATTAAATATAATGTATTCTATCTCATTCTCTCGCAGGCTTAGCCCTTTAGATTTTTGTGTTTATCTCTTTTTAGTGTCACTATTTCGTTTCATCGAGTTTCAAATTACAACGATTCTAAACAAGTTTCACTTCAAAACAATTTTGAAAATCGGTTCACAATTGAGGGAGAAATCGAGTAACGAACATACAAAGTAAAACAACATACAGATGAATTAAGTACCTCCTCCTTTTTGAAGTCGGTTAAAAATAGCTTATAACTTATAATAACTTTAAAAATCATTACGGTCTTTGACACCGTTTCGTTATTACTATATTATAGAAGGTGCCCATCTAAGGCTATCTATAATTGGTCCTGGGGAATGGCGAAAACGTATTTCTTATACCTATTCTATTTGTCTCTGTACCAGTAAGCAAAACGGAAATGTTATGAAATCAATACGCGTACATGTACCTGCGAAGCCAGAGCAATCGAAGATCATAAAAATCTATTGCTCAATTTTGTTCAAGTAAATTGCTAACATACTTATAAAATACAAACTTCACCCTTCTGAGATTATCATACTACTCTCAAGACCATGGGCCATAAAAATGGACTGGAATTTTGGGGGCTTCCGCGGGGCCATGCGAAGGCCACCACGCAGAGGCCCCTTGACAAATTTAATGTAAATGTGGCGTGACACTGACCGTCAATTATCTCTGTCTACACCATGTAAAAATGCACACAAGGACAAGCCCCTGCCAGTATAGGACTATTGTGGGAAATGAGAACGAAAAGTACCGGACTATAGGGGTGAACTGCTAGTGGTACTAGGGGTCAGGGAATATGGGGACTATGGCGTCTGACCGTCACAATGTTCAGGGAACATGGAAAAATCGGCAGACGGTGACTCGCCACTCCCTGCATGGGCCCCAAAAAATGCCACAGAAGACAGGGGCAACACGAGTGTGAGTGGCTAAGGGGTGTAGAAAGGTGGGCCGCAGGTTCACCGAGGCTACTTCCGACGTTATGCCATTAATCACTTCCACCCTTGGAGTTTAAGTCTTAGCTCGAGCGATTATTATTATTAATATACCTCAATTCACTGCAATCCCAAAGAAACTAAGTCCATATAGTCCAGACAACTGCCCGGTAAAATATAGACATTTTTTTTTTAAATCGGCAGAGAAACTCACATATTGTATGTCCCCAAATTAAGCGAGTTACGCTTGTGTTATGGGTAATAAATATATATATAATATATATATTTATATATATAAATACATACAACGTACCACTCTGGGGTCGATCCCAGACACCCAGACCATAGTAAATAACGGAGAAATTCGTTTCCGAAATTTACCAGGAATCGAACCCGGAGCCTCTGCGTTGAAGTGAGGTAGGCCGGCAACGGTTTAGCCCACTCAACCACAGAGGCCGTCAAATGAGTTCAAACCAACCTGATTTGAAGTAATACAATCAATGAAAGGTTGTTTTTCGGATGCATAAAAATTTGCTTATTCTCCTACACAGTTTTCATTAAAACGATAGCTTACATTCTTTTTTAAATTCTGCGATATGTTCCGGGAATCCCACGAGAATTTCAAGTCAGGCGTGGACGAAGTCGCAGGCATATCCTAGTTTTATATAATATCAAAATGGGTGGGAGGCATTATTAATTATAAATATGTATATGTTATAACCATCTTACGTAGTAGAGCAATCGTGGAATCATTATCTTGATTGCAGCTAGAGGGGCCGGCTCGACCGGTCTGATACTCTCACAGAATATCAGTGTCAAACGGTTAGCCTTGGGTTAATCGTGTTTCGTGCGATGAGTGAGAGTTCTGATGGCTCACTTCCCCCTATCCTATCTTCCCTGCCGCACCCCCCATCCCATTCTCTTTGTTCCATTCTTTCGGTCTAACCTTTTATCTTATCCTCCTACCCCATCCCCCTTCTATCTTATCCTAAAGGCTGGCAACGCATCGGCTTCGCCCCTAGCATTACAAACGTTTATAGGCGATGGTAACCACTTTCCATCAGCTGGGCTGTTTGCCTGTTTGCCAGCTTGGCAATAAAAAAAATGTAAAAGCAATGTTAGGAGTATACTAGAAATTACATTTGCCAAGTATAAAATGCACCTTTGAAACACTTTAGATGTCGTCACAGGACTCTTTCTTCCCTGGCTTTTTGACAATGTAATAATGAAAAATAGAACAGTACATAAACGTACCAATGCTGGACTCCGGCTTTCCATTTATAAGGGAACAACAATGTCCGTCACGCCTGTACAACGTAGTTTGACGGATTTAACATATCGGTTTTCTCGATGTTTAGGTTTCATCACGACGTTTTCCTTTACCGTTAACATATAGTAATTGTGGCAATATGCACATTAGATAAGGAAACTGCATACTTTCCGACCGAAATTCAACTCGAGCTTAAAGGCCTAGTTGCCCGTCCATAAACATAAAATTATTTTTATATCTTACTAAGTTTCACCACGACGCCGCGACGTTGATAAAGAAGTTTTACTTAAATTACGTATAGTCCTGGAATCGTTAGAGTTAAGGTATTGAGTTCATAAATACCCCATAGAAAAAGCACCTTCAATTTTTTTCGAATTCCCAACCTTTATACTTACCCTAAAACCTAGCACAATTGCCAAATCAAACAAAAATTGTTAAATTGATCCAGCCAATTTCACGTATTCTGCTTACCAACCTTATAATTTTTATAACATACAGATAAGACGAAGCTAGCATGGTGAATTGGTGATATAACTAAAAGCCTTTAAATAAATTAGATTAAAAAAGTAACATATAGATAATATAACGCTTAACAAATTAAAAAATATTTTAAATAAATAAACGTCAAAAAGATATAGAATAATGTTTTTTGGCAATGTCTATTGAGATATTATATGACTAGTAGTGCCAGCGGTACTTCGTTGGCATGGACTATGTAATTTGTTAATAAATTATAACACAGCAGCGGCACGAAAAAAGCGCTACCGCAGCGCCACATTTTTGGCTAATTCGTCTATCGCAAACGACGCCAGTTGTCACGATAAAAAGAATCCTAAATGTTTACCCAAAATATAAGCCAGCTCTGTAACAAATTTCATTTAAATCTGTTCTGTAAATTTCAGGTAGGTAATGCACTAAAAGACAAACAGACAGACAAATTCTAAGAATTATAATACACTAGACTTTACCCCGCAGCTGCGCCGCGGGTCAACCAATAATGCGCGCTTCTTGTTTAAACAGCAGGTGTTAATACAGGTTACATTGTACAAATTTTTTATGTTAGTGCTATTTGCACCCAGAAGATTAATTTCATTTTATATCGAAACTATCCCATCTCCCGGCATGAAAAGTATTTACGTCCATTTTCGGTATTAAAACTACAATTAGACAAAATTACAGCAAAACCGATCCAGTATTCCAAGTAGTTTTCCGTGAAAGCTTAACAGAAAGACATATCGAGTTATTATCGCACTTTTTATAGACGATGAATTTTATATCTATAAACTTGAAAAATGATTGATCTCATCCAAACTCACCACCTATATCAAACCGTCCTACTTTTATTTATTTATCTATCATCTGTCTATGAAAACTGCTTAAATGAAAAAAATGACAAAAGGGACTAAGAGGATTAAGAGGACTAAGAGGAATAAGAGGACTAAGAGGACTAAGATGACTGAGAGGACTAAGATAACTAAGAGGACTAAGAAGACTAAGATGACTAAGAGGACTAGAATAACTAAAAGGACTAAGATGACTAAAATTACCAAAATTATCAAAATGACGAAAATGGCAAATCACAAAAAAAACTATGCCACTTTTTGGAATAACCTTTACATAAATCTATCCCATTATCCGGGACAAAAAGTATCCTTTGTCCACCCTCGGTATTAAAATTACATATATACCGAATTTCAGCTATATCGGTCCAGTAGTTTTTCCGTAAAAGCATAACAAACAGAGAAACAAATATATTTTTATCCCGGAAACTATTCCATTTTTCGGGATAGAAAATATCCTATGTTCATTCTCGGTATCGAAAATATATATATAAATATATACTGAGTTTCAGCGAAACCACAAACAGACAGAAAGACTGACAGAGTTACTTTTGCATTTATATATAATATTAATAAGGATTTTTCTTATAATCAATATTTTATGGACCCGAACAACTTCAAACCGCTACCGGGGAATTCCCGCGGGATCCCCGGAATAAAAATATTAACACATTTTATTAGATAAAATTTGCTATCAATTAGTGAAAAATCACACTGGAATTCCATTTTTTTAATCTAGCCATTTTAAATGATTCCCAGAAAAATTCCCGTGGGTTTCCCAGGTTAAAAAGTAGCGCAGATTTTAAGTCTAAGAATTTGCTGTCGATCAACGAAAACCGCATCGAAATCGGCCCAGTAGTTTTTACGTGCATCCGGAACAAACAGACAAACCGAAAAACAGACAGAAAAGCAATCTAACAAAAAATGCATCGTGTTCTTCATCATTTATATACGCCCTTTTTCTATATCTTAACAACCGTTTATTTAGCTTACTATCGGTTATAATTTGACATATAGGCTCCAAACAAGTTATGTCAAAATTCAACCGATCGTAGGTCAAGTGAATGAATAGTAAGATATAGGAACCGGCCAATAGTGTATTCCAGTTTTTTTTAATAGCTTCATGTACAGACACAGCATTTTTGGAATTTTATAATGTTATAGTCAAAGAGGCGAAGTCCGTCCATGGGGTAAGTTCATACACCGCTCGTTTTTTAACTTTTTTAAACGGAATTTAACGCTAACTACAATTCGAAGACACAATTCAATGGTGTCTTAGCTTCACTGACTGATTTGTTGTCGTCGTAACTATTCAAACACGGAAATAATGAGAGGTGTGTGTAAAATCGTTGCCCAGGGACGAAAAGTACTGTTTTCATCCCTCTGATCAGGTAACTCATTTCTCATTTCTCATACTCTAAAAGCGTACTTTTAGAGTATGAGAAATGAAAAAGATATTAATAGTTCATAATAAAACTACGTTTTAACGGTTTTAAGCGCGGTAATTTATTTGATTTTTGTTATTCCGACGTTTAAATAAATAAAACTTTAACAATACTCGTTGACACTTGACATCTTTGTCTTCCGTGATCACGGCCACTGAAAAGAGGCCGAAACGTCGGAATAACAAAAAAAATCGTAATTTTATTATGTATACAAGTCGCGAAAACTTAAGAAAATATTATATTAATAGTTCGTTGCTTTAAGACAAACTTTATAAATCACTATATTCGTAATTTATGGGTACGCAGTAGAAGGTTTTACATAAAAATCACAGCCTTCTGCAGGTAATCTGGAGAGGCTATAAAATTTGCCAACGTATTTTCATCGGAAAAGAATACTATTATTATATTGAAATACCCTTGTAGAGAAACCCCGATCTAGAGAAAGGGTCCCTCCCTATCTCGGCCTAGTGTAATTACCACTTTAAGGTGTTACTACAGATTCCTCACTTCACAAGTCACAGTCAATATTTCGCAATATTATCTTTGTAAAAAACGACAAGAATTTAAATAATAAAAAAATTAAACAAATTTTTCACTGGGTAGACACCCGGTCTGTCCTATACATCAATAAGAATTTATTGACTACAACGCCATCTCTAGTGAATACTAGTGATTTATGTAAAATCACTAGCTACAATACCACATGATTATTGCACACATAATACAGATGGATCTTAAAACGTGCATTGGTTTGTTAATTTATTTAGTTATCGTATAAAACTACGTACAATACATTGTGTAAAAATTTTAATTAGCATTATTGTCAAAATTCAAACTAAAAGCTCTTGTGGAATCTTTTTAATTTATGAACATTGTTATGAGAATTTAAAATTTGCTATTTTTTAATGTTATACAGATGATATAATATGACAGTTTTCAGAACAACAAAAATATTTTATAGACTTGTATAAGGCTTATGTATACCTAGCCTAATGTTATTTTATTTTTGACATTTAAAGATTTTTTTTCAATACTGGCATCCCTGCCGGGTGTGTGAGCGACGCATTAATTCTGTCTATGTAATATCTTTATTTTAAGTGTAAACAATGAATTTTGTAAAATATTTAATCATGTTATAGTGAAAAGTTATTAATTCAATTGCCAATGTCATAAATTAGGTGTTTTTTATGCTTTTTACATTGATGTGAGATTCTCGTGCTTTGTCTTCGTGTGTGACAATAACTCAAAATGGCGCATACACTGGCACAGTCTGTAAATTGTTCTTTGGACGACATTGACCTAAGCGCACTAAAGGTATGCTTTCAGAGATAAGCTCTCATAGAAAAAACTTGAATTAGCAGTTAGGGCATTGTAAAGTTAAAATCACCTATATTAATTAGCAAAGGGCAATGATCTCACAGGGCGTGAATCATAGTGATGGTTCTCTTCAAAATGCTTTAGTTAACTTCTCCTAGATACTTTAGACGATACCCTCAATTTGCGCTCTTTGCAGGACCCTGCTGGAATATTTGAACTCATAGAAGTAGTTGGAAATGGCACATATGGACAAGTATACAAGGTAAGTAACACTTTAAAACCAGCCCAGTCAAAATAATGTTGTAGGTGTTTTAAATGTAGGTACACAATTACAGGATAATCTAGTTCTAGAGATATCATTTAACATGGGTACTGAGTGTAACCTCATTTATTAGTAGCAATTTAATTAGATATCCTTTCATTACAGTCAAGTGATTACTTGTATGTAAGTTAAAGATAATCTTCATAGACTCCATTGAAAAAGCAAATATTACTAAGGTGATGAACTCAATTTATGCCCATTGATTAGTCTACCCTATTACTATGCTAATGATAAGGCCAAAAATTAGGTTATTGAAAAATTTATATAAAAAAACTATTTTATTGGCATACATTTTAAGTAATCAGACGAGTTTATCTCCATATAATTTAGCCTTTTTAAATAATCAGTTATCTTGAAAATATTAACAAGCAATCAATTGTCAGAAAAAATTAACCCCTAGTCTAAATGCAATATAACTTCAGTGTAAATCTTAATTTAGTGAAAGTTTACTATTTATCTCCTCAGTTAACTAATTATAATTTATGCTAAATTAATGATGTAAAAGCTTTCACCAACAAAAAACATTGATGACTCTTACAGCATTGTTCAGAATGTTAATAATAATTTAATTTTCACCAGTTATCAATGATCATTATGATTAGATACTGAATGAACTCCATTACTCACTACTTAATAAGTAGTTAAACTGTGCTACCTATAATAATAATGTTAGTCATAATGCTTAAATATTTCTTAAAAACACTATTTAAACCAAAGATAGCAAACATTTGCATAATATTGTATTTGCTTATTCAAATTCAAAACCTATTATTCAAAATAAGTTCCACTAGAGAATACTTTTTGAAGGTCATACATATAAGTTAAAGATTATTTTACTTCCTAGTCTATTTACACCACTTCGCAATGTGTTATTGCTATTAAGGAGAAGAAGCAGCAGGAAACTCCCCAGCAACATGTCTAGCTCAAAAATTGTTTTTCCTGTTATTTATCTAGCTCAAACTTTTTTTTTTTTAATAAATTGTATACAGAAATATTTACACGTTTCCTTTTAATAACAATCTTGTGGGTAAATTAGTGCTATTATATTTCTTAGTATCTTTCAAATTAATTATAAGCTTTCCACATAATTTATATGGGTACTCTTTATTGTCTCAAGTAAGATATATTAGTTTACTAAGATATGCCCACAATATTGTCCACGCTTGACTTGAAATTCCCATGGGATTCCTGGGGTACAAAAAATTAAAACATTAAAAAAAGAAAGTCAGCTATTTTTTTAGTGGAGACTGTTGAAATAAGCAAATTATTATGCACCTGAACAACTTCAAACTTCTCCCGGAATAATTCACAGGATAAAAAATATCACATTTTCTATTATATAAACTTTTCTATAGATCAGTATAAAAATCACTTTGGAATTAAATTTTTTTAAATTGGCCATTTTAAGTTGTTCTCAGAGAAATTCCTGGGATAAAAAGTAGCGCAGATTTAAGTTTAAGAGTTTGCTGTCAATCAGAGAAAACCGAATAGAATATAATTAGCCCAATAATTTTTACGTGAATCTCAATCAAACACAAGAAATCCAAATAAATTGTATTGTGTTCTCCATCGTTTATATAGTCTATTCCAGTTGTTTTTTTTTTAAATGGTTTTAATGTACATGGCATGTTTAGAATTTTATAATATTATACATATTAAATAAAAATTGTAACTATTCATTATATTTCATTGTATGTATACCTTATAGATAGATAGATAGATAACACTCTATTATACACCAATACAAACATGAACTTAAAGACTAAAATTATAATTAGTAATGTACAAAGGGTGGTCTTATCGCTAAAAAGCGATCTCTTCCGGACAACCCCAGGAATGAATTGAGATGATAATGGCAATGGTGGTATATGTAACATATAGTACGAACTACTTACATTTTAATAATATATAATAGGTTGGGGAAAAAGTCTTTTTGCATATAGTATGTATGAACTTGTAATAAGATCTCTTTGGCTATACCATTTGTATCTGGCTGGTTTTGGTATCATTAAAAAGTTTTAATTTTAAAGAAGATAAATTCAAATTAGGAATATGTGTGATTTTCATTTGTTTTTCTTATTGTTAAAATGAGTGAATCTAATGAAGAAATTCGATACAATTTTAAAATTTTACTGCAAAAAAAGTAAAAATGCAACACAAGCGGCGAAAAAAATTTGTGATGTTTATGGACCTAATACGGACAAAATTTATGCCATGTTTGAAAAAGTGGAGCAAGATCGGCATATTAGTAGTTACGATGTAGCTGGAGAACTGGGAATTGACTTTTGAATTGAATTAATTGAAATTGGGATTGAATTGAACCAGAAAATGGTTTTGGCGCATTTGAAAAAAGCTCCATATTTAAACCTAATGAACCATGTACTCATTTGTGATTCTTTATTACGACGTAATGAAACCGAACCATTTTTGAAGAAGTTGATAACTGGTGATGATAAGTGGATCACATTATGACAAGAACGTGCAAAAAAGATTGTGGTCAAAGGCCGGTCAGGCTTCACAGACTGTAGCGAAACCCGGTTTAACTCGCAACAAAGTGATGCTGTGTGTATGGTGGGATTGGAAGGGCATTATTCATTATGAGCTGTTACTGCTAGGCGGGACCATCGATTCTGAACTGTACTGCGAACAACTGATAAGATTAAAGCAAAAAGTTGAGAGAAAGCAGCTGGAATTAATCAACAGAAGGGGTGTGGTTTTTCACCATGATAACGCTACACCTCACACAACTTTAGCCACTCAGCAAAAATTACGAGAGTTTGGCTGGGAGGTGTTAATGCATCCGCCGTATAGTTCTGACCTTGCACCTTCAGATTTTCACCTGTTTCGATCTCTGCAGAATTCGTTAGGCAGTGTCAGGTTAACATCACGAGAAGACTGCCAAAACCACTTGTCACAGTTTTTTGATCAGAAGCCCCAAAATTTTTATAGCAATGGGATCACATCCCTACCTACCTAGGAGATGACAAAAAGTTATCCAACAAAATGGCACCTACATACTTTAGTCAAATGTAAATAAACTTTATAAAAAACCTTTTGAATTTCTATATAAAATGCGAAGAAACTTTTTCCCCAACCTAATGTATATGCAGAAATTTTATATATTACATAGATATATACTTAATATACATACCATACAAATACAAATATCTACAAAATATATAAATGTCCTTAGTACCTTACCATACCTTATGTCCTTACTCTATCTCAGGTAGAGTTAGAGACTGTCATGCAGATGTAGCTAAGGGCTTAATTTGTTATTTGTGATATAAAACAAAACACGTTTGGCCACAGTCACTAACACTAACAATATCACAGATAAAGCAGAGATATTACATAAATGTCTACATATTGTACAATCCAGATGAAAAAAGCTCTCCCCTTTGGTTTTAAACTTTTTTTTAATGCAGGCTGATTTAAATGAGGAAACTACATACAACTATGATGATTACTCTTTACAAAAAAATACAAAACATGTTGGTAATTATTATATTGATATAACTAACAGTAATAAATTCTTAAAATTGCAAAATGATTGTACATAATATTGTGCTAAAATAAAGGTTCCTTATTGTATGTCTATAAAAAAATAGGGTTCATATATAATATGTATACCTTGTTTTTAATGAGAAAAATAAAATCAAAAATTGTATTAGTGATATTGTGTTTGTAGATGGTTAATTTAAAACATTTACAACTTTATCTAACTTTAAATATTCCATATATTAATAGCAAAAATGGTATTTGTGGTATAGGTAACAAAATTATCTTCTAGGCAAAAACAATGCATATGTAATTATATATGTCTCTGTATTTAAATGGTATTTTTATATTACAAGATAGAAATTAAAAAGAGGAAGATGAAGTTTAAACTGTTACTACTTGACATAATTATGTTTATACAGTCCTTAATTCTATCATTTTATTTATAAAGTTGCCTTTGTTTATAATAAATTAAATTCTACTTAATGGTAATTTTGTGCTTTATTTACTAACTTTCATCAATCCAATTTTGTCATAATAACACACAAACCTAAAAAGGATAAATACAACTTAATAATATAATAGTTGCAGTATTAAAGTTTAAAGTCCCTTTTTTGTATTTTGTAAAAAATAATCATGTGTGAATGAAATATTCTGTTTTGAATAGTTACTAAAAAGTCTAAAAGAAAGGCAAACTGTAGGTTGGAAGCAGTGGTGATGTGTCATACATAAATAGTGAAAATTTTGTGCAGTCACTTGCAGAGGCACTCAGATTAGACTTGGGTCCAAAGTAGAGAACATACAATAGTGAGACTAAACTTTGTCCATTTTATTATTAAGCCTACCATATAAAGACTTTGGTCAGCATATTGTGCAATTTCTGTATGTGTTACAGTACCAAAGAACACCCCTTACCACCTCTAAGAGTATTGGATCCATTTTGTCTACATCATAAATGACACAGTTAGGAGTCAGCTTAAAGGTTGTCTCTAAGAAGAGCTGGGAGTACTAAATTAGTCTACACAGTACTTCACAAAGAATCAAAATAGTAGTCTTCCAGTAGATAAATTATCATACAAAAAGTTGAGATTTATTAACACTAATATTTAGCTAAAATATACTTATGAATTTTATTAGGTATAATAGAGTCAGCTGTTATAAGATAAATGTTTTAGGCTTTTTGGTATCTATTTAGTAGGCAGTCAAATTGTTAATTTCTTTAATTTGTGAATTATAGGGTCGTCATACAAAGACTGGACAATTGGCTGCCATTAAAGTTATGGATGTCACACAAGATGAAGAGGAAGAGATTAAGCTTGAAATAAATGTACTAAAAAAATATTCTAATCATCGTAATATTGCCACATATTATGGGGCTTTCATTAAGAAAAGCCCCCCAGGGAAAGATGATCAGCTTTGGTTAGTTATGGAGTACTGCGGAGCTGGTAAGTTCAAAATTTATTATGAACTAATCTAAATTTTACTTTAATGTTTATATTCTAGTTTAATGTTGAGAACTTATTATTCATATGTGCTAATTAGGAATTATCAGTATAACGTTTTTTTCATTATGTTATCTGTTTCTTTTAAAACATTATCCAACTGCTATCTATCTCATAGTTTGATCCTAAGTTAAAGGTCCAATGGTTTATGTTTTAACACAGATAAAACTACAGGATACTACTAAAATATTGTATACAGCTATATATAACTGCAATTTTAAAACATGAAATTAGCTGATATGGGTTTGAATGTAAATTAACCTAATAACAGTTTATTACTAATTTGTAGTTTGAGTGAGATAGAGTGAAAGTGTATCTACACCAAATAGGTCATTTTCATTACAATAATATTACAGCTTTGAATTGAACTGTAATTGGTGAGTCACAATGTCAGCAAGGGGTCAAGACTATGGTGGGTGGAGATTTGATTATTTAGTCTGAGACGTCAATGCAGCTTTGTTTCTTGTTTATTATTTAAATTCTTAATTTGTACTATTTAAGTTAGATAAGGTAAACATTAGTTACCAAAACCAATATTGACTTAAGGAATGGTTTACTTATTTATCTTCATAGATATAATATCCAAGTAGAGTAATACTTAATATGGCAATTAAGAATGAGATGTCTCAGTAGACACACCCCAATATGTTGTAGCATCTCTATGTATGTATGTATAAATGTATATGATAAATATATATATGACTAATGAAATTATATTAATGTGTATATTTAAAAGTTTAAAATATATAAATATATGATTATATTTACTACATAATATGACAGTACTGGCTTGAACATTATTTGAGAATTTTCAGTTATCCTTAATAGGAATATATTGCAATTTGCATTTTACTTTGTTTCAGGATCAGTAACAGATTTAGTGAAATCCACAAAAGGTCAATCATTGAAAGAAGAATGGATATCTTACATTTGTAGAGAAATACTAAGAGGTCTTAGTTATTTACACTCCAACAAAGTTATACACAGGGACATTAAAGGTCAAAATGTATTATTGACTGATAATGCGGAAGTTAAACTTGGTAAGTATTATCTTTCCATGGTTACGTACTGATATCTAGAAAAGTTTCTGTATGGAGGTTCTATATTCTATATCATAACTATTAATATTATCAAGATAATAAAATAAAAATAAAAACATGTCGGAGAAACATTTTAAGTCTATTTTATAAAAGAAAAGTTTATGGATTTGTTTTTATTGTTCTGGTCATTTTTGGTATTTATGTATTTTTCATATTGATATAAAATATTTTTTCTTATCAGTCAAAGAAAACATCGCATAAACTCAGCTGTATCTTAGTGATGATATACTTATGACTGGACTACATCACGCAGGTCTTCAGTTTTTCTAGAGAGTGATTATTGTTGCTTAAGTATATTATCATTCTGCTGTCAGCCTTGGAGGATTTTTATGTATAATATATGATGTATTTATTTATATTTTTATTTTATAATAAATACATTTTACCAGTGGTATTTTATGCTGTAATATAATTAAACTTGTAGCAAAAACAAATAATTCTATGAATGCATTAAGGCTATTCATATGATGTTATTTACCATGGGAACTTTTGGATCTCTCTTTGACATAAACTGTTCTATGTAACAAATAATTACATTAAATAGGCTCCATATTAAGAGATCCAATGAAAATTATGAGAAAATGGAGCAATACTCTCGTAAGTCTTGTAAACAAGAAGCGGTCCTAGGAAGGATAAAAAAAATGGGCAATTCAATAACATTTTAGAAACTATTTTTCATAATATAACTTTGCAGTGGATTTTGGTGTGTCTGCACAATTGGACCGGACCATTGGGAGGAGAAATACCTTTATTGGTACGCCATATTGGATGGCGCCTGAAGTGATCGCATGCGACGAGAATCCCGATGCGACATATGACAATCGCTCCGACCTCTGGTCCCTCGGCATCACCGCACTCGAGATGGCCGAGAGCCAACCACCCCTATGTGACCTGCACCCTATGAGGGCACTATTTCTTATTCCGAGGTAAGTTTAATCTCACTAGGTGCCAGATCAATAATGAATGATAATACTATTGTTCAACAAAAATTAAAACGACTTGTTAAAAACTAGATACAACAAATGTTGAACAAAACGCGGCCTTATCCCTTACAGCAATCTCTTCCAGGCAACCCCCTAAACTAAGGAAAATATTAAAACATGACAGTACCAATAAAGGCAATCAATAAATAATATGAAATATTCAAAACATAAAGTAAATTGTAGACTTTATATACTATACAATCATAAAACATAATAGGTTGGTGAAAAAGTCTTTTCGCATATAGTATGTATGAACTTGTAATAAGATCTCTTTGGCTATACCATTTATATCTGGCTGCTTTTGGTATCATTAAAAAGTTTTAATTTTAAAGAAGACAATTCCAAATTCAAATTAGGAAAATGTGTGATTTTCATTTGTTTTTCTTATTGTTAAAATGAGTGAATCTAATGAAGATATTCGATACATTTTAAAATTTTACTACAAAAAGATAAAAATGCAACACAAGCCACGAAAAAAATTTGTGACGTTTATGGACCTGCAGTATCTTTGAGAGTAGCGCAAATTTGGTTTAAGCGTTTTCAATCCGGAAATTTTGATATCAAAGATCCACGTCGCTCTGGTCGCCCTGTTACGGACAAAATTGATGCCATTTTTGAAAAAGTGGAGGAAGATCGGCATATTAGTAGTTACGATGTAGCTGGAGAACTGGGAATTGACCACAAAACGGTTTTGGCGCATTTGAAAAAAGCTGGGTACACAAAAAAGCTCGATACTTGGGTGCCTCATGAGCTCACTGAAAGAAACCCAATGAACTGTGTACTCGTTTGTGATTCTTTATTACGACGTAATGAAACCGAAGCATTTTTGAAGAAGCTGATAAATGGTGATGAATAGTGGATCACGTACGACAAGAACGTGCGAAAAAGATCGTGGTTAAAGGCCGGTCAGGCTAAACAGACTGTGGCGAAACCCGGGTTAACTCGCAACAAGGTGATGCTGTGTGTATGGTGGGATTGGAAGGGCATTATTCATTACGAGCTGTTACCGCCAGGCAGGACCATTGATTCTGAACTGTACTGCGAACAACTGATGAGATTAAAGCAAAAAATTGAGAGAAAGCGGCCGGAATTAATCAACAGAAGGGGTATGGTGTTTCACCATGATAACGCTAGACTTCACACATCTTTAGCCACTCAGAAAAAATTACGAGAGTTTGGCTGGGAGGTGTTAATGCATCCGCTGTATAGTCCTGACCTTGCACCTTCAGATTTTCACCTGTTTCGGTCTCTGCAGAATTCCTTAGGCAGTGTCAGGTTAACATCACGAGAGGACTACTAAAACCACTTGCCGCAGTTTTTTGATCGGAAGCCCCAAAAATTTTATAGCAATGGGATCACGTCGCTACCTACAAGATGGCAAAAAGTTATCCAACAAAATGGCACCTACATACTTTAGTCAAATGTAAATAAACTTTATAACAAAACCTTTTGAATTTTTATATAAAATGCGAAGAAACTTTTTCCCCAGCCTAATATAATACATACATAATAAGCAGCACTATAATAGTCTGTAACATATTCATAATCTATGTAATTTGTCTTGTCCTATCTATTTCACTCTAACATTAGCATATTATGCTCTATCTCTTTTGTATTGTCTATTTATTTAATGTATATTTAACATATAAAAAATAACTTCTTAATCTTCGCCATATAAACTTTAACTATTCAGTGCAATACTAGCGAATATGGCTCTCCTCCATACGCGCAATTGCTTAAAAAGTGATCTAGAGATTTACCTTTGCATATTTATATGAAGACTATAGTTTACCACGCAGGTCAACCTCTGGTGTGTATCTCATGTTTAAAGAGGGGGCGGTACAGGGTACATTGTATTAAAATTTTATGTATTTGCTCCCGGAAGATTCACTTCACCCGTCTATCTGTAAACTACATAAATGACAAAATAGATAACATGGACCAAGTGGACCATGTAGACGAAATGGACAAAATCACAAAACCTACTTTCCTGGATAACCTTTCAATAATAAATCTATCCCATTATCCGGGATGAAAAGTACCCCTTGGCTACCCTCGGTATTAAAATTACATATGTACCGAGTTTCAGCCAAATCGGTCCAATAGTCTTTCCATAAAAGGACAACAAACAGAGAGACAAATATATTTTATCCCGGAAACTATCCCATTTTTCGGCATAAAAATTATCCTATGTTCATCCTAGGCATCGAAAATATATATATATTGAGTTTCAGCCAAATTGGTCGAGTAGTTTTTCCGTGAAAACGGAACAGACATATAGAGTTACTTACGCAATTATAATATTAATAGGGATAGGGATATTACAACCATAAAAGAAGAATTTTTGCACTGCATTCAAAACGCCAAAAACCATGGCGCTATAGATCAACTAGTCATGTAGAATTTAGGACTAGCGCGTGTGTATACGACACGACCGCTGCGCCGTCAAACTGTGCAGTAGGCTCGACCGCATTACCACTACGCCGTTGCTGCTTTATCGTTCACATCTATATAGAAATTAACACAACAGTAGTGGCAGCTTGTCGGCGGTGCCGCTACTGTTCTGTAACAATGAAAATTTTATGTCCAGTCCTACTAACAATTTTTCATCTCCCAGGATAAAAAGTATGAAAAAGTAATTGCATAAAACTTTTCAAATTCATGTATGTGAAAAAGGAAGCAAGAAAACTTCTTTTCATTGACATATTACTATGGATTAATTCAACTACAAGAAACGCCGAAACTAAAAATGAAACTATTTATTTTAATCTTCTGTAATGTATTATATCTCTATTGCATTCTAGGAATCCACCTCCACGTCTGAAGTCAAAGAAATGGGCAAAAAAGTTTCATAGTTTTATCGAGACAGTGCTGGTCAAAGATTACCATCAACGGCCCTACACTGAACAACTGTTGAAACATTCTTTTATAAGGTATGATAGTAATTTTATAATACATTAGGATACGCCCGCGACTTCGTCCGCGCTTGACTTGAGATTCCCGGGGCACAAAGTACCGTGGCATTTAAAAAAGAATGTAAGCTATCAGTTATGTGAAAAATGTGTCGGAATAAGCAAATTTTTATGCACCTGAACAATTTCAAACCGCTCCCAGGAAAATACCTGGGATAACAAAGTATCACACATTTGATTACATAAAATTTTCTTTGTTCAGTGAAAACATTGCATTGGAATTCGATAAATTTTTTCAATTTGATCATTTTAAATCGTTTCCAGAAAAATCCCACCAAAGTTCCTGAAATATAGTGCAGATTTTAAGTCTAAAAATTTGCAATCAATCAGCGAAAATCGCATCGAAATCGACCCAGTACTTTTTAACTGAATCGCAAACAAACAGATAAGAAATCTAAAAAAAATGCATTGTTTTCTCCATTGTTTATATAGTCTATTCCAGTTGTTTTTTTTATATAACTTCAATGTACAGACAGGGCATGTTTAGAATTTTATAATATTATAGATATAACATTGTGAATTACAGACTATATATTATAGCTGCATATAATGTCAAATATTTATATTTAGTAGTAACCATTGTATGATACTAATAACAAAAGATTAGTTTGCATGACTTGTAATAGAAATATCATGCCTGTGTCTCTGCCTTTCATAAATAACAATCAGCCAAGGTTATATTGGACTACACTGTTTCATGTTTCTACCATTATTATATGGAACCCTAAAAAATTGTTCAAGTGCTTGGCAGTCTGTGCACAGTGAAGGGTTCTGGACAGGTGTTTGTTTTCGTTATTTGGCTATGGAATTATAAACAAAACTAAGCATTCAGTTGAAAAGTACCCAGTTCAAATCATAATATCATTGTTGAAAGTATTTTTTAAGTTGACCTTGATTTGAAATTTTGAAACCTGGTTTATGTAAGACACCTTCCTTCTGAGTTTCTTCTAAATACTGCCAATAGTTTCGTGATTATAATGCCTCTGGAATATTGGCAATTGATAATAGTACTATTTTTATCATTTGACTTAAAACCATAAAAGAGTTCTTGGTGAATTAAAAAAAATACTGACATAATTATTATAATTGTGATCTCCACAGGGATCAGCCAACAGAGCGACAAGTACGGATACAATTGAAGGATCACATAGACAGATGTAAGAAGAGAAAGCAGGAGAATTCGGTACGGGAAGACTACAAGTACTCAGGGTCAGAAGGTGAAGAAGAGGAGAATGCGGTGGCCGGGGAACCATCCTCCATTGTTCACAACGCTGCAGCTCACCAAGCCAGTGACACGTTAAGGCGTAACTTCCAACAGATACAAGAGGGTACCAGGTTAGTGTTCCCTGGTTTGTCATTGTGCTTTCATCCACTAAGGTGTTTGTTGACAGAATGACTAATTACATAGAGTGTAATCATGTAGTGACACATTGTTGTAGAGTCATCTCTATTTTAAAGCTATGGTTATAACCTAAAATGTAAATTCAGTAGAGCAAATTTTGAAATAGTTTTAAGAATATACAAGGCGATTCTCAAATATAATTGCAGTGTTATGTTCCCTTCATTATAAATGTGCACTTAATTTTGTAAAGCACAAAATATATTATATTATTTGCTTAGGTATTCTTGACTGCACAATTAAAGCTATATTTTAAGTAATAAAACAAATTTTAATTTGATTTTGACCTGAGTTTCACCGTTTCTCAGTATCTGTGAACACAGTAAAAAGAAACAATTAAATTAAAATCAAGCTTCAATCCATTAAATTTTACTGAGTTTTCAATTGTACAGATTTTTATGTACCTATAGTAAATTATTCAATTATTGCATCTGCCTTTCTTGGTCTTATCAATATTAAATGTATGCAACATTTATAATATAATATATTAATATTATATTATAAATGTTGCATACATTTAATATTGATAATAAAGGAGCAACTCATTTGACATTTCTTTCTTGGACTTTATCTTGAGATTTTGTAATTGTCATTTTTTTGCATCCTTTTCCTATAACTATTTTAATATAAAGTCTTATTTATCAGAAATTATCTTTCTTTTAATTATGATCACAATTTGATCTACTTTCAAAGCTGAACCGTGTGAACATCCCCCAAAATAATGTTTTCATAATCTTTTTCTCTCATCTAAAATTCATAATTATAACTAACTTGTACATTTTGTACAAGTTAGTTATAATTATGAGGGAGTATAAATACATCAAGGTCCTTCTGAAAAGATATATGTCATAATATGTGCTTGTCTTGAAGTTTGACTAATCCATGTGTGTATAAACTCAGACCTGCAGAGGCTCCTCAGCCCCAGCCACCACCCAAACGGAACAGCAAACGGGATGAACGTGAAGAGATACCAGGTAAAAAGCGCTAACATTTAAAATGTGCATTTGTAGTGATCTTTTCAATCTAACATTTTGTGTGTCTAATTATTAGAGCCTGGCCCACCCGCAAGGCCCTCCATTCCTCAAAGACTGATAGTTGTGCCAGATCCACAGGCGCAGCAACACAATAAATACAGGTAATTAAACAAATATAATCTTATAACAAACTATTGCTTACTGACTTGTAGGATGATAGAGCAAAATATTATAAACTTCATGAGGTGGCTTGCATGGCTGACATCTTTCAGAGAACGATAACATTCTTTGTATCATCAAAATAGGAGCTGAATATGGAACAACAATATACAGGCAATGTAATAATCACTTATTGTATTTGTGACTGTGTAAGTGTCCCACAAGCTCACAGATGGGCTCTGTTCATCCTAATTTTTGGAAAATGATGGACAATATAAACATACTTGTTGAAGTCGGGAATAAGGAGTTGTCATATATGTAGTCTTAGTTTGGTTTTCCTCATGATACATGATATATTATGTATTGCCATTGCCATTATAATCTCAGATTCATCTATGGGGTTATCTGGAAGAGATCGCTTTTTAGCGATAAAACCATAATTAGATTCGTTTTTTAAGGATGTAAGTTTATTTTTGTATTGATGTACAATTAAGAGTTATTTATTATCTATCCCACTTTCTCAACAGTGTACAGTACACACAAAACTTGAAATCAAGTGAAGTTGATTACATGAGTTTACATAGGTCCAGTCAAATGTAACATTTACTACACCTTACTATGTTGTGCGAAAGTGATAGCATGCCAGCACGGAGAGCGGCCGAGCGAGACCACAACACTCCTCTCAGCTCTGTCTGTAAACCTTATAACTGTACTCTATGCAATGACGTGTATGAAATTCAAGGACGCATTTCAGTTTTGTTCGTACTGTATATTTCACCCCGCCGACGAAACTCTAAAGGCGGCAGGTTATGCTCACGCACGTCATGTTAGTGCCCTAATTTTTTGTTAACTACCATACTAATACGCGGTACTGTGGTCCAGGCCGTTGCCTCCGACGCCGAAGTCGTCCGGCTCTTCGAACAGCTCCGGGTCGAACAACGGCACGCCGCCAGCGAGCGGGCCGCAGCCGCCCCAGAGGGGGTCACATCACATATTCAAACCTATGGTAACATATAATAATAGCCTTTATGCAGATACCAATACACAATCACTATTATTATTATTATTATATTATAATACACTATTTATACAATTTTGACAAACACCGTTCTCTACCTTCGTTAGTTTCACCGCCGTGATAAGGTATATTCACTGAACCTTAGGTTATTAAGAAAAAAAATTTAGCCAGGGGAAATCGGTTTTCGGTTTGAGAACCTAAGCCGCGACAGGCACAGAAGCCTGGGGGGATAATTCGGGACCCGTGTGTGGTATTCGCCAGATCGAGGGTGGCACTAGCATACCCAGTTAGAACTGGTGCCATGCTATTGCCACTCCCCAGTTAGGGATACCCACTAAAACTGCTGGGTGTTCCGTCCTGCGCCTTATGCCAGGGCTGCGGGAAAACGGGAATCCCAACTCCGCATGCCCTGGTAGACAGGGACCTCGCACACAGGTCTCGTCCGCTGCCGGGGGACTTTCTTTTCAACCGCGGCATCGTCTAGGCCTAGTCCTCCCGTGGGGCGGTTTGTAACGCGCCCCACGGGAGGAGAAATGAGCGCGTGCGTCTCATCTCGACGGCATGTCCAGGTGAGTGAGAACCTCTATACCCCAAGGGGCAAGCTTACGGTGGCCGAAGGTCGAATCCCGCCCTCCAGCGTCGACGCGTCTTCCTTTGGCCGGAGCGGAGTAAGGACGTCCGCTCCCGCTCCGCCCCCTCCTTCGCAAACATGACGTGCTCGCAGAAGGAGGAGACGGCGTCCCATACGGGTTTCCTCCCGACCATGGTGCGAACCACGGCCAGGAGTTCGATGTCGATTCCGGTAAAGGCGACGAGGTCTCGGCGCTACTCTGTCCAGGCTGAACACTCCTGGAGTGTGTACAGCGCCGTATCCTCGTCGCCTGTGTCGCAATGATGGCGCCCTGACGTTGACTCGCGGCCGAGGCGACACAGGTACCTCCCGAAGCTGCCGTGCTCCGAGAGGACCTGTGTCAGCCTGAACGTCAGGGTGCCGTGTCGTCTACCCAGCCATTCGCAGGCTCGATCTCGCGAGGCTCTTTGCGCCATATATACAGGGACGCTAGAACTCTGGCTTCCAGGTCCCTTGAGGGGGAAGATTGTCTCTCTAACCTCAAGCAAATTGTAGTACTATAACAGACACTAAACAATAGAGTTCTTGTGCCAAGTCCCAAATATATATTTCACTTAACTGTTGAACTACATAAACAATCGTAGATTTTAACCAAAATAGATGTTTTTTAAATTAAACTGCACGGTGAAATATACTCTTCAATTTCCCGTAAAAAAATTGTCGTAAATCTAATTCCAAAGTTTTTGCTGACGTGTTAAATACTTTTCGAATATATTATAACATTTATTTATCAACTACTCTATTAAAATATGTGTGGTTTGCTTAATGGTTTATTTGCAACTGTTTTATAATATACAGATAGTAAACACTCAATTCAGTTTTAAGGCTCGTGAACCGTCCTTTTAGAGTTGCCTATATATGCTTGGATTATTTTGTCGTTCTTTCAATTGGAATAATTGTTTTTTATTTGCCTAGTGTTTATTTTATTAGCTTTGTGTTTCTTTTTTTCATGCCTCACCCCTTATGTTCCTTTGCACAACTGCAGCTTCCACCGCGAAGGCCAGAGGTAAGTTATACGATGCCGTCAACCAATATTTTAAATGAATACAGTAAAGAGCGTGAGAACTAAGTTTACCCATAGTTTGAAATATTCATAAACTCATACATGGATTATAATGTGTACAAAATATTGAAAATTATATTGCGCTCATACAATGTTATATTTTATTTTTAATTATAATTGGAGTAAATTCTTAATAATTTTGAATCATTTTCAGGACTTGGACAAATTGGCTGCGCAACTTAACGAACTGGGCGTAGTGTCCGGAAATGAACCCCCTAATCGACCACCAAGAGCACCCACCAATGGACAAGGTTCGTTTCTGTATTCTTGGATTTTTAATTGTTTATTTATTATGCATCGCATAAAGTACAGATTCTACAATGAATTTTCAAAAAACCATTCATACCACAAAATTTCGAATATGCCTTCTGGATTTTTTGTCTTTGTATGTTAGTTAACTTCTCACTTGAAAATGTAACTGTACACAGAACTAGCTTATGTCCCATGTCAGAACTTGAACAGGTTTAATCCTGATAAATGTCATTGTTTCCATGGAATAGATGAATAAAATCAAATACATGACACTGTAGTCGTTTTTTTTGGCGCTTCTATTGCAAATCACCAACTACTAACACTTCGGCATGGCATTACTTCAAATCAGGATGGCCTCAACTCTGATGGAGAATCAAAGCCGAAGTTTTGCTATATAGTCGTAAGATTAATTAAAATAATGTAGTACTCATGTGTAATAATCAACAAACTCGAAATAAATTTGAGTATTAAGAATTAAAAATTAGTCCCTAATTTAAAATAATAGGGTAGAAAGGTAATTGATAATCTACTGCTGTGTAGAGTAGAAATTAGAACAGACTTATACTTTAAATAAACGTATGGAATTTACTACTTTACTTTACTTTTGGTAAATTATAAATCAGGCGCCCCAGCAGAAAGGAATCCGGCGGAACCTAATTTCGAAGATTCCGACAGCGACTCAGACGCCGAAGAGAGCGGCGGAAGGGTGCGGAACGACGGCACGCTCTTGGCCAGCGATCCGCCCAAGCCACTGTATGTATTCTAAGAAGTACATATTTTTTTAAATTTAATTAACGCATAAGATAATACTTATGAAACTAATGATCTTTATATTTCCTTTTTCTTTTTGTTTCATTTTGTTTGTTGGTCCATATTTGTTTTGTATGCTCTCCCATTCGGTTGTCCCATCCCTTGGTTCAGTCCCGAGTTCTGCTACAGGCCGGGGTTGGCCGGCGCGGCGGAGGGCGCTGGTGGCGCGGGCGCGGCCCCGACGCGCCCCCTGCCGCCTACGCCCGACGACGACGACGCCCATCCGGACCGCACGCTTGTCATGAAACGGGTAAGTACCCACCACGCGCCTCTCACAGCCCCCCGCTTACCCCGCGCTACCTGTGCTAACTGTACCATTTGCCATACACCCCGCGTCAGCTCAATGAGCAGCCGCGGCGAGGTCTCTTTCTTCATTATAGAAGACGTTCACGCCAAAGTAAGATTAGTGAGCATTATTCTAGTTAGGTCGCGTTTTTAATTGCTTAATTGATTTCTTTGTATTTATTTGTACTTTTTGTATCGGACATGTTTGAAAAACGCCAGAGAGAAGAAGGCGACCTCGATAAAAGGCAGTCCGACGTCGATGAAGCCGTTTTGCTCAAAGATTGGGATTTTGCGAGGTTCTTCCCTTCAAAGAAGACAGAAGCCCAAGAAACTAAGCGAGACCTCCCGAAGGAAATGGAACAGAAGAGAATGCACCTGCAGCGACAGTCCCATTTGGAGATGGACGACGCTTGGGCCAAATACAAAGCTATCGCGACGCCTCCCGCTCGCCACAAACAGCTGTTTCAAAAACCGTCAGAGAAATCTAATCAAGATAAATTAACTGACATGATGAAGACCAAAAAAGACATAGAAACAGATGCTCCTAATCGATTTTTTAGGGGATTTAGGAGAGAAAACTCTGACCTCTTTCCATTACCGAGCACTCGGCACTCTGCTATTTATTTCCCAAAACATGATAATCAAGTAGGTGTGCAGAAGCAGTTGAGATCTAGCGGAATCTTCAATAATCCTCGCAAGCAAGTTATAAAACCGCCGTCTTCTGGTGAACCAATACTGACAGATTTTATAAAAATGAATGATAGTTTGAAGATGTCTAATCAAGGCGAAATAAGGAAGGCGGATAAAGTGAACCATGAAAGGAAAGCGATGGCATGCAATCCCACAGACGCGTTGAAAAGCGTAGCGGCACTTATCAGACAGAATAGCGAGAGCAATAGCCCGAGTAGACAAAGCAGCGTGAACAGCGATTCGCCATCGACGAGTATCTGTTTCACGAGCAGCACGTCATTCGAAAAGGCTGGAACTCCTGATCTCACTGCGAATACGTTCGATAGCAACTTAGTTTCTGAAAACTTGGCCGATGCTAACAACGTAATGAAACCACGTAGAGAAAAAACTGAATCGGACATAGTGTTCAGAAGGAGTTCTCAGTACATTCGACACGCAGAACTCTTAGCAAGTGGGCAGGAAGCGGTACTCGCTTTGGATCAGGTAAATTGCTCCCTGCTCAGGACAAATTTATTAATACTTTTACACTTACATATTGGTTGGTATGAGGGTTCGTTTTCTAATATTGGTATTACAACTAACAGTTTGTATGGTGAGTCTGCTTTAATAAAGGATTGGTACTCTATTTAGTGGTTAGCTGTTGGTTTTGGTCTTAACAATATCTATTAACATGTGTGGGAATGGTTTATATTAATGCTAATTAGCCTTTTAGTACCAAATGTAATCTAATTTGAAAATGTTTTGGCAGAATAGTGATTGCTCACACGTCTTACATTTTGGCGTGACATAAACATGACTATGTATATTATTGGAAGTATTTCTTATATAGATTATGGGAAAAGACGGATTGACTTTTGTGAGTAGTAAATATTTGAAATTAGAGTGAGAATTTAACATCTGTAGTCCTAACAGCTTCTTTGTTCTAACGACTCCATTTAGTATTTCTTCATTACTAATAAAAGCTAACATACAATATTTGTGCGCGAATACCGTCTTCCTGCCAAGAAAGCTAAAGTTCGAAACGTCGGCCACCAGTGCCATCTACAGCCAATTAACAACTTAAGAATGCTGCCTAACGAAACATCACAGAAGCTGAAAGTGACAACCATCAATTTTGTGAATGTGATTTAATAATGCATGTTTTGGCTGCCGTTTATGTTTGTCGCGGATTGTGACTGTCGATTTATTTATTAATGCTGCTACACGTTTACAGCTGTTGTTTGTCAAATTTTTTCTAATACATATTTTACTACTATACAAAATTATTAATTCAAAGGCAATAATTTCATATATATTCTTACAAATATATGATTCGTTAGAAATAAAATCCTCCAGGAGTACAATTTTGTTTCAACTCCTTTGTTGAAGTTAATTACTTTGTTGGTAGTATAAAAATTAATTATTTTCAGTACTTGTTTTACACGAATTATATATCCAGTTTAAACTCCTAAGCGTTGGGTGAACTATAATATTATATTAATGATTGTGTAATATCGGGAAGGGTCGTTCGAGTGGCGGGAACGACGGTAGCGGAGCACGAACGAGCTCAGTGCTGCCCGATTTGCTCAGCCAAGCTGGCCAACCCACGACGCCACCTCGGCACGACAAATCCACCAGCGAAGAGGTGAGACTACCACTCCGTACCATGCTCACTCCATACATACAACTGTACACGCGTTACGCGCTATTGCTAAGTGACGTCACACACCGGAAATACAGAGACGCAAATTTGATTAAAGAACTGGAGCATAGATCCGTTGGCTACAATTTATAAATACAGTAGTTCACTTATGACCCTAGAACTTCAATCGAAAAAGTTAGTGTTTTTAGTGAGTTGCGCTTCTGTACTTATTTGTAATCCCGTGTGCAGCTGGGCAAATGCAGACGACCATTATTTTGTCGAGCGTGCCTGAGTGTACACATGAATATACTATAGGAAGGCAATGTAATTTTTTTACGTGATTAGTTTAAAGGTTTTTCAATAAAACCGTCTATATGTCTGAAAGTCCACCACCATTTTTATGGCCTGAAGCAGATAAACGGGCAGATGGCCCACCTCATGAAAAGTGGTAACCGTGTCTATGGATATTTGCAGCAACAGGGGCGCTGCCGGCCTCTCAGAATTTTTTTATAGCTCTGCAAAAAAGCAACATATTTTAAGTGCAATTTGCGTCAAACACTGCATCTTTGTCAGAACGTCTAAGATCACAAATGTTGCCTATATCCACACGTCGGCGCTATTATACAAGAACTCGATTACTTTTCATCCAACCGCGTATGTGATGGAACTACGGTTTTACAAACAGATCTGAATAAATATGTATACAAATACATGTACACTAAAGGCGCGTCGTCAAAAATATAGTCTGCTTAAGTAAGCGCCTAATAGTTGCCTCAACTTTATATCTAGTTGAACATACATTTATTGCCATAATATGTACCCAAATACATTTATTTAAATAACACCATTGGAAAGCGATTAAATGTGGCTCTTTAATTATTCACTAATAAACTTACAATTATAAAATCTGGTTTAAACAATACATGTTCATATGTCTAGTTGACATATTCAATGATGGGAACATAAAATTACGCTAAATGTTCATGATTTTCCATTCCATCAATTACATGCTTACGGGTCTTATAGTAATCTAGAAATAATTTTGTCATCACAAAACATTTATGGAGCTTCCAACATCATAATTATGACAATATGTATCCTTATACAAACATATACTGTTTATTTTACACTTCATCTTCAAACATTCATTGAAAGTAAAAAACCAACATGTCGGGCTACATTTTTATATACTTACTAGTATTCACTCTCAACTTCGTCCACGTTGGACAGGTAGCAAAGATTAAAGTTATTTTAACGAAATCGCGTCCGAATGGGTATATAGAAATATGTAAGTTTCAAAATAGTCATGCCGTAATTAGAGTAACACGGTCAATTTTTATGCTATTTTTAGCCGATGATCGATTATCAGGAAAATGATTTTTTGGGGAAAATAGTAAAAATTCCTAAAATTGATTCCCAGGACATAAAATACAGCAATATTATAAAAAAATAAGCTATCGTTTTAGTGAAAATCCCTGATCAATTAATTTTTATGCACCCTAACTACTTTAAATCAGTCCCGGGGAAAATCCCACCAAATTTCCGGAATTCAAAGTGTTTCAGATTTTAAATCAGAAAAATTTACTATCGATCAGAGTGAGCACCGCATCAAAGTTAGCCAAATAGTTTTTACGTGAATCCTGAACAAAAAGACAAAAATACTGTTTTATGTTCTTCATCTTTCAATAGTCTATCCCAATTGTTTTAATAACTTCGATTTACAAACACAATATTTTCATAATATTTATAAATTTATTGTTGGAAGCTCATAGTACGAATCATTTATTGTGTGCCGTAAAGCTTGTGGTATATTGTATTAATGTGATAATGGTTGTCAATCATGCAAACAACATGGAGCCACTCCGAGGTCGGTTTGCAGACACCTGTTAGCACTGCGTAAGTATGAATCGAATTGATGCAAGCAAGCGGAGCTTTGTAAAGGTTCTCATAGATTGTTGATTTTTCAATTTAGAATTTTCCACATCTTCATATTTATGCATTGTCTAGATATGCTTTCATGTATCAAATGTCATGTTGGTCATCGAATGCAGATCGATATTACTCAAGCTTGAAGGTAGTCATGTTTGAGGCCGCTTTTAATATAAATGTAGATGGGAATAAAGCTTAAGACAAACTTAACAATATACAGGCAGGGTGAAGTTTTCAATTGGGCCCTGAGGACCAAATCCTAAACTTAGCTAAATAGCGAAAAATTAAAATGAGGTGAGGTTTATTTAATGTATGGAACGGTTTTCCGTTTGACATTCTTTTATACAAATTGATTCTTATAAGCTACATTATAGTTTGGTATAATAAATAGTACAGGTTTGTTTATTTGTTTCAAAATCAGACGATCCGGTTCTTGACAAAGGTAATTGATTTTTCAAAAATCTTATATTTACTTTAGTTTTCGTCTAAATCGGCGTCGAAACTTCTTTGAGTGTTTTTCTCTATTTAACATAGTTAAGGGTATGGCCCTGAAGGTCCACTTGAAAAATTCTCCTGTATAGAGTTCATATTGCCGAAAAATATCTATTTACAGTCCAAAACAAAATCCAGCATGCTGTCGTGTTGAAGGACACAAACAAATTAATAAACACTGGTTAGAATTTAGAATGTAATAATTATAATGTAAAATGTAAAAAAATATATGTCACATTTGGAATCAATGAAACAAGAAATGAACATTTATTTGAAAGTGACCATCTATATATCATTAAACCGGTAGGAACATTTATACCGCCTGAATTCATCTGTTTAAATTCTTAGTTGTATTTATTGTCTGAATGCCTCCATATTGTTTTAAAAAAATACAAGACTGGTATGCCTATTATCGTTTTCATTTGTCATCAAAAGTATATTACTTCACATTCAATAATCTGTAGATATATAGCAACACTGCAATAACTTTCAAACTCTTTAAGAAATTGCAACTAATCGCTGGGAGATGGACTTATATGACTAACCGAACACATTATTAATCTGTGAAGTGGTGTATGTATCAAACTGTAAAATAAGACATTATATATAACTGCAATTTAATATTGAATGTCAAACGTCGTTGTTCCTTTGCAGTATAGACAAGCGATTGGCGGCGGTACGCCCTTATCCCATCACCACCATCCTTTGCACCCTCCGACGCCGGCGTCCTCGGCGTCGGTTCACTCTACGCCGTCGAAGTCGTTCGTCGGTGGCGTCGCGTCCCCCCACCCCCTGCAGCATTCCCCCTCCAACTCTTCGGTGGGCTCGCAACAACAGTGCCACCCGTTACAACAGAAGCAGCGGTCGTTCCTGACGTTCGGGTTCGGCGCGGGCTCGACGGGCAGCGGCACCGGCACGGGCGGCTCCGGCGGCAACGCGTCGCGCCGCGAGAGCCACGTCAACGTGAACGTGACGCCCACCTCGCACGACCTGTCCTCGGACACGCCCGAGATACGCAAGTACAAGAAGAGGTTCAACTCGGAAATACTCTGCGCGGCCTTATGGGGTTAGTACAATATTTCTTATGATAGTTTTTGACGTTTTTGTTAATTTTTTTACTTGAATTTTGTATATAAGCGTTCAATGCCGAACTGGAAACTGTCATTTTCGTTTTAGTCTCGATTATGACACTGAAGGAAAACTTCGCAATTCATCCTGAATAAGTAATTACAATGTTCTATATTGCTCTATATTATATTTTAACAGATTTAAGCATGTGAGTAATTTGATTTTTCATGTTGACTGCTCAGAAGCTTGTAATCTGAAATACTTTTTCTTAATTTTTCTATAAATATGATTATTACCGCATTTCTTTGCCAAACTGCAAAATAGTTTATCAATAACTTTGTCACAGATTGTAAAATACTTATATAAACATTAAAAAATTATAAATTAATTAACAAAATCTAATATCATTGACAACAGCCGAGTTATTCTGTGAAAAAGAAATTAGTTATCTCAGAAAGTAATAAAAATCAAAATAAAGACACTATAATATCCGTTTAGACATAATTTAATGTAATATTCCTTTGTGCAGGCGTCAACCTTCTCATTGGCACAGAAAATGGGTTGATGCTATTGGATCGGTCGGGTCAAGGGAAAGTTTATCAGCTGATCTCAAGACGCCGCTTCCAACAAATGGAGGTGTTAGAAGGACAAAATATTCTAGTGACAGTTTCTGGAAAGAAAAATCGTGTACGAGTTTATTATCTAAGTTGGCTTAAATCAAAGATATTGCGTACGGACGGCCTTAGTGATGTAAGTTTGTTTCTACTTATTTAAAGAGATCTTTCATTAAATGGTTGCTGTGGTCAATAAAATAAAATATTTTGTTATAGGCTAATTAAATATGTATCATAGATAATAATCGGGAATTCATTTACCACCTGTAAATAAAACCTAGCCATTTAAATGACATTTTGTCTTTAATATTATTTTCGTCATGGTTTCAAATGTGGTTTAATGAAACAATATGGTGCTATATATCACAAATGAATATGCTGTGCTTGATGTGTGGAATCATGCGTAACGAACTCCCGCTTCCAAGTCCGGCTGATATTTATATATAGCTGATTCAATGTAAGGGAGTTACTTATGCTGGTATGGTCATGTTTTATGAAAATCAGATGGTTATATGGGGAACAAACCTGTCATGTTGCCACCCAGTGATATGCAGCTTTCCTCAGAATATTTTTTTACATTGCCTTGTTCTTACATAATGTTCACATTACATTTGAAAAATAACCTAAGTGGTATATGCTCACTGGAAAATCTCTATTTATGGCATGTCATTAGAAGTAATGATATAGGTTGTATTTTTCAGCAAGCAGAAAGAAGAAATGGTTGGATAAATGTCGGTGAATTGCAAGGTGCAGTTCATTTTCGTATTGTAAAATATGAAAGAATAAAGTTTCTAGTAATTGCCCTCAAGGATTCTATCGAAATATATGCATGGGCTCCAAAACCATATCACAAATTTATGGCCTTCAAGAGTTTTGGGGTACTCCAACATAGGTGAGTCTGTATTCTTTTCCGTATGTAATTAAGTTCTTGCTAATAATTGATGCCGATTTTTGTTGTTAATTTGTAAATTTTCTCTTAGGCCTCTATTGGTGGATCTGACAATTGAAGAAGGCACAAGACTGAAAGTAATCTATGGATCTGCAGATGGATTCCATGCTGTAGATTTAGATACTGCCAATGTTTATGATATTTATATTCCAAAACATGTAAGTAGTTGTTTTAAGCATATGAACTATTTGAATTTTCTATAAAATTGCTTACATCCAATATACAAATAGACCTGTTCAGCATAACTTTAGAAAATTTTATTCAACAAAGATTTCGGACTAAAGTTTATAAAAATTATTTTTATCTTTTCTATCCTCCTTTGGAAGGTATTTATTTTAGAATTTGTTTAAATTATAAATTGTTCCAGACACAGGGTGCTATTGTACCACATTGTATAGTACCACTACCAAACTCCAATGGTGTTCAATTATTGCTGTGTTATGACAATGAAGGTGTTTATGTTAACACATATGGACGAGTCAGCAAAAACATTGTTCTCCAGGTAACAAGCTTTTTCTAAATCACATTTATAAAACTATTTCCTTTATGTGCAACCTTTATAGTGATTTTTCTTAGTTACCACTGTTAAAACAACCAAAGCCAGTTTTCTGATACTCTGTGTGAAATAGTAGCTACATAATAAAGAAACAAATATATTGAGGCTAGAAATTGAATAATGTAACATTACTCAGCTGTTTGTAACATTTATAGCATTCCATGAACAGTGCAAAAAAACGCTTGAAACTTCAAGCTCAAAATTAAATATTTTAAATGCGCCCAAATAATGTAGGCTTAGTATTAAACTATCATTATACACAATTTGGCAAAAATTTGTTACATACAGTCAGCGTCTTATAGAAAGAAGCGGCCAAGATGGTCAAATAGATAAGAACATCGAAAATGATCATTAATATCGATACAACCAAGGTCGTCTAATAGTTCGAATCTGCCTTCTTGTCCAAAAATATCTGTACACAAACAACATCAAATATATGAGTTCATTCACGTCATCATTATTATGTTAACAACCACCTCGGCAAAGGAAATTAAGAGGCCAAAGTATCCAAAACTATGGTACATTCTAGAAAAATTAAATCTATTCTAAATGTGATTACGAGTCTCTTCTTCTTCTGAGAGCGGGCGGTTTCCGCAACTTGTTTCTTGATGTTGCTGAAGACTTCTCGGAGGCTACCTGGGGCGTCCAGATACTTCGCCCTGTATTGGGCCACCTCTCTGCATTCAAGCAGGACATGGGCGGCTATTTCTTCTGCCTCCAGGTATCCTCTGCACAGGGGGCTGTCAGTGACACCTATATTGAAAAGATGTCTGTTAAAATTGCCATGTCCAGTGGCTGCACTAATAACTTGTCTCAGCCGGGACCGACTGAGCTTTAGTATATTCCTGGAGAAATGCAGGTTCACTCGAGGCATTGCCAGCTTGGCTTGCCTGAAATCCTCCAGGTTATCCCAAAGTTGTTGATATAATGCCCTTGTCCTTTGATTTATGTAATTTCTAAGCATATATTAAATTTGAATAAATAACCCTGCTACTAAGGGCAAGTAGTACCGATCTGCTATCAGAGAGTATTCTGATACTGTGATCATAGACATCTCTAACTATGATTGCTTTAGCTGCAAGCAGGATTCCCATGCACTCTGCTTGATATACTGTATTAGTGATAACGAGTCTAATAGAGATGATTTCATACTAAATCAAAGCTCAAATAGTATAAATCTTTTTTATAACGTAACTAGTATTTGCCCTTGACTTCATTCACATTAGTTAGATGGCAAAATTAAAGTTATTTTACCAATATTTGAAATTTAATGGATTTTTAATATGACAATACATGAATCGTGAAATTTTCTGTAAAACCCCTGACATTAGTAATGTTACTAAAAACTTATTCAACTACAGATATCTCACTAAGAATTTCTAATAAAGACAGACAGTGTCTTGTGATTTGCGAACATTGCGTCAAAGTTGATCTAGTGGTTTGGAAGTGGAAGGAAATCCCGGGAAATTTCAAGAGTCCCAAGATAATCATGTATGAAAAATATCATAAAGTATCAAACTATGCTGTAATCAGAGTAACACGGCCAGTCTTCATGCTATTTCTAGGCGTATAATTCCCAAGAAAATTTCGGAACTTCCCGGCACCGAATAAAAAAACGAAAAAGCTAACTTTTAAACACCCTTAAAAACTTTAAGCCGTTTCCGGGAAAATTACATTAGAATTCTCTTTTTCAGCATTTAAGTGAAAAATGTCTGTAGAATAGTGAAAACCTGATAGAAATTAACATAATTACTGGGAAAAAAAACATTGTTTCATATTCACCATCAATCAAACAATTTGAACCCAATTGGTTTTTTTTTAATAGCTTCAATGTACAGACAAGACTATTTACAATATTAATGATCACTTTCGATATTCTTATTTATTTGACCATTGTGGCCGCTCCTTTCTATAACACGCTGACTGTACATGTAGTGAAAATGTAGTTGATAAATATAATGCAAAACCTCTTATAGTGGTAGTTACTAATAGAGTTAATAGACAAAAATATATCACTTGTATCATCACGCCTTTTGGTGACGGTGGATGTAAACTTTGACAGCAAGACATATTTACATATTAGGGATGAGGTAGTTTGAATTTTTGTGTAATATTGGTATTTTTTTTGTTGTCTAAGAACACATTTCTTCTAAATTACGTGCAATATATCTAGCTATATATTTTTCTGTGAAAAGTAACACAATGAAATTAACCAGAAAAATGGCAGTATATCCAGACAAAATTAAAATCATTCAAAAATATTACATTATTTAAATAATATTTTGTCGTAATTGAAGCTGAGCTAACAAGTAATGAAACTGAGTACAAAATAAAACTATTTATTTTATGGATTTTTCCAATAGGTTTTCATTTGGAAAAAAAAACCTAGTGCTCATCCTAGAAAAATGCAAATGTTGGTTAGTGATCATTTGATCTTAAGCATATGGCATATTAAAACCTGGGGCCCAATTCTGTTATTTCATTATTTTGGCGTTGCGAAGATATTCAAAGTACGATTCCATCGCGATAAGGTCGATAATTCGTATTCTACTGATTGAATAATAATAGAAAAAATTGGCATTACCATTAGCAGAAATGGCATTAGCCGAAATTAATATTGAAAATCTACCAAAAAAATTTAAAAGAATTTGCGACTTTTCCCTTTTAAATTTTTATCAAGATAGACATGGCACGCCATTGGAATTAACAGAATACCGAAATCAGGCAAATCTACAATTGAGACAATAGTGTCCAGTGGCTTTGATGAGATAGTAATAGTAGAATTGGGTCCCAGGTTGTAATTCTGGTACAGCTTTCAATTTATAATGCCCATTTTTTTCATTGCAGTGGGGTGAGATGCCTACTTCTGTGGCCTATATTGGAACTGGACAAATAATGGGCTGGGGTAATAAAGCGATTGAGATCCGCTCTGTTGAGAGTGGCCACCTTGATGGCGTGTTTATGCACAAAAAAGCACAACGACTTAAATTTTTGTGTGAACGCAATGACAAAGTATTTTTCTCATCAGCCAAAGGTGGTTCTTCATGTCAGATATATTTTATGACTTTAAACAAACCCGGGATGGCAAACTGGTAGTGCCCATAAAGTGTCTCATCTGTGATTCCGGCAGCCACAACTTTCCTATTCATGAATGTACATTATAAATGTACACCATACATGTACATTGTAATTGTACGGCTCATATGTACATCAAACATGTGTTGTTCACATGCATACTCTTGGGGATAAATGCCACTAGATTAGTTGATACTATGAGCCATGCGTTTTTGGCCAATCCAAATTCAAAGACTTGTGATAGTGACAGATTTATAATATGTGCTCAAAAGACAATCCACAAATTTATTACATTCAAGTATTCGAGGACTTGTATCTTTTAGGTGAATGTGGCTATTTGTACTGAAGGTAGTAATTTCATTACAGGCTACTAAAACATTTATATTATTAAGCAATAACAATAACCTTTAGGATAAATGTTTTGATATTGACAATTATTCGTAAGTTAATTTGCTTAGGTTTTACAATTATGTTGCAATTGTTTATTCTAAAAAAATGTATTTCAAATCAAAACTATTAATTCATATATGCCATATTATATTGTTTGTAAAATTAAGCTAGTTGAGTGGTGATACAATAAATTTAATGCTATCATATTTCTCAGAAAATAACCAAGGTAATTTAATACAAGTTGTGTATTAAAATATTAAATTTAACACAATACATGAAATTCAAGTATATATAAACAGAAACCAGATTATAACTAATAATATTGTAGGAGGCAGCAATTTCACAATACAGTGATCTCCAGTGATGAATTATAATACAATTAAGAATTTTAATTGTACAAAAAACATTTGTAATATAAGTTGCCTTATCAATGAATAGTTTAATTATGCTATTACTAATATAATGAAATAAGTTTTAATAACACCTGAGACATTCCAGGATAATGCGCATTTAAAATACCTCAAATTCATGTGTTATTATGAACTACGAACTTGAATCTGAGAAGTATGATATTGTTTAATTGGTCACATAGTTATGTTTATTACAATAACAAAGAACAATGCCATGTCCTGCAGACTTAATATTAATTGACAAACGAAAACACAATTAGAATTAATGTAAAATTATTATTCTTCAATCGTATTTTGTAAGGTACAATTCACATATAAATTGGCATTTAGTCAAGTCACTTGTATGATAATTATCACACCAAAACTGCAATTTTATTAATGGATAAATCCTAAAATTTGGTACTATTTATTATTTATTTGTTATGTACTATATTTTATTTACATGTATAAAGATGTAACTGTGCATATTGAAAATTATATATTTGATGACTTTTTATTTGAAGATACCTTAGCCCAATAAAACATTAAAGAAACCTCAACTATTCTTTTTAAAATACAAAATGCCACACTTAGCATAAATGATTAAAATTTATTATAAGCCTGGCCCTAACCTGTAAGTATTGCTTGCATAAGCTGTAAGGCTCGGCTGGCACTGATTTATCAATAACTCAATTCCAGTCTGCTGTGAAAGAGTAAGTCCGATATTGATAAATTTATTGCATGGTCAGCTTTAGACACTTAAAAGCAAAAATTTAGAGATGTAAGGCCGGGCTTAATAATGGAGATATTGAGATTTTCATAATTTCTAAGGAGTGTAGGTTATTTTCATCAGTTGTTGCTTCTACCTAAAGTGGAATATAAGGCGAAACTAAATCAAGATTCCAATTAATTGTTTACTTTTTGTGTGGCATTATGTGCCATACTTTAACAAATAATGTAACATTTGTTTAGAATGTCAATTTTAGTCAAAAATGTGTGTTGAGTCATTAAAACTGTGTGGATGCATCGTATAACATTGCATTTTTTTGAAATGAATTGATAGAATGTTAAAATGTACTCAAATATAAAACAAAATTATCATTAAAGATTTCAATTATTTGTTTAGCTTTCACTGTAAAAAAAGGAAACTAAAAATCATCTAAGTTTAAGCATGAAATTAATATGAGAATCACAAAAGTAAGGGCTACAGCCAGTTAGTTTGTGTGGTTAATTGGTTTCTCTTTGTAAGGAATAGCTACAGTGTTTATTACTTCCTCAATTGTTTGCATTTCGAGGTACTCATGCATACTGTAAATTTTTATGAACCATGGTGCATAATATCCAATGCAGGAACTGAGAAAGAATACAATGTCCCGTGGCCGTGCGGCCTGTCGTAAGAGGCAACAAAACAACCCACAGCCAGATGGTAGGGCATTTGCCCGAATGGATGGCTATCACCCCTGGTCTAAAGTATGTCACCATAACAACCTTGAGTTGTTTTCCAGCATTAGTAACTAGGTTCCTGTCTCCCTTAAGAGAGCAGCAGTGCATTTGTAGCACCTTTGGTGTTGCAAATGTCCATAGGCGATGGTAACCGCTTTCCATCAAGTGGGCCGTCTGCCTTTCTGCAGAACTCCTGCAATAAAAAATATATGTAATGTAATATATAATACTACATTTTAGAAACACTAAAATCTCCAGATGTGAGTTACTTACTAGCTGCACCCTAGAGTTCTCTGCCGTAAGTCCAAACAGGTTTATAGGTAAGCAACTTATTATTGAGACTTAGCCTGGACTATCTTCCTAATATCCATGATAGTAAATATAACTGAATACACAGATCATCTCTACTTTTCAATGACTGTTGTCTATCTAGATTTATCCCAATATGTCTTCCTGTATCATTATGAAGAAGTTAATCAGTACTCAATAGTACTGGTGGCCAGTTCTCAATATTTAAGGTGAATGTTATATTATAGACTGAAACCGTAGCTCGTATTTTCCATCTTTTCATCCATAGATTAAAATAGAGTTATATCTACTATTTTTTTGTAAGGGACAAAATAGTGATAAACATTCAATATCAGAGGTGCAATTCAAGAATTAAGCCAAAATGTTTTCCTACAAGTTATGGGTGCAAGACAATTTAGTTATATTTTCCTTAAAATAATTATTTCGTGGTTCTATCTACAAAATATATATTAAAAATTTAAAATCATTTCTTGGTGGCTTTTTATCATCCTGAAAAGTATGGATTTGCCCTTACAGCATTTGAAATTTGATACTATTATTATTAAAAGAATAACAGCAACAAAGGGCGCACATCACAAGTTACATTAAGCCTGCTCTTGAGATTCCTTCTCTTTCGTGTTGTGACATAGGTACTAACATTAAACCAGGTACTGGTGGTTGCATTTCCAAATCTCGTAAATTATTGATTTTTACTTTCAGATCACAACGAAGTTTATTTATATCGATACTAAGTTGTTGCTCATCAGCCTCGAGTAGAGATATTGTAGCTTCTAAGCCGTGTTTCATCAGTACTGATCCAACGGTGACCCAGCACTTACGCTGTGAAGACTTATTCAAATCTCTCAAGGCTTCCCTATTGTGATTTCTCCTTCTGTCTAAGTTGATAATTTCAGCTTTATCGCTTAGTATTTCATCAGCAAGTTTTTCTACCGACACTAAATACTTCAAAACTTTGTCTTGTTCATTCATTTTACAAAATAAAACAATAAGTAATTGACTTGACTTGACTTTTGTTGATTTTGGCTCCAACGCCTTTGGCATTGATTTTGCCAATGTCGACGTAAATACGAAAAATGACAGGTGAACTAATGTAGCAAATTAACCTCTATAAAAGAAATTTTGACCGGGACATTGTACAGTAAGGTTTTCTGTATACCTGTAAACAGAACAAAACACATAGGTTAGACTAACTACACTATATAGATTATAAATAAATAATAATATAATAAATAAATTATAGATAAATGTTATTAACTGATATAAATTTATATAAAGTATATACATGGTTTTTGTCAGCCAGGGTGAGGAGGAAGTTCAAATTGATAGGGCGAGGAAGCTCTTTATGTAAGACGTCATACAGGGGAGTAATCATTTTGGGACAATCAAAAAAATGTGGTGAAGAGTTCCTTCAGCTAAGCCACATTCACAGAGGGAGTGATCACGAATTCTAATTTTGGCTAAGAAAACAGGTGAGCAACAGTGACCAAGCCTAAGACGGATAATTGCAGAGATGTCTTTTTTAGATAGGTTTCGGTGATCAAAAAACCAAGGTTTTGGACGTAGGACCGGTTGAAGGTTTCCATAATACTTCCCGACAATCTGCCGAGATCGTTGCTATCTATCATCCCAGGATATGAACATGTATGGTTTGGCAAGAGCACGTAAGTCTCGGGGAAAGCATTTGTTATACTTGGTGGTCCCTATGTAGACAGCTTCCTTGGCGCAACAGTCAGCAATCTCATTGCCGCTGATGCCTGAGTGACTTGGAATCCAAACTAAAATTATATCAAGACCGGAACGATGACAACGAAAAAGAGCCTCTTTAATTTTAAGAGTAACTGAGAAATTGTCTTTAGCATGAAAGGGGAGTTTACTTAAATCTTGAAGACAACTCAGACAATCAGTGGCAATAATAGATTTACTTATGCCATGTGATTCAATGTAAAGGATAGCTACCAAAAGAGCGATTAATTCACCTGTATATGTAGAGCTGGACATGGGAATTTTAAAATTTAGGATGATTTTGAATTTAGGGACCCACACTGCTGCACCAACAGGTCCATTCTGCGTTAGTTTTGATGCATCAGTGAAGAATTGGAGATGATCTGACCAACGATTTTGGATCGCATTGCAGAAAAGTCGGTTAGCACCGGTGGAGTTTTTGAAAATGCCTAGGTCAAAAATCACATTGGGACTAAAAAGTAGGCTGTTAAAATTAGTTTCAAATAAGGGGAGTTTGTAGTTCTGATAAATACCACAAGGTAAGCTAAGAATTTTTTTATAGGAATTAATAAGAAGGGGTAGGGTTTTATGGGAGCAGTAAGTAGAAGATGAACTAAGCCGGTAAAGCTGATCAAGGACTCCTAGAAGTGGGTGATCAGAGAGCTCCATCACTTTACAGAGAAATCTATCTGACAGAAGCTGTCTACGTAGGGCAAGAGGAGGTTCAGAACACTCTACCTGAAGGGCGTTGGTGGGAGAAGATTTCATAGCGCCCGTGATAATTTTCAAACATTTAGCTTGAACTACATCTAGCTTAGACAGACTGGCTTTGTTACAAGGCTCTAATAAAAAGCTACCATAATCGAAATGACTTCTTATAATAGCATTATATAGGAGTTTTTGGCAATAAAGATGGGAACCCCACCTGACACCAGACAATGCTCTAATAATGTTTATGTTTTTCTCTGTCTTTTGACAGATATAATTTAGATGAGGGGAGCCTGATAATTTATGATCAAGGAAGACGCCTAAAAATTTTACATTTTCGGAAATTCTAATAGGTCGATTGGAAACATGGATGTTAAGGTCAGGGACTACTCTCTTGCGGGAGAAAATAACTGCCGAACTTTTTGATGCGGACAGGGACAGGCCGTGCTCTGATAGCCATGAATTTAAATAAAATAATGCTGAGTTTATGCGATTAGTTGCATCAATAAAAGAGTCAGAAGTAGCATACAGTGCTACGTCGTCGGCATATTGGAGGATTTTTCAAAAGCAATTGACAGTGGAATCCAAGTCGGCCGTGTATAAGTTATAGAGTAGGGGACTGAGGACTGAGCCTTGTGGTAAGCCTTTCCAAACAAGGCGAGACGAAAGAGTTTCTCCCTGAAATCGAACGGAGATTGTTCTCTCCATTAACATATTATAGATTATGTTGACGAGCTTCGTGGGAATACTCAGCTGGAGTAATTTCTCCCTGAGTAATTGAAGGTCGATACTGTCGTATGCTGCTGCTGAGACTGTCCATGGTTCCTACACCTCTTCTAAATCCAAATTGAGACTTGGAGAGTAGGCCTCTATTTTCAACAAACCATTCTAATCGATTCTTAATTAGATGTTCCATGACTTTGGAAAGGACTGAGGAGAGGGCAATTGGTCTATATGAACCGGGATCTGATGAGTCCTTACCTGATTTTCGAATAGGGATTATAGTTTGGTGTTTCCAAGCATCAGGAACACGACCAGAGAGAAATATGTGATTTAAGAGTGATAAGAGAAAAGATTTAGAAGATTGGGAGGATTTATTGATGAAAGAATAAGGGATATGAAGACGTTTGAATTAAAACTTTTAAAAAAAACTCCTGATCACAGAGCAGTGTGATTGACCCCCGTTTGATCGAGGGTAAGCACTGGAATTGGAAAAAAACACCAGTTTTTTCCAATTAAGCATCATTTCTTGACTATTTACAAACATCTTTAAAACTTCTAACCCAAAAGGGCAGAGATTGAATCTTTAGTTTTCATGACTGACACCCACCTGTGTTTTATTACTAACTTTATGGACATAAAATGATTTCACGTCAATAGATTATAGTCTATCGGAAAATAATGCGTTGAATTGTAAACAATTTGTTACGGTTCACAATATTTCAATAGTTTACAATCTCCCGAGATAGATTATAATCTAACGGTGTGTACAATTTAACGGTGAGATATATACACTAATGTAGCAATTAATTAACGGCGTTCATTTTAACTTTATAACTAAGAGACATTTGGCCACAGTAGCTAACTATAATATTATTTCAAATGGAACAGGGTAAAAGCTAAAGATACATTAGTGACCTATAAATTTTATAAATGATCTTTAGTTCCTGTTTCTAACCAGATATTTCAGGCCTCTTAATTTATTCAGGTTTTTCATACTTTTGTTTACATTATTTAATACTTGATAACACTGTATGCATCGTTTTTACTAAATACTAACGGTTTTATTCAAAGAGAGTTAGAGTAAGTTTGAATGCTGCTTTAACAACCATAAAATAAAGAAGTTTTTAAACTTATTTTAACTCTCTATGAAAACCGTAAGTAAATTTTTCATCCATGCAATTCACTATCAAATGCATCACCATCATGGAAATGCGAAAGTTTCATGGGAAGACAATAAATAGTCTATAATATTATAACATGCTAAATATGTCACGTCTCAAAAAAAACAATTTGGAATAGACTATATAAACGATGGAGAACACAATGGTTTTTTTTAGATTTCTTGTCTGTTAGTTGATTTGTCTGTTTGTTCGGGATTTACGTAAAAACTGTTTGGCCGATTTCGATTAGATTTTCGCAGATCGAGAGCAAATTCTCAGACTTAAATTCTGTGCTACCTATTATACTGGTATCCCGCAGGAATTTTCCCAGGAACAGTTTAAAAAGACCAGAATAAAAAAAGCTTTCTGATTTCAATGCGATGTTTTTACTCATCAATAGCAAATTTTCTGATATACTTAATAATATTATTACTTAATACTTTTTATCCCACAATAGAATTTCTTTTAATACCGGAACACTTAAAATTTTCCCAAGAGTGGTTTGGTTAGTATGCATATAAATTAGCCGATTTGGATATGACTTATACTAAAACATACTGTGCCTTCTTTTTCAAATACTGCGGTACTTTTGAACCGGGTATCCCGTGAGATTTTTCCCAAGAATAATATAAATTATTTATTTGCATAACAATTAGTTGATTCGGATTCGATTGACACTAAAACAATGGTTTACGTTCTTTTCCTGTAGTAATTCTGTAACATACTTCTGTATAAAAGTTATCAAAAAAAAAACTTGAGATATAGATAGAATAAGAAATATAAATAAAAACAAATTTGAGCTAGTCGTGTTGTTGAGAGTTTTAGCCGCTTCTTCTCCTTAACAGCAATAACAGGTTGCTAAGCTATGTATTTATTTTGAATAAACTTTTGAATTTGAATTTTCGAACGCTTCGATACTTCATGTTCCGGGAATACCGCGGAGAATTTCACAGGAGTGGTTAGAATGCATAAAAATTGGCTGATTCTGATACGATTTCCCAGAATGTTAGCTTACGCTTTTTTCAATTAATACTGGGGATATTATATTGTTACATGCCGTCAAAGATAAGCGCACAGCTGCCTGTTGTAAGCGCAGTCCATTGTCGTCCCGAATTAGGAATTCTTTTGTCTTTTGAATTTGTAATTCAGAAAACCATGTTATTGTCTTTTTACTTGTTTTATAATCATCATTAGCGTCGAACTAATTCTTATTGTTATTGTTTTCGACTTTGTGGTCGTTCGCAGGTGTGCAAATTAATATTTCTTAGAAACTCGGTGTGCGCGGCCAATTTCTTTGTACTGTGTAGTTAGTATAAGACGATGCCCGAATGGAGGGGCGGGCAGTCAAGCGACGACTACGAGGCGAGTAAGACGTTTGTGGTATTCTCAATTAGCGATATAGACACTGGACTTTACGCGTGTCAAATGACATTGAATCGTGCAGTGTGAACTGGTTCCATCCAGTTTTATTTGTATTTGTTTTATACGTGTTTGTATAGTTCTAATACATTCTATAGTAGTTCCAACGGCATTTTTAATTTGAGTCCTGTAGGCCGTAACAATATATATCCTAGGCATCTCGGATTTATTTGCTGAGTATAGATCACGAGAATTCATATACGTATTTGACATTAAAACAATATCTAAAAAACATCAATTATTCAGTGGTAATAAAATGAGTTTTATCTCGAATTTTAAATTTCTTGTGTTTTGAAACTCTTTAGTAGATATTTTCACAAACTCACATATACATAGAAAATATACTCACAAATACATAGTGTATTACGTCAAATGAAATGTTAAAATTAAGTTAATATTGTAAAATAGCCTTGTCTGAACATTGAAGCTATTAAAAAAAAACCATTTGGGATCAAATTGTTTTATTGATTGAAAATTTAAAAAATAAGGTTTTGTCTATAAATATATGTTAATTTCTATGAGGTTTTCACTATTATACAAACATTTTTGACTTAAATGCTGAAAAAGCTAATATCGTGGGAATTCTAGTGCAGTTTTTTCAGAAACCAGATTCACTTTTTCGTGTTCTTTACTCCCATACTTTAGTGATGAAACGTTTCAAAATTTTCTAGGGAATTATACACCTAGAAATAGTGTGAAAACTGGCCGTGTTACTCTTATTATAGCATAGTTTGAACCTTTATGACATTTTTATACATGACTGTATTCAGACTCATGAAATTTCCCGGGATTTCCTTCCACTTTCAAACCACTCGATAAACTTTGACGCAATGTTAGCAAATCACAAGACAGTCTGTATTTATTAGAAATGTCGGAGTTTTATGTATATATCTAGGATTCATGTATTGTCATATTAAAAAATCATGAATAAATATTGATAAAATAACTTTAATCATTGCCATCTAAATAATGAAAATGAAGTCGAGGGCAAATACTAGTTACATCATAAAAATGAAAACTATTTTTATAACCGTAATTATACTATTTGAATTTAGATTTAATATGCAATCAACTAAATTTGACTCTGATCACATTTAGAATACAGTTCATTTTTCTAGACTGTTACTATGTTTTGGCTACCTGTCTGCTTAGATACATCTGGCGAGGAGGCTGTTAACATAATATGGATGACTTGAATGCACTCATGTATTTGGCGTTCTTGGTGTGCCAATGTTCTTGGATAAGAAGGCTGATGCGAACTATTAGGCTACCTTGGTTATATCGATATTAATGATCACTTTCGATGTTCTTATCTATTTGACCACCTTGGCCGCTCCTTTCTATAAGATGCTGACTGTACAATAGTAATTCATTTATTTTCTTCTTACGAAATAAAAAACAAACAATCAGTTAAATCAGCACAGAACTAGTAAATCAACAAGTCAAGATCAGGAACATTAATTCACAACAGCTATTAAAAAACTGCTTCTTCAGAAGAAGAATCATTTTTGTCTGGACCATCTTCATCTTCAGTTTCATATTGATATGATTCTTTGGTATCGATTTATTTTATAACGCTTATTGGAATTTGATATTCATTGCAGGATTTTCCTTCCAACCTTCAATCACAGCGTATTCTTATTTAACTGCTACATATTAAGAAATTCTTAATGTATCAGTTACAAGATTTAAATTCAATTTATTGCTCTGCTTGTTTTTTATTCCATTCATACTGTTAAATTTTAATAGTCTATCAACATTGGCATTGGAATGGGGCAGTACTATGAGTGTAATCGCAAAAGTCGCTTATTCTTCAAATCTAGATTCTCCTTGAGAATCTTTGAAGTGCAACTTTATTCCATCCAATTTTTTTTATATCATTGCTTTCATTCTATTTCAACAAATGAATTTGTCGCCACTGATCATCAACTCTTGCTATAAATTCTGCACTATTATTAAACTGGGCCATTATCCCGATTGGATTTTCTTTGTTGTGATTAAGTGCTTGTTCAACACTTGTTCGGAATATTTTAGGAGTGCACGAATTATATCGTATAATATCGATATATGAACACGATATATCACTTGCACCCAATATTATCGAATAATCTAGTATCGATATGTACATTCGATACATTTTACCCGATATACCAAATATCGTTAGAAATTAAAGAACATACTTTTACTTTTTTATACACTTATGGTTGGCAACTTGAGTAAAATAAAACGTAAAATCCCGAATAAATGAATAACTAGCCGTCGCAGTAATGAAAGTTTCGTTGTTAACAAAATACTTTAAATTACTTCAAATCAAACTCCACTACATACCTAACCTACAATGTATATTAGTCTCAACAGCTAAAGAGCGACTCCCGAGTCTTTCCAATAAACTCTCGATTTTATTTTTTAGTAGTTTTTCAGCGGTGCCTGATTATGAGATGTACTAATAAAATCATTTGATTATGAAAATAAGTAAGCTACTAATTTCATAATCGATTTTCAATATTCGATTATGACATTAGTCATAATCGCCCACCGCTGAACAAAATGCTACTCATACTCCTCGTAAGGGCAGCAATAGTATTAAAAATTGTATAATCTGTGTCTGTGGTTACTCATTTCGATCTCAGCACAAAATAACCTGCAAATAAAAGTTGTCTGTTTTGAGTGTTTTGTTTGATACAGTTTACGAAATGTAAATACAGTTATATAAAAATTAACTTATAAAAATAAATAATGTAATATATAAAATGGCTAGAATTCAATTGTGTAGAAGAAGCAAGCTGTGACAGTAAAATTATTATCTGTTTTGTTTATTACAGTTTAAATAAAATTTTGTTTAGCAAGGTCTAGAGAAAAAATATTGGGAATCATAAATAAATATACTTGATTTGTTTCTTTACCCTAGTCGTTTTACTTATATCAACCTGATCCCTAACAAATATTTAATATTATAGACGTAACTAAATATGAATAATACATTTTTTACGATATATCGATATATCGCAAAGTATCGATAGAACACTACGATATATCATACCAAAAACAATATCAATACTTTTTTGTATGAACATCCCTAGGATATTTTTTTCAACAATGTCAAATTTTCCAGTACCTGTCTTTTATTTCTTCTATCCTCCTGGCGCCCACGGTTCTTAAAAAAGTACTTCAATGAAATAATGAGAAAGCCCAGCACCAAATACAATTTCAGCAAATAAACGCCCAGGGTACTATTTTAAGTACCCTAACTTTAAGCATTGCTGCTAGTTTTAATTTATCGCCTTTCTGTAAAGTAGTGTATCCAAACACGTTCGAGGGTTTTGTTTATGTGTTAACAAGCAATAGTGCCAACAAAAACGAAAGAAATTTGTGTGTGAAAATTAATCTTAATTTATTCATGAAATCTTTACGATTTGTGTTCGTGTGCTTATCAAAAATAGATGCTTATATTTTATATGTGCTGCTTACTTAGAAACTTTATATAGATCTGAGATATAGTGCAAATTATCATAATTCAAAATTTAAGACCTTTTAATAGACCTTTGGGTTAATAAGGATTACCATAATTGTTTTAAATAAATAACAATAAAGTAAATGTTTGTATTAATTTTAAATGATTTTTTATTTATTAAGGTTTTAAATTGGTTTTAACGTTTGATTTCCTTTTGGTATTTTTGAAGGTAGTTGAAAAATGATTATATTATAAGAAGTATGTTGTTTTAAGTCTAGTGCTTCAGACCCTAAAGCCTACCAAAAGGTTATATATTTAATATCCTTTTTTCTCTTGTTCTCGTTCACCTGAGACAAGAAAAATACCATACTTGTGAGGCACAATTTTTAAAGTTCAAAGTCTTAGCTTTCCGCCATGGTAATCTTTTTTTAAGGACTTTGGGTGTTTAATTCAAGAAATCGTTGCAAAACCTGGGCGTTACGAGGCTATCAGATTTCCTATAATTTTAACAGTGTAAGTTGTCTTCATATATAGTATAAAATAAAATACTCCTGAAAATGACATGAAGTGGAAATAATACATTTCGACACGTGTAAGTAACTTAGTGGTGCAGTGACCACATTTTCAGTAATTGAAACTGAATTCTACTCAAACACTATAAAAATCTACCAGCCACTAAAAGCAATATTTCGTCACTAAAAGAGAGGTCGAAGCCACCAGTTTAATGGAAAATCTACTAAGTTGGCAACTCTGTATGGAGAGTAGAGGTAAGGAGAACCATGTTTGTGTAAGAAGAAGTGTTCATTAAAATGTATTAAATAAGGGTGGCGCCACATTAGCTTCAGAGTTTATTTTAAGTTATTTATTTATTTATAAACCTAGCTAGCTGGCTTGGCCTAGCTGCCAAGCTAAAGCTTGGCAGCTAGGCCTTTATGCCACATCTTAGATTAGAATATAGTTTCTAAGCCTATGTATAGCTCAGCTGAACTGTAGGTCATCAACTGACGCCATTCAATGGAGTTCTTGTGACAACTCGAAAGGCCACATTTGACTATACATTTCACATTTCTCACAAAAACACATAATTACCATTCAAAAACTATCAATATCCTACAACTATTGTTCATTTTAGACTAATTTTACACATTTTTAGAAAATAAAACTGCATAGCACAGCATCTCCTTTCAGTTCCCGCCAAAAACTCTTGGATTTTAGTTCAAAATTGTAGGAAAACTATTTTGTGATCCTCAGTGTCGGGTTATCAAAACGTCAAAATGTGTATTTTAACAGAATTCAGTCTAAAATATATTGTCGGACGTGTCTTTAATACCTCAAATGATAGTATAAAAAGTGGTTTTGTTCGGACGCGGCTTCAGTGTTACCAACTCTCGTTATGTCTTCCGGTGACCAATAATTTAATGCGATAATTGAGATACCAAATTCTTTTAATTACGTTAAGCATTCCAAATTTATAATTATACACTAATTTAGTTAATCATTAACGAATCATAAGTAAAACATAAGTAAAATAATATAAGTAAAACGTATTTGGTCACAGTACTCTAACACTAATGCATAGAACCGGGCAATCTTGTTCGCCTGGACCACGGGTGCCGACAAAAAAAAAACACTAATGCATGTGGAGCAGGGGCATTAATAATATTTATTTTGTATTATCGCGGCTTATTTTATCAATAACGTTGACTTATTTTTCTTAACTACTGTCCACCCCTTTTCCGTCAACCATTTTGTTTTGATTTCAACGTTTTCTTTCGATTGGCCAATGGGGGAGAGGTGTAGGTGTCCCGCGTCATGTCAACAGGCGTCGTATTTCGTTCATTTCCGTTCTCCACTCTCGTACTTCCGGCGGTAGTGAGTAGCGTACTAGCATTACTAGCACAAGTTTTTTAATTTCACATAAATGCTCGCTATTTTATTGAGTAATTACAGTTTTACGGCGACGTAATATAAAATTGTTATATTAATTGTGATTATTTTCCGGCGTCAACTTGAGATCGAGGTGGACATAGAAAGTAGAAACACTAAAACTAAATAAGTGTAAAATAATTTTAGCCTAGAAACAGTTCAATTTATCATGGACGGGCCAGGACCACCAAACCGTGGCTTTCGTGGAGGTCGTGGTGGTCCACCTGGTGGTCTTCGAGGTCGCGGTGGATTCGAGATGCGTGGACGGTAATACATTTACTATTTATGATCATGATTATAACTAGTTTTAAGGTTATGTATTTTATTAGGTGATAATATATGATAGAAACGTAAAATAAAGGTTATTTATATAAACTTCTGCTCTGCTTGTAAACTAAAGTAATCTCCTGTTTGTAATAAATATAACTATTTCAATAAAAAACAATTATCTTTGTTTCGAACTACGCCATTTTGTTCATGTGCCGTGTTCATATAACAAACCATGGCATTCCGTTGGGCTACTTAGTAAAATAATATAACCTATCAATTTACAACATGCATAGAATTTTGGTATTTTTTATTACAAGCTTGATTTATTTACAGTGGAGGTCCACCAATGAGGGGGCGTGGCGGACCGCCGCGTGGTATGCCAATGCGTGGTGGTCCACGAGGATATAGGGGTGGACCCATGCGGGGCGGTGGTGGAGATAGGGGCGGACGGGGTTTCCCGCCAGGTCCTCAAGGTCCTGGACCTCATCCAGTGCCTACTATTGAATCTCGAGGAGCACCCCCACAACGTAGGTTCCAACATAACATCATTATCTACTTGATGACATGTGGCGAATAAAATAAAGCCTCCTATAAATTTCCTCGTGTGTGGTATAGATATAAGCCGGGTTATTATAAATAATGAAGGGGGGGAGGAAAACTTACCCCTTCTGGAACTCCTATGTGGAGAATATGTATAGTTCTTGAGATATTAATGTTTTTGTAAATCTAATCTCACTTATGTTTTTCACTAATATTGCACTTATGTCATAGATCCAAAAATGAAAAATCCAATTTAAATCTAGTAATCAACATAAAAAGATTCAAAATAAAGGGCTTCTGCAACCCCTATGTTTAGGAGACATGTAGTTTTTGAGATATAATTTTATGGAAAACATAACTTTACTATTATTTTTTTTAAATGGTGTACTTATTTCTTTTGTCTTAAGACGAGAAATGCAAAAGAAAGTGGTCAGTGTAAAAAACATTTAATACAGTCTAAAAATGCAGACCTTGCCCACAAGTCAAGCGATCAAAGTGAATGTGCCATGACAGCGGTCAGCAAATGTCACAACCGATTTGTAACCATCAATTCAATAGTTATCAATGTCAGTTCTGGCCCTCGCCGGCCGCTGCCACGGCACGCTCGGCTTGTCCGCTTTGGTCTAAACACTAACCCAACCCATCCAACTCACTGTTTAAGTCACTGGTCTGACTTTTGACTACAGCCTTTAAGAGCAAATGTGCAACAGCAGCATCAGCAAATGTCAGAACCGATTTGTAGCCATTGCTTAAATAATAAACAATGACTAAATGGTAACCAGTCGGTTCTGGCACTTGCTTTGGTCTAAACACTAACCTAACCTAACCAACTCACCATTCTAGTCCCTGATCGCGACTTTCAATCACTCCTCACAAATTTAGAGACTATAATTAAACAGTAAGGATATCCCATACTCAAATAATCATTAATTTACCTCCTGTTTATTTATATCTCACCCTAAAACTCAGACAAAGGATTTTTTTGATTAAACATGATGTTTATATGGTTTACTTAACTTCAGAAACAAATTTTATTGCATTTAATAATTCCACAAATGCATCTTTTTTAAATTTTATGACGTATCGTCGCCACAAATATTGAATTATTAAATCGGTAAAATTATTAATGTCAAAATAACCACAACAAAACACAAAGTACATTCATGTAACAGAGTAATAGAATAAAAAAGGCGGCAATATACTCAAAATGCCGTCTTTTTTTATGAAATAATACATTGATGATTTTAATAAAAATAAATCGATTACAAATACTACTCATTGAAACTCGCAATATATAATCAATAACATTAATTTTCATATTTAAACATGGATATTATTGGCATATCGAATGATATTTGAATTTAAAAATCCATATTATTGACATATTGAATTGGTAACATTTGTTGTCATAAAGTAAAAAAAAGTGACAGTACTGTGATTTATTATTATGTACTTTCAAATTATAATAACTAATTCAAAACTTGTTTACTAAACAAAAAAAACGGTTTTAGTGTTTATGTATTAGGTGTAAGTGTATTCCTAAACACAAATCAAAATTTTTTTCAACAAAAGTGTCCTAACCTTGCTTATCAAACATATTTTTATTTTTCCCATTATTCATTCAAAACTTGTTGGTGGACCCTAAAAACGTGATTCCTAGCCCAAATAACAAGTCTAGTGTCTATATATAAGGCGTATGTATACCCCTAAACTTAATTTCTGTTAATCTGATGACACATTCTGCAAAAGTTTAGCCACTAGGCTAAGCTATGAAACTATTTTTTTATATATATGCATAATGACTATTGGTGAGTGTGCAATTATTTGCCTAGGTAGGCATATACCTAAATGACTGTTCATGTGTACAAAATAAATAGTAAATGGTTACCAGTCAGTTCTAGCTTAAAGCTAATCTAGTGACATATCCATATAGAGTTATTGAACTATAAAGTAAAAAAAACAACTGTATTTCATTATCATATTTTTTATTGTGGCTTCATTGTTTAAAGTTAAACTTTATTTTTAGACTTAAAATGAGTTTTAATGATTATTTAGTGGTTAAAAACAGTTTTAGTGTTATACAATATGTGAGTATATTTCTAAAGTTAAATCACACTTTATTATTGTCAAAATTACTAGATCATTGTTGTGAATTTTAAATTTCCATAATTGAAAACATTTTTTCTCCACTCAAAACCAGTTTTAGTTGTTATAAATAAGTCTTAAATATATTCCTAAACACATTCACCATTAAAATCATCCGGGCTTATATCTATACCACCCATTAACCCATTTCCTCCATGAACGACCTATCAAACATATAAGTTTAATATTTATTGTAAAATGTATACTGTGTTTAATTTTTACACTACCTAACTTATTAGAAATTCAAGATTTTATTTAATAAAGTTCTTCTGTGGTGCATTTTGTAAAGATCATAGAACATATGTTAAATAATCTGCAACTTAGTTAGTCTATGTTCACTGAATCACAACATATTAAATACATAAAAATGTAAATAACATTTAATAATTGGTATTGCATTTCACACATAGTGTTCCCACTGCTTTTAAAGGTTTTTATGAATTTGATGGTTTTACAACATTGTTTAATTAATTTTTAACTTGTTTACTTTGTTCTTATATGGTCTTATAGTTACATAATTCTGTAGGTGGAGGATTTAATAACAGAGGAGGAGGACCTGGTGGCATGAGGGGTAGAGGAGGCCGAGGGCGTGGTGATTTTGGCCCTCGAGACAGAGGTGGTGGCCGTGGCATGCCTATGAGAGGTAAATACACATTTCAAACAATGTAAAAGTTGGTTGGTCCATGCCAAGATTGTATGGTTATTTTGGCATGTAAAAATACTAACAAAACATTGGTATTTGCTGTTAGTCATGAATCATGATTTCCTTAATATTCTTACACATTGGTATCTCAGAAATTTTTCTTTAGTTAATTCAAGAGCAGCCTATTATGCTAGCACATTAAGATAACTCAAAATGGTGCATGCACCCTGTAGTTTGGCTTTTAGTGGAGACAACACAGTAGTAGTGAAAGTAACATATTTTGATGCATTGTCAAGAATGTTTCGAGTCTAGCTGTGCTGAAGTCAATTTGTACCAAACATTTGAAATGTGTGTTAATGCACCACAGTAAACTGTGTTCATGCAATAGATGGTGCTCATTTTTATCTAGGTCTACTAACAACCTTCTGCATAGGGAACTGAAAATGGGACAAATTATAGGAAGATCAAAATGTGTACTATTACATCTGGATTTTAGGTTTCTCACTTCATTATGTTAATGTAATTTGTTTACACATACTTTTATTAGATTGACCTGTATCTCTTAGACATTAGATTAGACTATCTAATTTAAAACTGTTTAAATATAATTTTATTATGTGTGTTAGTTACAAATACTTTGTTAATTTTGATTTATTTGTATATAATAATGTGTATTTATGAAATAGGACGTGGGCGAGGGGGGCCAGGGGGTCCTCCAACTGGGCCTCCGCCAGGAGCACAGGGGACTGCCCCGGCGGGTCCGCTGCCCGTCCAAGCGGCGCCGCCTCGCCCTGCCCCCGCCCCACACCCTGCCGGTGGGCCACCAGCACAGGCGCAGGGGGGCCCGCCCTTCAAGAGAGGTGGTGGGCCCCCACACGGTGGGCCAGGAGGAGGACCACCAAAACGTGGGAGGTTAGAGTTGATTTTAATAATTTTATTCAGTTTTAGGAACTTACAGTTTTCGATTTAATATATTTTAATTCAGCAAGTATTATAATGTCTGAACAGTAAGTTATAATTTGACTAGAGTTTACCCAGCGACCATATTGCGGATCTATCTGTAGAGTAGTTCTTTTTTTATTTACATAAAAGCTTTGTTAGGTGAAAACCACTTAAAAATCTGTTGGCTTAGCAGGAGTTTGCAGATACACAGTCAGACACAGAAAGCATCTTCGTTTTATACTATGTAACAATGATTGTCCCTTGTAGTCAACATAAGCCTTAACATTTTGTTACTATAGAATTGTAAATCCCAATGTCTATTAGGTTTGAGGGTTCACGAGGTGGGGGTAGGCCGCCTCCGCCCGGAGGCTACCAACAAGCCGCGCCCCCCCACTCTGTGCCACAACAAGCCAACGGTTATGGACCTTCGTAAGTTTATCTTTTTACTTACAATTTAATTATAATACAGTTACATTATTTATCATTTTTATTTTATCTGACCCTTGGGCCACTTTATTGAGCTTATCACAGAATGATTTGATTTCAGTCATCAACATGTTAACATAATAATTTTAATGTTATTTTTGTGTACTTTCAACTTGTTACATTAGCATCGCGTTTCACTAGCAGCTCACAACGCCCAAAATGCTCCGTTAGCCGTTCCACAAAGTGACCACGGTCGTTGTGATCGTGGCGAAAACGTCAATAATGACGTCATAATTTTCTATCACACAACGCTCACAACGACCCATGTCAAGAGATGGGTCGAATAACCAATCCACTTGGGTTTATGATTGCAACGCCGGTAAGCAAATGGAATGGGAAGAATAGCGGTCGTGAATGTTGTTGTTGTTAGTCTCTAATTTAACATAGCCTTTATGAGAAATCAAATTAAAACACTGAAATTTCTTGTAAAGTAAGTGTAACAGTTGTGAAAACCCAAGAATATTTTTTGTTATAGACACTCTGGATATCAGCCATATGAACAGCCTGCTGCAGATCCTTATGCACAGGCGTCATACAACTCGGCCAGGTGAATTTCTTCATTGAATATTAACAATCCTATTTATTATTTTAATAATGATGATCACTTATCTAATTGATAGGAATTGCCGTCTGACACACATATGCAGATAAATTAGATTCTGAGAATATTTAGCTATATTACTACCGTTTTTTTTCTTTCTTAAATATTAATATCTTTGTTTTTTTATGTTTAGTACATATCAAGGAACCAATTACGCAGCGCCTGCGGCACCAGTCCAATCGACCACTGGATACAATTCTAGTGGATATGGCGCCGGTTATGGTTATTCTACAGGCGGCTATGAAAATGATACTTATAGGTATGAATTTTCTTATTTTACATAATCAGAGAACATTGCCCCATAAAAATTCTCACTTGTAGTGTGTGTATGTTTCTAACAAATGGATTTTGTGACAAGGTGAATGATATTCAACAGATTTCTGAAGGAACACTAATTTAACTATATGACATGTTAATTGTGAATATGTGGCCTCCTTGCTTCAATAATGTATTATCTTATAAATTGAAATGTTAGATAAGATTTTTATTAACCTTCAAAAAATGTATTGAAATGAATAACTCTTTTCTTTCAATCTACAATTTACTTTAAAAGATACCAAGTAATTTCATTACACTAAACACATTACATTTTTGGAAGGTTAAAAAAGACTTCAATTTTCAAGATAACACATTAAAGCAAAGAGGCGATATTTGTCTATATTTGTATAGCTATATATTTACTATAATATTAAGAAAACTTGGAATTTTGGCGAAACAACCGTTTCGTGTCGTGAACTTTTTAGCTACCCTCAAGTTTTAAGCAATAATGCCATCTTTGTAGTCTGCATTATAGTAGTTAACATTATAAAGAATTTATTATTTTGATGTACATTAAAGAGAATTTTATTTTATTTATACCCTAAACATTTGAATGAAGCAGGTCTCCTCGGTCTATTAAGGTGAAAAATTGTGAGAACTGCAAATTGACTCAGGACAATGCAAATATGATTAAGTGCCCTTATTTTTTGGTTTCTATGCCAATGACCATATTAATGGTTAACTAGCAAGCCTTCTTCTTATCTTATATACACTTAATATCCAATTACATTTTTTACTGATTCTCCACATAAATAATCTATACAATAGAAAAGTCTTCTACATAGACATATTTATATTTAAAACCATCAAAAGTATATTTTTATTTTGCCTGTATTTGCATTTTTGCCAAATTTAAAAGACTAGAGTTTACCCCTTAACCCCCGGCTGCGCCGCGGGTAAAGCTCTAGTCCGTCCCTCTTGTTTAAAGAGGTTACAACACAAGTTACATTGTACACCACATCGATCACATTGACCACATCGACCACACCGACGACATCGACCACATTACCAAAAATTTTATTTTTTGTTAATTATTACATACAAATCAACCAAAATGACGAAAATGGCTAATCACAAAATAAAAACCTATCCCTACTTTCTAGGATAATCTTTACATAATTCTATTCCAAAACTTATCTCATTATCCGGGATGAAAAGTATCCCTTGTCGACCCTCGGTATTAAAATTACATATATACCGATTTTCAGCCAAATCGGTCCATTAGTTTTTCCGTAAAAGCATAACAAACAAACAAACAAATAAATTTCTGTCCCGGAATATTTTTCGGGATAAAAAGTATCCTATCTTCGGCATCGAAAATATGTACAGTTGTGGTCATATAATTAAGAACGATTTGAAGTTCTAGAAGTTTTTTTAATTAAATCGTGTCATACACAGAGATGTGTACCTTCTGAGAAGGAACTAGTTAGGTTATAAAATAGCCAAATTAATATAGCAACGTGGCTTAGGAATAAAGAATAAAATCGCTAACTATTTTTTTTCACATTTTATTTATTTTACCAAAGTAACACATTCAAATAGTATTGAAACTCGACAAATAATTAAGAACGATTTATTAAACTGCTCGGGAATCGTTTTGTATGACACTCACTTTTAAAAAATCACAATAATATGTAGCGCGAGTAATTTAAAAAGCAATTTAATACATTTTTAACTAAAATTAATAGTTAATAGCATATCCACGGCTTTTAATTACTGCTTTACACCGGCGAGGCATTGACTCTATTAATTTTTAATGTAAGAGAAATAGAGTTCCTTTCTTCTAAAAAAACGTGGTACAGCTCTCTTAAATTCCCACATTGTGTATTTAAAACCTTTTTATTTACATCGAACCACAGATTCTCTATTGGGTTTAGATCTGGGCTGTTAGCTGGCCAGTTTAAGACAGAAACTGATTGCGCTGTAAGAAATTCCTTTACGGTGCGTGCAGTATGATTTGGATCATTGTCATGCTGGAGTGTCCAAATAACCGGTAGAACGTCTTCAGCATAAGGTAACATTGTTTCTTCCAGTATATTTTTGTATTGGAACTGATCCATGTTACCTTCTATCAACTTTACTGTTCCAACACCATGTCCAGAAAAGCACCCCCAAATTTTCACATTTCCACCACCGTGCTTTAATGTACCTTTCGTGTACTTAGGGTCGAATGCTGTATTTGGGGGACGTCGTACATATCGTTTTCCATCAGAACATACTCTGTTTATTTTCGTCTCGTCAGAAAAAAGTACATTTTTCCACTGTCGCACAGTCTAGTTTTCATATTTTCTCGCGAATGCAAGCCGGGCTTGCCTGTGGCAAAGTTTCAACATGGGTGGGCACCTTTCTTGTTATCCTACCGTGCAATTTTTCTTCTATCAAACGTCTTCGATTAGTGCGTGCTGAGATTGCTGAAGGGTTGTTGCCACCAAAATATTCTTTTCTCAGCTCATTGGACCTTTTAAAAGGATTTTGTTTTGGCATACGAACGATGTTTCGGTCATCTCGAGGAGTTGTTTTTCTCTGTTTAGGTACGTGTGGAACATTCGAAGTAGTTTGATACGTAGCAAAATGCTTTACAGCGTGGAAAGCTTTCGTTTTTGAACATTGCAGATGGTCGGCTATCTTTTTATAAGACCAATTCTTCCGCGGAAGTTTTATTATTACTTTCCTTGTAGATTTATCACAACTTTTATTTTTTCCCATTGTTTTTTCATAAGAAACAATCACTTTTAATCTTTTACAGCACTAAATGGCGCCAAAATTATACAAACAGTAACAAATCGACTGAGTGTTCTCTATTTAAATTTGAATAAAGGTATAAACTATTTAGCGTTCTTAATTACGTGACCAGCCAGTAAATAAGAATACTATGTTCAGAAGTAGTGTAAAAAGTTTGTATATTTATTTTTAGTTAATCATATCAATAAATACAGCGGTATTATGGAAAAGTTTTACTATATCGAGAGAAATAAAAAAAATTGCATGCAATTAGTTTTGCGTCTTAGTTTGAAAAAATCTTCACTTTAAATCAGCGTTCTTAATTATATGACCACCACTGTATACTGAGTTTCAGCCAAATCGGTCCAGTAGTTTTTCCGTTAAAATGGAACAGACTGACAGACGGCGTTACTTTCGCATTTATAATATTAATAGGGATGTAGGTCTCGAGTTAACAGTCGATTTTTGACTTTATTTGCAAAAATGATTTGAAGTGGGATGGGTTCTTGCAGTGCCGCAGCGGGAGGTGCGGGCGATGCGGGCTACGGGGCGGCCGACGCCGCGTACGGCAGCGCCACCACGTACGACGCCTACGGGCAACCCTCCTTCAACTACCAACAGCCACAACAGCAATACAGCAACAATTATGGTAAGTACCAACTATACTAGATATTGACAGAAATGGTGTAGTCGAGTCAAACAGACCAAGGCTTTCTATGACTTCGCCCGCTTAAACTTTGAAATCGAATTGGTAGGGAACTCGAGTTACCTAGTCTTAAAAACATCCTGTTTCTAGCATGAAGCAGATGCAAACCATATATAATCTCACATATTTTAATAAACTCTTTCTTTCATGATCATAAATTATGAACATTTATCAAAATAGTCAATTATTTTATCATTTATTTATTACACTGTGTGATTGTATTATTGTGGCATAAAATTAGTAATATAATTATTGTCATTACAAAACATTAAATTCCATTACAATGAGTCTAGAATTATCCACATAGCCACTTAAATAAAATATTAGTAGTTAAATTAAAAAAACTATGACTATGACCTAGTTACAAATGTATATAAGACACAAGTTCTTACAAATAAGTTTTATATTGAAATGTTACCTGTATAAAATTAAGAATTTATAGGTTTTATAATAAATACATTTCATGTTTTTGAAAAAGCTAATTCATATATTAAAAGGTTTAATTAAAAATAATATATTAAATGAATAAAATTAATATCCAGCGTATAAGAATGTTATGTATCTTTTGTAATTGTTTGCATTACAGGCAGTTGGTGATCTGTTTAACAGAAAGTCATAATATATATGACAGTATCTCGATTCGCAATAAAATGTCTGGATCAATTATAGAAGCAAAATGGATACGCAGTCTTATATTTAGGTTAAAGGAGAATAAATTTAAGCTATATTGTGCTTCTCTAATTTTGACAAAAAATACCACTAATGAGAATATTTAATTTTATTGACTAAGAATCTTACACAATATGACTTATCACTGATGATATATATAAAGAAGCTGCGTCATAAATTCTAGTATTATTTTCATTTTAATTATTTTAGCCCAAGGCTTTGTGAAACCAGCTCTGTGTTGTAACTTATCTTTGTATTAGTAGGGTATTATTGTACCCAAATTTAGGTAGAAAACACATTATGTTCTAGAGTATAAGGAACTTAATTCAGAATAAACAAAATGGCATAATTTTGTGTGTATACTTTATTTACATATCTGCAAAAGTTATATGGTAATACTAAAATGAAACCATTTGTAGGAAAACATGAACATTGTGTTATAACTGTAACCTTTGTTTCTAAGAAACCCATTACCTTTTAATGTGAGATGACAGGCTCAAACATAATTAATTAGTGTGAATAATTAGGAAATATTAAATATAGATCATAGTAATTGAAATTTACAATAATATGTTAAAACATATTTCTCAAATACAATATGATTCCATTATAATATATCTAACGTACGAAATATTTCAATATTAATACAAAATGACTGCATTGAGTATGTTTTTGAATAACAGAATATAAAGTAACAAATAAATTTAAGGATTTAAAACACCTGTAGTGGTAGTGCAGGCCTTATAGTACTCAGGCAGTGTATTATTGGTAATAACACTAATTCATCTTACAAAACATAGTTTTTCGATAAGAAAAATTTCAAAGTCTTAAGTTTATTCACATCAATCAAACAATCCTTTAGTTTACTAAAATATAAATTTACAGCATATATGTGATAACTTAAAGTCTGAGAGCTTCTAAGCACAGGTGTAGTTTATAAAGGCTGACAGTACGAAAAGCTCGAATCTACATTAAGAAAACTAATAATATTTTTTAATGACGAAAGACCCATTTCAACCCTGTTACTTACCTTACTGAAATTTAGTTACATATTAACAGTTAATTTTCATTAGATAAATAGTTATATAATACAATTCACAAATTAGTTAATAAGCTAGTATTATATCATCAAATAGACAACCTGGACAGAACAAAATATCAAATGACATGAAATCATTTGCTAGAAAGCTTAAGTAAAACTTATACAATGGTTAAAAACCAAAAATTTATAATTAGATACATAACACTTTATTGTACACCATTATATAAAACAAAGAAAAAGTTATAGCCTAAAAATATTTTAAATGTGCACAATGGGCGGTCTTATCGCTAAGAAGCGATCTCTTCCAGACAACCCGTGGCAGGAATAAAACAATATATTGGTCAAAGGTGGTCCTAACTAAAGATAATTTTACAGTTACAACTATAGTAAAACAGTTGCAACTAAAAGTATGATTACGGAAGGCGATTGAAAGTATATTATTAACTGACAATTTGGTATTTCAGTAGCAATAAGAATAATGAATATTAACACAATCATTGTAACTACGTACCCTGACTAGTGGGTGGGTAATAACATATTCAAGCTATTACAATTTAAGTCGGCTCTAACACCAGCCTATTCACTAACATTAATTTAGAGAGCTAGCTTTTCCTTAATTTTTATTGAAATTTCATAAATTGCAATATTCAGATTGCAAAAAAATGTGGCAATATGATAATTACAATAAAATTAGTATAAAATATTAAGATATTGACCACCTTTATGTAGTTTTCTCTAATTTTATGTTTGGGGAAAATATTCTAGTTCATTTCTCAAAATAAAAATGAAGTTAGAAATACTTCTATATTTTTTCAGTTTTCTCTAAGTAATTGTCCGAGACGAAAGGGAGTGACAACCAGTATTTACACACTTTTAATTAACAGATAGAAAAATACAATATATTCGAAATGTGTCAAAAGAGGCATTGGATACATAGCAGGATATTACCATTAAAGAAAAATAATGAATGACAATCGTAAAAAACGTAACACGCTCTTGCGATAAATTGACGCTACCGTGTTTTCGACGTACACTCTTGTTTTTATAGTAAACCCAATCACAACTTACAATTAATATGTTATTATTTAAAACATATATGTAGACTTAAATTAATAAGTTTTTTCATAAGAGGTTGATTGGAGGTACTAGTTAGATTGGATATAAAAATAAAAACGGACGCCTGAAAAACCGCAAGTGTTATTACGTGTTTTTACTGAGGGATGTTATAAAAAGTTCGTTTGATAAACAAATTAGAGAGCTATAATATACAGAGAGATACTGGAATGAGAATAAAACTACTCAAGGTATTCAATTCAAACCTAAAAAATATTTAGTATAGAGTAATTAATAGTATGGTATAAAATATTGCTGCATAATATTAATTACTTAAAACTGCATCGTATTTGAATTATTAAAACTGTAGTAAGTATTTAATAACGAATAATTTTACAAATATAAGAGCTTGAAACTTAAATTATGCAAGTATATTTTTGAGTAGATAATATTTTTTAATTGTGCCAAGCGACGTTCCTATGCAATGAATGATTCATAAAACGCACGAAATATTGAATGATAACAGCAACAGGGTGATAAAATGGGCCACAACTAGCTATGACTGCCTGCTTTGAAGATGTCAATTGATTTTATGAAATAAACAGGTAACATTTTACTAATTTATAAATATCTTTTTTAATATTACAATAAGATGTTGCGGAGATTATACGTGAAACGATAGAGGTTTAAGTTGCTAATAATGGTATTTAATGGAAAATGAAAATACATCTGATTTTTTTATTAATGACAAACAGAGAATCCTATAATAATAATATTGTTACGAGCTACACGACTCGAATTAAAATACATGCCGTTGGAATTACTATAGAGTTTATTAGAACTGTACAAACACGTATAAAACAAATACAAATAAAACTGGATGCAACCAGTTCACAGTGCACGATTCAATGCAATTTGACATGCGCAAAGTCCGTCGTCTATATCGCTAATCGAGAGTACTACTAACGTCTTACTCGTATCGTAGTCGTCGCTTGACTACCCATCTCTCCGTTCGGACACCCCTTTATACTCGGCTCAGGACCGCGTAAACAATGATTTCCACGAATCACACCTGCGCCACCATCGACGCTATTCCCAGAAAACATAATTCTGCACACTTGCAAGATTATGTCTGCGAACGGCCATAAACAAGTACAATAACAATAGGCTATTGTCTAAACAAAAGAACTCCGAATTGAGGAAGGGCAATAAACCAGGTTTTATAGCAGGCAGATGTGCATCCCTTGTATTTGGCCCAACATGTAACAATATAATGTATCAACCAAACTTTGAATTATATTAAAAACGTACGTTAAAAAAGTGTATGCAACAAAGAGACTAAAGGTCATATAATAAGTATGAACTGAATACATGCGTAGGATTAAGTCCTTAGAGAATTTGCATCATCATTATATGATGTGTAAATACGGATTTATATGTAGTTTTTAAGCATTATCACACAGTATCCATTTATTAGGTCTCAAATATGACACTGTTAACCTCGATGTGATATAAGTTATGTAGAACTGAGTATGATGAAAGATAAATATACAATAGGAGCAGAGTAAAAAGGAAAATAATTAAATGATTAAACCATCATAGACATGGCAAATAGGGATTTATGCAAAGGGATGGTTCCATGATCCATTATAATTATTAAAGATGTTATTGCTCTTATAGAATTATACACTTATTGTACATAAATCTATATAATAAATAGGTGGTTTACCTCTGACAATAAATGAAATTAAATATCCTATTGGTATTGTCAAATATCACAAATAGTTACTGTTAATCTGTACTGTAATAAGAAATTGAGCACTATTATGTATTTACAACTACTATGTTTCTTGCTGTACATTGGTGTTGTAATACTTAAAGCTGATTTACATTGATCTAGCTTACTGACTTTAAATTCATAGGAAGCCGGTGCTGACTTCATACTTGCATCATGTAAATTGATTTAAAGTCAGTGCTGCCTTAAATATTCCCGATTGAATATTTTGAAGTCAGTCTGCTCTCTTACATACAAATTATTATATGAGAAACACAAGTTATTTAATAAACTGATATAAATTAGACTAAAAACCTAGTAGGATTACTTTCTGTTTGATTTTTGGTTGTGTAAACTAATTGTCTTTTTTGAATTTACAGAGGTGGGATAACATATAACAAGAAGCAATGGCTAATGCGAGCTATGCCCATTCAATCTATAAAGCAAGATATGCTATTAACATTTGGTGCACATTACATTGTGCAGGTGAAATCCACAGCTCAGGTTGGTCCAATATATTTTATGATTTTATCTGTAATTTTTTTTACAAGCATTGAAAATGAAATCCACTCCTTTGCGGTGCGCATAAGCAAGGTGGACTCAAAGCGCTTTGTTTGTATAGATGGTATGTCCAACATATAGCGGTATCCCATTCCAGTGCGTCTGGTTGTCCGATAATGGAATGATGTTAAAGATGGGGTGTTACCCCTCATCTCGCCGACTAGTCATAGCTAATGCAGCCGAGTTGTATTTGGTTGCTCTATGATAATGCTACTACAAGTTACATTTTATGGATGTATCAGTGATACTGTCTTATTTGAAATGGACTAGAATATGTCTGTTTTTGTTCCCCTTCAATAAACAGGGCAACATAATGGGTTATTTTGTAAATACACTAGGTTTTGTAGACACAGAAAATTTTCTTAAAATAGCTAGTTGTATCTTAGGAAAACGACCAAAAGAAATTGACTTTGTTCTTAGATACAAGGAAATTGTTACATAGTGATAATTATAGTTTAATTATTACTTTTACAGAAAATGCTTGAGAAGGAACCCGGCCATCGAGTCTTGCCGTCGACGTCAAAAAAGGGACAAGATTGTACTAGTTTCTAATTTATTTGTTTGATTATAACAGTAAATCGATGATTTAAAAAATAAAATATATTAATCTGACCAATCGTTTTATTGCTTGCATTCCTTGTGTAATCGTTATCGGACATACTAATACTAGCAAATTAAATCTTGATGGTCCTTTTCGCCCGTGTCACTTTAATTAAATACGCGAATTTTCAGAAGCGAAGATCGTTGGAGCTGTAAATGTGTACGTGCTCGCATATCTATCACCCGTTTTTAGTCATATCCCATGGGAATTCTTTAGTTATGGGGATTATAATACCGATATCTTGATAACTTGCGCAAGACCGACACGACCGAAGGAGCAAACGAGTCCTGGAGTGAAAACCGTCTGTGCAAACGTAGCGTTGGACGCCCGGTGGACTGACGACCTGCGCAAGATCGCCGGCAGGGGCTGGATGAGGAAGACTGGATACATGGCGCGTACTTGGGGAGGCCTACGTCCACCGGTGGACAGAGATTGGCTAAAGATGTAACTTTATCTTCTCCCCCGCGAAAACGGAGGCCATCATGTTCCATAGGCGGTTTCGTAATCCCCCTGCGGACTTGAACGTTACAGTCCAAGGGGTGGACATTCGTGTAGGCCCCCAGATGAAATATCTGGGGCTGATTCTCGATGGGGAAATGGCTGTTTAAAGCGCACTTTGAGCAGCTAGTTCCCAAACTCGTGAGATCCGCAGGCGCCGTCTCGGCTCCTTCCCAACGTGGGGGGACGACTAGGAAACTACATGGGCATCCTTAGGAGTATGGCCCTGTACGTTGCACCCGTATGGTCCACTGCACTTCACCGCCACAATAGGACTTTGTTGTGCCGCGCACAACGGGTCCTGGCGGTGAGGACCATCCGAGGATACCGTACAGTGTCGTGGACGGCGTCGACACTTTTGGCGGGCGATCCGCCCCGGCCTCTCCAGGCGGACGTGGTTGCCAAGGTTCGGCGTTCCCGACCTCGCCCGTGGCCTAGTCTGGCCAGGCCGAGCTGCAGGTGATCAGAACGCGGGAAACCGCGGCCATAATCCAATCCTGGTCAGTAGAGTTGGAAAACCCTCGCTGGCATTGACACGGTGGAAGCGGTTCGACCGCAGCTGTTGCGATGGCTCTCGCGGAAACGCGGGACCCTGACCTTCAGGATGACGCAGATACTTATCGGGCACGGTTGCTTCAATAAGTATCTGTGTCAGATTGCGGGCTGCTTGCTTTCACCCCAATGCCACCAGTGTGGCGCACTGGACACGGCGTTCCACACGCTAGTCGAGTGCGCAGCATGGGCACATCAGAGGTTTGAACTCGAGACAATAGTAGGTCCGATCGATTCGCTGGGTGATGTAGTGCAAGCCATGCTGCACAGCGATGATCATTGGGTGGGCGCGGCCAATTTCTGCGAGACTATAACGTCTCAAAAGAAGGCCGCGGAACGAGATAGGGAGAAAGATGGAAGTGCGCATGCGCCTCGCGGGCGTCGACGTTAGTCGGGGGCCCGGAGACGCGTGATTTCCCTCCCTGAAATACCGCTGCAGGGGCCCTCTAGCATCTAGGGAGCAGAGGAGTCTTCACCCCTGCTGACGAAGTGAGTTTGCCTCTCGCGGGGCACTCTTAAGCACTTGTTTGCTAGGATCGGCGTGGGCGTAACTACGTTCTAAGTCTCATGCCTTTCCTACCATAAGCGCGGGGCATATGGGAGGAGGGTGGTTTTAGTGGGGTATTAGCTTATGGGCATCTGTCCATGGGTTGGAGTCTCCACACAAGCCGGTCGATTATTGTTTGGATTGCCTCGGTGGAAAGCCTCCATGATCAACAACGGTCTAATCCCTAGCAAAGGACCCAGTATGTGCGAAATGCATTTCCCCGCATGAAAAAAAAATTGTAACTATCTGATTCAAAAATTGACCATTAATATAGGTTACGAAGTGCGAACTTGTTATTTTTAAAGTGCTCCCTCACCGCGAGCGTTTGCCTCTAATGTAACGCTTCAGATCCGAGCATTACAGAGCGTAATCTGTAATATTAAGGGCTTCTCCAAATTCTCGCAAAAATTGAGAATGTGAACGCCCTTCTCGTGTTCTCACGATGATGTCTGCCAGAACAATGGGAGCTGAGAACACGAGTGTAGTGCAAGTGTTACATCGGTGAGCGAGGAGAACCAAGCATTACAGCACAACTTGTAACAAGACTGCTTCGTCTGAATTTGTGGAACGACCTAAATGCTCAAAATTGAATCACAAATATGATATTACAGGCGAATGCTCGTTAGTCAGGGAGGCAGTATTGTAACAATGCTCAAAATTGAATCATAAATGTTACATTATAGGCGAATGCTGGCGGTGAGACAGTGTCAAATGACGAGATCAAATCAAAATCGAATGTGACAAATACTTTTAATTGTCAATGGTTTAAATAAAAGATAGTTTTGGTATTAAAGTTATATTATATCATATTACGCCTGTGCTTCAGGCAAAGTAGTGATGATATCTGAATCTCCAGGATCAGTGATGGCTAGTGTGCATACTCTGTAGTATTTACCGCAAGCCGTACCTAACTCAATGTTGTTGCCACTGTAGTGATGTACTCCAGTCTTTGCCAGCAAAGCATAGTATTCAATCTCTGATTTCCTATAACAAAAAAAAATGGTAATTATAACCTGTATTAATAACTGACACGGTTGAAAAATGAAAAATCTCAGCTGTATAGTACTGTGGCACTATGGAGAGAAGAGAAAGAACTATTGTTCAAATACAGTAATTTAAAACCTCATTATTAACAAAAACATCTCCATTTATATATTGTCTCAATGATATGGGATTTAGTACCAACATGCATGACTAATGGCCAGTTCCTATATCTTACTATTCATTCACTTGCCCTACCAATGTGTTGAATTTTGACTTGTATGGAGCTTGTATTAAATTTTAACCGATGGTAGGGCAAATGAAGGTACAGTAAGATATATGAACTGACCATTAAGGCAGTTTAATGTGGATGTTCATATTGTTGCAGTTACCTCATATCAGTGAAGGAAAAACATAAGGAAAATAAAATATTGAGATGTATGATTTGATAAACACAAAATGTATGTATTTGTAATGTAAATGTCTTGTACTGGGTTTCTATGTTACTATACATTCATTGGCCTTACAATAGGTGGAAAATTTAAAGTACTTCTATAGAGTTCATCAAATTTTAAACAGAGGTAAGGCAAATGAATGGACTAGCAAGACATAAAAATGTGACTGGTATAGTTGTTTCTCTTAAAAGGGTTGCCACAACTTAGTAGTGAAATGATTGTTGTGCTGATATTATTGTATGTATACATATTCTTTTGTAAATTCACATTTTACAGTTAACAAAACTTTACATTTTTAGCAATTAAGAAATTTCATGAAACTAATCATATATACACAAATCAAGAAACAAACCGCCACATCATTACTTCTGTGGCAAAGTAATAATAGAAATGGTATTATTACACACATACACTATGATATTATTGAATTCTCCATATGAATCATGTTAGTAAAAAAAACTATATACAGTAGAGCATCAATTATCAGATGAATTAAGGAACATGGGTGTTCAGAAAACTAGTTTTTTCATAAAATGAAACTGTATTGATACCGCTAGACATATTTGTGTACAGGTGAATAAGCACCTTATTTACATACTTATATCTTAAATGACAAATACGAATTAAACAAAAAAAGATGCAGACAGTTGTAATAAAACATGTATTGTATGTACTAGGTACAATTAACATTTAAAAAATCTTCAATATTTGTCTGTCGAATCAAGCCTACTCACTTGCTAGAGACTAAATCACATACTTTTGTAAGGACAGATATTTGATACTGGTTGTTTGTAGTTTGCGCTTCAAATCAATTGCAAGGCAATATCTAAGTAAACATTTCAGAATCACCAATTACATTTTCATCTTCATTACCTGAACTTATTAGCATCATAGTTTGGATAAGCAATCATTTGGTTAATTAAAGTTTGGGTAATCAATGCTAATAAGCATGGTGGGTATAGTCTAAAGTATATATTCCCCTACAAAACAGGGAGGGAAGCAAGAGACCAGCAACAGGATTTTTAAGGACTAATATTATTATTTAAAATAAGAACTATTGATTGAAGATAATATTAAGGGATGAAATGCTAAGTTATGTCTTGAAAATATGTATAATTACCAAATTATATACCCTATTTCATTAAGAAGAAATCAAGTTCCATTGTATTTCCTAACTTGAGACAAGTATAATAAATCTATCATGTTAAGTAAAATGTTACTTGAAACAAGTACCATTTCACACAATGATCTATAGGAAAAAAGTCTTCCTCACCTGCAAAATTGGACCATGGGATCAAGACTACTCCATAGGTTTCCCACACATTGTGGTACAGTGAATAAATAAACAAATTTATGTGCAGCTACTAAAGAAATTATTTCACAAACAAAAGAGTTTCTCTAACATTACAATTTTTATTCAATGTACCACTATGAGGGAATCCATACTTCTTTGTCATATAGACTCCATATGCTTCCCTTGACTGTAAATTAATTGGGGGAAACTCTACTTCTCAGTAGTCTTACCTTAGGGGAGGGGCATTCTTGGCGATGATCACGAGCTTGGCCTTCCCTTGGCGTAATGTCTTCAGAGTTTGTTTGTAGCCTAAGCAGTATTTGCCCGATTTCATAACCAGGGCAAGACGCGAGTTAATAGACTCGATAGTCTTTTTCTGTAAAAAAGTTAATTAATGTAATTATAAAAATAATAGGTATCTAATCATGAAGATTAAGCAAAACAATATTGAACATGGTTATAACCTCAAATTGTAAGATACTTTCTCAGCCTCACTAATTATAGAATTGGTGAGTCTATCAAGAATCATAACAATCTCGGACTTACATGTAGGAGATTAATCAATAGGAATTGATAAATTATGCCACAAGTCCATTCATAGCATTAAGGAAAAATAGAAACACGTGTTACTCACCTGCTTTTTAGCTGCAACCATTTTGATAGTTGTGCTCAACAAAATCTGAAGAAAATAAAGTCTATTAGTTCAAACGCGTTTCACGAATCCAAAAGAAATATCAAATTTCAGATCTTTTCATAGGAAAAATCAATTCGTAGATACCTCTCTCAAGCGAGCTCAAGTAAAAAGGAATTTAAAAAGTAAGGGGTGCGATGAGTAGAGATGTGGTAAAATAATCGATTCTCGTAATCAAATATGTTATATTAATATCGATTTAATACATTAAAAATGTAAAATATTCTTTCGTTAAAAACTGGACTTGGTTTCACGGTATAAAATTACCCAATTTTTAACTGACGCGGGATGCCATTTATTTGTTTACGTAGTTATATTATCAACCTTCCAAAACAATGGGTCGTTGAATAAATTAAGCTTTCAACAGATTTCTGTGGAAACGAGTTTATTAAAATAATACATTTCATGATCTCTTTAAAAAAAAGGTATATTTACCATTGTTATTATAAAAGCTATATTTCTATAATCTCTATCTCTATAATTATAAACGCGAAAGTTTGTAAGAATGGATGTATAGATGTTTGGATGTGCAGATGTAGGATGTATGTTTGTAACTCTTTCACGCAAAAACTACTGAATGGATTTTGATGAAACTTTACAGTAATATAGCTTACACATTAGAATAACACATAGGCTATAATTTATAAAGATATAGTGTGAATTATCCAAAATATAACGAATTTCCATCACCACGCGGGTGAAATTGCGGGTGCTGCTAGTTTATTATAATCTCAAATAGAATTTCAATAAAAATAAACAAAATAATTTAAGTATTATTATTAGTACGCTTTATGTTAAAAAATATGTGAAAAAAATGTCTAACTCTTAAATTGCCCCCCCGAGCTCCCCCACAAAATTCCGCCTAAGCTGGCATTTAAGAGACTTATTGCATCATCAGATTTTGGTAATAAGTTGGACGCAAATTTTGCTGCCAACGCTCAGATAACAGATTTCCCCGTTATAGATGTCGAGTGGAAATATATTGCTTAAGTATCTTTACGAGTGTGCTCAGGAAACCATCGGTAAATTAGAAAAGAGTAATCAAGACAGGTTCGATGCTTCAGACGTTGAGATTAAAGAAATGGTCGAAAAACACAGACGTGAAATAAATTCGGACACAATAACTACAAGCAATAGGAAATTACAGTGTAAACTGAGGTACAAAATTCGTGAGCTAAAAGACAACTGGTGGAAAAATAAAGCTGCAGAAATACATCACTACGCAAACACCAATCAAACTGGCAACTTTTTCGAAGGTATTCAATCAGTTTTTGGCCCGCGAATTAGAAAAACGGCATCCATGTATTTGAAAGATACACAATAAATAACAGATAAAACTAAATTGCTAGCTAGATGGGCTGAACATTTTTGCGATGTGTTGAACCCGAGTGCGTCTAGTGTTGACATGACGTATATTGATTCTCTTGAACAGATGCAAGTCTGTGAAAACTTAGATAACCCACCCACTTTCGAGGAGTTTGAGATAGCCGTTATGCGTCTTAAAAACGGTAAGACGCCTGGAATGGATCAAATACCTGCTGAAGTATATAAATATAGCGGAACTAATATTTTAAATCGGATGTATCAACTCATCAAAACTTTGTATGAATGAAGTAGTTCCACAAGATTGGAGAGTTGCCGTGATTTGTAAGTTATATAAAGGGAAAGGAGATGTCTCCGATTGTAGCTCCTATCATGGTATATCTCTTCTCTCGAGTGCCGGTAAGATCCTTGCCCACATTATTAACAAGCAAATGAGCGAAGTAGCTGAGAATCATATGCCTGACAGTCAGTGTGGATTTCGATCCAGTAGAGGCACAATTGATGCGATATTTGTTGTTAGGCAGCTTCAAGAAAAAAGCCTTGAACATGAACGGTCTCTCTTCATGTGCTTTGTTGATATAAACAAAGAGAAAGCTTTCGATAGAGTCCCACGTGAAGCTCATTGGGTTGTTTTTGGAAAATGTGGGTATTCAACAAAGCTTGTCAAGTTGATACGCCAATTTCATATTGGTATGAAAGCAAAGATTCAACACGAAAACGAACTATACGGCGAAATTCCAATTACAAGTGGATTGAAACAGGGATGTGTTATGGCACCCAGTTTATTTGCAATCTACTTTGCAGTAGTAATGAAAGATGCGTTGAGATCATGCAAACACCCAGTCCAGCTGAATGTACGCACTGACAAAGGCGTTTTTGATCTATCGCGATTCAAAGCCAAGACCAAAGTTTGGACGATGTCTGTACTAGAAATACTCTATGCTGACGATGTTTGTCTCATGTCTGATAGTAAGACAAATCTCCAAAATTATGTTGAGGCGCTACACCGCTCATGTCAGAGATTTGGCTTGGTTATCAATTCTTCTAAGACACAATTATTAAAACAACCGCCACGCGGTGGTGAATTTGATAGATCAGCCTTGTATCTGTGAGAGGAACCACTCGAGGAAGTATCACATTTTAAATATTTGGGTAGTAATATTAGAAATGACAATACTTTGGTGACGGAGATAACGTCTCGCATAGCAACTGCGGCTGTCAACTTTGGGCGATTGACGGGATGTGTTTGGAAATCTCATGACCTCAAACTTGAAACAAAAATTTGCGTTTACAGGGCGCTTAACATACCTTTCCTCTTGTATAGTACAGAGACATGGTGTCTATAAAAACCAGACGTTAGGAAGCTACACACATACCACCTAAGGTGTCTGAGGTCAATCCATCAAATGGCAAGATCGCGTGCCTAATACTGAAGTTCTGCGCCGTTCTGGAATGCATGTAATGGACGCTTTACTTTACTTTGCAGCGACAACTTAGGTGGTGTGGGCACATCCTTCGCATGGAAGACCACCGTTTACCCAAAGCAGTCTTCTTTTCGGAGTTGGCAGAAGGTAAACGGAAACAAGGTAGTCCACACTCGCGTTTTAAGGGCGTGCTCAAGCGTCATCTAATTGCATGCGACATAAAACTGACTAAATGAAAGGAGGAAATGGAAAGGACTTCTTGGCAATCCATAATCTTTAAAAAAATGGAGGCTTTCGAAGAGAAGCGCATAAAAGATCTGAATACCAAACGTCAAACTCGCAAAGAGCGATCCAAGCCCTCCTATAGCTATACGTACAACGCTGCTGGCCAACTATATTCTGCGATATGTGGCCGGGAATTCAGAAACAAATTCGGTCTGGCCAGTCACATCAGGGCCCACAGGTGGCGAAATAATGACATTTGAGGGGTCACCGTTACCGAAATCGGTAAGGAGGACTATATGTTATGGATGCCTTTTATGCTTAGAAGAATTATATATTTCAATTAGCTACAATTATGTTATACGTTATGTATGTATGTACTCGCTTACCAAAGCTGTAAATTCTAATTTTTGCTATTATAATACCGGCTTGTGATTTTTTCATTAGTATATAATTACTGAATGCTGGCTGATGATTGCGATTATCTATAATTATGATTGTCGCTATTTTAGGCGATTAATTTGATCTAAACTATCAAATTCATTAATAAATCAAATTTTCAGGCTATTCTGGAATCATTACTTTGATTACAGCTCTAAGTGAGATCCAATCGGTGTGATACCACAATCTTACAGAATGTCAGCGTGAAACGGTTAGGTTAAATTGGGTTGAGTGAGAATTCCAATGGCTCACTTTCCTCTTCCCCTATCCATCACCCCATTCCACTCCTGTAACCCAGGCCTCCTGATTGATCCCTCTATCTCAGTCTCATCCCTTTTGTCTTGCTCTCTCTATACTATCATAATAACTGTATGACTTCGCACCTATTATTGCAGACGACGGCAACAACTTTTCATTAGGTAGGCCGTTGTCCTGTTTGCCGGTTTCGCAATAAAAAAATATGGTATGATTTTAATACAAATCATATGAATCAACTGTATAGCAATCATTTTTTTAAAATTACATGGCCATCCCTATGAAAAAGGTGGATACGGGTTAACAGTGTGAATACTTTTCAAAAATGGTTAAATCCAAATATGATCTATATTAACTTTTAAAAAAATCTTTTGTCTTGATTAATATACTTAGGTGATTGCCAGATTCAAGAGGGTTCGGTGGTGCAGCACCAACGGTACTACAAATGCGCTGCTGCTCTCTTAAGGGAGACTGGAACCTGGTCACTAATGCCGGAACACAACTCAAGGTTGTTATGGTGACATACTTTGGACCAGGGGTCAAATCCATCCAGTCGGGAAATGCCCTACCACCTGGCAAATATATTTACAAGTTATTAATATTACTTTAAAAAATAATGTTTGCTTTCTTTTAATAATCTTTCATTCTATCTAAGTTTTATGTTTATTTCCACTAATGTCATATAACGTATAATATTGTTCTGCTGTCAGTTTTTATGGAAAAAATAAATAAAATATATTGAGCTGGTAACAATTATCACACACATCACATAGGTGGCACCTTGTCACGTCACGTATTATTTGTTTCCGCCTTTATTAATCGCCAATTCGTATATCTTATCAATCGTTAATTTGCCTTAGTATGGGAAAAAATGGATTTATGCTTAAAAGCTCCATACATCTAATGCATGAATAGTAAGATATAGGAACCGGCCCCAAGTAAATAATGGAAACATATTAGTAGCCCGAGTTATTATTGCGTAAATGCGGATGATCGTCTAAAAGTTCTATTGCACTTCAGGCATTTATACTTTTTTCTAAATTAAGGGCACTCTATCTTTTCTGTAGCCCTGACAGCATGTATGCCAAATTTCACTGTTATGTTTGAGGTCCGTTATGGATCAATGAAAAAATTTCTTCAAATAAGAGTGATTTAATTAATATGAACGAACAGATAAAACGTGAACACAGTATTTTCAGGAAGCAAATTTATTTAAGCGAGAATAGGATGTTAACGTATAATAGTGATGTCAATGTAGCAAATATCGAATTAACTCTATTTCTAACACATGAAATGATTTCTGCTTCAAATTTTACTACACATCGTTGCCAAACTTTAAAAATCAATGCTTACGTGAAACTTGGAATCAATTTTAAAATTAAAATAACATAAATAATATAGAATATTGCCAGAAGGCAAAAACATTAGTACTTGTTTTAGACGTTATGGTCAGGTCATACATAATTGTGAAAGTTTAACAAATAAACATACTCAAATTTTCGTTTTTTAATACACATATTATTTAAAAAAACTTTTTTTGTCTTATGACTTAAAAGGAAATGGCCTTGATTTTCCTTCAGAGGGTAGTATTTTCCCAATGTCACACGTATGTTCATGTTCCCGCCAAGACAAATACTCTGCCATGACGTTTAATGTTTGACGTGCACACTTGACGTAAGCGTGAGATTTTAATTTTTTTATCAAACTTTGGAATTTGGAAGTAAACCTGGATTTTATAATTTTGAATAAATAGTTGAGTGGGTAGTCAAGTTAAATAAATAAACATAAACGAAGAAATTTTATTAAAGTTCGTAACGTGCGGTTGCTAGTGATGATATAGTTGTCAATGTACCCAGTCATCTAAAAAGATTTCATGAAACATTATCAAGTTTTAGCTATTTAGATTTTATAAATATAATAAACTAGTTTTGCTTGAATTATGGCCGAAAATTATTCGCAGAAATTAAGGAAATCTGGACCATCTCCCGTCGGAAAACTTTATCTTTTAGCCTACAATGGTATACAGACTTTAGGGTATGTACTGTTATAATTTTATTACATTTAAAAATATACATAAATTATAAATCAAAGTAACGAAGAAATATAGGTTCGTTAGAGGGTGCGGTATAGTTATAGAGAGCATTTATTTGTTATGAACAGAACCGAACTTTTTAAAAATAGATTAGAATAGACTAAGGCGGGGGGGAGCTCCGCTTCGTTTCGCCCTAGCCTTAGCATTCGTGGTTATTTTTTTATAACCACCCAAAATTCACTTTATATCTCAAATAATAAATAAATGCGCCCTATAACTGTACCACTCCATAGTTAAATTAACCTAAATAATAAATAGTTAATACCTATTACTTTATTGTATTCTACCTATAATCCAATGACCCTATTAGTAGAATATTGATACTTTGTTGAATCTAGAAGTGAGCTGCTCTGTAAGATAGGTGGCCTTGTAAGATGGACATCTTGCCAGACCGTCACACTTATCCATTATCTGAGGCAATGATTATATACTATTTAAATAAGATATTTGTAATTATATTAATGCTTGTATTAGCCAGTGATTTTGTTGTCTTTGACTATTGCCATAGATCTAAGTGTTAATCCCATTATTCCAAATCAGAGATAATGTTGATGAGCTCTTTAACATGATAAAACTTAATATCCAAAAATTTCTGTCTAAGCTGAAATTTTTATTTTACCCCTATAGGTATATTTCCTGGGATAATTTTATTCTTTTTAAAACAATTGGAAATAATAGCATAATCCAATTTTGTCAACTGACCTTAAATACAAACATTTCATTCTTGAAACTATATAGGCTAGTAGGTATTGAGTCAGTGTCAGATGTACATAAATATACAAGCTTTAGAATGATCTTCATTTAAACAGGCACCAGGCGAAAGCCAGGTATATATAACTACGCATTTCAATGTCGGCCAAATTGTAGGTCTTTAATAGCACCAAACAACATAGTTTGGTGATAACTCTGTAGTATCCTTTTGAAACTTCAGATACACTTTTCTACTTTTTCTTTTCAACTTCACATGCTCTTCTGCACAATATCAAGCCAGAGTATTTTGAGCTTACCCCTTCTACCAGGACCTAGTGGAGATGGCATAGCAAGCAATATTTGTTTCTCACATAATTTCTCCTTTTAAGTCATAGTTTCTCAGCTGGTTTCCATAAAACAATGATTTTTTTATTATATCTTATCTCAATTTTCCAGATGGACCTATTTGTTAATTCAAACTTTATCCCACTTCCTTAACCGTGGAACATTAGACACCTTTTGGGATGAAATCAAATGGACTGTAGTAATATTTCAGAATGCTGCAGTACTTGAGGTAAATTTTATAACTTGTGATATCCTACAAATTTTAGTAGCTAGTTGACTTTACTAGTAAGTTTTAGAACAGAATTAGTTTTGAATTAAATTTTCATAACTATACTTACATGAATTTTGACTTTCTTGTCTCTTGTAAGTTTGGAATTTAAAGTATATCCAGTGTTTAATTTCTCATTACTAGGGTCAACTCAAGGGTGAAGAAGTTTGAATAAATAAATAATAAACACACTTACTTACCTCACATTAGTGAGCAAAACTAGGTTTGATTTTTCGTTTAATGTAATATTAATACTATTAATATTACATAACATAAAACTTTGGCTTTCACCTGATTAAGTTGAAACCTAATTTTGTAAAGTTTGTATTGCATGGAATTTCTTGATATAGTACCGTTTGGATATGATTTGTGAGAGGCGAGCAAGTGAGTCTCATAAAGCAAGTATAATATAAATTCATATTAACAGAGGTGTGTAATGCATGTATGAAATATTAGTATTATATTTAATTATGTTTCATTGCCTGATATTCATTGGTAAGCGCAATACACATCAAAACCACCAACCTGCTGACGCACCTCAGCGGCCTATATGAAAAGAATCATGTCAGCAACATGTTGGCGGCATGTCGGCGGCTTGCGTACGCAAGCGCTCACTCCCGGCGACACTCAAGCTCTAGTGACGTGCTGTATTGTGTGTTCCTCATTTGAAGCCGCCGACAAAGTTTTCCGACTTGCTATGAGTGAAGCCACCAGTTGGTGGCTAGTGGCGGGCTAGTTAACCCGCCGACAAAAATTGTCGACATAGGTCGGCGGGTCGGCGGCTTTGGTGTATTGCGCTGTTGGATTGCATAAAGTACCTATTTTATTTTGAATAATTTCATGACTATTTGCATTCATGAGTTTGAAATTACTTCATTGTATGCAAATACCACAAGTTTTCAATAAACTCGAATTGTATTTCTAAAGGTCATTTATTACTTCGGTGAATTGAATTCTTTAAAATTTAACGATTTCATTCATATTGAGTTAGTGTAAGTTTGAAGGTAGCTAGAGTAAGGCTTCTTTAAGAACCATAAAGAAACCTTCAGATTTACTCTAATTCAATATGAATAAGACCGATAGTGTATTACTATCTATTACTACTTTTAAACAATACTAAACCAATATAACGATAATTTAATTAATTGGTTAATACCTACAATACTGAGACTATAGGTAATATTCTAAAAATTAAATAAAAAGACTGGCTAATGCCTGGGTAACAACATATTAATAGAAGTTTCAAATATTCATAGAAAGTATACTGCTCTGTCAAAAAAGTACCGGGAAAAGATCAATACATACAAAATATTAGTTATTCATTCAAATTTTTTTTATCATTTTCAAAGTATGCTCCTTCAGAAACAATACACTTATTCCAACGAATAATCCAATCGTCATAACTTTTTTTAAACGCTTTTTCCGTAATAGAGTTAGTTCTCGTCGCGAATTCTTCTTTATATTTTCTACCGAATGAAAACAGGTGCCACGAAGTGGTAATTTGAGTTTAGGAAAAAGAAAGAAGTCGGCTGGAACACTATCTGGTGAATAAGGTGGTTGCCCGATGATATTTCTCGAGTTTTTGGTCAAAAATTCGTTCACATTGATAGCCTTGTCCGAAGGCGCATTATCGTGGTGCAAAATCCAAGAATTTTCTTACCACAAATCTGGCCTTTTTCGTCGAATTTGCTCTTTTAAACGCTACATAACGCTCAAATACTATACTTTATTTACCGTTTGATCTTCTGGTAAGAATTCCGAGTGCACAACACCACGATAGTAAAAAAAACAGTCAACATGACTTTGACTTTTGATCGACTTTGGCATGGTTTTTTCCGTTTCGGTTCAGTTGGAAGGCGCCTCTCCGAAGCTTGTAACTAGTTTGCATGTCAAACTCGTAAACCCACGTCACGTAACCAGTAACAATGCGTTTTATGAATGTTGGGTCGGAATTGACTCGTTCTAGCATGTCCTCAGCGACTCTTATGCAATTGAGTTTTTGGAGAAAATTCGGGTCTTTTGGAACTAGCCGAGTGGCAACATGTTTCATACTCAAGTGATTATTGAGTTTTTGGCGGGAACTGAAAGGAGATGTTGTGCTGTGCAGTTTTATTTTCTAAAAATGTGTAAAATTACTCTAAAATGAACAATAGTTGTAGGATATTGATAGTTTTTGAGTAATAATTATGTGTTTTGTGAGAAATGTGAACTGTATAGTCAAATGTGGCCTTTTGAGTTGTCACAAGAATTCCGTTGAATGGCACCAGCTGATAACCTTCAGTTCAGCTGTGCTACACATAGTATAAGTTCTTTTTAAACATGTTTCCGACTGAAAGACATTCTATGGTCATGAATAAATTAAATAAAAAAAAATATCAAGTGATTATTGAGTTTTTGGCGGGAACTGAAAAGAGATGTTGTGCTGTGCAGTTTTATTTACTAAAAATGTGTAAAATTACTCTAAAATGAACAATAGTTGTAGGATATTGATAGTTTTTGAGTAGTAATTATGTGTTTTATGAGAAATGTGAACTGTATAGTCAAATGTGGCCTTTTGAGTTGTCACAAGAACTCCGTTGAATGGCACCAGCTGATAACCTACAGTTCAGCTGTGCTACACATAGCATAAGTTCTTTTTAAACATGTTTCCGACTGAAAGACATTCTATGGTCATGAATAAATTAAATAAAAAATAAAAAAAATCAAGTGATTATTTAAGATGATACGGATCGTTTCGTGAGACACAGAAAGTTCAGCGGCTATTTCTCTCAAAATTTAATGAGGATTTACAGTCACTATTTCCTTTACATCTGCGATTTTAACTTTAGTTGAAGACGTTGATGGCCTACCAGGGCGAGGCAAATCTTCCAACATATCTCAACCGCTTTTGAACGCTTTGTACCACTCATAAGCCCGTATTTTTGCTAAAGTCGAAACATTTTCAGTGTCTCCGAACACGAAATTCCATTGGCGATGCAAAATTTAAGACAAACTCTTTGTTCGATGTTTTTGTCTATTATGAAATTCGCAATACACACTAGATATGATCTAACTAAAACAGCATTGTATTTATTCTAAACTAGAGGTAGAGTACTCCCATGCAAACATTAATCCTCTATTTCCACCCGTTCTAGTTTTATTTATCTATTCTCCGTCTATTTATCTGTAAACTATATAAATAACAAAAATGACCATAATGACTAAAATGACCAAAATAACGAAAATGACCAAATTGACCAAAATTACCAAAATTACCAAAGTGACCAAAATTACCAAAATTACTAAAATGACCAAAATGACCATAATGACTAAAATGACCAAAATAACGAAAATGACCAAAATGACTTAAATGACCAAAATGAGCAAATTTACCAAAATGACCAAATTGACCAAAATGACCAAATTGACCAAATTTACCAAAATGACCAATATGACCAAAATTACTTAATTGACCTAAATTACCAAATTGACCAAAAGGACTTAAATGACCAAAACGACCAAAATGACCAAAACGACCAAAATGACCAAAACGACCAAAATTACCAAATTGACCAAAATGGCCAAAATGACCAAAATGACTTAATTGACCAAAATGGCTTTAATGACCAAAATGACTAAAACGACTAAAACGACGAAAAAGACCAAATTGACCAAAATGGCCAAAATGACCAAAACGACCAAAATTACTTAATTGACCAAAATGACTTAAATGACCAAAATGACTAAAATGACTAAAACGACCAAAATGACCAAAATGGCCATAACGACCAAAATGACCAAAATGACCAAAATGACTAAAATGACTTAAATGACCAGAATGACCAAAATTACTAAAACGACCAAAATGACCAAAACGACCTTTACATAAATAAATCTATCCCAAAATCTATACCATTAACCGGAGTAAAAAGTATCCCTTGTCCACCCTCGAAATTAAAATTATTTATATACCAAATTTCAATCAAATCGGTCCAGTAGTTTTTTCGTAAAAGCATAACAAACAAACAGACAAATATATTTTTATCCCGAAAACTATCCCATTTTTCGAGATAAAAAGTATCGTATGTTCATCCTCGGCATCGAAAATATATCGGTCCAGTAGTTTTCCGTGAAAACGGAACAGACAGACGGACAGACAGACACACAGACAGAGTTACTTTCGCATTTATAATATTAATAGGGATGATCGATGCAACTTAAACTCCGCGCCAAAATGAAAAACAGTTGTGCCAATCCAACAACAAGAAAAAACAAAACATTGAATTTGGAATTATAAACAAATCATCCATTCCCGATGCTTTTTTGACAGAATGTATAAATAAAAATCTTTCGAGATATGTGGGTTTAAAGTTTACTTTGTATTCCTTCTAATAAATGCAGTGTGCTGTGAAAACACTGAAATTATTTAATGGAACAGAAAAGAAAATAGTATCTATAATTAGGCTTAATTCCGTTTTTAAAATATTAGGTCGGGGAAAAAGTTTCTTCGCATTTTATATAAAAATTCAAAAGGTTTTTTTATAAAGTTTATTTACATTTGACTAAAGTATGTAGGTGCCATTTTGTTGGATAACTTTTTGCCATCTTGTAGGTAGGAACGTGATCCCATTGCTATAAAAATTTTGGGGCTTCTGATAAAAAAACTGCGACAAGTGGTTTTGGCAGTCCTCTCGTGATGTTAACCTGACACTGCCTAAGGAATTCTGCAGAGACCCGAACAGGAGAAAATCTGAAGGTGCAAGGTCAGGACTATACGGCGGATGCATGAACACCTCCCAACCAAACTCTCGTAATTTTTGCTGAGTGGCTAAAGATGTGTGAGGTCTAGCGTTATCATGGTGAAAAACCACACCCATTCGGTTGATTAATTCCGGCCGCTTTCTCTCAACTTTTTGCTTTAATCTCATCAGTTGTTCGCAGTACAGTTCAGAATCGACGGCCCTGTCTGGCGGTAACAGCTCATAATGAATAATGCCTTCCAATCCCACCATACACACAGCATCACCTTGTTGCGAGTTAACCCGGGTTTCACCAAAGTCTGTGAAGCCTGACCGGCCTTTGACCACCATCTTTTTCGCACGTTCTTGTCGTACGTGATCGACTTTTCATCACCAGTTATCAGCTTCTTCAAAAATGGTTCGGTTTCATTACGTCGTAATAAAGAATCACAAACGAGTACACGGTTCATTAGGTTTCTTTCAGTGAGCTCATGAGGCACCCAAATATCGAGCTTTTTGTGTACCCAGCTTTTTTCAAATGCGCCAAAAGTCTTCTTTAAAATTAAAACTTTTTAATGATACCAAAACCAGCCAAATACAAATGGTATAGCCAAAGAGATCTTATTACAAGTTCATACATAATATATACGAAAAGACTTTTTCCCCAACCTATTAATATTCAGGAATTTGTGGGTTCTTTTTCGCTTTCTTTTTGAATTTTTATTGTGAAGCTGGCAAACAGGTAGATGGCGCAGCTCATAGAAATGGTTACCTTACCTATTAGACCAGTAGCGTAGCTTACCTTAGACGGGCCCTGTATCAAAATGTGTTGGGGGGCCCAAAGAAATAGAAGTTATTTTTTTATAAAAGAAATAAAAAACGCTCGAATTGAATTAAAATAATTTGATATTGATTATAAGTTATTACTTATACTTAATGCTTCTAGGAGCTAAGTTAGACAAAGAATTCAAATCAAAGATATACTTTTCTCGCCTTTTTTTCGGCATACTTACCTATTTATCGAATCAGCCATAGCTGAAGACGATTTCGGTTTTTCTAGCTTTTCTGCCTCTATAGACAATAATGACGAGTCTGATAGCCGGTCCTGTTGGCCCAGCAGTTATTCTCAAACATGTTCTTAATCTATAAAAGATTGTTGATAACATTTTAGGAATTTTTGCTTACACACTTTCGGGGCCCATGTAGCCTGGGCGCCCCGTATCATTGATACGGCAGCTATAGACGTTTGTAACACCAGGGGCAAAGCCAACGCTTAGCTATCCTTTAGGATGGAATAGGGGGATCAGACGTATCGGGATGGGATATGGGATTGGAATAAGAAAGGTTGGGGGAAGTAGGCCGTGGGAACTATCACTTATCACACGAAACACGATTAGCACAAACTAATGGCCTCAGCGTGAGAACGTGTTATCATCACACCGATCGAGCCGGCCCTAAGAGCTCTACCATTTCAAAACCAACGTCAAATAGATTTATGGTGCTCTTAATAAAACCAGCTGAAATTGACACGTTTGCAACTGGGTTGATATCTCATGCCGATTAAAATGTAATGGTATTGGAATCTTTTACCAGACCGAAACATCGACTTAGACAATCTTATTGGTGTACTTAATTTTGATAGATTTTTGATTGAGTACATTTGTTAAACTATATTTAAAGAAATTAACCGTTAAATTAAATGTTAGTTACATTGCTTTATCAAACTAAAAAAATTGTGCATAAAGTATAATACTATGATTAATTCTGTATAAATATAGTTTTCTGTTCAATTTTAGAAAAAATATTAGACAGACTACTGTCACATACTTTAATCTATTTTTGAATATATTGCACATCATAATGATATAGACTACATAACTGAAGTATACATAAGCGAAAAAAGCGTAAGTAAGAGTAGAATTTTTGATTCCAGGTGTTACATGCAGCAATTGGCCTGGTTCCCTCCAGTGCGTTTGTGGTTTTCATGCAGGTTTACTCTCGTGTGTTCTTAGTGTGTGGATCCTTACTGGCGACTCATGGTGCCACCGTGAGCCCTGGTCTTCCACTTGCGATTCTCGCTTGGTCCATCACTGAAATCATCAGATATGCCTACTACGCCCTCAACATAGTCAACTTTGTACCACAACTTCTTTTATTTACGAGGTAGGAAAAATAGAAACTAAGATAATTTTTGTGAAGTAATTTTTTATAAGTCCTATTTAATATGAAAACAATAGTGATTTTTCTATATTAAAGCAATATATTTAATTGAAGACAGGTATTCAAATCCTGGTCGGAAAGCATTCACGCTTAGGTAGTTTTCTGACCTAATGTGCATTTTGTTACAATTACTATAAGCTAAAAGCGTGATAATCCGCCTTGGACATGAGTGGCAGGTATACCGTCCGTTCCCCTATAAATGGGAGGCCCGGGCCCAAAAGCGGGATGTTTGTAGGCTGTTAAAAAACTTGGTACGAAGCCTAACCATGACCATTATTAGAATTTTTACCTTTTCAGTCTGTCTGAAAGATTATCTTGAATAGGTTATAAAACAGCGCATTTGGCATTGAAGCAGGAATTTTATCTTTAACTTTTTGTCTGTTCTATTTACATCTTCAAAATTGCGGAATGTATGAATATAAAATTCAAGAACCGTGGGACGAAGTCGTTGACACAGCTCGTTGATTATAATTACAATTAAAATATAATTTATATCTTGCAAACTACTTATTTCTAAAGTAATGTTAGAGGTGAGTTTTCATCTGGGATGACGTTAAAGATTTAAGCCGTTTCACGCAGATATTGCGATGGGTTTAAGGCGTTAATTGAGATGCGAGATTGTTAATGACGTTAAGCATTGACAGATAACGTATGTGTATACACTAATGTGGATATGCATTAACGGTGTTATTTTTTAGCTCTTTAAATAAGATGCATTCGGCCACAGCTTAAAGCTTTAGGACTAATGCAGATGATGCCCCAGCATAAGAAATACAGTTTAATATAATTCTTATACGGATAGTAACGGTATTCATAGTGTCAGAGTAAGCTTGAACACTTGTTTATGGTTCTTAAAGAAGCGTTTAAACTTACTCTAACTCCCTGTGAATATGACCGTAAGAATTATATTAAACAGTATTTCTTAACACAACATTATACAATTTATAGATATGGAATCATGGTATATTAGGGTTGTGTATGCAACTTCAGTCGCGTAAATTTTGGGTCCTCGTTATTTAAAGCACCTAATCCTATCTGATATAGTAAGTAAAGTATAATAACAATACCTAGTATAGTGTAGTAAGTGCCTAGTAATGGTATACATCCGTGTGTGTGAAAAAGGAACCAAATCAAATGTGTCCGTGTATTAAAAACTTGTTACCGCTCTATTCGTGAGACAACCTCTTTAGAAGGATTTTTTTAAATTGCAAAGGTAATGCAGAGCTATAGAAGTATGAGAAAAGGTGTAGGTAGTATTTCCCTAAGTTTCGCGACTAGTATATATAATAAAACTAGGTACGTTTTAACGGTTTCACGCGCGCCCGTGTACGCGCGGCTTTTTGTTTGGTTTTTATTTCGAAGTTTCAGCCTCTGTTCAGTACACTTGACATCGTTGTCTTCCGTGACCACGGCTACTGAAAAGTGGCCGAAACGTCGAAATCAAATCAAATAAAATGCCGCACTTAAAAACGGTAAAATGTAATTTTAATTATATAGAGAAAAATTAGATAAAGCAAGTGCAAGGTTGCAGCGCAACTCCAGTAACTTGAATCACAAATTCAGCACACATAATCGGCAATTAAGCAATTATACACGTTAATAATAGTTTTTTTTTAAATAAAATTTAACGTACCTCAAAACTGAGCATCTGTTATTGTTTAAGAAACTTTTTTTGCTTATGTTACATGAATGTAATGTGTATTTTTCTGTTTCAGATATTCAACATTTCTATTACTCTACCCCATTGGGGTAACTGGTGAACTTCTGTGTATGTATCATTCTCTTGATGAAATCAAGGAGAAAGAGCTGCTTACAATTTCTATGCCTAATACGTGGAATTTCATTTTCAACTATTACTACTTCTTAATCTTTTACATGTTCCTCTATTTGCCACTTTTCCCTGTTCTATTTGGTCATATGCTTGCACAAAGAAGAAAAATGTTGGGCAAGGATACTAAGAAATCGATGTAATTAAAATTACCCGCATTTACATATTTTTCTTATCATATTGATAAGTGGAAAGTTAATAATTTTATTATCGAATCTCTAGTGCAAACACTTGACTACATATACATATTTGTGATTGTTTATAAAGACATTAAAATCTGAAAGTACAACTGGTATTGCCGTTTGTCATTAAAAATGCCAAATGTGCCAATGATTGTGCTTTAAAATAATGTTCACAAAGTAATAATAACAAGTTTTTAGGTTTCATAGTCTAATGATAAAAACAGAAGTTATAGATTTTTTATGTCCTGTGTCCACAGTTATTTTACTCTGAGACTATTGGAATTAAATTGACGAAATTTAGAAAGAAGGTAATTTCTATGTACTGCTGATATATTGATGAGGTGAAAATACCTAAAAACAAGGGAAATGCGTGTAAGGTGTCGTTATATTAATTGGCCTTGAATAATACTAAAAATATTTCTTAATGAGTTTATTATTCTTACACTAGTAAAAAATAATAGGCCTGATTTGACAGTCCTCATTACAACATATTTAGGAATTGAAGCCCCCATATCATTAACTAAGTTAGGCGATTATTACGAGAAGTGAATTAAAAATTATACGACTTTGTAATCGTATGACTTATTTTAAGGTATTTACTTTTGTGTCATACAAACACCTCGCAAAATTGAAATAGAGCGCGAGTTTTGTCTCACATCGCCTTTCGCGTGCCGCAGCCGCATGCATTTATCACGCATCACAATTATTAATCTATTGAATTTTTATTATTTCACTCGTTTTTGTTTTCAATACATATATGTACAATTATGTAGTTTTGTTCTAGTATAAGTACATAAATAATCTCATGAATATATATGTATATAGTTTTTTTACCGATTCTAATTAAGGTAATGAAATGCAACAAGCCTTTGGTAGCAACAGTATAATTAAAGACCCCATAGAATGTTACTATTTTTTGGGGCTTCACCATAGATTAATACGAATTTACAGAATTAATAAAAATTACATGTTATTTTGGAATTTGGAGGAAAATAATAATTGAAATATATTTTATAACATTATATAATACGCAAGCAAAAAAATTGTATATATTATCAAACAAATATTAATGAGGAACTTCTTGCCGCTTCTTCTCCTTAACAGCAATAACACGTTGCGAAGCGGTGTACATAGAATAGGAAGTAAAATTAAATTTTAAATTATATGTATGACCTTCAAAAAGTGTTCTCCAGTGGAATTTATTTTGAATAAAAACTTTGAATTTGAATTTGGATAAATTAATTGTTATGGGCTTTCAGTTTTGTTGATTTTATTCAAAGTTACGTTCTATTGACTTTGTAAATGTCAAATCGGGCTTTTTATTTTGTGATTATTATAGTGTAAATATTCAAATAGTTTATTACTATATCGTATTGTTTTAAAATTATGTGGTGTATTTTTGCTTTATTATATTTCCACAGCCTAGTTCTAAACCACCAGAGAACCGTTCAATGTGCGTAATCTAAGACGTCCTATTGGTTTTTTTTTAGCTTTATTTACTTTTGAAAATCACTGTTACATTCCTCAATATTTATTTCTCCGCGCTAGTTTTATTCTCGTGAGTTAAATTCCACTAAATGATTTTCATCTAGATCGTTGTGCAAATTATTTTGCGCGTTTATAACTCCCCTGTACGAACACCTCCATATGATTCCATGTGTTATAAACTGGCCGTGGAAAAATTTGCGCGATTATTTTACGCATTGCGAACTAACCCTAAACATTGGAAGTAAATGGCAGTCAATGAAAGCCCCGATTGGTATAATATAAAAGTTTTAGTTGAAAAATGTTTGATAATACACACTCCTTTGCCAAAAAAAAAAACGGGCACCTTACAATCATTGGCTTTTCTATGTACAATATTAATATATTTAGTATGTCATTAGCTTAAATGACTAGAAATTTCTTATTATCAATGAGAATATATTTTTTAACACTTAAATCCTGTTTCGGTGTTTTAGTCAATGTAAACAGAGAGCCGTGTTAAAATGGACATTTTTATGGGTATAATGAAATTAAGACTACGAGTATTTTAATAAAAAAAGACATTCAATAATAAAAATTAATAACAAGTATGACCTACCCTTGCAGCGAATATGGGCATGTATTCGTCTTGACATGCTTTCGATGGTGTCCTGTGAAATAATTTCCCACTCAGCCAATATCACACATTTAAGCTCCCTGATGTTTTGTGGAAGTGGTTGGACAGATCGTACTCGCCTTTTTAGGAGGTCCCAGACGTGCTCAATGGGGTTAAGGTCGGGGCTCCGCGCTAGCCAACCCAAACGACGAATACCGATCTCTTGCATCTACGTCGCCAGAACGGTGGGCCCGAGCATTATCGTCCATGTAAATGGCATCTTCACCAATTACAATCAGTGCAGATTGTGCATGTTGACACAGGATTTCTCTTATGTACCTTTGCGCATTTAATGAGCCATTTTCAATTAATACTATCTCGGTACGATAGCTCGAAGTTACGCCCGCCCAAAACAACGGACCTTGCACCATAAGGGGTGATTTCTTCAAAACGCATGTTGGCATAGCGTTCTCTTGGTCTTCGTAATACTCGCCGATGTCGGTCCTCACCATACAGATAAATTCGAACCTCATCGGAGAAGAGTACGCTACTCCAGTTACCTAGTGTCCAAGATAGGTAATTTCTAGCGAACTTCAATCGGGCAATCCGGTGCTCACAGATTAACTTGGGGGCCCGCGCTGGTCGTCGACTGCGTATATCAGCCGCTAAAAGCCTCCTTCTCACAGTCCATAGGCTAACTTGTGCTCCTCGTACCTCTTCAAGGTTTCTTTTGAGGTCTATGTAACTGAACTATAACTCTTCAGAACTAAATTATTACCAATAATGTATAAAAATCAAAACCGCCCTTTTTACAAAGGAGTTTATATACCTACATGGAAAATGCATGACCATCAAATTAAGCCGCAAGGGAAACAAATTGTTAGTTCTGCGATTTTTGAGAATTCTCATTAGGTACAATAAAAGTTAATTATATAACTAAATAATACCAAAAGAAAACATAGTCAGGCACTTCACAGCGGGATATAGGCTATGGCAGATCATTATAGAATACAAGTTTCATTTCTTAAGTAGCTTTGTTCTCGTTTATATTATGCTTGCTTCTACGGCAGCGAGCATAAAATTGGCAAGAGAATTGGGTACAGCGAGTATGTAAACTCAAAATATATCTAACATATAACTCCGCTCACTTCCCTCGACACTGTCTTGCTCAGTTATATCAAACGAAAAATGTAAGCGATTAATTTTATTTTAATTAATTGGTAAAGGTTGCTAGAAACTATTTATATTAACTAGTTATAAGTTATTAATAATTTACAGACTGCGTTTACATGTAAACTACCGCTTGCCGATGGTAAACGGTAAAATTTAACAAACTCACGGCTATGGAATGTAGCTTGTTGCATTAGAAAATATTTTTTATTTAGATGAATCATTATCTAAAGTGTCTAATTGCGCAAAAATATGACTCTAAAATACGGCCGTAAATGTGTGAGAGCGGCTGACAACATAATTTGCTGTAATTAAACAAATTGTTTCGCCAATTAAATAAATAGAATTTTAATAAGTCACCGCAAAAATTATATGTGCAATGTTAACAAATTGGGTGCAAGAGAATTTTTTTATTATTGAAATTATTTATATACTTTATTTTAGGTGTTGGTACTATTGTTTAATTCTTTAAATAATGAATGTATGTATTTAATTATGTTTGAATTTTTTTGGTTATGGGTGACGATTATTAAAAAATAAAGGTTGAAAAAGGATCTTTGTTTTTTAATAAACCTTATATTTTACCAAACTAATACCACGGAAAGAGAATCTTCTATGCTAATTATGGCGGTTGATTTAAAGTTGCGTGAAGCGTCGATGATGGTTACCGCGTGCGTTAGGGTGACCCACCACTGGCCAGAGCCCATGGCTCAATCGCCGAGAGGGAAGTAAAAAATAAGACGACGAGTTACTCTAGTTGAGTTGAGTACTCTATAGTCCAGCTGCTGGAACAATGCGATCCTGACACTTGTCCCTTTTACAGTGCTAGTGATGGGGAATAATAACGGCTCTGTAACTTGTTACTTATTTAGTTACTAATATTTTTTACAAATCAATGAAGAAATATTATAAAAATATGTGAATTAAGTTATAATTAGTTTTTGTCTAGCATTAAGATTTATAATTGATAATATGTATTAGGCATAAATAAAATTGCGATAATATAAAAAATATTTATTTAAAAAGAAACTGAACTTTACAACAATCAGATTCTGTTTCGCTTGAACTAGCATCTTCATCCACATAAATAAAATAATATGCTCCGGTCAGTCACTGAAAATAATATTTTTGGTTTTTCGACAACTTTCGCCCAATCATTTTTCGTAACTTTCTTGCACGCTTCTTTTAAGAGTCATCATCTTTTTTGTGCTGAACGGAGGACATGTGAATGTGGGCCACGTATCCTTTAATGTGGGCCCAGATTAATTCGATCTTTTCATATTGGCAATGGTAAGGCGGGATTCGTAAAACACGATGACCATGATCCAGGGCTATTTTATCTATCTCATATATTGGTTTGGTGGACTTATTTTCTTGGACTAATTTAATTAATTCTACTTTTAGCATATCCATATTTGCCATTATTTTGTAGCTAAAGCACCAGTTCTTCTTTTTTATTGGTCTGGTTAGGGGCTTTAGTATCGAGTATCGAATGATAAAGCGCATTGTCCATAAATATAATAGAACGCTCTGGCACCCCGGGCAAAATAATACATTTTTAAACCATTCTTTAAAAGTAGCGGCATTCATTTCTCCGTGGTAATCGGCTGTAGATTTTGATTCAAATGCCATTAGACCATTTTCTAAAAAGCCATATTTCGCTGAGCCCGCGTGGCAGATTATCAAACGAACCCCTTTACCCATCAGTAGGTACATTCGATGTTGATGCTTGTTGTGTTCCGTCCGTCGAGCAACGAGATACTATATGATTGGCTTTCTTAGCTTCCCTTAAAAAGGATATTCTCTTCAATATTATATCAGAGCGTTCTAAAATAATTTTTCTTTTGTCAGTCTTTTTATATTTAAACCCAATATCCTTTAACACTTTAGATAATGATGTTTTACCACCCTTAAATAATTCAGCTTCTTTTAAAGACGCCGAAAGCTATGTCCTGTTCAGATATTCGTTTCTACTGTAATAACTATAAATGTGATTTCTTATCGCATCTGCGTCAAATTTATCAATATCCGTCACGATTTTACATCTGCGTCTTTTTTTCGAAGTTCTTAATTTATTTTCTTCCATACCAGATAAGCCGAACTTCTCTTTATTTATATTTATCACAGTCCTCTTAGTTATTCCAAGTGCTTGAGCGACACGCTCTTGTACCTGAGCGACAGGTATCAAGGGTCCGTCATTTTCTCTTAAAGTCATAATTTCTTGCTTAATTGTTCTTAATTTAACTTAGACTATATATACAGAAACCTTATCGTTTACGTGAGGTGCACACCAATATTCTAATCATTATTAAATATTATATTTACACGTTTATGAGATTGCCCATTTTTGAGGATACACACAGCTGCCTAATCTTATCGACAGCTCTAACACTGATATCTATTATCTGTATTTACATAGCATCACGTTCATGTATTTGCCATGGTCTTTTAACTGTGCTAAATTTAGCACAATTAAAAACCACACCATACGTCAATAAATTGATGGACGAAACGTGACACAACATTAATAAGGTCAACCGGGGCAAATGCGTTATATAAATTGAACACGTTCAAAGGCTGGTTTCACATAACTTGGGGACTTACTAGGATGTTATTTACTAAAAATGTATTCTTTTGTGTTTTCTGCTCAAAGTTTACTTAACACTTTCCTTCTAATTCGTTCAAGAAAATAGTATTTAATGTGTTTTTTAAAAAGAAGAAATTTGACGCATTTTCCCTTATTGGGGTAAAAGCATCTGTTCAATATAAAATTTATGCGCTCTACTTTTCTGCGCTATATTAAACATGATTTACTTCAACCTGGGTGCTGTCCTATGAAATTGTCGATAAGTCGAAAAAAATACTAAATACGCGCAGAATTACAATAGATTTCTTAACACCGGGGCAAATGCGTTTAAGTTTGTATAGGTGCATTTACCCCTCGCATAATTCAGATGTTGTGAACATTTTTAGCATAGGTAAAGTACAAGTATTAAAATTGTGTTACTTGTTTTAAATTTTATTTCAAATCTATGTCATAAAATTTAAAAGAAGATACACAACTTTACACCAAGACCTTGCAGGGTAGGCACGAACAACAGAGAACACAAGATAATTACTTCCAAATGCATTTAAATATTATTTATTTAATTATAGCACAAATGTAATACCTAACCATAAGAATCATTCAATGATATATTATTGTCGCGGTCTTGAAATTAATCTTTATTGTGTTATGACAAAATTGTTTTCGTATTTTGGAGTAAATTTCATCAACCAAAAAAGTTGACGATAACTGCCTTTGGGGTAATTGCGCCATGCAGACTCAATTACCTCGAATACTCACAATTAACCTCAAAATTTCCAATGCACATGTCTATAAAACTAAAATGATTTTTCTTAAAATAACTATAAATCTAGTTAGACAGAAATGTCATATACACGTAAACTTAAAATCAAAACGGAAAATCGTGGCCTCTCATGGATTTTTTATGATTTTGCTTACTTACTTCATGCAGCACGAACTTCACAAAAGCTCGTAATTCACAAAATGACCGATAATTGAAATTCCTTTCAACCAAAAACCCATGTTGCCACTTTATAAATAAAATATTGCGGAAAATAATAGAACCAGATGATAGTAATTGTTGGATTTTGAGTAGTTTTTGTATTATTTCAAATAGACGCCATTGCCCCATAGACGCAAATGCCCCAGGTGACCTTACCTTATTTTGTATGAAAACCACATAATGCGCCATATAATTTGAGCCCGGGCGAGCCCACCACACGTTACAATAAATTCTAATATTTTTACATATTATAAAAGAACGTCATACTTTTAAATTATCATGATACAAATAATGTTAATTACTTTTCACACAATAAGTAATGCCCTATTTGACTGCTTTTTCTTGCACCTACATATGACGTCATAAGTAGGTATGCTCGTATAAAGTCACGTTCTGTAAGTTTATAAAGTAATTTTTCTGCTCATGCACACCACGACATGTACTAAGTGTACGTGTGTAGTAAGAAAGAACAAATGGCTACAATCTCGAGTCGTAGTGGTTTGAGCACGGAGCAGGTAACGAAAGTATAGAAATCTAACGTTTAACTGTTAGATGGGAAATCTTGAAAAAATTCAAGGTAGTAGACCTTAAAAATACTCTCGATCATACTTGGTTTGAATAAGACTTGTTTAGTACTTTTCGAGATAAGGAGTGTTTTTAATTGAGTGCTTTTTTGGGATTCAGCAGACAAGTGACAAAAAACTAAAAAGTTGACGCTCATGATCTGTACGGAACCCTGGTAAGGAGGATTGACACCATAAGTGTTTGTGGTGCTGCCGTTGGCTGCGGCCAGTTGGTAATCCGTTGCTGACTTAGCACGACCTTTGGCTAACCGTTGAGGATAGCAGCAGAGGTCACTACCTGTATCAATTAGGAACCTAAGCCCTGTCGTCTTATCTGTGACGAATAACTTACGGCAGAATGTTTTGAAGTCAGTCGCCGCGTCTACTGAATGCATTTTGGGTTTCCCTAATCTTGATTTTCCCAGGAAAAGGGGCTGACGCACTTCCTGGCCTTCTTGTGGTATGCCCTGTGATACCAGCACAAGGAGGTGGAGGGGGAGGAGCGTGTTGAAGATCTATGCCGAACTGTGATTCAGTTTTTTGGATCGTTGGTGTTTTCGCGCCAAGAGAATACCGCGGAAACAGCGCGCGCACTGTCATATAACGGCGCGCTATTGTGAATGCTACGCAGATTAATACTGGCTTCGCGCTTGCGTGCTTGCTTATAATGTTGGCACTAATGGCGCCACATCATGTTGTTTATGATAATGTAGGTATTTGTTAGTGAAGTGAAAAACGCGATTGCAACGTCAACTATTTTATTAATCCGTCTATTCTAAGAAAACGACTTCATTTATCGGAATAAAATGTATCCTAAATGTTAACTCGGGTTATAAGCCACCACTATGTTGCGTTTCATTTATATACGTTCAGTAGTTTCCAAAAAAGATGCGATCGCAGCGCCATTTTTTCGCTATTTTTGTCTATCCCACGGAAGCGACGTCATTTATCGGGATAAAAAGTATCCTCAGTTACTCCCCGGGATGTAAGCTAGCTCTATGTCGAGTTTCATTTAAATCCGTTCAATAGTTCTCACGTGGTGCCCTAACAGACAGACAGACAAAAATTCTAAAAAATGTATTTTTGGAATGGTCCGAATTATCCCCCTGATTTTTTTCACATTTTTAAACGCATTGTACAAACTCGAACCATTTACAGATTTATTATAGTGTAGATACACAGATTGCCTCAGTGCTTGAATTTACAGTTAACTTTGAACCGTGTATGTACCATAATGCCGCCTCCGCTAGAAATCGGAAAAATGGATAAGTCTACGCAAAGCAAGCTTGATTTCATGAGGAATAATATACCTACATGCTAATGGTCTCACAATAAGGGTTGCCGAAGCCCGCGTGATGTGGAGAAGTAAGAAAGTAGGTACAGAGTACATTGTATCCACATATTGAGATAAGAAACCTGGCTCCGAATCCGACGTTGCAACCGTAGTCAGGGGGTAGTCCCCGTTTAATAACCTACTAAATACCAATTTATTTATTTTTAAAGAAATGGTATTGTATGTAAGCTTGCTGACTCTAAGAATATTCGCTCCATCGCTTGAAGTGATTGCGGTACTTCTTTGTTTCGCACTTTTGTGAGCTTGATTGAAAGTAATCGGATAAATAAAATGATTATAATTATCTTTCATAATCACGAATCAACATCGTGGTTTATACATCTTAGATAAGTATAGGTAAAAAGGTAAATTAATTAGATTAGGCTCCGATAGAGTAAATAATAACCATAAACAAAATTAAAATAATAAATAAATAATTAAAATGAACAAGTTAGCGGTAGGCTAAATTTAACTTTAACAATACTCATTGAAACTTGACATCTTTGTCTTCCCTGATCACGGCTACTGAAAAGTGGACAAAACGGCGGAATAATAAAAATCAAATAAATTACCGCGCTTAAAACCGTTAAAACGTAGTTTTATTATACAATTGATTACAATTATAAAACTATAGAGTTTCTAAATGTGTGGAAATCGAAATGGGACACGCAACTTTTCATACATTGAAATTTTTGTTTCATTGGTTTTATTTCCTTCACAATTAATTAAATTAATATTGACACATTTCTTTAATGTTTTCAAATGTCAAATGAACTAATAGACCTCATAGTTTAAGAAGTTTAAAGTATTATGGGCAAAACATGGAAATATAAATATTCAAACTTACAAGACATCAAAAAGTGTGATATTGGCATTAGTTTGTCGCACGTCACACCGGTTACCTGTCTCCACTTTAGCCATGTTACATTTATTCTTCTCCTTACATCCCTCTCTATATCACAATTACTCTGCAGTAGTGAACCAACGTATCTGAATTCGGTGTGGCTGATTGTAGTATAAGAGGCACAGCAATAGAGGTCCCGTCGAAATCACAAAACAGGTATTCGGTTTTGGTTCTGCTGATTTTTAATCCAACGCCCTCCATCACTTGCCGCCACCCGTCTAGTTTGTATTGAAGTACCAACCCGTCTTCATACACCAGGACGATATCTGCGAAGAGTATGCACCAGGGAGCCTCATCCTGTACCCCTGCGGTCAGTCATATCAATATTATACTATTGAAATAAATATTTTATCATAGTATTTCTCATCAAGATATTCGAAACCGCCTCTGGGTCTGAAGCGATAGCCCGCCGCATAACACGGGGGTTGTGTTTACGCCACTCAACTATAAAGCTCTTAGTACTAACATTTATTTTTGTAAACAAACTATAAGGTTTATTTATCATAATAAAACATATAAAAATGCGGATTACGATGGTAATCGTAAATAATCTCGCCGATTTAAATGATAAAAAACTTCTATCAATTTATCCCAGGTAAACTTACTATAAAATGCAATTGTTAGTATTCTTTTCATAGTCTTCTGAAGAAAGATTTGTAAAGATGGATAAGCAATATATTGTTGTGTTTCTGATAGCGCTGCTAGTAGGCTCTGAAGCCTCTATTTTAGCTGGGAGTGAATCGCTCCCAAAATCTAGCATAGGAACGTATACTTACGTTCCTATGCTAGATCTTGTTTTATAGTCCCGCGCTTTGAAAAACGGACTCTTATATATTATCTCTGTTTTATCCCGAAGATTTTTATTGAAAGTTGTTGAGCTGATGCATTGCCTTTTTGAGGCATACCTATGTAGATATTTTCAGACAGATTGACAAACAAAAATCTAAAAATGGTAATTTAAGATTTGGCATCGTGTAACACTAATGTTTTAATTTAATGCCTAATGGCAGCCTTCACTTATTAGAATTTACTTTGAAGACACATATAATAAATTTTATTTTAAAGGTAGATTTGGTTTTTCTTAACCGATAGTGAATATATAACGTTCATATACCTTGCGAAATTAATTATAGTTGTTGAATTTGCCATTCATTCCCAGAAACGAATATTGGGAAAGTCTTAGTGACCAAGCGGGCACCAATGAAATTGTGGATATAATCGTTGAACTACTGAGAGTATTCATCATGACACTTGGTCTTGATCCTATGAATTTGCCCGATATCATCGAAGGATTTGAATTCGTGAGTGAATTAAAATATTATTTTTTAGCATGGGAGCAAAATTTTAGGAATGATAATACCACACTTAAAATATTATTTTTGGCGTAGGAGTAAAATACTTCGAAGTTGAACATCGCCTGATACTAGTTTCATCGAGTTCGCTAGATATCGCTACTATGATTCTATGAAACATTTATATGGTCCTAATGGACTGAATTTATTAACAATTTAATCTCAAAAGTGTATTTTAAATAATAAAAGGTTAAAAAGTAAGACAAAAATGATCCTGATCGCCATATAGGATTATATGGCGATGGCGCCATATAGGATTCAGGATCATTTCGTGATTAAAATTCCTAATATTTATTATTTTTCCATGTTTATAGATTTCTTATATTACTTACTTTTTTATAATATCGTCAGATTCACATATTATTACCTAATATTACTAATTAATATTAATAAGTAATGTCAAAATTCAACCGATGGTAGGGCAAGTGAATAAATAGTGAGATATAGGAACCGGCCATAAGAGGTCAACCCCCTTTGCCTTGTAGTTGAGGGTGACAGACCCCCTCTATCTAGTCCCAGTTCTACCATGGTGCATGACCGCCTTCAAATAATTAAAACGACGATGAGAATGAATTTGGATTTATAATTTCAGAAATACTTCCTATTAAACTACAACGCATGGCTAAGGCTATACAACGGTCACGCGAGTGGGTTACATAGTGTAATTCGTTCCGGGAATCAATTTCTCAGTTGTTTTGCCAATATGTTGCGAGCTCGACTACAACTGAAGTTTACAAATGTACAGGTACTAAATTTTATTTCTTCTTGAAGTTTGTGCGATTGGTATGTGTTATGACTCCTAATGTTATGGAGTTATGGAGGGTAGAGGTAAAGAGAACAGATACGCTTGGCAGTCTGGTTCAGGCCATGCTGCACAGCGACGATCATTGGGAGGGTGTGGCCAAATTCTGCGAGGCAGCAATATCTCATAAGGAGGCCGCGGAACGAGAAAGGAAGAGAGGTACGCATGCGTCCCGTGGGTACCGACGCCAGTCGCGGCCCCGGAGACGCAGGTATGCGCAAGATCTTCTCCCGTAATACCGCTGCAGGGGCCCTCCAGCATCTAGGGAGCGGAGAATTCATCCCCCTCTTGAAGAAGTGAGTCTGTCCTGTTTCCCGGGGCATTCTCAAGTACTGATGCACGGGATCAGCATGGGCGTAACTACGTTCTAAGTCTCACGCTCTTCCTATCATAAGCGCGGGGCACATGGAAGGAGAGTGGTTTTAGTGGAGTATTGGCCCATGGGTTAACTCTCCACATAGAGGGAGGCACCTTGCTGAGTCTCCACACATGCCGGCAATTGACTCTGTTAGCTACGCTATCTCATCGCTTTGGTCTAATCCCTAGCAAAAGACCCGGTAGTGTGCAAAATGCATTTCCCCCGCCTCAAAAAAAAGGAGAACCATCTCTGAAAATGACGAAGTGTCCATTGAAATGTATTAAATTAGGTTGGCGCCACATTAGCATCAGGGTGAATTTTAAAGAAAGCGCCAAGAGTTATTACAGCAGTGTATAGAGTAATTTAGTTTGATAAAATTAAATATTAAAAAATCACTAAGCGTCTTATACAAAGTTGACAAAATTAAATCACTTTTCACGTTTTCACATAAAATTATTTGAGGATATATTTACTAAATTATTTTATACTACGTAAATAGTTGACGTTATTAATAGTGTACTGTCACCAACTACTCTAGTCGATAAAAGAATTAAATATAATTTTTAGCTCGACATACTTCAATTGATCTACAACTGCTACATTCATACCCTTTGTCTACACCAGCGCAATTCTGGACGGTTTTTGAGATGTTATTTATAGCTTAAAACTGGACATTCCTTCAACAATTCTCCCATATGAGATGGTTCTCCTTACCTCTACCCTCTATACATAGAGTTGATATGAACAGCCAGATCAAGGTACTTACGAGAGAGAGAGATTCATCTAATTTACTCTGTACATATTTATTGTCCCCGCGATATCGTTCGCATGGAGGCTTGGACTTTGTATAGGGCTGTCTTTTACCATGGGTGTAAGAGTTGTTTGACACCAGCGTAGGCACCTAGAGGGCGCAAGCCGATCATCTAAATGTACAGATCGCTTAGATTAATATTTCTCTAAGACAGATCGTAACGATACTACTATCAGTATAAAATTATATATCTATTGTTTTTAATGTACTACCATGGAAAAAGAGAACTATGTACTTACTACTTCACTTGCTGAATGTCACGATGACTCGTCAAGATTTTATTTAATATTAGATTGGGGAAAAAGTTTCTTCGCATTTTATATAAAAATTCAAAAGGTTTTTTTATAAAGTTTATTTACATTTGACTAAATTATGTAGGTGCCATTTTGTTGGATAACTTTTTGCCATCTTGTAGGTAGGGACGTGATCCAATTGCTATACAAATTTTGGGGCTTCTGATCAAAAAACTGCGACAAGTGGTTTTGGCAGTCCTCTCGTGACGTTGTTAACCCGACACTGCCTAAAGAATTCTGCAGAGACCGAAACAGGTGAAAATCTGAAGGTGCAAGGTCAGGACTATACGGCGGATGCATTAACACCTCCCAGCCAAACTCTCGTAATTTTTACTGAGTGGCTAAAGATGTGTGAGGTCTAGCGTTCTCATGGTGAAAAACCACACCCCTTCTGTTGATTAATTCCGGCCGCTTTCTCTCAACTTTGTGCTTTAATCTCATCAGTTGTTCGCAGTACAGTTCGGAATCGATGGTCCTGCCTGGCGTTAACAGCTCATAATGAATAATGCCCTTCCAATCCCACCATACACAGAGCATCACCTGTTGCGAGTTAACCTGGGTTTCGCCACAGTCTGTGAAGCCTGATCGGCCTTTGACCACGATCTTTTTCGCACGTTCTTGTCGTACGTGATCCACTTTTCATCACCAGTTATCAGCTTCTTCAAAAATGGTTCGGTTTCATTACGTCGTAATAAAGAATCACAAATGAGTACACGGTTCATTAGGTTTCTTTCAGTGAGCTCATGAGGCACCCAAATATCGAGCTGTTTTGTGTACCCAGCTTTTTTCAAATGCGCCAAAACTGTTTTATGGTCAATTCCCAGCTCTCCAGCTACATCGTAACTACTAATATGCCGATCTTGCTCCACTTTTTCAAAAATGACATCAATTTTGTCCGTAACAAGGCGACCAGAGCGACGTGCATCTTTGATATCAAAATTTCCGGATTGAAAACGCTTAAACCAAATTTGCGCTACTCTCACAGATACTGCATTAGGTCCATAAATATCACAAATTTTTTTCGCGGCTTGTGTTGCATTTTTCCTTTTTTGTAGTAACATTTTAAAATGTATCGAATTTCTTCATTAGATTCACTCATTTTAACAATAAGAAAAACAAATGAAAATCACACATTTTCCTAATTCGAATTTGGAATTGTCTTCTTTAAAATTAAAACTTTTTAATGGTACCAAAACCAGCCAGATACAAATGGTATAGCCAAAGAGATCTTATTACAAGTTCATACATATTATATACGAAAAGACTTTTTCCCCAACCTATTATTTAAATGAGAACATATTGCGATTGTACGATTTACATGCGCCCACACGTCAAATAAAGCTCAAACATCTACCAGCACCTTGGCTCACTGATGAGATTAAATGCCTTATGTCCCAGAAATGTAAAGCTAAGTCTAAATATAAACGTCGTCCAACTGACATTAACAAAGAAGCTTTTAAACAAGCACGCAATCGCTGCAATAGAGCATGTAGGGATGCACAACGCCGTTATATTCACAAGTCAGTAGATAATAACAATCCTAGAAAAGTTTGTAAGTTTCTTAAATCACTGGGAGTCGGTAAAAGCACGTCTGTTTCAAATTCTAATAACTTAAACATAGATCTTCTGAATCAGCATTTCGCTGCCACATCTGATTTCAATTTGACTATTAAGTCAAAAACACTTAATTCGATATCTACTCTTCCCACTCCACAGTGTTCTCCCTTTTGTTTTAATCAATTTTCGGTTTGTGATGTTGAGAAAGCTATAAAATCAATTACTTCTAACGCAGTCGACAGTGACGGAATTAGTCGAAACATGATACTCCCCATAATTGATATCGTCAGTCCTACCATTTCTAATATAGTCAACAGCTCCATATCAACTGGTATATTTCCTACTATGTGGAAAGAAGCCCAGGTTATTCCCTTACCTAAGAAACCTAATCCCTCAACCTTTTCAGAGTACCGTCCCATATCTATCCTTCCCTTTCTCTCTAAAGTCTTAGAACGTCTAGTACACGAACAACTTAGCATATTCCTCAACACACAATCCCTTATGAATCCTCATCAATCTGGGTTTCGCCCGGGCCAGAGTACAACCACTGCACTGATTAAAATCACTGACGATATACGTCAAGGCATTGACCAAGGTTTGGTGATTATTCTGTCACTGCTAGACTTCAGCAGTGCATTTAATCACGTAGACTCTGACATACTTACTGAAATTCTCCGCTCTCATAACACATCTCCATCAGCAATTGATTGGTTTCATAGTTACCTGATTAAACGCCGGCAACGTATTCGTATCGATGATATTTTGTCATCGTGGCAAAATCTCTCTGCCGGCGTTCCTCAGGGTGGCGTTTTATCTCCTCTTTATAAAAATAGAAAATAGAAATTTTCTATTTTTATAAATTCTATCTCGAAAAACTTATCTTCTTCCTACCTACCATCTATGAACACCTATGCAGACGATTTGCAGATTTATGCTCAGGCGCCTAAAGACAACTTACATAACGCTATTAAGCTTATCAATGATGATCTGAACCGTATATACAACTGGAGTACCTCCCATGGACTTAGAGTCAATCCCAATAAAACTCAGGCCATCATAATTGGTAGCTCGCGAGCCATAGCTAAAATAGATTTTTTACTGCTTCCCGATGTGATTTTTCATGATACGCCTATTCCTATCAGTGATCAAGTCAAGAATCTTGGCGTAATAATGGACAAGGAGTTGTGTTGGCGACCCCACATTACTGAATTAAGCCGCAAGATTTTTGCATCCTATGCATCGCTTAGGAGACTGAAAAATTTCCTTCCGACTGCCACTAGGATTTCGCTTGCTCAATCAATTATTCTACTACCCATCCTCGACTATGCTGATGCTTGCTATCTTAATCTCACTCAAGAGCAACTTATTAAGCTCGAGCGTCTTCAAAATGTTTGCATAAGGTTCATATTTGGTTTAAAAAAATATGACCACGTTTCTGAATTTCGCAAAAAGCTCGAATGGTTGCCTATCTCACTTCGCCAGAATGCTCATCTTCTCAACTTACTATATCGTATACTGTTTATACCTTATACCCCTCCTTATCTTAAGGAATGTTTCAACTTCCTTCACACGTCACATACACTCAATTTGCGCTCCACTAATAATCTCCTATTAATGGCACCTGCACACTCTTCAACATTTTATTCCAACTCCTTCGCCATGCAGGCTGGTCTGACTTTGAAACTCTTTGCCCACTGACGTCAGAAAAGCTAAATCTTTTGCCATATTCAAAAATTCACTTAGGAATCATTATGTAAGTCTTACGCAATGATGTATGTGTTAATTTACAATGGACTGTAATCTGCTGTCCATGTATGTCTTTTTTTATTTTTTATTTTCATTTTTCTGTGTTGCATAATAATTATAGATAATTTAAGAATTTCATCTGAGTCAAGTTGCCTGGAAGAAATCGCTTTTAGCGATATGGCCGCCTTTTGTTTTACCAAGTAACTATTGTCCTGTACTCTTTTTGTAATTTTTGATTTGTTGAACAATAAAGTGTTGTCTATGTCTATGTCTAGTATTTTAAACCATATGTGAAAGGGTGTTTGAGTTTTTAATTCCTAAACTGAATAAGAGTTCTACAATAACCTACATATATATGATTGCGATTTATTTTTGGTCGAATTATATTTGTCGTTAGAATGCATGTTTATTCACCGAGATATGACAATTTTTATTTTTATATTTGCAGACAACTACGCGTAAACTTGAGTGGTAATCCAATGTTTGATTGGGTGTTGACGCCAGTAGTGAATATATTTGTTGACATTTTTCATAATACTGTTATAAGGGTAATTGAAAGTAAAATCAGCTCGTCTGTGCAAGATGGTATCGACGATATCAACATACATATAAAAAAACTCATGATAACATTTGTACAATAAATTATTTCTTCCACAATTGCATTTTTTTTTACCTATTTGTATTTATTTTCCGTTTAAGCTATTTAATAACTTCCAAAATAGCAAGCTTTTATAATTCTAATAATTATCTGGACGAATGTCTTCTATGGGTTGTCTTCTATCAAAATAGGAACCAATAAAATCAGCCTCTCATTTTAAATTTATGTTTAGCTGTTTTATCAAAAACGGCACTCTTATGTAATCGTCATGTTCGTCCATCTATTGTTGTATGTCACATTCGTTTTGCTTGGAAACCTGTGGATCTATCTATATAAAATATTAATAAGATAATAATATGTATTCCATATATAGCAACGCAACGTTGCAAAATCACGAGATAATAATCATTAGGGGTGAGCACCACGCATGCATCTAACTGGACGCTGAATTTTTTTTTTCGGCGCATATAATTCACGACTACCTATCGATAGCCTAAAATTAAAACGATATCATTTAATAAAACGATATCGTTATAATAAATTTTATTTATTTAATGCAATTGATATTATAATACATTCTAACTATAAACTAGTAAAGTGAAGGAAACTTAACTTACTTAAATTGTATTCTACCTATAATCCCTTAAGACTTTAAGTAGAATACTGAGCCTAGGTCATCGAAATCAATGGGTACGGTTTCTAGAAGGCTGGCTACGTTACCTCACTGGATCGGCATACTGATCCTTTGTCCGAGATAGGAACCAGCCCTCTGATCTTCAGAAGAGTCAATGTGACGTTTTGAAATATCTTTGTAGAAGCTCATGGCCTCAGGGCCCCACGGTCCAAGCAAACAGCACAAATCTATAATCTCACCGAGGGTTGCATATTTGCGCCGCTTGAGTGATTCAGCTGTTTCCTCTGCCGAACCAGCCAATCTCGACGTGTTTGGTAAATGAAATGCGGCGAACTTGTCCACGCAGGTCGCATCCCATGCTAGAGGTTTGCTCCGACGCCAAGGAATTAGAGTAATTCCGTCAGGATGCCTACCATCGTCACGTGCAATACCGCTCCGATCTAAAAGAGCCGGTACGTTAGTGGCAGCAAGCGCCCTCCGTAGAGACATCATTCAAGGCGGCGTATCTTCATCATCTGCCAGCACTACGGCGGCAGGAAAACCATGGTATCCTGGGTCGACTACTTCTATCTCACAGACACATCTGTGTGGCGCACATATCCGAGATCCCAGGTACAGGTTTACAGCTAAAGAAAAGGATTTATTTTAAAGCAACAAGTAAGATATTTGCTTTCTAATTCGGAAAAAAGACGTCTTTCCAATATCTTTTTAACTACCATAACATGAAATCAACTAACTAACTAACTCCGTTGGCTCAGCGACCCAAAGTGAGTCTTGGCCTCCGAAACGAGAGAACGCCACTTTCCTCTGTCCTGTGCAGTGTCTTGCCAATTGTCGGCTTATAGTGCGGTCAGGTCAGCTTCCACTTTATCCTTACAGCGATACTTGGGACGACCAACCGGTCGCCGACCGACTGGTTGCCCCAAGTATGCTTTCTTCACTCCCTGATCCTCCTCCATCCGCTTTACATGACCGAGCCAGCGAAGACGGTAAGATTTTATCTCCCCAATTATGTTGGGATCGGCCATGAGGTCTTCTATTTCGGAGTTGGTTCGGACCCTCCAGCTGCCATCTCCTTTTATTAATATAACATGAAATCGGGTGGGGTTTTATTCGCTTCTACTCGTAAATTCCTTAAAAGTATGTCGTAACTCTATGACTAGGGGATGCAATTAGATAAATGGACAACCGGCTTCGTGTAGTTCAGGTCGCTACGCGAAATAAGTTTTGTACGTTAATGATGTAGCTAAAGCTAAAGTATATGTATATAGTACCTAGTCTTGCCATAAATATTGTAACAAAGATTTTTTTCTATTGCAAATAACATTTATAAGTTTTACAGTGTGTTAGTTTAATACATAAATATAAAACAATTAAAAATATAAAAAGCTTATTCGAAGCTGTCTCCATTGGTTGCAATACAGTCCTTTAAACGTTGAGGCTAGTTATCAATAGAAGCACGCACTCTTTCCATGCGAAAATTCTTCACTGCCAATCCTATGGATTGTTTTAGGGACTCCAAATTATCATGGCGTTTATAGCAAGCCGTACTCTCTAAAATTGACCATAAATCATAATCCAGCGGATTAAGATCGGGACTAGACGACGGCCAGTCTTCAGCTCTGATGAAGTCCGAAATGTTCGTTTCCAACCAAGACTGCGTGGATCGAACTTTATGACCCGGCGCCGAGTTTTGCTGGAAGGACCATTCTTGGTTATTGAACATGATCTTGTTTAGGGGCTTAACTACCTTCTCAAGAATGATATCTTGATAGATACCTTTTTCACAAAAATATGGCTCAGTCACTCCTTCATAGCTAACACCCCACCAAACCATCACTGAAGACGGATAATGCCCACGTTGCACTCTGCCGACTAATTGAGAAACTTCCTCAGAGCTTGGAGCATAAATACGGTCATTTTGTTTGTTAAAATGTTGCTCAATTGTAAAAAAATTCTCATCCGTAAACAAAATTTTCTGTGACCTCCCTTTGCGCACCGCTTCAGTAGTTGTTTCGATTTTACCACCCTATTCTTTTTAAAATTATGAGTTAAGAAATGACTAGTGCGTCTCTTATAGGCTGCAAGTCCTAAGTCATCTTTTAAAATGCGCGACATGGTTTTAGGTGATATCTTCATCTCCCGAGATAAAATCTTTTGCTTTCGAATAGAATTTCTTCGAATTCTTTCCTTTACTGCTTTGACCACCTTTTTCGTACGACCACTACGTGGACGGTCAGATCTTTTTCTGTCACAAACAGAGGAGGTCTCATTGTACCTATTAATAGCCCGGTACACAAACATTTGTGTATAGAGAGTTTTAAAAATTACTATTGGCTCCATATCTACTTTGTGTAATGCAATCACAGCGATTCTGTTCTCTTTATCGCCCCACTCCATTTTAATATCGCAAAATGTTGTACAATGTATTGGCGCCAAAATGAGAAAACACAATGAACAATCATATAAAATGACAGATTCCAAATTTAAATGTAATATTTTGTTTCTTTTTAATTGTAACAGTATTTATGGACAGACTAATGGCCGGTTCCTATATCTTACTATTCATTCACTTGTCCTACCATCGGTTGAATTTTGACATTACTTGTATGGAGCTTATGTCAAATTTTAACCGATAGTAGGGCAAATGAACTGTCGGTAAGGTATAGGAACCAGACATAAGTATATTGCATGACATACATACCCTAAGAGAGTAATAGTTTAGATTAAAAAATACAATAACTGATCAAGCCGAATCAGACTTTGGTGGAGAAGCTTTCCGTACAAATTTTAACACTTATTATTGGCAAAGAGGAGCATAAAAACACGGGTAAAAGAACACATTGCTGACATGAAACACATGAGGTCTACAAAGCCTGCGATCAGTGAACACGCGCTGAATAAACCCAACCACTACATCAGATTCGATAAACCACAAATCCTAACGAAATAAAATAATTTCATACCTAGAATGATGCGTGAGGCTATTGAAAAAAAAAACACCCAAATTTCAATAGAGAAGACGGTTGGCAAGTACCACCTGTTTGGGATCCCACCATCAAAACTATTAAGACCCAAATCCAGCAAACACCAACTGCCAGACCTCAAGACACTGTGAGCTCTCGCTGCGTGCATCGGAACACAAATCAACTTGATTGATATTTCTTTTATATTTCCTTCCACCTTTAATATTAGGTTGGGGAAAAAGTTTCTTCGCATTTTATATAAAAATTCAAAAGGTTTTTTTTATAAAGTTTATTTACATTTGACTAAAGTATGTAGGTGCCATTTTGTTGGATAACTTTTTGGCATCTTGTAGGTAGGACCGTGATCCTATTGCTATAAAAATTTTGGGGCTTCTGATCAAAAAACTGCGAGAAGTGGTTTTGGCAGTCCTCTCGTGATGTTAACCTGACACTGCCTAAGGAATTCTGCAGAGACCGAAACAGGTGAAAATCTGAAGGTGCAAGGTCAGGACTATACGGCGAATGCATTAACACCTCCCAGCCAAACTCTCGTAATTTTAGCTGAGTGGCTAAAGATGTGTGAGGTCTAGCGTTATCATGGTGAAAAACCACACCCCTTCTGTTGATTAATTCCGGCCGCTTTCTCTCAACTTTGTGCTTTAATCTCATCAGTTGTTCGCAGTACAGTTCAGAATCGATGGTCCTGCCTGGCGGTAACAGCTCATAATGAATAATGCCCTTCCAATCCCACCATACACACAGCATCACCTTGTTGCGAGTTAACCCGGGTTTCGCCACAGTCTGTGAAGCCTGACCGGCCTTTGACCACGATCTTTTTCACACGTTCTTGTCGTACGTGATCCACTTTTCATCACCAGTTATCAGCTTCTTCAAAAATGGTTCGGTTTCATTACGTCGTAATAAAGAATCACAAATGAGTACACGGTTCATTAGGTTTCTTTCAGTGAGCTCATGAGGCACCCAAATATCGAGGTTTTTTGTCTACCCAGCTTTTTTCAAATGCACCAAAACCGTTTTCTGGTCAATTCCCAATTCTCCAGCTACATCGTAACTACTAATATGCCGATCTTGCTCCATTTTTTCAATAATGGCATCAATTTTGTCCGTAACAGGGCGACCAGAGCGACGTGCATCTTTGATATCAAATTTTCCGGATTGAAAACGCTCAAACCAAATTTGCGCTACTCTCACAGATACTGCATTAGGTCCATAAACATCACAAATTTTTTCGCGGCTTATGTTGCATTTTTACCTTTTTTGTAGTAAAATTTTAAAATGTATCGAATTTCTTTATTAGATTCACTCATTTTAACAATAAGAAAAACACATGAAAATCACATATTTTCTTAATTTGAATTTGGAATTGTCTTCTTTAAAATTAAAACTTTTTAATGATACAAAAACCAGCCAGATACAAATGGCATAGCCAAAGAGATCTTATTACAAGTTCATACATACTATATGCGAAAAGACTTTTTCCCCAACCTATTATTATATAAAATTATTAGAGCTAGGCATGTTTGCTGAAGAATATCTTGCGCCGCTTCTTCTCTTCAAGCCATAACATGTTGCGAAGCGGTGGTAAATAAGATTAGGCTCCTATAGAGTAAATAATAACCATAAACAAAATTAAAACAAAATAATAAAATGAACAAGTTGGCAGTAGGCTAAATAAATCTTTAACAATACTCATTGACACTTGATATCTTTGCCTTCCGTGTTCACGGGCACTAAAAAGTGGCTGGAACGTCGGAATTAGGATACCATTAAAACGTAGTTTTATTACTTATGGTTGATTTATGTTAGATAGTTGTAGGCCGTGGGTTCGTGTTTCATCGATTTATAAATGTTCGTGAAGTTTAAAATCCGAACCTTGTCCGAGTCTCCTATAGAGCACAGCTCTGCACCTACATTCTCTGACGCCTGATTTATAATAGGCTGGGGAAAAAGTCTTTTCGCATATAGTATTGTTACATACCGTCAAAGATAAGCCGCAAAGCCTATTGTAAGCGCAGCTTATTGTCCTTTTCTAGTAATCGACGAATCCTTTGTCTTTTGAATTTGTAGTTAAGAAAAACATGATATTGTCTTTTTACTTGTTTTATAACCATCATTAGCGTCGAACTATAATCCCTATTGTTATTGTATTCGACTTTGTGGACGTTCGCAGGTGTGCAAATTAGTAATTCTTAGAAGCCTTGTGTGCGCCTTCAATTGTTTTCTACTGTGTAGTTAGTATAAGACGAGGCCCGGATGAAGGGGAGGGCAGTTAAGCGAGGACTACGAAGCGAGTAAGACGTTTTCTAGTACTCTCAATTAGCGATATAATCGACGGACTTTGTGCGTTCGAATTGTATCGAGTAGTGCAGTGTGAACTGGTTGTATCCAGTGTTATTTGTATTTGTTTTATACGTGTTTGTACAGTTCTAATAAATTCTATAGTAGTTCCAACGGCATTTTTAATAATCGAGTCCTGTAGCTCGTAACAGTATGTATGAACTTGTAATAAGATCTCTTTGGCTATACCATTTGTATCTGGCTGGTTTTGGTATCATTAAAAAGTTTTAATTTTAAAGAAGACAATTCCAAATTCAATTTAGTAAAATGTATGATTTTCATTTGTTTTTCTTATTGTTAAAATTAGTGAATCTAATGAAGAAATTCGATACATTTTAAAATTTTACTACAAAAAAGGTAAAAAAGCAACACAAGCCGCGAAAAAAATTTGTGATGTTTATAGACATAATGCAGTATCTGTGAGAGTAGCGCAAATTTGGTTTAAGCGATTTCAATCCGCAAATTTTGATATCAAAGATGCACGTCGCTCTGGTCGCCCTGTTACGGACAAAATTGATGCTATTTTTGAAAAAGTGGAGCAAGATCGGCATATTAGTAGTTACGATGTATCCGGAGAACTGGGAATTGACCACAAAACGGTTTTGGCGTATTTGAAAAAAGCTGGGTACACAAAACAGCTCGATATTTGGGTGCCTCATGAGCTCACTGAAAGAAACCTAATGAACCGTGTACTCATTTGTGATTCTTTATTACGACGTAATGAAACCGAACCATTTTTGAAGAAGCTGATAATTGGTGAGGTAAAGTGGTTCACGTACGACAAGAACGTGTGAAAAAGATCGTGGTCAAAGGCCGGTCAGGCTTCACAGACTGTGGCGAAACCCGGGTTAACTCGCAACAAGGTGATGCTGTGTGTATGGTGGGATTGGAAGGGCATTATTCATTATGAGCTGTTACCGCCAGGCAAGACCATCGATTCTGAACTGTACTGCGAACAACTGATGAGATTAAAGCAAAAAGTTGAGAGAAAGCGGCCGGAATTAATCAACAGAAGGGGTGGGGTTTTTCACCACGATAACGCTACACCTCACACATCTTTAGCCACTCAGCAAAAATCACGAGAGTTTGGCTGGGAGGTGTTAATGCATCCGCCGTATAGTCCTGACCTTGCACCTTCAGATTTTCACCTGTTTCGGTCTCTGCTGAATTCCTTAGACAGTGTCAGGTTAACATCACGAGAGGACTGCCAAAACCACTTGTCGCAGTTTTTTGATCAGAAGCCCCAAAATTTTTATAGCAATAGGATCACGTCCCTACCTACAAGATGCCAAAAAGTTATCCAACAAAATGGCACCTACATACTTTAGTCAAATGTAAATAAACTTTATAAAAAAACCTTTTGAATTTTTATATAAAATGCGAAGAAACTTTTCCCCAACCTAATATTTGCATTAATTAAGTTACGAAACTTATCATTGCTTGAACAATAATTGGCCGATTTATAGCCGGATTCTATATCTTACTGACCATTCATTTGCCTTACTATCGGGTAAAATTTGACATAAGCTCCATACAAGTAGTGACAAAATTCAACCGATGGTAATGCAAGTGAATGAATAAGAAATAGGAACCGGCTATAAGTAGATATCTGTCCAAAGGATGATGCATGCTTCTAAACTAATGAAAAAATTAAATAAAGCTTTATAAATTAATTTTTATAAGGATTTAGTGTTGCTGCAGAGTATGCTAATTTGGGTCCCTCAGAAACTGTTGTTGATAAAGATAATATGGCACTGGCCTTATTTTCGATTAAAACATGGTTTCATTTTTGAGACGAATATAAGGAATCCTAAAATTTTACGTAGGTAAAGAGCTTATTTACGCCAAAGTCATTAATTATGATGTTTATCTTCACGAAATTTATCGACACTGATTTGGTAATAACGATTGTGATAAATGTATTTAATATCATATTTATCTATTAGCCAAGGGTTCATATAAAGCAATAAAATCAGATAACCAACTGATTCGTGTTAGTTATTGTAGAGGGCAAGATGGACAAGAAATACACGGCTGTGGTTTTGGCCGTATTGCTGGTAACAGCAGAGGCGCACAATGTGAACGTTAAAAGCGTGTTCTTATCAAAATTAGCCACTGCACGGTAAGTAATTTGCTTATTACTAATAGATAGTTAATATTTTATTGCACACTTAAACAAACTTAATATATTTTTAATCATAATAAAATGCTTTACCGTTTAAAGTGATTTCTTTTAGGCAACGTAGCCCAAAATAGGTACCTATTTAACTAATCTGACGATATATTAATAGGACTATAATTACGGTGGTTATAATTATTTAGTCACAGTGGAGAAGTGGCTGAGACGTCTGTGTCGCATTTTAATTAAGTTTGTTCTAAACACATTTTACATATTGCATAAGTAAGCACCAGCTTGTGTAATTTTTCTAGTTTTGTATATTTATCTGTTTTAAGAAATAAGAAAACTTTCACACCCTGACGTGTACGTCTTTTTTTTATTGTATGAGTTCAGCAGATACGCCGACGGCCTACCCGGTGGAAAGCGTTTACCATCTACTATGAACATTTGCAACAACATCAAAGGCGTTACAAATGCGCTGCTGCTCTCTTAAAGGAGACTGGAATCTGGCAACTAATGCCAGAACGGTAGTAGCCGTCTGGATGGGAAAATGCTCTACCACCTGGCTGTGGGTTGTTTTGTCGCCTCTTACGACAGGCCGTGGGGCCGCAGGAAATTGTATTCTTTCTCCGGTGCTGCACGTATAGGTATTCCACGAAACACTAGTTTCAAGGAATACCTGTCGTAAGAGGCGACAAAACAACCCACAGCTAGGTGGTAGGGTAAAGTAATAAAGCTTAAGTGAACTTGACTCTACTAAGAGTCAAGTTCACTTAAGCTTTATTACTTTATAAGAAATATTAACACTTAAATAAATGCGTGCATCCAAATACAGACACTGCTGCGTAAGCAAACTTTATTATTTTTGAAGCAGATCATATACTACTAAGAATGTAAAATTGATTGATACATATTAGTTGTCAGATGTATACATATAAAATTTATAATAGTTCAGTCGTCAAATACCCATAGAGCATATTAGAGGGTATTTGCGATATGTGTCTGCATTCCCTTGTGTGAAACAAACCAATTTGCCTCGTGCCGGATCTTTATATGCTATCCATTAATTTACCTTAAGTACCTACTAACTGGTTAAAATTCCACATAAACTTCAGACAAGTAGCTAGCTAATAACAATTTGCTATCAAAAGTAAGGTAAATGAATGGATAATAAAATATATAAATCCGGTATTGTCTGTTAAGTTAAATTGCAAAGGCGCATCAGCCATTGGGGTATTTGTGGTATAATATTTTGTTGTTCTTATTCATAGAAATCACAACTGGCAAGGTCTTGGGCTGACCGCTGACATAAATGATTATATAGACAATACGATTTCTATGATGCTTCCATTCATTCAAGAAGTTGGTCTGGACCCTATGCTTCTGCCTAACATTGAAGAAGGGTTCGAAGTGGTTTGTATAATTTAAACACTATAAAATAAGCCATAATATAGAAATGACATGTAAACAAGGTACCTACGTGCTCGAATCGGACTCGTGTGTAGGATGTTCCTCTATAAATGCAATGCGCTTATGAAAATTATTCAATACAACAATGTAATTGAACTTTTTTCTTGAAAAATTTAGATTAGGTTAGGTACTCTTTTGCCGCCGTAGGCAAACTTGAAAAATGCCGCCCCCATCGAAGCTTCAGGAAACATCGTTAAGTAGAAAAATTATATATAATTTAGTTAAGACAATAATATTAATACAGTTTTTATTAATGACAATAAATTGTTTTATTGAAAAACAATGTTTATATTTCTAATGGGGTAATATTTTCAATATACTATCCATAATATTATAAAATTCTGAAATTGCCGTGTCTGTACATTGAAGATATTAAAAAAAAGCAACTGGAATAAATTATATTAACGATGGAGAACACGATATATTTTTTTTTAGATTTTTGTCTGTTTGTTCGGGATTCATGTAAAAACTACTGGCCCGATTTTGATGCGGTTTTCGTTGATCCAAATTCTTAGACTTAAAATCTGCGCTACTTTATCCTGGGAATCTCGCGGGAATTTTCTCGGGAGCGGTTTGTAGTGGTTCGGGTGCATAAAAATTGGCTTATTCTGGCACACTTCACTAAAACGATGCTTTACATTCTTTTTTAAATGCTGTGTTACATTGTGTCCCGAGAATCTCATGGGAATTTCAAGTCAAGCGTGGACGAAGTCGCGGGCATATCCTAGTAAGGATATATGTTTAAATCTAAATCAATTTTCCGAATTTCATTTCTATAAAATCACGAACCATTTCTTTAAAATCTAATTTAGTATTTAATTCGTGTTCAATGGCTAAGATTGCTAAGATCGAATGAATGACCTTCTGTCAAGACATTTTGGCGATTTTTACAGTGTCCCATTAACTTATTTGTACACATGTACAATACAAAGAAAAAGGTGATTAAATGTAATATAATTTTTATACTGTTACATAGAAGTTCATCAGTATAACGCGGCTTTAGTCTATATTTCACTCTTTAAACTACATTTTACTTGTAATGAATCAGAAGTTGAAACATTAATGAAGCATTGCTTCAAATTAGATTTGTTTTACATATGTGAATTTATTAGCATGTTAGATCATGTTTACAATGCCGGTGCGGGCGCATCTTACAATTTATGTATAGAAATAGATAGATAAGCACTTCTAGTATTTTTATAGACAGGCTACTTACTGCCAAAAGTCTTCTATCTAGCATTTTTTTATTGCAGGAGTTCAGCAGACAGGCAGACGGCCCACTTGATGGAAAGTGGTTACCGTCGCCTATGGAGATTTGCAACACGAAAGGTGCTACAAATGCGCTGCTGATCTCTTAAAGGAGACTGAAACCTGGTCACTGATGCCGGAACACAACACAAGGTTGTTATGGCGGCATACTCTAGACCAGGGGTGGTCGCCAACCAGTCGAGCATATACCCTACCACCTGGCTGTGAGTTGTTTAGTCGCCTCTTACGACAGGCCGCCCGGCCGCAGGAAATTGTATTCTTTCTCCGTTCCTGCACGGGTGGCTTTCTTCTGCCAGAACCCTATTCTATTCGTATTATATGTACTTGTTGATTATATTTTCTAGATTCAACGAACGAATAGAAACACATTTTTAAATGTTGTGTTTTTGTAATTTTACATGTTTTTCTCTAAATACCACAAATCGCCACAATCATTCAAACATTCAAAAGGTGTGAAAATAAGAATATTAAAACACAAAAATATTCTCGCAATTGGTCTACTTACAATTAAGTATTTTGTAAGGTATATAGGCAATTAATATAAACACATTTGATTTCTTTATGTTTCTCAACTGCTAAACTTCGGAGATAATGACTTCGTCCATTTTTGGTTCTAAACGAAAAATAAGAAATGTAGCGCGCGGACCCGTTAAACTACCGCGGCGACCGTCGTGCGCATTCCTAAAGCCTCCCTCCGCTCGACTCGGCTCGACCGTGTCGTCCTCACCGCTGACATTCGGCCCGTTCCACCCGCGTTCGGGGGGCTCGCGATACACACGTTTTGCATCCCAATGTTCACTCCATTACGATACATCGCGCAGGCGGCAATGAGAGTTTTCGCGTCCGATAGCCCGCGAAGGGGAAAGGTCGCGACCTGTGTGTGGGATTCACCAGGTTCTGGTGGCACTAGCACCTCACATATTAAGTGCTATTGCCACGCCGCAGCACTAAAACCCCTGTCCGATCCTCGAACGTCTCTTGTCAGGGCTGTGGGTTTGCTCGCGCATTCAACTCCAGCCCGGACGGACGAAGGCCGGCCCCTTTACGGGCTAGCCCCACCATTTACTAGTCGGAAAACTGGGTCTCTCCGGGTAGCTCGGCTCTCACCTATTTCCTATTCCAAAATTGTCTTCCTTTAGCCGGCTTTACTCTGAGAGCTCGGGACTCGGGTCTACCTATTGCGTTCGTCTGAGACTGTATCAATTTCAACAGATGCGATGAAATTTAAACTTTTAATTACAGAGACCTGCTCTAATTACATATAGCGCTTGGCTGAAATTACACGATGGTGCTATGACTGGTTTGGTGAACGTGGATCGTTCTGGAGATCAGATGGTCAACTACTTCGCCAAAATGCTGAGAACCCAAATCAAGCTGCAATTTACCAATCTTGAGGTTGGTATAGAATTAAACAAAAACAATAATATGACATGATATTCAAATATATCAAATATTTATCAATGTTTAGTATGTGTATGCTTAGTATGTAACGCATAGAATGATGTACTTCTGATGATATAATTGAAAATGGAATCGCGGCATGTTTATTATCTTTTACCTATACACAAATAATTGTTATGTCTTGAACACCATCTCTTCTGAAATAAGACAAGTCCAAAAGTAAGACGTTTAGGAGCTATTTTATATAATACTTAGGTTGGGGAAAAAGTCTTTTCGCATATAGTATGTATGAACTTGTAATAAGATCTCTTTGGCTGTACCATTTGTATCTGGCTGGTTTTGGTATCATTAAAAAGTTTTAATTTTAAAGAAGACAATTCCAAATTCAAATTAGGAAAATGTGAGATTTTCATTTTTTTTTCTTATTGTTAAAATGAGTGAATCTAATGAAGAAATTCGATACATTTTAAAATTTTACTACAAAAAAGGTAAAAATGCAACACAAGCCGCGAAAAAAATTTGTGATGTTTATGGACCTAATGCAGTATCTGTGAGAGTAGCGCAAATTTGGTTTAAGCATTTTCAATCCGCAAATTTTGATATCAAAGATGCACGTCGCTCTGGTTGCCCTGTTACGAACAAAATTGATGTCATTTTTGAAAAAGTGGAGCAAGATCGGCATATTAGTAGTTAGGATGTAGCTGTAGAACTGGAAATTGGCCACAAAACAGTTTTGGCGCATTTGAAATAAAAGCTGGGTACACAAAAAAGCTCGATATTAACATTTACATTTGACTAAAGTATGTAGGTGCCATTTTGTTGGATAACTTTTTGCCATCTTGTAGGTAGGAACGTGATCCCATTGCTATAAAAATTTTGGGGCTTCTGATCAAAAAACTACGACAAGTCGTTTTGGCAGTCCTCTCGTGATGTTAACCTGACACTGCCTAAGGAATTCTGCAGAGACCGAAACAGGTGAAAATCTGAAGGTGCAAGGTCAGGACTATACGGCGGATGCATTAATACCTCCCAGCCAAACTCTCGTAATTTTAGCTGAGTGGCTAAAGATGTGTGAGGTCTAGCGTTATCATGGTGAAAAACCACACCCCTTCTGTTGATTAATTCCGGCCGCTTTCTCTCAACTTTTTGTTTTAATCTCATCAGTTGTTCGCAGTACAGTTCAGAATCGATGGTCCTGCCTGGCGGTAACAGCTCATAATGAATAATGCCCTTCCAATCCCACCATACACACAGCATCACCTTGATGCGAGTTAACCCGGGCTTCGCCACAGTCTGTGAAGCCTGACCGGCCTTTGACCACGATCTTTTTCGCACGTTCTTGTCGTACGTGATCCACTTTTCATCACCAGCTTCTTCAAAAATGGTTCGGTTTCATTACGTCGTAATAAAGAATCACAAATGAGTACACGGTTCATTGGGTTTCTTTCAGGGAGCTACTGAGCCACCCAAATATCGAGTTTTTTTGTGTACCCAGCTTTTTTCAAATGCGCCAAAACCGTTTTGTGGTCAATTCCCAGTTCTACAGCTACATCCTAACTACTAATATGCCGATCTTGCTCCACTTTTTCAAAAGTAGCATCAATTTTGTCCGTAACAGGGCGACCAGAGCGACGTGCATCTTTGATATCAAAATTTCCGGATTGAAAACGCTTAAACCAAATTTGCGCTACTCTCACAGATACTGCATTAGGACCATAAACATCACAATTTTTTGTCGCGGCTTATGTTGCATATTTACCTTTTTTGTAGTAAAATTTTAAAATGTATCGAATTTCTTCATTAGATTCACTCATTTTAACAATAAGAAAAACAAGTGAAAATCGCACATTTTCCTAATTTGAATTTGGAATTGTCTTCTTTAAAATTAAATGTTTTTAATGATACCAAAACCAGCCAGATACAAATGGATATAGCCAAAGAGATCTTATTACAAGTTCATACATACTATATGCGAAAAGACTTTTTCTCCAACATATTATTATTTAAATCTTGTCATAAATTATATTTGTCGTGCTTTGATTACTATAAATAATTTATATTACACTAACCTAACTTAATACTTTATTATCTATACATATAATAAAACTGTAGAGGTCAAATTTCTGTACAATGAAAAAAAATGCTAAAAACGGAGTCAGGGGGATGTAAGAAGTGAAACAGAACTAATTTAGATTTTTTTCAACTTTTTGTTTCTCTGTTTATCTGTTTGTACCGGCTAATCTTCGAAACGACTGGACCGATTTAATAGAATTTTTTTATGGTGGAAGCTTATATCCCTGGTCAATATATAGGATACTTTTGATCCTGAAAAATTAAAGAGTTCTCGTGGGATAATTAAAAACCGCACCACGCGGACGAAGTCGCGGGCAGAAGCTAGTCTGGTAATATAAAAAAAAAACTTAACTTTGACCAATCCTAATTAATTACTTAATATTGTATTCTACCCTTATCCGTATAATCCCGTAAGTTTATAGGTAGAATGCCGAACTCAGGTCGTCGTCATCTATGCATAAGGGGTCCAGAAGACTGGCCACGCCATACTGATCCATTGTCCGATGTAGGCACCAGCCTTCTGATCACCTGAGTGTCGATTAGGCTTTATTAGAACTAGCTCATGTCCTCACGATCTCACAATCTAAGCGTCAATCGCTATAAACAAGTACCTCTCATCGAGGATTGCGTATTTGTGTCGCTTAAGTGATTCGGCTTTTTCAGCCACGGAATGGGCTGATCAAGCATATTTGGTGAATGGGATGTTAACAAGGGGTGTACGCACTACGCAGGTCGCATCACATATCAGGGCCTTTTTACAAGTAGTTTTTTCCCATTGATGGACGACTATTGTATAATATAATATATCTATCAATCGAGTCTATCTATACACTGAAAAATTAGAGTCAAACATAGTGGCTTAACTATACCGTCTGATGCCCGTGGCAAATTCATCGCATGGGGCCCTCTAAAGAATCTACAAAGCAATTAGCATAACGCGTATTAAAATTGAACTATTTCTTTTCTACCAATCTATTCAAGTCTTCATAATGTATTTGTATAATTCGGTAATGTTCTTGAGTTAGTACTAAACATAACTGGATTAAATACAAAATTAATATTTTTAACTAACTTTTATTACAAAATTTAGAAGAAGAACAAGAATGTGGAACCTGTTCTCGCGATTTTCTCGAGAGAATGTGGGGCTCGTAACAACACACAACAAGAAGTCAACAATATTAAGGGAACTTGTGAACTTTTGTGGTACCTACTGATTTATCGCTCTTATATTAACTGGTTACAATTTTCTTTTCAGTTTAATTATAAATATTTGGTGCAAGTGATGAACATTGGTCCTACAGGTGGAATACGTGCTTCATTGAGTAAATTTATAGTCACTGTGGATTTGCTTTTCGATTTCAATAACGACGAAATCCATCTGCAGCTGTTTTCTCTAACCGATATTGGGTACGATGAGCCTAAAATTCATTCTTATATTATTCATTCTAGCATCATAATTAATATAGAAATGAAAGTAGATTTGTTTGGATGTTTGTTTATTACGTCTTTGCAGCTTTAAAAATGAGTCATTTTCATGAAATTGACACTGTCAGAAGGACAGTAAGGGGAAATCCTTAATCGTTAAGCTATACGAAAATAGTTCTTGGATCCATAATTTTTCGTGAAACTTTGATTCCCATTCACAGATTTTCAAAAAATGTTCAGTTAGCAAGAAAATAGCAATATTACACAAAAAAATTGCCTTTCGATCCTGTTTCTAATACCGATCAAAAACTTCTAAAGGGAGACTGGAATCTGGCCATTAATGCCGGAACAATATTCAAGATTGTTATGGCGGCATACTTCAAACCAGGGGGTAGCCATCCACCCTAAAATACCTTACCACCTGGCTATTCTATGGAAACGACATCATTTATCGGGAGCTATATGAGCTCGCTCTATGTCGAGTTTCATTTCAATCCATTCAGAAATTTTCACGTGACGCTCTAACAGACATCGGAAGCTCCTGGTCCGCCAGGAGATTCCGAAAATGCGATTTTTAGAACTTTTGTCTGTCTGTTAGATTAAATAAATCTGTAAATGGTACGAGTTTGTACAATGCGTTTAAAAACGTGAAAAAATCAAGCGGGATAATTCGGAAATTATCCCCCTTGATAAGTAAATTTTGTATTCTTTATTTGCAGTCGCCTTCAAGTCCGGTTGACAGGCAACATTTTGGTCGACTGGCTTATTAATCCTGTTATCAACGTGTTCATAAGAATATTCGACGATATTATTATGAAGGTGGTTGAAGTCAACATTCGATCAGTCGTCCAAGACGTCGTAAGTTTCCTTAACTCAAACATAAAAGATATTATCAATGTGATTGAAAATTTGTAATCTACAATAAGATTGCAAATATATAATTATATTATTATGTAAATGAAGGCCAAATATAATTTTGATTGAAAGCAAACAATTTTTTTTTTATAATTTAAACGTCTTTCTTATTCTATTTCGAGATTACGACTCGCTCCCGCACAAGCACGACACACTTAGTACCCTTTATTTGAAAGTCGCGGCCGGTGTATGGGATTTGTCAGGTCGCGGTGGCACTAGCACCTCTAGCCAGAACAAGAAGTGCTATTGCCACACCACAGTTAGGAATGCTCACTAAAACCCTTCGGTATTCCGCCCTTCACCCTTAACGCCAGGGCCACAGGTATATAGGAATGCCACCTACCACGGCCTAGCCCCTCCGCTGGCCCTGGCAGGTGGTGGCCCAGCTGCTACATCCACTGCCGGGGAACTTCTTTTTGTCCCCTGATGACTTTAAACTCTTATGGCGTGGGGCGGTCCATACGCGCCGCACGGGAGGAGAGGTGATCGCGCGCAGAATACGTCGCACTCCCATCTCGATGGCGTAACGTCGGGTAAGAACCCTATCCCCATGGGACCCACCCTCGCCGCTCGCTCACAGTGGCTGAAGGTCCAAACTGGTCCAAGAGAAAGGCATTACGAACATCGGTTTCAATCGTTTGGGCCATTTTAGCCCCCGTTTCATCTGTGATGGAATCTGAACGACCTAAGAGTTCTGAGGCCCGTCGAGTGATAGGCGCCTTTTCAGCAGCTATAACCAGCTCGACGGTGCTCTCTTCATGGTCTTGCTCAAGATCCCGTTGTCCCTTGTGGACAACGAACTTGGCTGTTGCAAGGCTCCCGGCCTTTTCTGTTGCTATCGTTGCTACTCCCGTGGTAGGAGGAGATACTCTACGGGGGACTTTGGACACTTGCGTCTCCTCACTACTCGACGCATAAATGTCCCACGGTATCGCACGGGCCGCCTTCTCTTTTTTTGCAAGCGCCAACCTGTCTGATCCATGGATCCAGCTGCTCGATCATTGCGTGTGTCGGGTCCAGAGCCAAAGCAAGAGAATGAGCGTGATCTCATGCGTTAGGACGAGCGGGAGTGGAACCGAATGGAGAACATCGAGAGATTTGAGTCCGACTCATTGACAGCTTCACTCAACGCCCTGATTCTGGCGCTCTTAACCTCCCTAAGGGCTGATATTCAACCACTATTACTGCTATTTACGAAACTGCCTGCGGCCACTGTTCCAGCTGCTGCTTCGAAACGAGATTTCTCCGCCTATCTCGGGCAACCTATCGCGCATTGAAGATGATAAAGGAGTGCAATCATCACAAAACCCCATGCAAAACATCATCGACCTCGGTGCCGCGCCGGCGTCCGCAAATATAATATGGTCGCGGTCACGTGGGCAAAGACACAAAGTATGGGGCAATGGAAAAGGACTTTTCATTTCTTATATTCTGAAAGTACGTTTGGAGTTGCTTGATCACAGGGATGGAAACAGTACTTTTCGTCCCTGGGAAATGATTTTCCCTGCAGTAAAAAAAAAATAAAAAAACTATGCGAACCATAGACAATAAATACATGCAACTCATGTCTCAACTTTTTTTACAGCCACTGTTAAATCGCGGCAGAAATTGTACTCAAAAAAACTAACAATTTTGTAATATCATTTTATACTTATAAGTAACTTACTTTTCACTAAATTATTATTTAATATAAGTACATAAATTTGAGGTAAATATTTATATACTATCAGTGACAAAAAAAACTGGATAGTAGAATGCCAAAGGAAAAGAAATTTACTTGACGATTCATATGTCACGTATTAAATGAGTTCATCAGATTTAGATTCATTTAGGATATAACACCTGTTTTATTTACAGATGTAGTTGTTTGTTTAACTAATCAGTTTTTATTTACTTTCCTCATATTCGAAATGAAAAGCAGAGTATTAACCTCGGGTGAAAGGCCTATTTAGACAATCGAAATATTAACGCCTTCACTACGTTCGTGTGACAAACCATTTCATGCCTATAAATGGGTCACTTTCACCTCTGTTGTAAAAATCTACTATTTAACCTCTCGCCGCCTATCAGGGTCCGCAGAGTTGGTGAGTCCGGTTACCTGTAGCCTTGGCAAAAGGCGATGGATGGAAGATCTGGGAATTTTAGTGGATATTCTGGTCAATACCTTCTACCGGATTCATTGGTAGGACCACATCGGCGACTCCCACACTCTCTCACCTTGATCTACATAGTCCGCAAAGGGATTGCTCCTTGTCAAAAAACGAGTGAAAATGACCTTTACCTTCGTGGTAAAAAGAGAGTTCTGATGGCCCACTTTACATTCTCCCTATCCCATTTCTATCTATTCAATATCCCATTCTTGCTGTCTCATCCTCCCATCCCTTCCCCTCACGTACCTACGTGGGCCGCTCAGATTGGTGGGCCGTCTGCCTGTTTTCCAATTTCGCAATAAAAACAAAGAATAAAAAGGTATAGCAACATCATATTTAACCAATCAGTGAAAACCATTCTTTCGCGTAATTTAATTTCTTTCGTTTATGTAAGTAAACTAAGATTTGCCCGTGACTTCGTCCATGCTTGTCAAGTAACGTAAATTAGATTTATTACGCCAGAAAATGGCATCAAAATCGGTCCAGTAGTTTTACGTGAATCCCGACCAACAGACAAGAAATCTAAAAAAAAAACAACCCAATGGTTTTGGGATGAGCTCGGAACACATTTTGGATTAGATAAGAATAGGTTTGAGATGATTCAAGATATTTTTATGTGGCATGAAATTTCGTATGACAAAGATGGAACCTGGACCTAATAATCCACACAACCAAACATTTTATTTACATTCAACATTTTATTTAAATGGTTCATCAAATATATAGTTTTTCTAAAATTTGAATAATAATTAAACCAAGTCATTCTTTAAGATATGTCATAAAAATCAAAATTAATCCATTAGTCAGTAATAAATAATACATTATATACTTACTACCTTAGTCATTTAAAATCTGTCATTAAAATAATGAAGTTTATCAATAATCGACTTTATATTTTCTATATAAATATGTATTATGGGAACCAGAAAGATAACAAACAAGAAAAAGGCATATTTCACTAAACGGTTAATAATTTTCGCAGACTCGTACTCGTCGTCGTAGAACTCTAGTCTAAAAACAAATTATATCCTACAACTATTATTCTTCTAAACAGGATTTATACATTTCTTGAAAATAAAATTGCACAGCAAAATACCACTCTTCAAGTTCCCGCTAAAAACCCACAAAATACTATCTTAGTCAGTGAATTACAAACAAAGCGAATTTATTAATGTTACTAGAGTTTACCCCGCGGCTGCGCCGCGGGTCAACCTCTAGTGCGCATCTCTTGTTTAAAGAGCAGGTGGTACAGGTTACATTCTATTATATTTTTATGTATTTGCCCCCGGAAGATTCACTTCATTTTATATCGCAAACTATACCAACCCCCGTCTATCTGTAAACTACATAAATGATAAAACTTGACAAAATACGCAACATGGACAACATGGACCCAGTGGACCAAGTGGACCAAGTGGACCCCGAGTGGACCTCGAGTGGACCCTGAGTGGAGCCCGCGAGTGGATCTCGATGGACCCCGAGTGGACCCCTAGTGGACCCCGAGTGGACCGCGAGTGGACCCCGGGTGGAGCCCGGGTGGAGCCCGAATGTACCCCGAGTGGAACCCGATGAACCCCGAGTGGACCCCGAGTGGACCCCGAGTGAACCCCGAGTGAACCGAGTCGACCGAGTGGACCGAGTGGGAGAAATGGTCAAAATCACAAAACCTATCCTAGTTTCCGGGATAACCTTTACATAAATCTATCCCAAAAATCTATCCCATTACCCGGGATGAAAAGTATCCCTTGGCCACCGTCAGTATTAACATTACATATGTACCGATTTTCAGCTAAATCGGTCCAATAGTCTTTCCATAAAAGGATACCAACAGAGAGACAAATATGTTTTTATTCCAGAAACTATCCCATTTTTTGGGATAAAAAGTATCCTATGTTCATCCTCGGCATCGAAAATATATATACTTGGTCTGGCCATAAGTCCTGTTACAATTAAAAAGAAACAAAATATTACATTTGAATTTGGAATCTGTCATTTTTATATGATTGTTCATTGTGTTTTCTCATTTTGGCGCCAATACATTGTACAACATTTTGCGATATTAAAATGGAGTGGGGCGATAAAGAGAACCGAATCGCTGTGATTGCATTACACAAAATAGGTATGGAGCCAAATGCAATTTTTAAAACTCTCCATACTACGCTTGGTATTAGTCAAATGTTTGTGTAGCGGGCTATTAATAGGTACAATGAGACCTCCTCTGTTTGTGACAGAAAAAGATCTGGCCGTCCACGTAGTGTTCGTACAAAAAGGTGATCAAAGCAGTAAGGGAAAGAATTCGAAGAAATCCTGTCTGAAAGCAAAAGATTTTATCTCGGCAGATGAAGATATCACCTAGAACCATGTCGCATATTTTAAAAGATGATTTAGGACTTGCAGCCTATGAGAGACGCACTGGTCATTTCTTAACTCATAATTTAAAAAAAGCGCTAGATTCTGTTACATGATCAAAATTACAAAAAATATCCAGCAAGGGCGTGTCATACCACGTAAACTAGAGGATTCCGTAGAAGCCAAAATCAACCACTTTTATTGTCGTTTAACTATGAACCCCAAAAGATATATATCCTCAAAAAAGGAATTTATATTGTAGTGATATTAATGAGATTTTAATCAACTGCTATCACATGATATATAGTATACATTTAGGTTATTTAAATTTAATGTACAATAAACAATTAATAAAAAAATATTTACGTTAATAAATTTTTTAAAATATATAATTAATTTTTACAATTAGTAAAAAATAATTAGATATTTGCATATCAATCAGGTCGTTTCGGTCTAACACCAAAAGAAATGCTTGCACTGAAATTTAGCGTTGTGTCGGATATAATTCCGGCACAGTAATATGCTGAATGCAAACCTTGTTCGCTCAAAATGCGGCCTCCAAATTCTCAAAATATAATCTGTGTATAAAAATGTAATAAGGAATGTAATTACGTCGTTATTTCTTCAAATAAAGTCTTTCTTTCTAACATAAAAAGCGCTAGATTGCTGCGAAAGCGCTGCAAGTTGTTAAAGAGAAATGGGAGCGGGTTGCCCTAAAGAGCGCTATATCTAGCTCTGAAAGCGCTAAAGTGGCAGCCCTGATGAGACGAGTGCTGGGGAAGTCCCGTAAACGAGACAGCTAGCGAGAGAACGAGCGAGGATATACCTCGTCCTCCGATGACCTCGTCCCTCTAACACCCAAAACCGCGTTCTGCGCAACGGAAAGTACGATGTTCCGAGCCGCCATAAAGTTTGCATCGAACTATACGTAATATAGATTACGGCTACGTTCCAGGGACTCACAACGACCACGTTCACGACCGCGATTTATTCCGTTCCACTTGGTTACCGGCGTTACAATCGTAAACCCAAGTGGAACGGCTATTCGATCCAACTATTGACATGGGTCGTTGTGAGCATTGTGTGATCGAAAATGATGACGACATTAGTGACGTTTTCGGCGCGACCACAACGACCGCGGTTGCCTTGTGGAACGGCTAACTGAGCATTTTGGGCGTTGTGAGCTACGGATGGAACGCTCCGTAGATAACATAATATACAAAACGGTTTTGTTTGGTTTCGCCGTTTCTTCTCTCCCAACCATAACACGTTGCGAAACGGCAGTAAGATAGTATAGGCCACCGCGAACCGCCGATCCCGGTCCGCCGGGATCCTTCCTCTCGGGCTTTATATTACCCGTCGCCCGCTCTCAATTAGTGCATTGTGTCGCCCTATGGTGGGCATCATTAGATTCATCCCCCTCTCATGGCAACAGTCCAGCCGAGGTGAAACTCCCTAGGGAGCCCCCTCGAGCAAGTTGCCTCCCGGGCTCGAGCGCCTTCGCTTCGCAAAGGCACTCGCCCCGAAAACCCCGGTAAAGTTGTGAGGTTTTCGGACCAACAACATAAAGTCAAGTCCAATAAAAAAAAAAATAGGTTTTGTTTGGTACGAAAAATCGATTTCAGAAATTCAGATCGAAGGTGCCTAAATACCTATGCCCAGCCTATACTTACTTTTACTTTACCTGGCTTAAAGGCCTAGCTGCCAAGCCATAAACCCAAATAAAATAAAAAATACTTTTACTTTCCTTTTGTTTGGAGTTTGGTTATATTTTACTTACATGTACATGTGATACGTAAGGGATATAAAATTAAATTACTGAGTTAAAATCTGTATTCGGTAGGAATAAATAAAATATCAAGGTACGTTTTGAGGGACACTTATTGTTACTTAGATATTTGTGATTGTAATAAAAATGGGGAAAGTAAAAAAGATGAAACCTTCACAAGTAGGAAAAAATATTGCTCTTGCTGACCAAATAGAATCAGTGAACTCTGTGAAAATGAAAAACAAAGTTAAAGAAAGGAAAAGGCACGACGACGACGACGAGGTATGTATGTGTAGTAGTAAGTGGAATAGTATCAAGCTAAGTTGGTTGTGTGGTTAAATAAAAATTTACATCAGCAAAATAGAACCTCATTATTTGGGTCCACCAAACTCATTTAAAAGATTGGCCGATCTGCCAGCCAATGGGTTCCACACTTCGATATTTGTTTATTTAACTCAAAGTGCATATTTTCCTTCACTATGTGATAATTGGAACAATATCTGATTTAGCCCAGTAAGACTGCCCATGTGGTGTATGCATCCATGCAGAGATTGTAACCCATACATTACACATTAAAAAAATATTGTTGAACTGATATATTTAAAAAAAAATTGATACTGATTTATTAGAAACATTAACTTTTAAGAAGTGGCTGCACATTTTGACCCAGACTGGTATGAGATTAAGGGTAATTTGAGTTTAGGGGTACATCTTATGTATAGAGCCACTAGACTTATTATTTGGGTTAGGAAAGTTAGGGTCCACAAACAAGTTTTGAATGAATAATGGGAAAAACAAAAATATGTTAGATAAAGAAGGTTATATCACTTTTATTGATAACAAAGTATGATTTGTGTTTAGGAATATGTTTAATATATAAACACTAAAACTGTTTATACGAAAATAGTTTTTTTGCTTTTATATATGGTGACAATGGTTATAATTGATCGCTGCTATGGCATATTCACTTAGCTTGTCGGCTTTAGTCGACAGTCGTGACCAGTGACTAGAACAATGACTTGGTTAGGTTAGACTGTAAACCAAAGCACCAGAGCAGACTGGTTACCATCATCGCAATATAATAAAACAAATGAACAAAAAAATGAATATCTCAAGAACTACATGCCTCCTAGACATGGGGGTTGCGGAAAGAAGAAAATCAAATGGAAGAATTAAATGCTATATTTAAAGAGTTAAGAGTGTAGATTCAATACTAAATTAAATATATATGATATCAATAATAAATTCTATAGGTCTGTTTTAGTTTGTAAATCCAGATTTGTCAAAGAAAATTTTAAAAGCTGCTCGCCGGCAACAAGTTGAACTTGATGATTCTGATGCTGCGCCATCACCTGCCAAACATGTCAGTCTTCCAGCTAAACTTACAGGTAACTTAAATTTAATTGATTTTTATATGTTTTTTAATCTTATAATTATTATTATGTGTTTTTGGTGTTCTGTCAGTTATTAAATGAGACTGTGTTATTATCATCTGTGTATAAATTTTTATTATTATCAGATTATGTACTGTATATTCATTCAAATGCTAAAAGCATTATTGTGTATAATGTTTTAACAATGTGGTGGGAGCATTTTAAACACAATCATATTTTTTATTGCAAAGCTGGCAAGCAGGCAGTACGCCCGGGTCATCGAAAGTTGTTAGTCACCTGTAGACATTTGTAACATCAAAAGCATTGTCAGCCTTTAGGATGGGGTAAAGAGGATGGGACAGCAATGAGATAGAAGGATCAGATGTGATAGAAGGTATTGCATATGTAATTGGAATAGGAGGATGGGATAAGGAAAATATGATAGGTAGAGGGGGATGTGGGCCATCGGAATTCACTCAATGCATGAAACATGAGTAGGCTCTTTCACACCAATATACTTTGAGAGTATGATCCACAGCTATTGAATCAGCCTTAAGAGCTGTAACTAAGATACTGAATGACTCCAGCCAGCATGGCTCTACCACATACAAAATAATAATAAAAATATAATGTGGTCGCAGCTTTAGCTAACTATTATCTTTGTTGACTTAACAATCCAGTATGTTTATTATTATTACTCTTAACTTTGGTAGAATATAATTTTTTTATTGCTTGTTATATCTGTAATTATTAGTTACTTAGTGCAATATTTGTAGGACCTTATATTTGAATGTGGTTATAACTTTGAGTGCAGACTGATTTTTAATTTTAATACTCTTTTATCCTGCCTTTTTTACATTTTTACTCTAAAAGATATCAATTTTTTGAGCTCCAGGGTTCAACTTATCAAATGAAATTATCCATATGTAAGAAATATTAATAAGAATCTTTTTAGATGAAAATCTTGAAGCAGCGTCAGACTCTGAACATGATGACTTGGAGCCTGATACATACTATGACAATATTGAAATCAATGAAGAAGATGAAGCAGCATTAAGAATGTTTATGTCATCCAAGCCAGAAAGAACCCGAACATTGGCAGATATTATAAAAGAAAAGATTACAGAAAAAAATACTGAACTACAAACACAATTCTCTGATGTAGAAACAACAAAGTTACAAAATATTGACCCCAGGTAGCTCTCACATTAAAATGAATTACAGTGGAAACTCGATTATCCAGACTTCAGTTATATCTATCCATGAGTGGATTTGGTGTGGAGTGGTTCATGCCTTATGCTATAACCGCCCTAAGTGTTTTGTTATTGTATGCAGACAGTTACAATTGTTTTGCTGTGTTATGTTACCTCTGAATTAAAAAAAAATCAATCTATACTTAAATATGTCCAAAAATCACTTTTATTTCATATATTCAATTATCCGAATTTTTGGTTATCCGAATACTTTATGACAATATAATCAGTATGGTTAATTGAGTCTCCTCTGTATTGTAATTGAATCTGCTAGATTAATTAAAACATGACTTAATGATGGATATCAAAGATCTATGAAATGAAGTGAAAAAAGTAAGAGATTAAACCTGAAGCTCTGAAGAGATTATTCCAGATATTGTATCATCATCATCCTCAATTAAATATTAATTTAGATCTTCATTCATGATTTGTTAATCTTCAATTTAGGATTTTTGGAATGTGTATATAATAGGTTGGGGCAAAAGTCTTTTCGCATATAGTATGTATGAACTTGTAATAAGATCTCTTTAGCTATACCATTTGTATCTGGCTGGTTTTGGTATCATTAAAAAGTTTTAATTTTAAAGAAGACAATTCCAAATTCATATTAGGAAAATGTGTGATTTTCATTTGTTTTTCTTATTGTTAAAATGAGTGAATCTAATGAAGAAATTCGATATATTTTAAAATTTTACTACAAAAAAGGTAAAAATGCAACACAAGCCGCGAAAAAATTTGTCGTGTTTATGGACCTAATGCAGAATCTGTGAGAGTAGCTCAAATTTGGTTTAGGCGTTTTCAATTCGGAAATTTTGATATCAAAGATGCACGTCGCTCTGGTCGCCCTGTCACGGACAAAATTGATGCTACTTTTGAAAAAGTGGAGCAAGATCGGCATATTAGTAGTTACGATGTATCCGGAGAACTGGGAATTGACCACAAAACGGTTTTGGCGCATTTGAAAAAAGCTGGGTACATAAAAAACTCGATATTTGGGTGCCTCATGAGCTCACTGAAAGAAACCCAATGAACCGTGTACTCATTTGTGATTCTTTATTACGACGTAATGAAACCGAACCATTTTTGAAGAAGCTGATAACTGGTGATGAAAAGTCGATCACGTACGACAAGAACGTGCGAAAAAGATCGTGGTCAAAGGCCGGTCAGGCTTCACAGACTGTGGCGAAACCTGGGTTAACTCGCATCAAGGTGATGCTGTGTGTATGGTGGGATTGGAAGGGCATTATTCATTATGAGCTGTTACCGCCAGGCAGGACCATCGATTCTGAACTGTACTGCGAACAACTGTTGAGATTAAAACAAAAAGTTGAGAGAAAGCGGCCGGAATTAATCAACAGAAGGGGTGTGGTTTTTCACCATGATAACGCTAGACTTCACACATCTCTAGCCACTCAGCTAAAATTACGAGAGTTTGGCTGGGAGGTATTAATGCATCCGCCGTATAGTCCTGACCTTGCACCTTCAGATTTTCACCTATTTCGGTCTCTGCAGAATTCCTTAGGCAGTGTCAGGTTAACATCACGAGAAGACTGCCAAAACCACTTGTCGCAGTTTTTTGTTCAGAAGCCCCAAAATTTTTATAGCAATGGGATCACGTCCCTACCTACAAGATGGCAAAAAGTTATCCAACAAAATGGCACCTACATACTTTAGTCAAATGTAAATAAACTTTATAAAAAAAACCTTTGAATTTTTATATAAAATGCGAAGAAACTTTTTCCCCGACCTAATATATATATACATATTATATATATATATATATACATACATACATATATTATATATATATATACATATATTATATATATATATATAATTTCTATTTCCAAATATTTGTCAGGTTTTAAGTTTATCTCTCCATTTAGGGTGAAATCAATGTATGAAGGTGTAAGAGATGTGTTACAAAAGTATCGTTCAGGAAAGCTGCCAAAGGCATTCAAGATGGTACCACATTTGCAAAATTGGGAACAAATTTTGTACCTTACAGAGCCTACAACTTGGTCAGCTGCTGCTATGTATCAGGTACTAATTTAATGTATTGTATTTACGGTTCCTATTAAATTTTATGGATGCTCTTGATTAGCAAGTTGCAATGGTGTAAGCAATGGATACTTTTTGTTATGTACAATGAAGGTAGTTTGTTAGATTACATGATGATGAATGTGGATGAAGTGACCAATAAGATTCGAACCCACACATGTAAAATTAACTGTTCTTCCTTCCTGCCTTCTGCTCCTAATCAGGGGAGGCCACAAAGATTGAAGTAAAACTATACTACACTAATATTACTTGTGATGTTAGTATTAGTGTATAATTAGTTACTAATATTGCTAGTATTAGAAATTAAGCATTCATGATGGTATATTATTTCAAGGCGACAAGAATTTTTGCTTCGAATCTGAAGGAAAAAATGGCACAAAGATTTTACAATTTAGTACTGTTACCAAGAGTCAGAGATGATTTGGCAGAGTACAAACGATTAAATTTCCACTTATACCAAGCACTTAGAAAGTCTCTCTTCAAACCTGGAGCATTTATGAAGGGAATCCTCTTACCACTCTTAGAGGTAAGTTTATTTTGACTCAAATTACTGACATCATTTTTTAATCTATTTTTACTATTTTGAGTTTAAAATTATTATTTATCTTTATTCAAAAGAAAATGATTAAGTTTTTTTTGCTCTTTCTAGGCAGGAGATTGCACATTACGTGAGGCCATAATAGTGGGTTCTGTGTTAGCCAGGAACTCGGTACCAGTTTTGCATTCAAGTGCTGCAATGCTTAAGATTGCTGAAATGGACTATACTGGTGCAAACTCAATATTTTTAAGGATACTATTTGACAAAAAATATGCATTGCCTTATAGGGTTGTGGATTCAGTTGTGTTTCATTTCATCAGGTATTTCATATTTAGTTTTTATTTAATAAATTAGTTATTATTAATTTTCTCAGTTTTGATAGAATTTGTAACACCACTTAAAATTAAAAGAAATTCTTAACTTAAATGTGGAAATGTTGGATGAACTAATTATAATGAAATTTTATTGTGTACTTTTGATAATGGTTATCCCAGAATATTGGACAGTTTCCATCAAACACAATTTGTAGATTATGCAAGCAACACTGAATAGAAAGCCCCAGATAAAACAATAGTTTTGTTGTAGGTTCCAGAGTGACTCTCGTGATTTACCTGTGTTATGGCATCAAGCCTTATTGACTTTTGTACAGCGCTACAAAGCGGACATTTCTACAGAACAGAGAGATGCTCTCTTGGAGTTACTAAGAAAAAAATCTCATCCTACAATAACACCTGAAGTGAGTGAGCTCTTTTATCTTATAGTTAACTGCTGACAATTCTTGTATTCTGTGTAATTCAAACAACTTGTGATCTAACTATTGTATTAGCATAATCTAAAACTATGGTAATTTTGGTTTTAGATTCGTCGGGAATTACAGGCAGCCCAGTGTAGAGATCTTGAAAATAATGAATCAACAGCAAACCATATGACAGTGGAGTAAAAATAAATATAATTATAAAGATGTAGTAAATATATGTTTTAAGTGTAACAAAACAGATTTTATTTAATTTCTTTTATTAAAATATATAAAACATTACTTTATAAACAAATAACTTAGTCTTGCACTTTTTAATCTTTAATAGCATCTATAAAGTAAAGTAGATATTTATTGGGGGGTAATATGAGGTGTTCACATGTGCAACAATGGTTACTGAAATGTTCTAGTATATAAATTATTCTTCCGAAAGGCTATAAAATGACAAGCAGAAATTCAATTAGCAAGACTTTCATTAACTGTAACAATATCACAATGACTTATGAGAAATATTAACAGCTATCGGTCTGTCTACTTGACTTGCTACGAAATGAACAGGAGGTAAAACTGTTTCACCACAATCACATTTTCTACCCGAAACGTAGTCAAAGATGCCGACCCGGCAACCGCATTTTTCACAATTAAGTCTCCCTTTGGTCCACTGTTCAGTTTCAACTTTTTTTCTTATCCAATCTGGTAAGTTGTCTTCAGAAACGTAAATAAAATTACTTATATTGTAGCTGTTGCACTTCTGTTGGTCACACGTCGTATAATTGTTTATTACAGTTGACATGTCCAAAAGTATGCTTCGACACTTATGGCATTTGATCACACTTATATTCGGTGAAGTCATTATTATTCATAGTTTTATATGACGAAATATTTCCTATATATGTTTAAGTTAACTTTAGGTTTCCGTTATTCGTAATTTGACAATCAATGAAAGCATACAATTACAAGTGTCTGATGTCAACGTCGACTTCAAACTTGAAATAGAGGCTGGTGTTAACAATTTGCCGATGTACGCAAAATATAATTGGTATTAACAATAAGATTACAGATCACATAAAGTATAAATGATTAAAGTTAAAGATGTCAGTCATATATTGTTGGTTCTAATATTTTCCTATTTTTATATTATATTTTATTCATACATGTAGAAAAATCACTACATTATTAAATTTACATATTATTCTCCTTTTTATTGGTTCATGATATTCCACCTTATCCTCCTAGCGCCCAGGTTTTACAACGCTTTCTTGCATTAAACACCCAAAGTACTTAAAAAAGGTTTCAATGGAAAAAACCCAAGACTCAGAACTTTAAAAATTGTGTCTTACAGGAAGTAACCTCGCAAGTATGATTTTTTCTTGTCTTAGGTGAACGAATACAAGGAAAAAAAGGACAAAAATAGATAACCGTTTGGTAGGCCTCTGGATCATAAGCACTAGACTTAAAACAACATACTTTTACATCAATTTTTTCAACTACCTTCAAAAATAACAAAAATGAAATTAAACTTAAAAACCAACTTAATAACCTTAATAAATAAAAAATCCTTACAAATTAATAGAAACATTTACTTTATTATTTATTTAAAACATTTTAAACAATCATAATAGTTCTTATTAACCCAAAGGTCTCAAATTTTGAATTATGATAAGTTTCACTACATCTCAGATCCATATAAAGTTTTTATGTAAACAGCAAATATACTATATAAGCACCTATTTTTGATAAGCATATGAAAACAAATCGTAAAGATTTCATGAAAACATTAAGATTTATTTTCACACTCGACGATCTTGTTCGATGTTAAGTCAAGAAAGACAAATTTCTTTTGGTTTTGTTGGCACTGTTGCTTGGTCATACACAAACAAAAACCTCGAAGATACGTTCGGAGACATCACTTTATAAAAATGTGGTAATTTGAAATTAGTAGTAATGGTTAAAGTTGGGGTACTTAGAATAGTACCCTGGGCGTTTATTTGACGAAATTGGATTTGGTGCTGGGCTTTATTCCCTATTTCATAGAAGTACTTTTTTAAGGACCGTGGGCGCTAAGAGGTTATGTATATTCTAAAACTCGATACAAAGAACATCACAGGAATCGAACCGTTCGACAGGATGTCTACGGGCGTTCTTCTTTTATCTCACAACGCCCAAAATGTTCCTTTAGCCGTTCCACATAGCGACCACGGACGTTATGATCGCCGCGGAAACGTCACTAATGACGTCATGATTTGCACGCAGCGCTCAAAACGTCCTATGATAAGAGGTGGGTCGAAAAATCCGTTCCACGTGAGTTTACGATTGTAACGCCCGCAAGCAAGTGGAACGGAAAAATCATGGTCGTGAGTGTGGTCGTTATGAGCCTCATGTGGAACGTAGCCTACATAGGGTCAACGACAGAGTACATTAATATAATAGGAGTGGGTCAACAAATCTTTTTATTATATTTAGATATAAGGCTTGGCTGCTAGGCCTTTAAGATCTTAGATTACAATGTGGTTTCTTAATTTTCTTAAGCCTATGTGTAGCACAGCAGAACTGTAGGTTATCAGCTGGTGCGGCTAAACTTTTGCACAGAGTGGCATCAGATTAACGGAAATTAAGTTTAGGGGTATACATACGCCTTATATGTAGACACTAGACCTGTTATTTGGGATAGGAAACATGTTTTTAGGGTCCACCAACAAGTTTTGAATGAATAATGGGAAAAACAAAAATACGTTTTGTCAACAAAATAACAAGGTTATATCACTTTTGTTGAAAAAAAGTTTGATTTGTGTTTAGGAATACACTTACACCTGATATATAAACACTAAAACTGTTTTTTTAATTTAGTAAACAAGTTTTGAATTAGTTATTATAATTTTAAAGTTCATAAAATAATAAATCACAGGACTGTCACTTTTTTTTATTTTACGACGATAATAGGTATAAGAAAAAAAAATGTTATCAATTCGATATGTCAATAATATCGATTTTTAAATATGATAGATAAACGGGAAGTACCAGAACCGAGAGGTTACCATTTATTAATTGTTAACTATTTAAATGACGGTTACAAAACGGTTGTGACATTTGCTTACCGCTGTCATGGCACACTCGCTTCGGAAAAGTGACAGGTGTCGTTCAAAGAATCCACACGTGTTTGCGAAAGCTGATCTCGATTTTTTAAGTTTTTCTGTTTCCCTGCTTTTGTGTTGTCTTTTTTTTGTGTTGGTGGTGGTAAATAAGTATCCTATAATTAGTGGTAAGTTATTTTTATTATAAATGTCGCAGTCAGTGGGCGAGAATGTCCCTCCTGATAGGGGGAGGAGTTCTCTGGATACGCAGATGGCTGAGTTAACGGCTGTGTCAACCTGCTGAGAAACTCGTAGCTAAACGCCGCATTGTTGCTTCAAATGAGATCCCTGAAAAAAGAGCCCCTGCCCTACCAGCTTCAGCGTCAGCTCAACATACTTTCACCCTACCCGGTTATGAGCCTACTACTGAATTCAAATATAATGAGACGGACTTAGGCCCATTTGTTGTTCATGTGTTGCGTCTTGAATCTGACCCTATTTCCTCTTCTGTTGGCATGCGAGCACTGAAAATAGTTCAGATCATTTATAATAATAAAGTCCCTGGGGTAGAAGTAATTAAAAACTTAGGAAGAAACAAACTTTCTGTAATTTTTAAGTCTTTCAATGATACTAATGCTCTTTTGTCTAATCCTATCCTTGCTTCTCATAAATTATCAGCATCTATCCCCCGCTTCCAAGTCTCCCGCATGGGTGTAATTCGTCAAATTCCCCTCGAATGGACTTTAGAAGTAGTCTCCTGGTCGGAATGCCACCCAGATCCATGCCTAATTATCAAAGCTCGTAGGCTTAATAAAAAGAAACGAGTGGACGGAATAACTACCTGGGAACCCACTGGAACAATTGTTCTTACCTTTTTAGGTCAAAAATTACCTTCCCATGTCTATTGTTGTCACTACTCCCTTCCTGTTTATAGATACACCCTCCCTACCATCCAATGTTTGAAGTGCTGTAGATTCGGTCATATCAGAGAACAATGTAGATCTGATGCCCGTTGTGCAAGATGCGCTGGTCCTCATGATGGTTTGGCTTGCAATGTTCCAGATGATAAAGTGTCTTGTCTATTTTGCTCTGGCCCCCATCCTGCCTCAGACCCCAAATGCCCTGAACATGTTAGGCAGAGAAATATTAAAATTATTATGTCTGAAGAGAATATCAGCTATTTGGAAGCCGAACGTCAATTTCCCAGAGTCCGCACTTCTTATGTGGACATTACTAATAGATCTCTTCCCCATAAACCTGTATATTGGAACTCTCACTCTTCGAACCTTCATCCCTCCCATAGTCATGCTCAACCTATCCCCTCTCACTCAACGCATCTCTCCCCTCATGCCCCATCACCTTCAACATCATATAGAAAAACAATTATGATTGAACGACGACCTAAACCAGAACTTGGCAAGTCATTTGACCAACAAGCCCATGATAGTATTACATCTGCCCCTGCATATTCCCTCCCAAATGGATCCGCCCTTAGAAATAATTCAACAGGTACAATTTCCCCAAACGAAAACCTTGTAGAGCTCCTATCAATGACTCTTTTTAATATGTTCTCCAAATTTGGAGACATCTGACCGAACAATGTCTTAGAAACTATTTTGTCTGTTATCACTTCTCTCCTCAAGTCTAATTTAACAAATGGCCAACATCCTTCAATGGAATAGCCGTAGTATCATTAATAAAAAGCATGAACTGTTGCATTTAATTCATCAATTCCACCCCTCCCTCTTTGCCCTCTTGGAGACATGGCTGAAACCAGGCTCTCTTTTTAGAGTGTCAGGGTTTACATCTCTCCGTGAGGACAGGGAGGATGGTAAAGCTGGCTGCGCTCTTCTAGTCAGAAGAGATATCTCATTTTCTCGTATATTTTTTCCTAATCACTCTTGTAATATCAATATTGTAGCCATCCGTTCTTTAAATATTACTTTTGTCTCTGTGTATGTTCCACATCCTAATAACCCTCTTATTCAGGAACTATCTTCTCTCCTATCTCTTCTTCCACCTCCACTTATTGTTCTTGGTGATTTTAACATCCACCACACTCTGTGGGGTTCATCATCCTGTGACCTGGCTTCCTCAACTTTTCTTAATTTATTGGATTATTTGAATTTATATGTTCTCAATGATGGATCCCCTACCCGCAGAGTATCCCCTACCTAAAACCCAAGTGTTCCTGATCTTACCCTTTCCTCTCCGTCACTAGCCAGTTCCCTTTCTTGGTCTGTTCTTCCCTACTCTTATGGCAGTGACCATTACCCAATTATATCTACACTTGCCAATTCTTTTTCTCCCCCAGTTGATACCCCTCCTCTTTTAAAGTTCAGATTTAACCAAGCTAATTGGCAAAAGTTTTCAAATATAGTTCAAAATAAGCTAGAGTCTTTACCTCACCCCTCTGAATCAAATTTTCTTTCCTTGTACCTTGAGTACACATCTTCTTTGTTATCTGCAGCAGAGGAATCTATTCCCAAGAAAAACTCTGCCATAAACAAAATTTCTTCCCCAGCCTGGTGGGATGCAGAGTGCTCTTTGTCAATTAAAAAACGAAAGGAAGCAGAACGAAAATTTTCGAGTCCTTTCACTGGAAAATTACCGAGAGTTTCAAAAAGTTTCTGCCACTTGTAAAAGGCTTTTGAGACAAAAGAAGCGCAAAGTTTGGCACAACTTTTGTGAATCCCTATCTCCGAGAACTCCTGCTTCCATTGTTTGGAACAAATTAAAAGCCTTCCGTAAATCGCAAGTAGATAATAACATTAACTCAAATGACCCTTTGTCATGGCTTCCGGTTTTCATTTCTAAACTTTCACCTCCGTTTGTTCCTCCTAACCCGTACTTACCTTTTCATCCTTCTTCTGAGGCTAATTCTGACCCTCTAAACTCTTTATTTTGTTAACTCCTCTGTGCCCTAGATAAACTTCGTGACTCTGCGCCTGGGGCAGATGGTATCCCTTAGTCTTTCATCATTAAATCCTCCCAATCTTCTAAATCTTTTCTCTTATCACTCTTAAATCATATATTTCTCTCTGGTCGTGTTCCTGATGCTTGGAAACACCAAACTGTAATCCCTATTCGAAAATCAGGTAAGGACTCATCAGATCCCGGTTCATATAGAACAATTGCTCTCTCCTCAGTCCTTTCCAAAGTCATGGAACATCTAATTAAGAATCGATTAGAATGGTTTGTTGAAAATAGAGGCCTACTCTCCAAGTCTCAATTTGGATTTAGAAGAGGTGTAGGAACCATGGACAGTCTCAGCCTTCTAATATCTGACATTCGGCTAGCGTTCTCCCGAAACGAACATGTCGTTGGAGTCTTTTTAGACGTGACCGCAGCGCAGCATACGAAAGTATCGACCTTCAATTACTCAGGGAGAAATTACTCCAGCTGAGTATTCCCACGAAGCTCGTCAACATAATCTATAATATGTTAATGGAGAGAACAATCTCCGTTCGATTTCAGGGAGAAACTCTTTCGTCTCGCCTTGTTTGGAAAGGCTTACCACAAGGCTCAGTCCTCAGTCCCTTACTCTGTAACTTATACACGGCCGACTTGGATTCCACTGTCAATTGCTTTTGCAAAATCCTCCAATATGCCTACGACATAGCACTGTATGCTACATCTGACTCTTTTATTGATGCAACTAATCGCATAAACTCAGCATTATTTTATTTAAATTCATGGCTATCAGAGCACGGCCTGTCCCTGTCCACATCAAAAAGTTCGGCAATTATTTTTTCCCGCAAGAGAGTAGTCCCTGACCTTAACATCCATGTTTCCAATCAACCTATTAGAATTTCCGAAAATGTAAAATTTTTAGGCGTCTTCCTTGATCATAAATTATCAGGCTCCCCTCATCTAAATTATATCTGTCAAAAGACAGAGAAAGACATAAACATTATTAGAGCATTGTCTGGTGTCAGGTGGGGTTCCCATCCTTATTGCCAAAAACTCCTATATAATGCTATTATAAGAAGTCATTTCGATTATGGTAGCTTTTTATTAGAGCCTTATAACAAAGCCAGTCTGTCTAAACTAGATGTAGTTCAAGCTAAATGTTTGAAAATTATCACGGGCGCTATGAAATCTTCTCCCACCAACGCCCTTCAGGTAGAGTGTTCTGAACCTCCTCTTGCCCTACATAGACAGCTTCTGTCAGATAGATTTCTCTGTAAAGTGATGGAGCTCTCCGATCACCCACTTCTAGGAGTCCTTGATCAGCTTTACCGGCTTAGTTCATCTTCTACTTATTGGTCCCATAAAACCCTACCCCTTCTTATTAATTCCTATAAAAAAATTCTTAGCTTACCTTGTGGTATTTATCAGAACTACAAACTCCCCTTATTTGAAACTAATTTTAACAGCCTTCTTTTTAGTCCCAATGTGATTTTTGACCTTGGCATTTTCAAAAACTCCCCGATGCTAACCGACTTTTCTGCAATGCGATCCAAAATCGTTGGCCAGATCATCTCCAATTCTTCACTGATGCATCAAAACTAACGCAGAATGGACCTGTTGGTGCAGCAGTGTGGATCCCTAAATTCAAAATCATCCTAAATTTTAAAATTCCCATGTCCAGCTCTACATATACAGGTGAATTAATCGCTCTTTTGGAAGCTATCCTTTACATTGAATCACATGGCATAAGTAAATCTATTATTGCCACTGATTGTCTGAGTTGTCTTCAAGATATAAGTAAACTCCCCTTTCATGCTAAAGACAATTTCTCAGTTACCCTTAAAATTAAAGAGGCTCTTTTTCGTTGTCATCGTTCCGGTCTTGATATAATTTTAGTTTGGATTCCAAGTCACTCAGGCATCAGCGGTAATGAGATTGCTGACTGTTGCGTCAAGGAAGCTGTCTACATAGGGACCACCAAGTATAACAAATGCTTTCCCTGAGACTTACGTGCTCTTGCCAAACCATACATGTTCATATCCTGGGATGATAGATGGCAACGTTCTCGGCAGATTGTCGGGAAGTATTATGGAAACCTTCAACCGGTCCTACGTCCAAAACCTTGGTTTTTTGATCACCGAAACCTATCTAAAAAAGACATCTCTGCAATTATCCGTCTTAGGCTTGGTCACTGTTTCTCACCTGTTTTCTTAGCCAAAATTAGAATTCGTGATCACTCCCTCTGTGAATGTGGCTTAGCTGAAGGAACTCTTCACCACATTTTTTTTGATTGTCCCAAAATTATTACTCCCCTGTATGACGTCTTACATAAAGAGCTTCCTCGCCCTATCAATTTGAACTTCCTCCTCACCCTGGCTGACAAAAACCATGTATATACTTTATATAAATTTATATCAGCTAATAACATTTATCTATAATTTATTTATTATATTATTATTTATTTATAATCTATATAGTGTAGTTAGTCTAACCTATGTGTTTTGTTCTGTTTACAGGTATACAGAAAACCTTACTGTACAATGTCCCGGTCAAAATTTCTTTTATAGAGCTTAATTTGCTACATTAGTTCACCTGTCATTTTTCGTATTTACGTCGACATTGGCAAAACCAATGCCAAAGGCGTTGGAGCCAAAATCAACAAAAGTCAAGTCAAGTCACTCGCTTTGCTCGCTCGGCTTGTGGGCCTTAGTCTGCGTTTTTAGACTATTTTAAATGTTTTTACATTGACCACTACCTTTCTTCTGCATTTCGCCTCTTTAGACATAAGAAATAAGTACACCATTTTGAAAATAATTAGTGAAGTTATGTTTACAAAAAAAATCATATCTCAAAAACTTCATGTCTCCTAGACATGGGGGTTGCAGAAGCGAGAAGTACTCCTCCCCCCCTTCTCCCTCCGCCCTCCCACTACTTAAAATTCAGTGACCACTATTGTAAAGTTTAACCGCTGGTACCTTTCAACAGAGTTCTTGTGACAACTCAAAAGGCCACATTTGACTATACAGTTCACATTCCTCACAAAACACAATTACTACTCAAAAAGTATTAATATCCTACAACCATTATTCATTTTAGAGTAAATTTACACATTTTTAGAAAATAAAACTCCATAGCATAACATCTTTCAGTTCCCACCAAAAATTCCTCAACACAACTTTTTTTCTTTAATGGCTTCCGCGGTTAGCGTTGAGCCACCGACAAATCTTGATCATCTTGAAGAACTTATTCAACGTATTAAGTATCATATTCAGGAAACAGGGTTTTTACTTTTACTATAGAATTAAAACGAGGAAACTTTTATGCAAATACAGAAAAACCGCATAGGCAAAGAAATTTGGAAAAGGAGAGGTTTAGAGAAGGAACTGGAAAGAATATTGATAAATATTATATATTTATGTACAAATGTACTATTAAATGAAAATAAATAAATAGTTAAGTAAGAAAAAAAATTAAATCTTAATATCATTATTTACAATAAACACGCCTAATAAACGACAAATCAAATGATTATTTGATGATAAAAGGATTTGGATAGAAGTGGGTAAAGGAATGAGGAGTTGTCTGAGACCTTGGAAAAGCTGTGAGTGATCGTATTTTGTACAGTTCAGGAAAATGTTATTCACATCCTCCACTTCACCACATTCGCATAATTCACTGTTAACTATACCAAACTTAGCTAGATGGGCAGATGTACAAACATGACCTATTCTCATTCGAGCTATGATACACGACACCCTTTTGCCCAACTTCAATTTGGAGAACCAAGGTTTTAAAGGAATTTCGGATTGAACTGATTTATAAAATCTGCCTTTATTATTAGAGAGATTAGAACACACCTTACTCCACGAACTACGTAGGTACATTTTGGGTAAGGCTGCGAGGTCATGAGCGTATATTTTATAATAAGCTTTATTGCCACATGCAGTAGCATCATTAGCAAGCCTATCAACTCTCTCATTTCCTCGTATGCCCTTGTGACCTGGTATCCACGCAAAGATAACAGAATAAATCAAATTTCGAGTTTCTATAATTAACGGGCTAACAAATTTAGTTTTAAATAGATATTTATTTAAAGATTGAAGAGCACTCATTGAGTTTGAAAAGATAACAGTATTTTTTTAATTTTAAAAGGACATATTCTACTGCTATATACAAACCTAAACATTCACCGGTGAAAACTGAGCTTTCAGGAGGTAATTTAACCTTTTGAACTATATCATACTGTGAGTGATACATCCCAACCCCCACCATACCATCTGTGGAACGTTTGGACGCATCACTAAAAATATGATGCCAGTTGTCTTTAGTGCTGTTGAATTCATGACAAGATTCAAAAGTTGTTTTACTTATGCCCAAATTCAGACGAACATCAGGCTTAACAATCAGAGCTTCATATTCAGAAGTGTAGAGAGGAAAACGTTTTGAGTTGTGAATAGGGGCTTCAATAGATAACAATTTATGAAAACTTTTGATTAAGCAAGGAGAAGACTTTTGGGACCAATTTGGATAATATTGGATGGTTACCAGATTGTACGCAGCGGAATAAATAATTGTCTGAGAGAAACTGCCTTCTAAGATGCAGAGGGGGATCAACACATTCCACTTGGATAGAATGAATTGGACTAGTTTTCATTGCTCCCAAGACAATTCTTAAACATTTAGATTGAATTTTGCAAAAAAACTTATTCACTGGCCTTTGTTAGGATTGTTTGTATGTTTGCGATCTAATTCAAACGATAGACTCATTTACAGGAGCACCACAATGACAATGATTAGAATAGGTGTGTTATTGGAGAGTTTGAAGATAAATTAGGATTGATTCCGCGGAGGCGATAGGTTGTCCCCTTTTTCAGCCTCTTATGATTTAATTTCCCTGCTAAGTATATCGGTCAAGCCCAGGTTGAACCTCACAGGAGGGTGCCTCCTTAGCACCCTGCCCCAGGATCGAACGCTGCCGCTCCCGCGGATCGGGATTCCATCCGAGCCCGGTATCACTGACGTCTGCTATCTTATATTATTCGGCTCAATCCAAATAGAAAAAAACGAAACGAAGTTTTGGCGGGAACCTAAAGTAATTCTTCCTTGAAAGCGCGGGAAATTTCCGAAATTAGCGGTGGGGATTTTTTTAGACAACATTTTATTTAATTGATTTTGTGAGGATTCGGTGGAGTTTTTTCTTATTAATTTTTAAGTAATTTATCTCTTAGTTCTTTATTACAGACATTGCACCTTACGCAGCTTATATACTTAAAGAAGAGTTTTCTCCTGCCGATTTTGCCACACTTCATCAGTTTGGCAGTTTTCTGAAGAAACATAATTTTAAAAACAATGTGAATAGAAGTTTAAACAGAATCGGTAAGAATAGATTATCTAAAGATAATCTAAAATAAAATAGAAAGCTAAAGCTTTCTCTTCCTATATTGATACAAACACATTTATAGATAGCCAGTGTCTCTCTTCCCATAACTTCAAAACTTACATTCCATCATTTAAAGTAATGAGAATGGGTGTTGTAAGAGGTCTCTCTCTGGACTGGTCAGAACAGGAGATCTTAGAAAATATCTGCGTTCCTATAGGGTGTGGGAAAGTTATTAAAACTAGACGAATAAGGACCAAAACAGTTTTTTAATGGTTCCCCTCAATTTACTAACACTGAAACAGTGATTTTAATTTTTGACGGACAAATTTTGCCCAAACGAGTATTTATTCGCTACATTCCATTGGTTGTTGATTTATAACATTTATCCAACAATACAGTGTTACAACTGGTGCCGCCTTGGGCATACTAAACTCTAATCCCGTTCAAAGCCTCGGTGTTATAAATGTGGACAAGGTCACACTGGTGACTCTTGTATAATAGAGCAAGAAAAAAGGTCATGCTGTCTGTGTTCTGGACAGCATTTTGCTACTAATAAGGCATGTTCTGAATTCTCTAAACTAAAGAATATAAAAGTGTCAATGGCCCAAAACAGTATTTCTTATTTAGAGGCTTCCAAGTTGAAACTTGGATGAATGCTGGATGCTTGCTGGATGAATCCAGCTGTCTCTAGATCTTTTGCTGATGTTCTTAGAACTTCTCAACATAAATAGTCCTCAGAAGAGAGTGCTACCTTCAACCGTAAATAGCATGGGTGGAACCCAGGGCGGATACTGTAGGTGATACCCCTAAACCCAATCAAAACTGTTAAAATAAAAAAGAAAAGTAATAATAATTTACGTTTTATTAAAATACGAGTATTACAAATAATGTTTGTATATTATGTGAAAGAAATTTAGTTAATAAAAAATTAAAATTTCTTCCTTCTAACTTTAACACTTGCAAACTCCGAAATCATGTCATCGAAATTTATATTTTGTGTTGTTTCATGTTCTATCGTTAAAATACCAAGATTGTTTAATCTGGTTTCAGTTATTGTAGACCGCAAGTAATTTTCAATTAATTTCAATTTGCTGAAACTCCTCTCCCATGAAGCAACTGATGCACATATTGTTAGAAATAACTTTAGTGCGACTTTTTATAGGTGGCAACATAACTGATGTTCACGGTCGGGTATCACCCTTAAGTGGGTGACACCCGGTGCGGGCCGCCCCCCCTGGCTACGCCACTGATTACTCCATCCTCCAACTCATATAAGAAAACTTTTCCTCAAGCCTCGCGTTCCACCTAAGCTATCAGCTGGGTATGAACGCGCTGCACATGATCTTTGATAAAGGAGTATGGCATTCCTCTTTCTTCCCCGAATGGTTCTGCCCTGAAAAATGATAATACACAAAATGAAAAAACAAATCAATCCATAATAAAGTTAATTCTTCATCTTATTGAAATCTCTTAATCTTATATCGAAATCCAATTTAATTCCTTTCAATTCTATACCGTTCCACGTTGCACAATAAATTAAAAATACTGTTTCCCTTATAACTAATAATGAATCAAGTACTGCTACAGTGGAATTGTAGAAGTGCTATTGACAATAAATCTGAAATTATCTTTTTCAAGTGTCAAGATAACATCAATATTTTGAAATGTCTCACAGGTGTATGTTGGGGTGTTCATCCCTTCTCTTTGAGACTAATTTATAATGTCTTAATAAGAAGTGTAATTGATTATGGTTCCTTCTCGTTAGAACCCTGTACTACTGCTACTTTGAATAAATTAGATAAAATTCAATCCAAATGTTTAAGAATTATCTTGGGTTGTAACGTTGTATTACACGCTCTGCGCGTTAATCTTTGACGAACGTAATTTGTCTATTCTGTTTCGTTGTTCTTTGCAACCGATATTTCGTGTCCATATAAGGGGACGTTTTCGGCAACAAGGGCTGCTCGCACCTTATTGGTCTTGGGTTCAAAAGATACGTCCTCAGGTCACGTAATAACCTATTAGTATTTAAGGCGCGCGGGTGCCTTACAACGGCCCCATTTGATCAAGCGCAGCAACGTGATAGTAGTTATCAGTGCAAGTGAACTTCTGATAGCAGGTATTCTTTGGTCGAATCTCGCTTCCTCTCATTCCCATAGTGGTAAAATCCTCCTTACCTTCCAGAAATGGTAGTTCTGAATTTTGAATTCCGAATTCAACAGTGACAGTGAAAACTGGCATCATATTTGTAGTGATGCGTCCAATCGTTCCACATATGGACTAGTACGGGTTGGGATGTCTCACTCGCAATGTGATATAGTTCAAAAGGTCAAATTACCTCCTGAAAATTACCTCATCAGTTTTCACTGGTGACTGTTTAGGTTTGTATATAGCAGTAGAATATGTCGTTTTAAAATTAAAAAAATACTGTTATCTTTTCAAACTCAACGAGTGCTCTTCAATCTTTAAGTAAATATCTATTTAAAACTAAACTTGTTAGCCCGTTAATTATAGAAACTCGAAATTTGATTACAAAATGTATAGAGAGGGGTTACTCTGTTATTTTTGTATGGATACCAGGTCACAATCGAATATGGCAATAAAACTTATTATAAAATTTACGTTCATGACCTCACAACCGTACCTAAAATGTACCGACGTAGTTCTTGGAATAAATTATGGTCGGCCCCCTCTCACAACAAAGATACATTTTATAGGTCAGTTCAATCCGTAATTCATTTGAAAGATTGGTATCGTCTATCATAACTCGAATGAGAATAGGTCATGTTTGTACATCGGCCCATCTAACTGGTTTGGCCATAGTTAGGTGACATGCGAGTGTGGTGAAGTGGAGGATGTGAATTTCCTGAACTGTACAAAATACGATCACTCACAGCTTTTCCAGGATCTCACACAGTTTCTCATTCCTTTACCCACTTCTATCCAAATCCTTCTATCATCTGATAATTATTTGATTTATCATTTATTGGGTATGTTTATTGCAAATAATGATAAGAAAATTTTAACTAGATATTTATTTATTTTCATTTAATAATAATAATATTTATCATTATTTCTTCCAGTGCCTTCTCTGAACCTCTCCTGTTCCAAATTCTTTTACTGACGCGGTTTTTTTAATTTACTTAAGTTTCCTCGTTTTAATATTATAGTAAAAGTAAAAACCCTGTTTTCTGTATTATAATGTTGAATAACTACCTTGAATAAGTTCTTCAAGATGATTTGTCGTTGGCTTAATGCTAACCGCGGAAGCCTTTAAGGAAGAAAAAAAGGCATAACATTTGGCCGAGGCTTTTGCTTGAAGAATACTCTAAACCTTGAATATTCCTGAATACTTGACACTGGCTGTAATACACAAATCGTACAGAGGCATATTTAAAATGTAGAAGAACGAACGCACGCCTCTTATGGCTAAAAATTAATTGATCTTGTTGCACTACAACAGTCTGGTTGAGGGTCGTTCACTTCACGGGTGAGCGGCTACTACTTCTACTGGGTATATGATCTGTAGAGTCATCTAAGGACGTGGAATGAGATCTGTATAGCACTGATTTTTTGTCGACGAGGAGAAATCCATTTATAGATTGAGCCGGCGCATGATTATTTCCCCCCATCATCTCCTGTTGAGACAGGATCTAGGATTGAAAGGGGCTCGTGAGGCACCTTAGATTGACAATATTAAATAGGTATATACAGCGGCGTAGCCTGGGTGACAGCCGCCCGGGGCGGAAGACAATTTTGCCACTCTTTTATTTAGGTATTTCAATTTAATGCATACTATATCTATACTATAATATTATAAAGAGGTAAAGTTTGTGTGCTTGTGACGTTGTAGGGAATAATCTCTCGATCTACTGAACGGATTTCGATAATTATTTTTGTGTTGGAAAGCCCACATATTGAGGAATGTTATAGGCTATATAACATCACGCTAGGACCAAAAGGAGCGGAGTGGTAATGAAAAATCTGCCCGTGTTGAGCCGGGCGAGTAAATAATGAAAAATTCCGTGCTCTTTTCAATCGGTCCGAATTTGTAGTTGCGATAAAAATATGAAATGGTTGAAATATTTATATTATTTATTGTGAAACTTTGCCGCCCTCTAAAAAGTGCCGCCCGGGGCGGGCCGCTCCTAGCGGGCGCCCCCCCTACGCTACGCCACTGGGTATATAGGTATATACCGGAAGGCAGAACGTGCCGTCTTCTAGGCGGCTTGCTTGCGGGTGGTGGCTTAACTAAACTTCACTTCTGTTTTTAAATTTGGATGAAGCAACCAAAGTGATTCATATAAACATAATTTTGAATCATTCAATTGTTATTTTATGTAGTTGTATCGTTTCAATCCTACGCCTTTCAACCAAATTGATACAGTTTGGTTTAACAGTATTTCAGCTTAGTGTGGTGGTGTTGATAGTTGCGTGAACCGCGTGATATTGAAATAAAACAACTTGTCGCATGTGCGTGATATTTTTATTTCACTGAACTTATTTCATGAGAATTTTGCGCTGTTCAATGATAGCAAAGTTTAGAATAACTATGTGACTAATGTGCTCCGTTTTTAATGTTCTATGTACATGTAAATATTTATCATGTACGCTTTCACAATAATGATGAACAAATATTCTTGTATAAAAAGTATACCTAAACTGAGAACATTTGTGGTGTCAATTTAAATTGTCAGTTAAATTTTCGTTTCGTTCGTTGCTTACATAAACGAACTTAAAACCATATTTCAAGTTTGGGATAATATTATAGATCTTTCTTTGATAAGACATTTCAAAACGATCTTCTCAATTTATTAAGCAAGAAAAATCCAGTAAGATACCAAGATTATAGACGAAACTTATTTCTAGACCCAGTGTCCATCGAAGATAAAATAACGAAGAAGGTACAGGTACATTATTCAAATGTCAAACAAACGGTTTCCCTAAAACGTAAACAATCTTGATACTTATACGTTTTTAAAAGTATTTTTGAATTATAACTTCCGTTGTAGCTAAAAATTAAATATTATTGTGTTTTCAGCTATCGATTACCAAAAATAAATACACAGAAAATTATGTTTTATTAATATTGCAACAAAAGTCATAAAATAATCGTTGACTTTTTATAACAATATTTTTACAAGAACGTGTTCATTGAAAAACGTCATTGAGATATAATAAAAACTATAATTTTTAAGTCTTCATTTGCAAACTACACACTTCCCGCACGTGTCAAATTTTAGAAAAACGCTGTAGTAAATAAGTACTAGATTTTATCTCACGAATGACGGAACGTGAAACGGAATGTTAGAAAGTTAAAATAATTTTAGAAAGATTCCGATTTAATAGTATATGTAAATAGAATAATAATAAAATATAATATTTATATTAAAATACTTCATTAAATAACATAACAACGTGACCGGGCTGATCGGCCAGCTGATCCGTGAGACGCAATCTATAGATACGTGCGACAGAATCACAGGGCTTAAACACGCTCTCATCTAAAAACCTTATTACGCTACTGATTTAGGACTCAGTACCAGTACAGAAGCTATATGACCTAGCTATAGATGTGGACACTTTTTTACTGCACTATCCTGATTCACCCTGACTAGAGAAAGGCTCCCAAAACTAGTAGCGTAATAACCGCTATAAGGTGCCAAGGTGAAGAACATTTTATATCTTCCAAAATTTATAGTTAACAATAAATGACTTTAGAATAACATTTTGCTATCAATATTTTTTTATTTTATCAATCAATAAGTCATTATTACGTTCAAACATTTTAAAAAGTTCATGATAAAGTGGTAATGTTAATCCGGTGGTAATCTTGCTTAATTTATTAAAGAATAAAAATAAAATTTATATAAGCTATAGATTGTCTCATTTACTAAAGTCGAACTATCTTATTATGTAGGTACTTTAAAAAAGACCGTATAAAGCAAACATTTTGAACATAATTTGTTTGTTATACCCAAATAAGTGTACATTTACACCCTAAGTTTTTGTAAGTTAAAGTATTAACACAGACATAATATTCGCATAGTATTTTATAGAGGTGATGGGACACTAAGGAATTTCGCCATAGCGGAAGGGATTTCCCAAGTCCGACTTGTATATACCTATAATAAGAACGAGTAATCTAAGTTCAAGATTTTTGCTGCACATTTTTTTTCATTCAATTAATATTTTATTAGACATTTGCTTAAAATACTGTAAATAATATAAATAGTATTAAACAAACATTCGATGATCATAAATAGTTATTTACATGAATTAAAATCGATTTCGATAGTTTTGATGATCAGCTTCGCAATGCGTCAATTTTATAGACAAATTTTACATTAAGAGAAAAGTGACTATAGTAAAGTGAACTCCATTGAAAGCCGTTGAAGGTAAAAGTACAGCGCGAACCAATCTGCACAACAGTCATACGCACAAAGTTATGGTCTGTTCCCTATTTTTTATTGAAATTCGGCTCGTACGATGGGATCGTGCACGTTTTAAATAAAACACCATAAATTCGGTGCGAGCGGCTCTTGTGGCGTAGAAAGATCGCGCTCACTTATGGCCGGTTCCTATATCTTACATTCACTTGCCCTACCATCGGTTGAATTTTCATATTAATTGTATGGAGCTTATATCAAATTTAAATTGATGGTAAGGCAAATAAGTGTTCGATAAGATACAGGAACCGGGAGGAAGTAGGGTCGTATTAGTATATCACTTTAATTTAGCCTACACTGTATTTTACGTTTGGTTCGTAGATTAATCTCTGGTTGGTGCTCCAGTAAAGGACACGTATCTAAACCTAAAAATATAGTTATTACATTGGTAGTTTATACGAGTGTATTCTGTAATCATAGACCAGAACCTATTCGTCTCGTCTGAGTCTGTAATAAATAAAAATAATAAAATTGATTTCGATGTTTCCACTTTTATGGAGAGCAAAATGGTGGTTAAAAGGGATGACTTTTGCCGGGTTTTTATATCTTATTATCATTATTTTACCTTACCATTGGTGAGAGGTTGATATTATAAGTATGGATGGATGGATGGTTTATAATAAGTGAAATGAATGAATATTAGATGTAGAAACCGGCATTACAACAGCTACACTATAAACAGAACTAGTAACACAAATGTAAACTAAACGTAAAATATTATGTAGGAAAATTACAACTATACATATATATTAGTAGGTAGGATCCTAAAATGATTGTTTGTTAAAGATTACGCACATTTCCCACGAAACGACTACGGCGTCAAAAAATACTATGAATTTTACTTGTAAATTTAGAATAGAATAGAATTATATTTTATTATACACAAATGTTATAGAATATCAACAACATAGGTAGATGTTAAAGTACAATCAGTAGTCTTATCGGCAATGAATGATGATTTCATCCCGACAAATTTTCAATGAAATTATAAAAACGACAATAAAATTTTGAAGAAACAGAAGTGAGCCTAGCTTTTGCTAAACCGGCACTAGGCAAAAATTCCTTCGAGGCCCTCAACACCTTAACACACTTGTGTTATTAATGTCCTTGAGCGACAGTAACCCGTTTTTCTCCGAAAATAAAAAGGGTTATACATTAAAAAGATGCTAAGATGTTTCGGTAGTAGGGTAGAGAGGAGAGTGGGGCTTGTTGAGCATAGAGGTAAGTTGGGCAATCGAAATATCTCGGAAATTATACACCCTATACAAATTTGTCAAATGGCAAATAGATGCGGCCCTAGGAGAAAAATTCATCAGACGACTGTCCACGCTGACTTATTAATTGAATTACAGACACAGATGGATTCTTTGTTTTGCAACAAAAAAAAGTGTTTCGGTTTCAAGTTATTCTATATACGTCAAATATCGACCATTTTTGATGAAATAAGTGTTAAACTTTTATAAATGTACTATATTTATAATATAAAAAAATATTTAAATTTCATCAAAGTAGTTTTTTTATAACTTTACTTTTATTTTAGTTTTTTTTTGCAGGGGCTAGTTGAGCAATGATTGTTTAACTAGTCTCACGGCTTAAAACCGAAACAGTTTGATATGTTTTTCTTTAATTTTAAGATATAAACATAAAAAGAAAATAATATAGGAGTTTTTGTTTTTGTTCCCCAGTTAAATAATACAGCAAAGGCTGTCATGAACGAAGAACAGCATAAATTCTATCGCCAAGGAATTCTGTATCAATTATATTTGAATATATGAAAAAAAGTAGAATAGTGTTTCTAGAAGAGTTCTGTTAAGTAATGAACGTAGTCAAGATGAGCATGTTAAGCTGATTTATTGCAAAGCTATGCTCAACTTAACCAATCAATGGGGTAAGTTGATCATGTCTAGCATTCTTAACATATACGGCTGTAGTTCTTAAACCTTAATTATTAGAAATTAATTTCTACGGACACTTTTAAGCAGGATTGAAATACCTATTTATCAAGATACGTTATAAACTGTTCTGACGTCTCGTTTAAGAGCTATCACAGATTAAGTGAATAAATCCCTACCCTACCACAATGTTACTCATTATTACCTACCATTTTGAAAAACTATTTGAAAAAGAAGAGTGAGAGACAATAAGAAAATGTGATAAAATGTAGTATCACAATAGTGGGTCAAACGGTTATTTGACCCTCTATTGTGATACATGTTCTTACTATGCTGTTATGCTATGCTTGCGACAATGAAACGGATGAATGGGAAGGGAAGGCCAAGGCGAATAGATATACCTCCATCAAATCAAAAAAGAAGTAAAATAGTGTTCATAATAGGTAGAGGATATTGGAGGAGACTCAACCAACAAGAGTTTCATTACCGTAGTCGTGTTCATGAAATATCGCGAAATATCACACTCTTGATTTGATATAATATGTAAAAGACAAAGCTCTAAGGCATGATACAGCGACGTATTCAATGTGAGTATCTTACTTGTATATTTAATGTAATATTTACTAGTTATTATTTTAATTTCATAAAAGATTATATCTAATTTTGGAACAAAACGCTTCTACAATTTAAAATGCCTTACATTGATTACTGAAAAGCTCTTTTTTTTTATTTGAGCTCGAGCCACATAATAAAGTTCAGTCTTCTGGTATGCCATGTAACCCTTTTCAAGTCAATGTAAAGATTTTAAGGCGAAGCAATACTTAGTTCGTCAAATAAATATTTCAAAACAAACAAATAAAAGGTTCAACAAGCTTTAAAGACTCGATAAACACGCAACATGCTTTGCTTTAGAACGATATTTTGTAAATAACGTATCATAGTAGGTATATAACAGAATATAACTTACAATGTTATTATTATAGACAATGTGTGAAATTACGTAACCTTAAGATGAAATATTAGGAGATAAATTCATATTTATGATAGCATTTATACATTCTGTACAGTTTTTTTTCTTCTATAGTATGTATTAGCTAAGCTAATGCATGAGATAATCTAATTATGTGAAAGTTTCGAATGTAAGGATTAGAACGTAAATTGAATTCATTATAATCTATTGTCGGTATGAGATCTAAGATTACGCTTCAGGTTGAAACGAAAGTCGATTTCCATACTAAATAGCGTTCATTTAAATATGAAAACGAATAAAGATATTATGGAGAGAAGAAAGCTTCTTTAATTAAATCTAACTACTTTCGCCTTTTCTTATTTACTCGGGACCATTCGGTATTTAAATTAGAATATGAAATCTATACTATAACATATCTGTAAAGGTTCGAATTTGTACATTGCGTTTAAAACATGAAAAAATCACAGGGGATAATTCGGACCAGTAGATTTTGAAAATGCAATTTTTAGAATTTTCGTCTGTTTTTTAAGGCATCATGTGAAAAGTACTGAAAGGAGTTAAATGAAACTAGACACAGAGCTAGCTCATATCACGGGGCGTAACTTAGAATACTTTTTATCTTGATAAATGGCGTTATTTCCGCGGGATAGATAACAATATCGAAAAAGGTGGCGCTGCGATTCCATCGTTTTCAGAAACTACTAATATCAATGAAACTCGACCCAGTGCTGGCTTATAACCTGAGTTACAAGTACATGCAATGCAATGTATCCTAAGATATTTTATCCCGATAAATGATGTCGTTTCCATATAATAGACGGATTAGCTAAATAGATGGCGCTGCAGTCGCGTTTTTTCAATTCACTAATTATTATAGGAAACAAGTCATTCATTGGCTACGTTCCATTAGGGACTCACAACGACCACGTTGCTTACCGGCGTTACAATCGTAAACCCAAGTGGAACGGCTATTCGATCCAACTATTGACATGGGTCGTTGTGAGCATTGTGTGATCGAAAATGATGACGTCATTAGTGACGTTTTCGGCGCGAGCACAACGACCGCGGTCGCCTTGTGGAACGGCTAACTGAGCATTTTGGGCGTTGTGAGCTACTAATGGAACGCCCTGATTGTATTACTTCAAATCAGGTTGGCTTTGACTTATCTGTTTTGCTGGGCAGCTGTTTAGGCTACATGGACTTAGTTATTTTTGTTATTGTAGTGAATTGAATCAAAATCAGTAAAGTTTTAAGTCTAATATAGTATATATAAAAAACCTATGGTTATTATTACATTATTTAATCTAAAAATCAGCACTGATAACTCTTTAATTTAGCCTACTCTGATAGAAATTTCCCCACATTACAGTGAGCTCTACTACTATTAATCTTAAAATGTCATAACGTCTTATATGTTCGTCATTAGTAAGGCGAACCAATTAACTGTATACATTAGAATGCAATGTTAAAACGTCAAAATGTTATGAAAAGCGTACAGAATGTATAAATAACACGATAAGCGTTTAAAACAATGAAACGTGCGCTTTAATTATTCAGCTTAACAATATAAAATTTCGATCACAGACAAAATTACATAATACGATGCACGCGTTAACTTTGCGCTTATGTTGTTGAAATATAAAATACTTAACTTATCATTACAATATTCTAATATAATTGTGTGATTATTCAAAGCTGAAACAACCAGTTTTCTGTGACTAAAATATTTCAAGGCAACAATTTTCAAATGATTTAAGCGAACATTTCGCAAGGTGACGACTTAAAAAAACTACACTTACGAATAGGTATTCAGAAGGGCAGCCACCGCTTAAGCCTCTATACTTATCAGCTATTTTTACAATTCAGACGTTGCACGCAGCAGGTACATGCAAATATATATTCATGTCGTACAAATTCCGCTTTGTAGAGAATTATGTTTCAAATGTATTTTTAGGCGATTACCATCTGCTGGTTAGACCCTTTTTCATTACGCTATAAAGTTGCTTTTATATTTAAGTAGGGTTCGTTTTATAAGTTTTTGCGAGTTTATAATTATAATAAATAATTTCTTTGAAACGCTAATTTTCAGTAATATTTTTACGATAAATAATTTAAGTCCCTGAAAATTATAAAAAATATTGAATTATTTTTCTGATGATTTGATTTGAATACTCGGCTGGTCAGAATTGGTTCTATCTAATAGCTAGTTAATAATGTACATGACACTGATTTGGGTTGGTAAAAAATTATATTTTAAGTTTAGGCCTAACAACCGCTTCGTTTGCAATATTTATCACATAAGGTATACTTATTATAGGTATACGAGTAGGTACATATCAATAAATAGGATTTTGAGAAACAATAAAAGATATTTAAAATGGACTTTTGGTTTAAATAAAAATAAACAAACAACTGCTGTTAATAATGAGATACCAAAATGTTTTGAAATCAGGAATAATATAAATAAGTACTAAAAAACGATGATGGCCAACATTTCATAGTACTTATTTCTACAAATTTAAGATTAAACATCACATGTACGTATACAGCTGAACATTTTGTCACAGATTTGATGACCTTTTTAGTCATTATGATTTTTTGTTAATAGACACAATAGCTTTAAATTCGATTGGAGGGCTAATTATGACTGGTTTTAAATATATATTTTTTATAATTTGTTGTACCACATTATCATTTTAAAATTTAATAAATTGACATAAAACTTGGCAGTGATCTCCCTTAATATTTAGGGTTATTTCGGGTTACAGAATTGAAGTTTTAAAAGGATAGCTGCGGGGAACATTATTAAATATGCTAGTGATTCTTCTAAGTGTTCCGAATTGGGTGACCATAATATTCGTGCCTTAACGCTTTAATTTTTAAAGGAAATAATAATCATTTTGTCGCTAGAAAAGATTGCAAATCCAAAGTTAAATTTCTCAAATAATATTTTACCAATTCACCGTATTATTATGTTTTCAATTGTTGATTACTTGGTTCGTTACCCTTTAATATTATTGTGCGAATTTGATTATGTTTAACATTGAGCTAATTAAACACTTTATAGATTTACGAACCGAAGCTTTCAAAATTTACATCCGTGCAGGAACGAAAAAAGATTACAATTTCCTGCGGCAGGGCGGCCTGTCGTAAGAGGCGACAAAACAAACCACCACTAGGTGGTAGGGCATTTGCCCGTCTGGATGGCTATCACCCCTAATCTAGAGTATGTCGCCACAACAACCTTGAGTTCTGTTCCGGTATTAGTGGACAGTTCCAGTCTCCTTTTAGAGAGCAGCAGCGCATTTGTAGTAATTTTGGTGTTGCAAATGTCAATAGACGATGGTAACCGCTTTTTATCAGCTGGACCATTTGCCTGTCTGCTGAACTCATGCAATAAAAAAAAATTAAAAGAACATTCTGATCTGACTAAACTTTTTATCATCTGTCCGTGTTTATGTTAAACGTTTGATATAAATGGCAACGACAGAAATATTAACGACTTGTTTAAAAAGTGTATTTTTAAAGGTTATTTACACCAGTAAACGCTGAACTAGATCTTACAGCTAGGTAAATTGCGTGTAGCGATGACCGTTTATGCTCATAAAATATTGAAGGATTAAAAAAAGGAGCGTGTCATCACGTGTACTACAAAATCACTCTACAAGCTTATCAGAAATCATGGCGGTTAATGCCTAATATAAAATTATGTATACTAATGGATACAATTGTAAGATATAACAAGGTAAATACTATGCTTCAACATTCAGGCGATTGAAATCCTATATCTACTAAAGCAAAATCCAATGCTTAAAGTGTATCATCTAGTGCTTGGCTTACCATGGTTAGTTAAAGCAACGCTATGAATTTTGTTACACTAGAGAGATTGGAAAATAGGTGTATATTTGGAAATTGACAATTTACAAACCTAAATCTACACGCTAAACTATATACAACACCGCTATCTAGTTCGCGCATTTATTCAGGTGATAACAAACATAAGCTGTAGATTTTGTTAGGCCCGTACTCTAGAGCAATAATCAGCAGGAAACTGATGCTGGAGATATAATAATAATAATTCGTGTAAATTACAAAGTATTATTAAATTTACGAGGTGGTGTAAGGTTGCACAACATTTAAATTTATCAATTACCATCACTAGTGTCGATTTGAGCATGAATATTGTTCTATAAAACGGGTCTAAATATTAGCATGGAAGAAAACTACTAGGACTGACAATCGCCAAGTTAAAAATGCCTTAAATGCTACATGACTAGAGAGCGTTACAGTTCATTCGTCTCTTGCTTTTTGATACGTGTAGATCAAGAGATAAAACATATTAAAACTTAAGCACTAAATCAGTCACAAATTGAAAATCTTAATACATATTTTTTCAATTTCATATTTAAACAGAATATGAAAACTTAATCGTATAAATAAACGTAGAAAGAATACAATTTCCTACGGCCGGGTGGCCTGTCGTAAAAGGCGACAAAACAACCCACAGTTAGGTGGTAGGGTATTTGCCCATCTGAATGGCTACCACCCTGGTCTAGAGTATGTCGCCATAACAATCTTGAGCTATGTTTCGGCATTAATGACCAGGTTCACGTCTCCTTTTAGAGAGGGACAACACACTTGTAGCACCTTTGGTGTTACAAATGACCGTAGGCGATGGTAACGGCTTTCCATAAGGTGGGCCATCAGATTGTATGTTGAACTGATGCAATAATTATTTTTACAAAAACACTAGTTTCTGGGTTTTTTCCTGGTTATTCGAATCTAGTGAACGTATTGGAATTTATCATCAAATTACAGGATTATATTTGGACTGTCCTTTCTAGTAATGTTCTTTCATAGTACTATTTTCAATAGCTTTCCGATATAAAACTGTCAACCATTTCGCGGCCTTTAATCGTTGTACACTATTTTCATCGTGTTCTTACACGCTTAACTTCTAGCGTTCGTTCAATAATTTAGGTAACAATTTTAACTTTAGGTGTCGAATTAATAATTAGTTGTAGTTTATCATTAGCGATCATGCCATAGCTAAAGCCAGTTTATTTTGGACGGTGTATTTATACATTTTGCAATCAGCTCGCTTTTGAAAAACAGATCTGTGAAATATTGATATATGATCTCATTCAATGGTGATTATAATTTAACGTACTTACTTTTAAATGTGAATTCAATAATATTTTACATTAAATACATGATGATATTAGGATGCAGCCAGATGACGAAGTAATTGTAATTAAATTGTAAAATGTAACTAATAAAATGGAACACGTAACATTATTTAACTACGGGAAACGTACCTAATGTACATTTCGAACGCAATAACTGATTACATTATTATCGCAATATCAAATGTCAGTTTCAATATTCTCTTATTTTATACACTTCATTTGATGAGTACTGCATCCCTCAGACGACTTTCATATAAAAGCTTCATAACGCACGATTGGAATGATTGAAATTAATTTTTAAATTAAAACGTATTGTTAGAAGATTGCTTTTCAATTAATCACTTAAAGTTTGCATGATATGATCCGATATTATTTATAAAATTTCCAACAAATATGTACTTACATAAAAACATAACTATGTAAACATAATTCGAATTGTAGCACTATCTGAATAGAACAATATTTTAATTGCATGTGATTAGGTAATATAACCAGAATGTAAATACTTACTTATGATGGACTTATTATTGCCTAGTATGATAAAAGTATTACCGAAAGTCTTACACCATATCTAGGATACAAATAATAACATACTTTTATTTGAGCCATAATTTAGTTTATCTTATACAAATTTGGGTGGAAAATACGTCTTGAATGTATCAAAAATGTAATGATACAGTGGACTCCTCGTGTGAAGCTATAGGTATACGATGGTCCTCCAATTATAGGCTATAGATATACAAATTTAAACAAAGATGAAAATACGGGAACTGGAAAAGATATGGGGAGGTTGATAAAATTACAAGTGTTTCAAATTTCCAGTGCTTTGTAGCCCTAAAGTAGTATAAGACATCACCTAGCTAATGTAATGTAAAGGCAAGAAGCAAGGACGGGTAGAAAGCGTTTATCGTATAGTATAGGTATTCTGTTCATAGATACAATTTGCGGTATTTACGTAGTGTCTCAGTCTTATAGGCCACATTCCAAAACTGCTGCTAAGTTTTGAAACAGAAACATACAAATTATCCCTTAAAATGTCAAAATAATAGATACTGTCAGATAGTGCTATTGTGCATACATTATAATCGAGTTATAATAAGCATAAGTACATATTGTAATGTTGTGAACTTGTGACTTTATGTATAATTTGTTAATTACATAAAAATAAAGCACCCGATATTTTCACCACTTATTGCATTCTAAACACTCTCATAAATTGTATGCTATCTTAATAATGCGAAGTTTTCGTGTCCGTCTTTCGAATTAAGTAGTATTTTGCCGCTAGAATATTAGGCGAGGTATTAAGCCATTATTAATGAATTTTTCTTCTTTAATACAAATGGACACGGTACTGGTGGGGCTAGCCACCGGTTCGCTGATCGCGAGGACGTGTTAGGTTAGGCGTTAACGGAAGTATAAAATTGGTCCATAAGACAGGTGGGGCCGCGTCAGAGGAAACTCCGGGCGTCGTCGTGCCGGGAACGCGCGATGCGGCGGCAAAAGTGGAAGCGCGCGCGTGCTGGTGGCGGGCGCGTGCCGCACGGCGCGGGCGACTCGGCCGCGGCCGGCGAGCCGCACGCCAGCGAGCCGCACGAAGCGGACTCAGCGAGCGAGCGCGTCGAAGGCCGGGAGCGGGGAGCGCTCGTCTCGCCTGCCTCACACTACCTGTAGAAGGAGTGAGAGTGCGGTGGAGGTGGCAACGTCGGTGGTACCGGCGCATGGGGCTCCGATGCCGACCGTTGCACGCCCGGTGTGCGCTCCGACCGTTCTCCTCGCCCGTACCGCCCGCTGTTGCGCTCGCGTTCCCGATCACCGTTCCAATTCCACTCCCACTACAGTATTACATTTATTGATTAATATGATATATGTAAACGAAATAAGCGAAACCATTATGCTAATTACAAAAAGATAAAGTTACCTCATTTCCTTGAGGCACGGACAGTGATGATTTTGGTAAAACTTGCGATGGTGTATGCACTGGTTGTGCGTTATGCGCCGGATTATCACGAGCCTGCAGTAATTGAAGGATGCGGCGGACATCAGCTGTGAGGCCAGTTTCTAACACAGCTACTCGCCTACTTAGTTCTTCAAGCCTTGTTAACACAGTGGCTACTGACGCAGCAGTGGCTGTTGCCCCTACATTTTGATATTGGGGTGAGACGGTATCCTATAAGCAAAAATTTGTAAAATTTATGTTTTGTTATAACACAATCTATTAAGTGTAATCTAGATATGATATGTATAATAAATTAATAAATAAATAATATCTTACATGTACTCCTGTGTTGTGCATCTTTTCGGTAGTGAAGGAGAGAGCTGCCGGTCGACCCGCTTGGTGAAGGTTGACCGCCGAATGCGGTGCTGACCGGCAGGACGGAGTGCGCGCTACGGAGGGCGGGGCGGCTGGAGCAAGGATGTCGTCGCAAGACACGTGTTGCGGGCCTGGTGGTCCAGCAGGGGGGCTCGGTGAAGCGTTTGTGTAATATGAACTAGGATTTGTGCTAAGGCTGGAAACTGGCAGCGTTGCGCTGTGGGCCGGCGTGCTGACCGCCGGCTCCCCGGCCGCGGCCCCACCGGTCAACGGTGACGTGTCATTTAGTGGGCCTACCGAGGACTGTCTCCGAACGCCCGCAGCCCGTCCTCTATATGTTTGGGGAGTTGATTGTGCTGAAATTCATAGGAAAGATAACAAGTTTATAATTGTCTTTTGTTCTGTTAATTTTATGAAAATCTTTCTTTGACCTATTAAACATTTTGGTTAGGTTAGGTTAGGTTCTAAGTAGGTTCTATTTATTTAGCTTTAATATATATTGGTTATTATATTTACAAACTTAAATTGGGATTGTTAACTAAAGTTGTAGTTAACTTTCAAACACGTGTCTTCTATTACGGTTGTCATCGATCGCATGAAGTAACAATTGATCATTAACTCAGGATTATTTTTTATATTATGGTTATTAAATTGATTTTTTAAATAAAATTTTGGTGATCGTCTAGTGTGTACTTCATGGGAGATGAATGTTTTGCAGTGGCATGCACTAATATTTGTATATGCATACTTACAGTACTTGTTGTGCAGCGGCTGGTGTGTTTTATGATGGTAGAGGTCGGGGAAGCTCCGTTTAAGTTGCGCTAGCATGCCTGCACACAAGGGCCGCGCTCAGAGCGGGCGGGGGCGGCGGGGTAGAGGGGTAGTAGAGGAATCAACATTCATTGACAATATAGATGGGAAGGTCTCATTAATACAAGACATAGATTAAATATTTTAAAAATAATCACTCCGCTTCCCCTTACCCCTAACGCCAGTAAACAGGAACAAAATAATAATGGAAAAAAGCGTAACAATACATGCTGCCTTAAAAATAAATTTATAAATAAGTAGGTAGGTTTATTTTCATTATTATAATAAAACAAGTTTAGTACTGTTTTGCTCATTTAGCAAAAAGTTTTTAGCAAGTAATTTTATGATTATTAACATAATCATATCGTATGTCAATTATTATTTGTTGCGATAAATATAATAAAAAAGCTTTTTGCAAAATGTAATTCCTTTTGAATTAATAATTTTAATATCCCTATTACACATGGGATAATGCTAGTCGTCGTGACTGTCACCCCGATGTAGCCAAGTGTTTATCTTTAATGCGTTATTTGAGATGAGACATTGTTAAAGACGTTAAACATTGACATAATAACTCATGTAATGTAGCTAATCGTTGATGCGTTATTTTTAACGCTATAAGTAAGTCGCATTTGAACATAACCATTCAAACTAACATTAGCACAGGTGTAGCAGGGTCATTAAAATAATATATTACGTTTCTTACCCGTTTGAAATATATGGAGCTGATAAATCTTCAGGAGTTTTAAGAAAAAGGTATATATTATTAAAATATGACAAAGGGAAATGTATCTACTCTATGAATAGATTAGGAAGATTTACCACAACATGCCACCCGACTTCTTATAAAGAACCAGTAGAATAGGTGAAATATACGTTTGGAGGTGGTTACAACATTTTTTTTAAAGTAAATCATAATTAAATTATTATTATTTATTTTATTTTTATACAATATAGGTATAGATGGCTTAAAATGTTTTGTGTATAAGGACTAGCTATCGCATTTAGAAAGATTGCCACAATTAAATTGAAGACAAATTAAGTAAAATTTAATAAATACTTAATTTTTTAATAGAGTTATTGATATTTCTTAATTGAGTGCAAGTGAAGAAGAAAGTGAACCTTTATATTAAATTAATGGAAATATCATATCAGGAAGTAGGAAACTTTCAAGAATGACTCTTTTTTTTATACAAAGTCATGTGATTAATTCTTCCTTCCTTCCTTGGGGTCGACATAACGAACCACGGACAATTTCGGGGTCATCTGGAAGGCAAGAACAAAGCCTCTAAAATGCTTAGTGTGCTAAACCGGTCCAAGCAGTACTTCAACCCCGCGGTAACGACTTGCGCTCTACAAAGCGCAAAACAGACCGCATATGGAGTACTGCTTCCATCTATGGGCCGGCGTACCCGCTTACTAGTCTGAGCCTCTGGACTCCATCCAGCGTCGCGCCGTTCGTATCGTCGATGATCCCATACTAACAAACAGTACAGGCATTTTAGAATAGCTTCTCTTTCGGAGAGACTTTGCGTCCCTCTGCGTATTCTACCGCCTGCACAACGAGGATTGTTCCGAAGAATCGTTTGATCTGGCGCTAAAGCCTCACTTTTACAACCGTAGTGCTCACCAGCGACGGAATGTTCACCCTCAATTTCTTGAGCGCCCATGTTCAACTACGCAACGGTTCTTTAGAAAATTCACTCTGCGTACAACAATGATCTGGAGGGAACTTCCCGCCACGGTTTTCCCATTGCGCTATGACATGCAGTTTTTTCAGAAGGTGGCAATCCTGGTGTTGCAATCGTCCATAGGCGATGGTAACCACTTTCCATCAGGTAGGCCGTCTGCTTATTTGCCTACTTCAGGCAATAAAAAAAATAATAAGACAAGCTGAACGGCGGAGATCTAATATATACTTTACTGCTGGAGTGCAGCAGAAAGACTGACGGCCCTCCTGATAGAAAGCGGTTATCGCCTATGAATATTTGCAACACTAGAGATGCTGGTAGCCTCGAAAGGAGGACTGGAACCTGATTAATACCGGAACACAACTGAATGTTGTTATGGCGGCATATTCTAGACCAGGGGTGGTAGCAATCAAGACGGGCAAACGCCCTACCACCATGCTGTGGGTTGATTCTTCGCCTCTTACGACAGGCCGGCTGGCAAGGGATTAGTAATCTTGCTCTGTTCAGAGATTCTGATTTTGATCAAATTATATTAATTATTTTTAAGCATAAATGCTAGTGATGTTTGTATAGATTATTTCAGCACATCACTGTATGTTTCACCAAATCTTTTAGATTGATTTTACAGGAAATAAACGGGCGTTTGTGGTATGTCCCCAGTCAGAAAGTTTAAAAACTGAATCCGACATTCTGTACAGTTATATCAAATCTTACCTGTAATGGAGTTAAGCGTAGTTGATCGTGGTTTACTGAAGTTAAAATTGAGCGGTGTTACATCTTGGCCGGCTTTGTCAGCTGAAAATTCAAGTATACCACGACTGGCTGGCGATTCGGTGTCGTCATCACTGCATTGGGAATCCTGCAATATAATTATAATATATCAATACTATATAAGTATAGTATAATAAAAAAAAATATCTTTTGATATAATTATCATTAGTTAGTTAAAATTACTACATTTATTGTACTATGGAATCAAACTAAATCTTAATATCTAAAGGTAGGTATATATTTAAAGTGAGTTTATAAACTAACGTACGACACTAGAAAGACTACATAACAAATTACTGAAAGAGAGAGAAGAGAGAAAATTCATTAAAAGCAGAAAACGGATAAATTTTAAGAAATATTATTCTGTGATACCTATGTACTACATCTATATACTATTTTAAAATCTATGTATTGACGGTCTATTATGGGGTAAGTAGTATAAGCCTTTAGCCGTCTTGTTCACTGAAAGAAAGAGGTCTCGGATTGGCAACGTAAATTTCGTAAACAAACTTTCCGGTATTAACTATGATTTTGGTGTCTGGGATCAGCCTCAGAATAGGGGAGTGGACAGTCAAATCCACCGAGATAGTTTCTATTTTCTTATAAAATGTCGCAGCCTCATAGCTTATGTACGCTCGTACTCGTACGTCAAACTTATGACGTCATAAGTATGTATTATTAATAATTATTATTAAATCGTAATTTAAATTATTTCTATGATGATATCTTAAAAGTAACACGATAAGATGTTATTTTAAGGGTTATTATTTTATATGTAAATAATGTTCGAATGTATTGTAACATGTATTCAACGTTATTGTCATATATAAAATATGATGCCCTGATTTGATTTCATTTATAATTTCACTACACCATTGTGTAGCTGTGTATAGCGTAGGTACATCTTCCTACCTAATTTCGTACTTATAGACCCTGTAGCTTTTGAATAAAATGACTAAGACACATACCATGGACTGATGAATTACTATTACGAACAGATATAATTACTTTAATAACGCTGTTTTCGCAAAAAAAAAAGCGACGGAACGTCTAAATTAAGAGACCTGATAATACCACATTTATTAATTTTCTTTTAGTTTTTCAATTAGTAAAAGATTATTCATGTGTTGCCAATATTGTAAATCACTATAACGTACCACCTTCTCCGCGAACGTTTCTGTGTGGGGACGGCGCGTAGTACGTGCGTAGGCTTCGCGTAGCAGACGTGCATCACAGGGGTTCTCGTAGCGCATCCTCCGACGGGGCTCAATCCCACTCAGTTCCTCCTATAGAATTTTCATTATTTATATACTAGTATTAATATAATGCAAACCGATAGCGTATGCTTCGCGTACGTTGAATGAGGCAGAAAAGAATTACTCCCAAATTCACCGGGAAGCTTTGGCTATTATTTATAGCGTAAATAAATTTCACCAGTATTTATACGAACGACAATTCATTTTGCGAACTGATCATAAACCGCTAGTGTCCATTTTTGGTCCAAACACGGGAATACCAACTATGGTAGCTAGTCGAATGCAGAGGTGGGCCATTATTTTATCAGCATATAATTTCCAGATAGAGTACATTCGCACTAATGAAAATGCAGCAGACGGTCTATCTCGTTTACCAATTCGTAATTTAAACAATAAAACGCTACTAGAGCAAACATATCTTCATTTTATTCAGGATGCGCTTCTTTTGGACTATGATGAGATTAAACGAGAAACTGCTCGCGACCCCTTGTTATCGAAGGTTCTTGATTATATCAGAACTGGTTAGCCTACACAATGTGAAATTATGAATTTAAAACCCTTTTACAATAGAATAAATGAATTATATGAAGAGTTAAGTTGTGTTGTGTGGGGTCACCTCAAACATGTATAGGGAGAGTTTTGAATATGGTTCATGAACCTCATATAGGAATCGTCAAATCAAAGTCTATTGCGCGTAGTTACGTTTGGTGGCCAGGAGTAGACGAGGACGTTGAGCGAATGTGTCGTAATTGTGAAGTATGTGCATCATAGGCAGATAATCCTACTCAGAACGCGCCAAGCATGTGGCCTTGGCCGAACCGTCCATGGGCTAGATTGCATTTAGATTTTATGGGCCCATTAGGGGGAAAAACTTATTTAGTTATAGTAGACGCTACGTCCAAATGGATAGAGATCTTTAATGTTCACTCGACATCCGCTAGGTATACAATCGATAAATTATGTGAGCTTTTTAGTCGATGGGGGTTACCAAAGCAGATTGATGCGACAATGGTTCACAATTCGCGTGCAAGGAATTTAAACATTTCACAAAAAGTAACGGTATTGAGCATATCTTCACAGCACAATACCACCCTGCCTCAAATGGACTCGCTGAAAACGCAGTACGTACTAAGAAAAGAGTAATTAAAAAAGCTGTACAATCGAAGCAGGATATTGATAGATCTTTGTGGGCATTCTTGTTGCATTACAGAAATGTTGAACACGCGACAACTGGGTAGTGCCCGGCGTTATTATTAATAGGTAGAAGAACTCTTACACGTTTAGATATTATTAGGCCCGATCGAGAAGGTAGAGTGTTTAGGGCACAACAACGCCAATGCGAGGCAGCAGGCGGGTTAACAAGACAAGTGTCAAGGGGGGAAAATGTCTGGTATAGACAATTCCAAAACAGAGAAAAATGGGCACCCGGAAAGATTACAGATCGTTTAGGAGCTAGGGATTTCAAGGTGTTAACTCGACAAGGCACATTGATTTATAGGCATATCGATCCATTAACAAAACTGGATTTAACGTTGCTTTATAATCGGCGCAAATCCGCAAGGAACCATCCGCCTTGTTGACCAGCACCAGAGGTGAAGCCCAATCTGAACAGTCCAATGGTTCAATAATTTTGTACATATAATTTAAAGAAGTTTATTTTAGTCACTGATCTATCTATAATATTGTTACAACTTAGGCTCCGACAAAGTCAAATTCCACGTACAGATCTGTACAAGCACATTTTATTACCTGTCGGCATTTGAACTAATTGTAATCCTTTTATGATCGTCTTCTTTTGTTCATATTGTACCACTATGTACCACTCTACAAAGGAAAAGGGTCACAACAGGATTGTAAAAATTTTCGAGGCATTAGCCTTCTTAGCGTTGTCGGTAAAATATATGCTAAAGTGTTGATTGAACGGGTATTAAAAGTAACAGAAGAGAAAGTATGGGATGTAAGCGGGTTTTTGAAAGGGAATGGGATGTGTGGACCAAATCTTTACTTTACGATGTATAAATGAAAAGTTTTTGGCCAAAGGTCAAAACGTGTATCGTGCATTTATAGATTTGGAAAAAGCTTATGATAGAGTGATAAGAAGTGAACTGTGGTCGGCGCTAGCTAAGTATGGAATAACAGACAACCTGATACGATCACTGAAGTCCCTCTATAGTGATTCCAGTGCTTGTGTTAGGGTCAACGGCGCCTACACTGAATGGTTTGGCATTGAAAAGGGTGTTAGACAGGGTTGTGTAACGTCGCCGTGGTTGTTTTACATATTGTTGGACAGTTGCTTGGAAAATTTGAAAGAAAGTGAAAGTGGTTTAAGAATGAATGAGTTACTTATCAAATGTCTACTTTACGCCGATGATCAGGTTATACTTGCGTCATCGGAAACGGAGTTACAGGAGATGGTAACAATTATGAACGAGTCTTTTGAGAGAAAGGGTATGAAAATTAATGTGAATAAGATGAAAGTTATGGTGTTTGAAAGAGATGAAAGAATGAGAAGTTGTAATATAGAGATAGGAAATCAAAAGTTAGAGCAAGACAGAGAATTTGTTTACTTAGGCTGCATGTTTACCAGAGACGGAAAGCATGAAAGGGATATTGAAAGGAGAGTTAGGGCAGGTAATAAGGTGAATGGAGCGTTAAACTCTTTTATGAACAGCCAGAAAGTGTCTGTAAAGGCACGCTTGGCTGTCCATAAAGGGGTGTTGGTGCCAACCCTAATGTATGGCAGTGAAAGTTGGGTATGGCAGAAGAAGCATGAAAGTAGGATAAACACAGTTGAAATGAGAGCTTTGAGAAGTATATGTACGGTTAGCTTGAATGATTTGATAACAAACAGTGTGATAAGGGAACGTTGTGGATTGAAAGAAGATGTAATAACAAGAGTTGAAAAAGGTATGTTAAGGTGGTTTGGACATGTAGAGAGAATGGATAAAAGTAGAATCACAAAACAGGTGTATGACAGTACTGTAAATGGTAGGGTTGTTGCCGTAGACCGAGACGAACACACCATGACCAAATATCAGAAGTGTTAAAGAGAGGTCAGGTAAAAAGCATTTCAAATAAACATGCATGTATGAAGAGGTTAATGAAAGTAGGTGAAGCGAAAGTTGTTTGTCAGGATCGTCGCAAGTGGAGATCCATAGTCTCTGCCTACCCCCATGGGAAACAGGCGTGATATTATGTATGTATGTATTCTTTGGTTCACTTTATTTATTGGCATACGTTTCTAGTTATTGTGGAGAACAGCCCATTGTACTATTGTACTCGTTTACGGCTGCTAAACAGCATCATTAGCCACGTGTTGTGGATTATAAATACAAGCTAATTCTAGGAAATTAGGTCGACTTGCAGGGCGGGCGGGCACGTTTGCATTTGTGAAGTATAAAACGATGGCCTGCTTGCGAGAGGGGGTCAGTTGAGCTAGAACTACGACCAAGCGTGACGTGTGTACATTCAGGAATCTAATATTGACGGACTTTGCGCGTTTTATTGAATTACGACCTTCTGCATTACGTTTGGATTTGTTCAGTTCGGTTATATTTGTACCTGTGTTATACATGTTTATATAGTTCTAATAAACTCTATAACAATTTTAACGGCATTTTATTTCGAGTCCCGCGAACTCGTAACAATATTATAAAATACTAAGCATGCCGTGTCTGTAACAACTGAAATAGATTATATAATCGATGGGGAACACGATGCAATTTTTTTTAGATATCTTGTCTGTTTGTTCGGGATTCACGTAAGAACTACAGGGCCGATCTCGATGCGGTTTTCGCTGATTGACAGCAATTTCTCGGACTTAAAATCTGCAGTACTTTTTACCCTAGGAGTCCCGTGGAGTTTCTTTGGGAATTAAATAAAATGGCCAAATTGAAAAAAATATGTATATATTAATATTGTTTAAGATAACGTAGGTATTTGTTACCGAATCGATAAACGCGATTGCAGCGCCATCTATTTTGCTAATTCGTTTACTCCATGGAAACGATGTAATTTGTCGGAATAAAATGTATCCTAAGTGTTAACTTGGGTTACAAGCTAGCACTATGTCAAGTTTCAATCATATAACGTATATCAGTAGTCTCCAAAAAAAAATGCGACAGCAGCTTTTTTTCGCTATTTTCGTTTATCCCACGGAAACGACGTTATTATTTGGGATAAAAAGTATCCTAAGTTACGCCCCGGAATATAAGCTAACTCTATGTTGAGTGACGCTCTAACAGAAAGACAAAAATTCTAAAAATTGTATTCGAAATTCTCCTTGTCCTAATTAGCCTCCTGATTTTTTGCACATTTTTAAACGCAATGTACAAACTCGAAGCATTTACAGATTTATTATAGTATATAATAATAGACAGATAACATAAGGCGCTCGCGAATGCATGTGCGTTTTCCGCCCATTTTACACCAGTTCCTGCCTGCCGCGTCGCTCTCACTGTTTCTGCATTATTGTCGCCGCAGTTATTAATTTAATAAATATTATATCTTCGAATAATGTGTAAACTTAACTGATTTACTTCTTCTATACAGATACTCACATCTCGCATATTGTAGGTGATCTCAAGATTGTTTACAAATGAGGATCTAAATTCTGGGTAAAAGTCTAGGACATCCAGCAAGTCATCCCTATGCACCCGGTGAAGGTCGCAGTATGTTAGTGCCCTCACTCTGCAGTTGCTGCGTCCCACTGTTGGGTACACGCATGGATTTTCGCCAAATATGTCATCTTTACCTAGAATAAATAATAAATTATTTTTAATCCCGAGAGTGGACAAGGAATACTTTTATGACAGATAATGGAGTAGATTTATGTAAAGGTTATCTCAGAAAGTAGGATAGGTTTTGATTTTTTGGAATTTGCCATTTTCGCTATTTTGTTTATTTTGGTAATTTTAGTAGTATTTGTAGTTTTGGTAGTTTTGGTAGGTTTAGTAGTTCTGGTAGATTTGATAGTTCTGGTAGTTTTGGTAGTTGTGATAGTTTTGGTCGTTTATGTAGTTTACAGATAGATAGACGGCGGATAGATAAATAAAACTAGAACGGTTAGAAATAGGGGATGAAAGTTTGTATAGGAGACCAATCCTTTCTCAAGTTTATATATGTAATAAATCATAATCTATAAAAAAATGCGATAGTAACTAGATCTGTCTGTCGGTCTGAATACCGAAAATATATAGATACTTTTTATTCCGGGAGATGAGATAGTTTGCGATATAAAATGAACTCAATCTTCCGGGGGCAAATAGCACCAACATAAAAATTTAATACAATGTAATCTGTATTAACGCCTGCTCTTTACACAGGAGGTACGAACTAGAGTTTGACCCGCGGCTCAGCCACGGGGTTATCTCTGGTACATTCTATAAACATTTGAAATCAACGTAGATACTACATAACGTTGCATTTAAAACTCATACAAAAGTGTCGCCAAACTACTGTCATATTATACCTACTGGTTGTACTATGAATGTGCAAATATAACCAAAATTAACAAACACTTAAGTTAAACAGTGCTTAAATTACTTCCCATTCCCCTATAGCGTATAGTGCAGATTAAATCGCTTAGTGTGAGCTCAGTGTGTTAGTGTGTATGCTCGAGAAGTGTTTTGGATTAACTTATAAATATGTATATAACAGGTATTTATGTTCAAAAATTTTGTACAACGGATATGGGTGCATTGTTTTCTCTTCAGAGACTACTTTCTTCCATAACTTCAGGTCCTTTTGATATCAAAGTTGAATATATAAAACATTCACGAAACCCCAAGGTTTCGAGTAGGCGACGCATGAAGTAAAATGATTTATAAATGTCAAGTTTTGTTCTTGATATTAGGAATGTATTATTTTATTTCTGGATAAATATATATACATAGTAATCAATATGGCAAGTAACTTGGTACAAAACATAACTTACCTAGTATGGCCATTACTATATCGTCTTTAAGAATTTCAATAGATCCTCGAGATATGAAGTAGAGCGAAGTGAGGACGTCACCGCGATGAACTAAAGTTTCACCAGGTGGTGCGTGGGTCGTTTTGAATCTTAAGGATAACGCTCTGGAATTTGATATTAAATTAAATTCTTCAATCTGTTTTATTCCTGCCCCAGATTGTCTGGAAGAGATCGCTTTTTGCCGATATGCGACCGCCCATAGTGCGCATTTAGAAATTTTTAGCCTATAAGTTTTGTGTAATGATATATAATAAAGAGTAATTATATCTATCTATCTTCCTTGGACGGGGACAATTATATGTAACAATTCCCGAGAAAAGAGTTAGTTAACACGGTATATTAATTTGAAGTATAAGAATGCCAATTTCAGTAGAAAATTTTAATATGATTTTTGCATTGACATATTTTCCGATACTGAACTAGGAAATATATTATGGTGCTATTCTGAACTTTTCTAAGTGATTAAGGTATACTTTAAACTTAAATGCGGTAATCGTATAGGTTTTCGTTCCATTATTGTTCTTACCTCAGACATCCCGGGCTGGCACCTTCAAAAGCTGAGCAATTTGCTAGTAAGTTGCGATTTAAATGTAAGCAAATATCTGCTTGAAGGCATTCCGGAAAACCCTTAAGAACACTTGATGTATCAATGCCATTGGTATAACTCCATGCGTGTTGGAAATATTCTTCCAACCTTTGTCGGAGAGGATTTGCTATCTATAACAACAAAATGATCGATTTGCTATCTACAAGTGGTAGAGGCATATATAGTGTCATATCTATTGGTATTTGGTTATATGGTTAGTATCTTCAAATAACCAATGAATCTAGTAGCATTCTAAATTTAAATTTAGTGTAGCTGGTATTTTATACAACAAAAAATACAACCATATATCTTGGTTTCTACTTACTATCACTACACTACTTCAGTAACTTGTATATTTAATTTAATGAAGTAATTTGTTTTTGTAATTTATTCAGCTAACATTATATAAGTATAGTCTTACTTGATGGAACCGAATAAACTCTCGCACTCTTAATATTTGGGTGTGGTATCGAGCTGTTCCAGAGTACAGGCGCTGTATTATTGCGGACACATTTCCAAATATACTCGCATACATCAGAGCTGCAAAAGAATATAAATGAGAGATATTAATTGAAATGACGACAAACTTCAGTTTAGTTTAATGTTTAGTAGTGTTCACTTACATCCAACAAGCATTACGAATATTGTGAAACCTTTTTCCATATCAGTGTTAGGCGCCACGTTACCAAAGCCAACGCTGGTTAATGAAGTACAGGTGAAATATAAAGCAGTAATGTATCGAGATCTGAAAAGAAAATTTAGGTTTAATATACGACAATCACTGTACAATTGCTGAGAGAACGATGAAATATTGGGTGTGCTTTTACCTCATCGATGGACCGGTGGAGTTGCCATATGAAACCTGCACATCATTAGCCAAAGCATCTAACCATCCAATTGGAGCGTGCAGTTGTGGCCGTTCCCAACTACCAATGGCGTACCTACAAATTAACCAATGTACTAACTTAAACTATTACTTGGGGTCTTCGAGTTATATAATAAGTAATTGAATTCTTACCACAAGCAAGCCAACCAATGAGCAATAAGCACAAAGGTAGCCATAAGTAGAAGAAGTACGGCAGTTCCATATTCGGAGTATCGGTCAATTTTGCGTGCTACGCGCACCAACCGCAGCAGGCGCGCCGTCTTCAGCAGACCGATGAGGGTGGTCGTCTGCAAGCAGCACAACGGAGACTCAGAACTCTTGATCACACCGGCGGTGGAGAGTATGTCGGCTAACTCAGTAAACCCAACTCAAGCGTTATATGAACGTTTGCTCATAACTAAATAGCATCAACGAGGCCTCGCAGCGCAAAACACGCTAACTAAGCAAAAATTCGTCTATGAAATATGCTGTTGAGCTCAAACAAACTTAGACATATTTTGCAGAATACAAGCGCTTATTTCAAAACTATAAAATTAGCTGGCTTCTTACAGAATGCGGTGCAATATAATTCTTTTTGTCAAACAGTATAATTGAAAAAGTCAAAAACGACGTAATTTGTTAAAATTGGATAATAATATCAGTCAGGCGCTCGGTGCTGAATTTTGAGCAAAAACATTAAATTCAGTATTTACATTTTAGTGAACACTAGAGAATACCGTGCATTTCAACAGATCTTTAGTAAAATATAGGTGGCTATCATTACTTTTTCAGAATTAAATGACAGACTTACCAATTTTGGAGTTAATAATGAAATTACACATAATATTAATAAACCTTTCTAATTCAATTGTTACATCAATTTATTAATTCTTAACCTGAGTTTGATATAATCGAAGTACTTATTAATGACACGAACTTAAAAATAGTTAATAAATAGTGGTAAAAAGTGTACTTCTAGATTTCTGGATGTTGGTCTGAATAATATACTTCATTTGAATATTTCATCTCGTTTAGTTTCATATTTATATGTAGTACATAACATTTTCTTTTTGAACAGTGACTATGATATTACTGATTTAATTGAAATGCGACATTTTCTTATTAGAAAAGATTTTTTTATTTAAATAGTGTACCGAAGGGCGAGGAAAAGGAAAACAAAATGAAAACTTTAAAAAACAATTTATTTCAATTATAAAAAACAAAATTTGGATTATATGTAATGCATGAAATTAAAATTAACAATGTACATGTTAAGTGAATACATCAATAAAATAAAGTTATGAATGAACATGATGAATAAATAAATCAAAGTGGACCATACAAATTGATAGCTGATACATGAAAATCGGACATCAAAATATATTTGCTCGATTTAAGGTGGGTGCTATTAGTAGATAGATACGTATGTCGGGGACTGATACTGTAACTTGGTGCTTCAAATGTCGTGAATACAGGCGATTTATTGATTTGTACAAAAAAGTTTCGTCTGGGAAGTGTGAGCGTATAAATTTGCTACCAAGCTCTGTGCACGTTGTGACGTTTGCCTGTTTACTATGAGAAGCTAATGAGCAATGTACCGCCGATTTTTTAATTATTATTTCATTACCAGATCGACAGTCAAATTCAAAATTAAGCAATATATTTTACGATTTTTTTTCACTAAATTTGATCATAAAATGTATTTATACTTTAACGTGTTCTGAATTTAATAGAATAAAAGTATTTCAGAATCTACAATAATTTTTTTCATGCTTTTAACTACTTATGCCTTACATTCTAGATAAATTGTAATCGAAAGGGAACTTGGAAACTACAATATAGTTCAAACAACTAACTAGCTTTTAGCTATTTTTATAGGAGTTTTCGAAATGTAGTACAATGCACTTATGTAAGTAACTGTACCCGCATAAAATCTTTGGGAAAATTTCCTATGAGCATGTGGTTATTGTCAAATATAATTAATATTCGATGCTTAATAAAATGAACGAGTCGATTCGGCGGGCAAGCTTGTGAAATAGCCAGTGAACTTTGTCAAATGTAAAACTGGAAACTCATTCATAATGTTTTGCTGATGGGAAGCGTCCATATCTTCCATTAACTCATTCGCGTAGTGGATTCGATGGCCAGTGGAAATCAATGAATAAAATATGTTAACTTAAAATTGTAATAAAACTGAGTGGCAGCAACATAAAAATAGTTCACAAAGATGGTATACCTCATCACTTTCCAGCCCCTGCTGTAACAAGAAATGGGATTACAAATTCAATACGCACCCACCTTCGGGCTTTACCATTATTATGACTATTTAAAGGAAATGACAAAATAAATTGAAATTTATCAGGCAATTATTAGAAAAGTAAAACACCTATAAATAAAAGATACACACAAATTAATACTTTTTACAAATAAATTATATTAATGATTTTGATGGTTTCGCATTTTTACAAGATTGAAAGCTTAATAAATATATTTAATCGTATATATAATTCATAATTTTATCTTTCGATTGATAAGTGAGATCTTCGTGTTTGGCAAGTGATACCTATTAAGTTGTGACACTTGTAGTAATTGCATTCCATTCATATCTACGTGAGACCTTAAATGCATCCAGAGCTTCATTTGTCCGAAGACTGTCCAAGGTAGAAAACCGGATGGTAGTTTATTTAAACAAGTTAATAATATTGTTTCTTCTTTAAATGGTTGTCTTGCAGCCCTAACTTGACCTAGTTTGCTTTCATATTCTTTTGACCTATTTTACACTTTACTATTGTGAATACAATATATCGGCTTCGTCACCCTAATCTTGTTGTAGTGTATGGCCTCCATTGCTGACCACTATGTAACACTAGTTTTAAATTATAACATAATATTTAATATTTACAATTATGTGTGTTTGTAAATTTATAAGTTTTCGGACAATTGATCATCTGGTAATTACCGTGAGAAGCAAACTTATATTTCTAATTTTGTATCATAATCTAAATGCAATAGTGTTTTTTAAATGTTAGATTTGTTATAACATTAAGTTTGCGAGTCACAGTAAGACCACAGTGTACGATGTCGTCTAGATTTTTAGCCATTCCCTGTTTTCATTAATTAAATTGCGGTTTGTTTGTGATGTGGTATTAAAATGTAGTGTTTAATAGGTGTGAGTAAAAGCTCACTTCATCAGTATCGGTGCCGAAGAGCAGCAAATCGAAGGGTATAGCTGCGACGAGGTCTATAAGGAACCACCCTCGTAAATAGTGTAGGGCGATTTTGGCTGGATCAGATTCCACTTCGTCTGCCGCGTTCACGTACGTGGTGCGAAAATTTATTAGGATGTCAATAATGAACGTCACATCCACTGCAAAAAAAGATTACGCTTAGCCGTTTAGCTATCATTGCCACACGCACTCATGCTATATTAAATATCTGCTTCTTTCTATCTTGTGAAAGAAATTCAAGGTTATTTTTTTCGTTAGATCGGATTTAGAATTGAAGATTTAACGACATTTTCGTTACACATATATTTCTAATAGTAGTAGTAGTCCTACTTTGGACTTTTAAAATTTATTCGAAAATTGTTTTTGAAAGTTGTTCCTTAAATTTCTAGCACTAATTCTGAATCTACATAGTATACGTTTCGAAGACAAATGTGAAAATTGCGCTTACATGGATTGACAGACGAGAACAATTAAATAATTTTGTATATAAGTATTCTTATTTATAATTAATGTAAGTACTTATATAAACTTACCTATCATATCGATAACTACTATAGGATCTTCACCAAAGCTTCTGGAACGTTTGTCAAAATCTGGTTCATTTAATTGAAAGGCAGCCACGTACGGCGTGAATATTGCTGTATATATTACTAGTATTAAGATCAACCAGTCCCATGCTGCCTGTGAAGTTAATATGTAAATTAGTTAATTATATGTGTAATATATGCAAGTATCTTTCTTTTTCACTTTTTCCTTAGAGTAGGTTTACTTCTATATACTTTTATTCTGGCAAAAACCAGACATTGTGTTACTACTATAATCTATCCATGTCCTTTGTAGCCTAATTTTACTCTTATAACTATGAATTTTTCAGATTAACAATCATTCTATCACATAGTTTTCAGCCAAGTGTACCTACTATTTTTTAAGATCCGCTTATATATTGATTTGTTACCTTAACTATATAATTCGTAACATTCATCTCAATATTCTCATTTACACTGAGCGGATATAATTTTGTGGCCAACAGCTGGACTATTACATGTTACATCGATTATTTTTCTCCATAATAGCTATTTTATATTTATTCTCCTCCTTGCATTATTGTCTAGGCCGTGGGCTTTCTTGTCTGTCCACCGTACATGGCAGATTCAGATGCCGCGCCCCCAGGCGGAAATAACCTAATGCTACTGTCTCGTTTATACACCACGCGAATTATTGTGGTGCTGTTACACCTGTGACTAATGATAAAGATTTAGGTTGTGACCGAATACATCTTATTTAAAGCATTAAAAATAAAGCCGTAAACGAAGAGCCGCATTAGTATTGAGACATACGTTATCAGTCAATATTTAACGTCATTAATAATGCTGCATTCCCAAAAATTGCCTTAATCGCTTGAATACATCTCCATGAAACGGCGTATACCTGTAACATTATCGCAGATACTGTCACCTTTAAATAAATAAATATTATCAGTCTAAATAAACCTACACCCATTTCACTTTTTACCTGGTATTTTGAATTTATAATGTTGCAATAAAGTCACTTGCGATAATGTTATAGTTATACTGTGGCCAAATGCGCCTTTTATATAACGTTAAAAATAGCGCAGTTAACGAATAGCTACACTGATGTATATACACACGTTATTTGTTAATATTTCACGTCATTCATAATTAATAACAATATCATATCTTAAATTAGACATTAAATTTATCGTTACATCTACGTGAAATAGTCAATAACTATAACATTACCCCAAATGAAGCAGTAGCATAATGTTGACATTAATTGGTTCTTTATCATCTGTCTCACCGCTTGTGGCGGCTGAAGACAGAATGATAATATTTGGGCTTGATCTCTCTCGCATAGCGCGTATAAAGATCACTCAATGTACTACCCAAAGTCATACGCCGCGTATATACGTGGATATTGAAATAAAGCATATCAACCGGTGGTGGGGATAGCGAACAAGTTGTTGATTGATGATGCTTTTAATAATTGTAAGTAGTGTTTTGTATTATACATTAGAAAAATTATACAAAAACTACGTACATAGAGACAAATTATAAAAGGAAATAAATAAAACTCTGGATGCTGATGATGATAGATCAGCTAAACTCGGGTGTCAAACAATGACTACCTTCCAGGAGTATCCAAAGTTTTACATATTTTACCCCATATTTTATGCATATGAAACTGTATGTATACCATTTCTCCAATGCATCATATAATACATTATTGCATTAATTCGTACTAATTCTGTCAAACCTTCATGTTTTCTTTAATGAATTTATCCATTTTAAAATATAGCCGTCCACCAGTCGTTATACTGCCGCGCACTGATTACACGCAGTATACGTAGGAGCGGGACCCACAGGTGCTGTGTGCGAATGAAATTTGGCTCAAACATTATTATTATGTCATCGATAAGGCAGACAAAGTGACATGCAGGAAACTGTTAGAGCGATTTCGCTTTATATCAACAAATACGTGTAAATAAAAAGGATGGAAGATAGTTTACTTGTCCTTTTTGGTATTTTAAATTTTTCTTGGTTGTCATTCTCACTATTACCTTCATGACTAGCGAGTTGTGATACTTTATGTTTAAAAAAAAAATATTTAAACATGTTTTGAAAGTAATTATGAGGATATTAGTATTTAAAGAGGGTTTTCTACAAGTGTTTTGCAATATTTTAGACGCAAAAGCTAGAGTAAAGAAAAAATAGATTTATAAACATTTTACTTGTAAGTACACAAAACATAAATAAATTATAACAAAATTGTATTTGAAATCCATTTATAATACTACGTTTAATATTGAATAACTTAATACCTAAGGAATTAATGCGTAAACCCTGAGTTTTAGAGTTTTTCTATTTCTAACCTAATGTTTTAGTCTTGCCTAATGCTTGAATTTCATTTACCGATACAGAAATAAAAAAATAAAAAGTTGATAATATTTGTATTGCATCATTGAGTTTTGCTAGTTTTAATTATATACTTCCTCAATCTTTCCCCAAGAATAAGAAATCTCTTAACAGTTCTGAGTCTCATATCTTTTAAGGTTAAACTTGTGTTCATAGCCACATTACGGTAAATAATCGGTGTATCATGTGCTGACACACCGAGGGTCCATCTATAGGTTCGTTGTGTCCGTGCAATCCGAACGACAACATTTGGTTATTTCCGCTTGAGTGCGGAGCATCTGGATCTGCCGCGTACGGCAGATCCAGATGCCAAGAGAGCCAAGGGTCTATAGGGCCTATTTACATAGCAGCTCGCTCTAACATCTTATACTATATTTTGTATAACGTTATCTTGCCAAGCTTGTAAGGGATTTATGGAGATATATTGCAGCATAACATTTTAGTACGTCATGTCATTATTATAACTTTAATAATAATTTTCTTTCCTTTTATTGTGTCTGGGTCTTATTGAGTATGCACTGTTTGCTACAACTGCATTAATTCTTCAAAAAGTAATTCTGTAACATACTTCTGTATAAAACTTATTAAAAAAAGAGAACTTGAGATATAAATTGAATAAGAAATTTAAAGAAAAACAATATTTAGCTAGACGTGTTGCTGGGGAGTTTCTTGCCGCTTCTTCTCCTTAACAGCAATAACACGTTGCGAAGCGGTGTATATAGAATAGGAAGAAAAATTAAATTTTGTCTTATATATGTGACCTTCAAAAACTGTTCTCCAGTGGAACTTATATTGAATAAAAACTTTGAATTTGAATTTGAATATATAACACTATCTCTGTACTGCAGCAGCGAACCAAAATAAGTTTGAACCCAGGTTGTATGACAATGCATCTGTATTTGGTTTAAGAAGTTGATTTCATATATTTTGTAAGTTATTAAAAAATGAATCGACATTTAGTATAGATGTATCTATAGTCATATCGTGTGTCGTAGAGAACAAGATACACTAACATTTATATCTATGTATGTGTGTATGTATGTATACATATTTTATCTTAAAGATGGGTACTATGCGTGATAAAGCAAAATCGCTCATGGTAAATATATGTATTTTGTTATTATGTTAATCCATGCTAATATATGAAAGTAAACGTGAATTTATTCGGATGGTTGTTTTTTTACAAAGCGGAAGATACATTCATGACAAGGTGCATACTTGACGCACGTTGTTTATTAATTACCAAGTCAAGCAAATTATACTCGTGTTTATAATAATATATATCTATCGGAACCGTACATTTTTCCGGGATAAAAAGTAATCTATATGCTATTTCAGACTATAATCTCTCACTGTGCCAAACTTCATCCAGATCCGTTAGCTGTTCTGGCGTGATCGAGCAACATATTTATACGTCCATACAAACTTTGGCATTTAATATAATATACTAGAGTTTTCCAAACCATGTCAAACCCTAGCTCTATTTTACTTACATAAACACTCAAATTAGGTTTTTATATATCGCTAGCGAAGCCGCGAGCAAAACCTTTCTTGAAAAATTATCTAACTGATGGTGAAAACCGTTTAAAAATCCGTTACGTGGTTTAAGAACAGTTAGCGGATATACAGACAGACGCGGAAAGATACTTTGTTTTATACCGTGTAAAGAAGATTGAAAGATTGCATGTTTTCTCTTTTTGAATGTTGTGCAAAATCTATAATATTATGAAATTCAAAAAATGCCGTGTCTGTACGTTGAAGCTATTTGAAAAAAACTGGAATAAACTATGTAAACGATGAAAAATACGATTTTTTTTTAGATTTGTGCCCATTTGTTCAGAATTCACGTAAAACCGAAGGCTGATTTCGATGCGGTTTTCGCTGATCGACAGCAAATATTTAGACTTAAAATCTGCGCTACTTTTAATCCTTACAATACCCCGGGATTTTTTTTGTGCATGATTTAAAATGGCCAGTTTAAAAAAACGAATTCAAATGTCATTTTTTCATTCATCGATAGAAAATTTTATGTAATTAAATGTGCGATATTTTTTATCCCGGGAATCCAGCGGGTATTTTCCCGGACCGGTTGGTAGTTGTTCGGGTGAGTAAAAATAAGCTTATTACACAGTTTTCTCTAAAACGATAGCTTACATTCTTTTTCAAATGCTGCGGTATTTCGTGTCCCGGGAATCCAGCAGGAATTTCAAGTCAAGCGTAGACGAAGTCGCGGGCATATCCTAGTATTTTATATAGCTACATATTGATATGGATTACATCAGTTTGTTCGAACTGTTTGAACATAGACTATAGTTATAAATTTTATTTTTTGTTGTCAATCAACTAAGATTTTTAAAATATCCTCGTATACTATATATAATATTTATTTTGTTAAAGACCGATTTTTAATCGACAGATAAAAGTTATCGGTCGAATAAATTATAACCTGAGTGAATTCAAAAAGTAAAACTATTTATCTGCAATTCGTGCAACTGACATTTATTAATTTTGACGGCCTCTGTGGTTGAGCGGGCTAAGCCGTTGCCGGCCTACCTCACTCCAACGCAGAGGCTCCGGGTTCGATTCCTGGTATAGTAAATTTCGGAAACGTATTTTCTCCGTTAGTAAATAACCATGACACCCAGACCATAGTAAATATGGTCTGGGTGTCTGGGATCGGCCCCAGAGTGGTACGTTGTATATAACTCATAACACAAGCGTAACTTGCTTAATTTGGGGACATACAATATGTGTGTTTGTCTGCCGATTATTATTATTATTATTATTTCACATATATTTATTTATTTAATATTATTATTATTAATTTTTCCATGTTATAATTTATGGTATGAATAACTTTTATCTGGTGGTTAAAAACTTGGCGCTTAATTAATTAAAATATACTCCACACGCTGTTTACTATTTATCAACGTAAAGATTGATTTTGATTACCAATGTAAACATTTGTTTTATTTCAACAATGCCTTATTACAGACTCATCATATTAAAATCCAAACTTTTTATGCATTTAAGGGGGCTGGAAATAAATGTCTAGTGTTTTGATTACCATGGCTCTGTTGGTTTTTAGATAATACATAGTCTAGCATACTTCTTCCTATAGGCCAAGTAAATCTAGAACAATAAGGAGACGGTGCTGTACTTACTTTGTAAGGAGAATGATGAAGGATTGTACAAGGCGGAGAAGGCTGCGTGGTTCCCTTATGGCCGCCGGTCGCCCCCAGAGACAGTACCTGTGAACAACCATTAAATTTTCTTATAAACATTACGTGTTAATTATTGATTATTTCTTTTAACTTTACCCACACATTTTTATTTCTTAAAATTTTCAAAGATATTAAACAGTCAGTATTTGAATTGACTTTTCTTGAATATTGTTTTAAGAATTATTTAAGTTTGAAGTTTGCTAAGATTATACTGTTGTTTAAAATATTACTTGATGTAATGTTATGTGTATTGTGCATTTGTCCGCAATGGCCTAGATGTATGCAATAAGCGTAAGCGGTACAACCAAAATTATTTTGCACTTAGTCTATAATTTCATGACATTATAACTCATGTCACTCAATACGGTGTTTGAACAGACATGCAATCAATGTTAATCTAAAATGCAGCAATTATTAAAACATAAAATTATACTAAGGAGTGCATTCCTTCTTGTTAATATCTACAGAATGTACTTACCTTGTCATTTACAAATAAATAAAAATACCTTTCATTCACTTCAGTAAATGTGCCTATTCGAGAAAACAACCAGGTATATTATTATAGCAATAAAAAGAATTTAAGACGTAATAAAACTACGTTTTAACGGTTTTAAGCGCGGTAATTTAGTTGTTTTTTTAATTTGAAACGTCGGAATAACAAAAATCAAATAAATTACCGCTCTTAAAACCGTTAAAACGTAGTTTTATTATGTATTACAAGCCGCGAAAACTAAAAAAATATTAATTTAAAACGTTTTACAAATATTTATTAAAATGTTGCGTTGCCAACAGAAGTGAGGGTGAAAGTAACGCGCGTTAAATGCCACATGTACCTTTCATTATACATATAATGATTTTAATTAAGAAAATTAATTAATTCAATCTTTTGGGAATCCTTCTTCTGTGCAGACGCAGCGCGCCCTCCTAATTGCGAACAGAGGCTGAATAAAGAAACCATTAAATCTTTAATTTGTTGTATAGTATTAATGGCTTTTTACCCGAATGGCATCGTTAATTATAATAGAACCAGTTCTGTGTACGTAAAATCCATATGTAGTATAAATTAACTTTATTTTGCTACCTTTAGAGCGACATCTGTCTAAGATATGCAGTTATTTAAAAAAATGTAAGTCTGGTGACCGTGCAAGACATACATATATGTATTCAAAATTATAGTACAGCGTGTTTACAGTTCGATTGGTTTTGTGACAAAATAGAGGAAAGTCAAATGGCAACATTGAAACTGAAAGCACGAATTATTCTTTAAATTATCTGTTGCGTACGAGTATATCAGGCAAAGAGATAAGCGTATTACCTCCTTGCCGATGGCTGGCAGCCCGTTGAGACCATTACATGGTGGTTCAAGGCGTACAACACTCTTGCGCGATCCGCGAAAACCGGAATCGCGCAAGCGCACCGAGGAGCGCCAAGTGGAAGGCGGAGGGTCATCGCGCGAACCACGCGCGGAGGCTGCGCGCCTCGAGGTGGTGAGCGCTGCGCCCCCGCACGGCGGGGTCACTATCAACGGCACGTCGGGGGGCCCGCGCTCCATGGCGCTGCCGCGCCAACGTTCTCACCGGAACCCGCCGTGCTCCGACGCCTCCAGATGCTCACATTCCAGCACGGCCCGCTCGAACGCCGATGCCGACTCGAGAAGTGCGATCGCCGTGTTTTGCATAGATGCGCGCTTTATCCCCAATTAGACTCACGATTCTTCCGCTTTCGCTATTCCGATAATTGTATTTACGTATTAGTATGGTATTGTGACATAAATAAAATATGTTTCAGTGACGATACATGATATGTTTACGATGGTATGGTTTTTAAACTTACCACTCTTATTATGACAGTTACTGTGACATAAGCTTTAAGCGATTATAATTGTGCAGAATGGCGTTTACACAAGAGACGTCTGTAGGAAAGAAAACCGGAGTAGTTTCCGCAAATGGCGGCTAAAATTGTATGTATGTACATCAAGAGTATAGAGCGAGCCTAATAGGCATAGAAACTGCGAGCGCCTGAAAGCGGAGAACGAGGCCGGGCCTCATTCAAGACACCGTGTCAATGGGTGGTCGGTTCTTTTAATCTTTTTATGCATACATTTCACGTGAACGAAACGTTTCTTCACATCCGAATACAGAGTTATGACAAAGATGACAATATTCATTGTTGCTTATATGCTCATACAAAAGTCAAATTATCTTGTGATCTGCCTATGGGTACGGATACTTTCATACATTTTCCTTCAATATTATTCTATTTGTAAAAACGGTGCTATGTCTCTTAATTTACAGTACGGTTATTTTGAAATAATATTAAATATAATGGATGTTTTTAAATTAAATAATTATTAACAAGAAGAAAGTTACAAGATTATGTAACAACAAATAATAGTTTCAAAGATATAGAATCGACTGCATAATTCTACCTATAAAATATATCCATTCGACTAGCTAGCTACTTTTAATAAATGCATTATTTTATTTTTCCACTCTATCAAGCTTTGCTGCATTGTCGTGGGCATGCGCATGTCGTTTTACAAAAATTCGTTTGAATACTTAATTTGTGGTTTTGTTATTGATATAATTTATTTATCACAATTATGTGTTATTTGACAATCGATATAAAAAATTGCGAATGCTCACGGTATGTAAAATGCTTATATACCAGTACGTAATGGTATTTATCAACTCGAAATGCAAAGCTAAGCTTTTAAATAAAATATTTCTTGGGCTTTTGCGTGGTCCAGTCTTTGTTAGATTTAGATTACAAGAGTCACTATACAAGATTTTAATCCTGTGAGATTAGCGTTTTTTATGATGAATAAAATATATGAAGCCCCCTTGCATAGAAAACATTGAAAAAGGAAAACGAACCGGCCTTATAATTCCTTTGCAGGATATTTACTAGACTGTAAAAAGTGGGAGGGGCTGCATGCTCAATATACTTTATAGAAGGTATGTATGTAACAAAATATGTATAACACAGCGTTTATAGTTTAAAATCGGTTGTAAAAGCTTTGAAGCGAATAGCATTAGCTTATCGTAAACCATTTGGATGAGCTATAATAAAATACAAAGTGATTACAACGGTCTACTGTTCAAGTCCTGAACTAAAGAAATTGAATGATTAAATATTAATGAAAATATGTTGATGTTTTCATATCATGTCACAGTATTCAATCTAAATGTATCAATTCGATCGTGATTATGCCAATTAACTACCTCTTTTACAAAAATAGAAAAAAGATTAAAGATTAATGTAGACAAAGAAAACCATACCATGGTAGTCATAACTCCAAGCATGGATCGCGTTTTCCACAAATATAAAAAGAAAGCCTTTAATATAATTGAAAATATATTATTTTCAGACTCTCGCTAAGCTCGCAACCAATAGAATGAAGAAAAACACCTCAAGAATTGACGCACTTTATACTGAAGGAACTAAAACTAAGCACAGGACGGCACCACACACTTAACGCAATTGATACGCGTTTACGATATACAATTGGAATAATTTCATTTATAAAAATGTAAAAAAATTAACTAAAAGACCCTAATGCATTGCAACAAAATCTGCAAAACGATAATAATAGTTTAGACTTTTTAATGCAGTCGATCGATTGGGCGCTCGGCTCATTTACAGGACGTTCACACGTTAAACGGGATCGCGTTCGTATTTCTTGTATTACGTTTCGAAAATGATTTAGCAGTACAGATCGCGGTGTTCGTTTTGTGATAGCGAGGAGCCCAGTTACTGTATTTAGATAATAATTTGATGGCAGTGGGAGAAGCGGCCGAGTCCGCAGCGTGATATCTGCACGTAAACTCGATGGGGCACCGTAGCGGCGCACGCAAGAGGTCGCTGTGCGCGCGTCGAGACTGTGTGGAGCCCCGACGGGTGACGGCGACGCCCGAACACAGGCGTGACCTCGCACAACCACCCCTTCGCTCATCGAATATTTCAGCTGAAATTCATGGTGTCACGAAGCTACTGACTATCACCGTTGTTACGTCGCTACCGTCAAATTGTGCTACTGACGGATTGTCACGTGACGAACCGGTATTAATTCATAGGGCCGGCCCCCAACCAAAAAGAAAGTCTTAAAATGTAAAAATTAGGGGTGGCCGCCATATATGTAATTGAGGGTTGAATTTTTTCTTAAGTCTCGTGGGATATAGTCATTTCTTAAAAAATATGACTGTTTTTTAATGATTTTATTCAATCAAATACGTGGCCAGATATTCATTTCCAAAATTGTAAAGATGGTGTCCCCCTGTAGCTTTGGAACTATAAAGTGAAAATGTTGAAAAAATACTTTTGCAATGATCAGTTTAAGGTACCTATAGTATATACAATTATAAATGTTTTACACTCGTAAAAACAATCAAACAAATTATATTAAAGTAAACATATTTTAAATAAAAAAATTAAAATGTGTGTAAAAAAATATACACGTCAAGTTATTTATAAATTGAAGAATTCGTTCAATGAAGAACATTGTATTTGACAGCCATTTAACTTTTTTACAATTTATTTATTGGATGTTTTCTAAATAATTATTCTTTTGTTTAAAGGTGACACATTAAGCAATTATTAAAATATGGGATATTTTCGATTAAAAATTCTTTTTAAGGTTTCGCAAACAAATTATAAAATAGTGGACTTGGTCGCCTAGATCTACAGAATCTCAAAGTGCATGGCCTGCAAGGTCTGCCGATGTACTTGGCCGATTCATTACGATCTACTTTTAATATTGATTCAAATTATAGGCAAGTCTTCGCTTTTAAAAATGTAGTTTGTTTTTATTAGTTGTGATAATATATATATATATATATATATATATATATATATATATATATATATATATATATATATATATATATATATATATATATATATATATATATATATATATATATACTAATATTTAGAAAACATCCAATAAATAAATTGTAAAAAAGTTAAATGGCTGTCAAATGGCGTGTTCATTTCTATATACCTACATATATATATATCAAATCGAACCGGTGCTACTCTCGGGTGCATTCGTTAATATTGGCACTTTGTATAGTATTTAATTTAATAAACAATCATTTTCTCAAACAATAATATTTAATTAACCACCCCATTGCCAACCTCGGCGCCGTTACAATAATACTTGTGCATATTAGTTCACTAACAGTGAAAGGTTGGTAGTAAAGGCATATAACACAAACCATGACATCATTGTTTATATAGCAGTGTTACAACAAATTGCAATCTAATAGGTACACCTTAGATTAGATATAAGCTAGCAAATAAATAAAATAGTAGATAAGCAAGCATTAAAAGAAAAAATAGAAAAATTATCATATATATATAGTTATAAGACACTTATAGCATGGAAGAAGAATATTACTGTAGGCACTTCCTTTGTTTGTGGTAAATAAATATTTTTTATGTGCGAGTGCATCCGGGGGAAATTCATGTATGCATAAAACCAAACTTTTCAGCGGTTCATCGACGAAGTCTTGCGGGGCTTACCTTTTTGCTATAGATTTTTGGACGATATACTAATTTTCTCTGAATGAGAAGGTCAACACCTGCAGCACCTACGTCACTTATTTCAGAGATTGGAAGAGTACGGTATGCTGATAAATACCGCTTAATGTGAATTCGGTCGCAAAAAAATTACATTTTTAGGGCATGAGGTGACTGCCGAAGGAATTCGTCTGCTTTCTGATAAAGTGCAAGCGTTAGAAGATTTTCCAGTACCAACTACCGTTAGGGAAATGCGGAGATTTCTAGGAATGTACAATTTTTACCGCAGATTTATACCTAACGCAGCTCAAATTCAAGCACCTCTCAACATCGTTCTCACAGGACCGAAGGTGAAAGGCTCCCAGAAAATTACCATGACAGCTGAGATGCTTCAAGCTTTTAAAGCTTGCAAAACCAGTCTAACGAAAGCAGTAATGTTAGCACATCCTGATCTACGCTCTGATTTAGCAATTTTTACAGACGCATCCGACACGGCTATGGGTGCAGCATTACAGATGCGAGTCGATAATTATTGGAAACCACTAGCATTTTTTTCGAGGCGTTTAACATCTGCCCAGAGAAAATATAGCCCTTATGATCGTGAGCTTCTCGCGATATACGAAGCGATCAAACACTTTCGTCATATGGTTGAAGCTAGATCCTTCTCGATTTACACAGACCATAAGCCACTTTCCTACGCTTTCTCTAATAATCGAGAAAATTGCTCTCCTAGACAATTTCGATACCTCGACTATATCTCACAGTTTACTACCCAAATCCACTACGTTAAAGGAAGCGAAACGTTGTTGCAGATGCCTTCTCTAGACTAGAGGCTATATCATCATTGAATTATGATCTTCTTGCACACTCTCAGAAACATGACCCTGAGCTGCGAGAGATACTTCAGAATGAGACAACTTCTTTACGATTACAAAAAATAAATATTTCCGGCACTGACAAAGTAATTTATTGCGACGTTACTAAAAATCATCGCCCATATATCACACCTGCTTTCAGAAGATACTGATAACACACAGATTTGTTTGGCCTAAGATAAAGAAAGATTGCCGGAATTGGACAAAGCAATGCAATGATTGCCAAAAAAATAAAATCACCCGACATACACATTCTGCTATTTCTACGTTCCCTATTCCTTCCCAACGTTTTTCCCATATTCACATCGATATCGTGGGTCCCTTACCATACTCACTGGGTTTCAGGTACTGCCTTACGATTATCGATCGTTTCACACGATGGCCCGAAGCAATTCCCTTGCCTGACATCACCGCCGAGACATGCGCCCGTGCTTTTATAGCTGGTTGGGTGTCACGATTCGGTTGTCCACATAAGGTGACTACAGATAGAGGCCGTCAGTTTGAGTGTGAATTATTTCGCATCGTCAACTCCATTCTGGGCGCACAGCATCGTCCTACAACCGCCTATCACCCTGCCTGCAACGGAATGGTGGAGCGCTTGCATCGCCAACTGAAAGCCGCCATTAGATGTCATACTGATAGTAATTGGGTTGAAGTTCTTCCTTTGGTCTTGCTTGGCATTCGGAACGCATGGAAGGAAGATATACAAGCGACAGCGGCAGAACTAGTATATGGTGAGCCCATTCGCCTGCCATCAGAATTTTTCAATCCCGCTACCTACGAAACCGTAAACTACACGGACTTTACAGGACGACTCAAACTTCATATGGCTAAACTCTCGCCAGAACCTGCCAGTCGTCATGGAAAGAAAACATTTTATATTCCACGCGACTTAGCAACGTGTGACTATGTTTTCCTCCGCCAAGATGCCGTGGGTCGTCCTCTAGATTCCCCATACACTGGCCCGTATAAGGTTATTAGGCGAGGCGAAAAGACATTTAAAATTCAAGTCAAGGCCAATAAAGAGCTTACTGTTACAATAGATCGTCTAAAACCAGCTTACGTGGCTATAGAAGATAGTAATGGGACTTCTAATGTAACAACTAACACCACCAAGTCTAACTCAACTGGAAAAACTAGATCAGGCAGAGTTGTACATTTTCCAGACTACTATCGACCTTAATTAGCTTCGGTCTCGGCGGGGGGGTAGTGTAGGCACTTCCTTTGTTTGTTGTAAATAAATATTTTATATGTGCGAGTGCACCCGGGGGAAATTCATGTATGCATAAAACCAAACTTGTGTCGCCGGGTGTACTCGACGCATTACTTTAAATGTTTGTAAAGGAGGTAGGCTGGGCGATTTTGTAGAGTGTGAAGTGAGTAACTGACTTTGCTCGCTCACGGAGAGAGATTGTACTGTGCTCGCCTCCTCCGTTTAAAAATTGGTTTTAAAATAATTTCGTGTTGTGTATATGTACAAGTTGTGAGCCGGATTAAATTACAATAAACCGTAAGTGCCTTTTAATTGCCTTATTACCTTTATCCTTGGTTATAGTAAGAAAACGTGAAAGGTGACCAACGTTCATTGTTATTTGGTTATGATATCTTAAAAATGATTTAACCGAAAATATCAGAACGGCCATGATAGCCGGTTTTCGAAATATATACTGTAAAGAAAGTACTTAACTCAATTTTGTCAGTTGCGTATTGGTTCCAGTTTGCATAACTACATTCATGTTATAAATTTAAAAAATAATAATTGTGTGTCATTTAGTATTTGTTAAATTTAAGGATATACATAATTATAAGATAAAATAGATAACATTATTATAAGATAAAGATAAAATATTAGTGATAATAATTAAATCCAAATAAGTGTAGCTCTAAGATATAAATTTAAAAAAAAAAATTGTACGCCCAACCGGTAAAAAACATGTGCTCTGTATAAAATAACAAGACCTATTGTATAACCATGTTTTTATGCAATAAATGATTTGATTTGATTTGATCATATTATTTGGTTAACTTGTAACCTATCTTCCAGTAACAGCATAAACTGCTGAAGTTAAAGTAAAACAATTAATTACATAATTCTGAATTCGTTAACTAACTGGAAAAGCATCCAAACATGTCTATGTGTAAACATTACACATAGACATCACATAACATAAGATACTGTAATTAATTTTATTGATTTGTGATGAACTGAATTATAATGATGAGATTAGCATTAAAACACTTAAATGGTGACGCACTGACTAGACGCACTAAAAGTTTCCGGAATGAATAAGAAAAAATACTATGAATGGTCAAATACAAATTTATTGTTTCTCAAAATATTCTCCGTTAGCGTACATGTACTTTTTCATATGAATAAATCAATTTTAGAAATATTTATCCTGAGTAGTATAAATACGGAGTATAAAAACGGAGGAGTCTCCGTGGTGACCTCGCAAACATGTTTTTCATACTCTTCGACAGTCTCTTCTGGTGATGAAAATCGTTGACCGCGCAACTGGTTTTTAATTTTTGGGAACAAAAAAAGTCGGAAGGTGCTAGGTCGGGACTGTACAGGGTTTATGATATTCATCTTCAAAAATTCATTTGTCTGTCTGGTGGTGTGAGAACTGGCATTATTGTGGTGCAGGCAGGTACGGCGTTTACGGTTATTTTACGGACTTCGTCAATAACTTTCGGAAAACAAATGATCGTGTACCAATCATTATACATGGTACGATGATTCTCCAAAGCAACAGTAGCCTTGTGTGCAATTAAATCAAAAAAGGAAGCAATCATCCGCTTAAAGGCATGTTGCGCGCGCGCCACTTTGGTTGGTTTCGGCTCATCAGACCCATACGCTCAATTGCTGCTTTGTTTTGGGATCGTAGCAATAAATCCATGTTTCGTCATCTGTTACTATGTCTCACACCAAATTTGATATGTGTGGCAAGCTGGTAAGCCTTGCACTAAGTGACGCAGTAACCAATCCTACTTTCTCACTTTCAATGGCATAAGCAATTTTTGTAGTTCATCAGACAACACTCTTCATTCCACCTCTGATGCGATGGATTTCACGGCGCGCCTTCGCGCCTATATGAATAACATTCGGTCTACACCAACTTCAAAGTATTGCAACAGGAACATCTTCATCTTCAGAGACTTGTCTACTGCATCGCATGTTTACGGCAGGGATGACACTGTGCCGGAGTTCTTCCGCCAGCCTACACAGGTCCTTAAAAGTCCTAGATAGGACCAACAAGGTTTTCTAGCTGGCCATGAAAGGCAAAGAACAAACTGTGACCATAGTAAGGCTAAAGCCGGCTTATATGGTTACTGATGGACACCGCACCTCCGACGTCATGCCTTCACAGCAAAAGGACGAACCTGGAACAATGACGCGGTAGGGAAGGAGAGTTTTGTTCCCTGACTATTATCGGCTATTCTAGGATGATCTCTAGGGGGAGTTTTATGCCCTGTAGGATAACCTTTTTATATGTTTATTTCTCTATAAATTTTTACATTCAAATTGGCATTTGTAATACTTGCAACAACTCAGAAGGGTTTATGGTAGTAAAAGAACAGCAACTGGTCACAATACTTTATAATAAGAGAACCTTACGGTTTTAACATATTACATACACTAACTTTTCACACTCGACAAGCATTTTTAGAACACCTCGCCATCCTTTCAACAGTTTTACAGTATGTGAAACTTAGCAATTGGCACAACCGATAGCGGATTGAAGTCACCGATAAACTATTTTAATTAAAGTGTTATTGAATGAAAAGAATTTAATATGTTACTGTTTGTAAATTCCAGATAATATTTTATACAAGATATCATATAAAACATTATACTTAAAGTTTTACATGTAATAAAATAAACCGAACCAGTAGCTTATCTATCGCGTCTGCCAACATGAAAACAAAATGTAGTGAATACCGTCTATATACAATTAAGAGATTTTGAATTATCATCTACATAATTAACACATCATATAAAGGCTAACTATTTTTATATAAAATTATGGTAAATTATAGACAACTACTCTATACAAAACAGGTGCTAATCACAGAATAAATAAAAATGTTACATTATTATTCAATTAAGGAAATGGCCGATCGTATCGTTTAGAAATAAGAGGGTACATAACAAAATCAATTATTAAGTTTAAAAAGAAACACGACAAGAACAACTATGCTGCTCAATAGCTGTAACACATTCTCATTCCTATGTTAGCTATTCGAAATTAATTTCTGTATTATATGTTAAAACCAGAAATTACATAATTTAACTTGAAACAAAGCCTATAAGCCTATCTTCATTGCGCCCATCCGCCACAAGTATATTGCAAATGGAATGTAAGTTGATGGAAAATCAAAACTGCGATTGAATTGACCTCGTTATTAATATGAAGTTATTGTAGCCCGCAGCTGAAGGCAGCACGCCCACTGCCCTCCAAGGCCGCACCATCGACCATGGCAGGTTACGCAACATAGCGAAGGAGTTTATCTATAAGCTCTAGTGTTGCAATACACACTTGCATAAATTAAATATGTATTTATAATTAAATTACCTAAATGAAAAGAATTTTTCGTGTGATTATACGTGTTATTTCCAGAAAACCACATTGACGTAAAAAACAAAACAAAAACAAATTAAAATTAAAGAAAACAACATTAAAAAGAATCTGTCCAATGAGGTTTGAACACTCTTTTGATTCTTACAATTACATTTATAAATATATTAATATCGAATCTTTAAAGATAAAGTGTTACTAAATGAAATTTATGAAGAACTAGCTGTGTCAGTGAAACTTTGTTCCCGTTGCCATAATGATGTTTATTAGTGATTTGCAACAGCAGCACCAAGAAAACGTAACCGCAGCCTAGTTTTTTTAGCTACATTCGTCTACTTCGCTGAAATGACGTCATTTAACGTGATAAAAATGTCTTAAGATTTGACCCGCGATACATGAAACAGAGTTACCTCATAAACTATGCGCTGATTTTTAATTACCTGGACTAAAACGACAGCTGTGATCGACCTTTTTTGATGTTGCAAGCTTGAAGTAATTCACCACTATGAGTTGAATCCTATAGAATTTCTATAGATATTCTGTAGGATTCAATTCACAGTGGTGAATTGTTTATTCAACTCACACAACTCACTTATGAATCAAAAAAAGGTCGATCGCAGCTGTCATTTTAGTCCAGGTAATCAAAAATCAGTGTATAGCTCTGTGTCGAGTTTAATTTAAATATATTTCGGAATCGAGGTACATATATAATTAAGATTTACACGCGACTTCGTCCACGCTTAACAGGTAACGTAGATTACAGTTATTTTGCCAGTATTTAAATTCAAAGGGTACTTTCAGCAGTGCAACGGATTGTATGAAAATACTGAATGAATAATGAATTCCGAAGATTCCCGTAAAACTCCGGGATAAGTAAGGTTTCTAAAGGCATACATAACTATATCTGTTCTACTAAAGATGTCTTATAAATACGTGATATTAGAACTTATAATATCATGTATTTATTAGACACTTCTTATACTTAAGAGTTATAAAATTTCTTAGAGGCCGGCAACGCGTTGGCAACGCCCATGGTGTTCCAAATGTCCATAGGCGACGGTAACCACCTTCCATCAAGTGGGCCGTCCGCCTGTTTGCCTGCTTCAGGCAACAACAAAAAAAACTTGCTTAATATGTCAATTTCTGACATATTAAGCAAGTTCTAATATCACGTGGTTACCAAGTTAGGAAATTTCGGGAAATATAAAAGTCCTGGATTATAAATTGCATTCGAATTGGCATTTTTATGCATATATTACTCACTTTAAAATACTACTCCCGGAAAAATTCCCGAGGGTTTCCCGGAATATAAAGTATAACATCATTTGAAAAAGGGCTTAAGCTATCGTTCTAGTGAAATCGTATCGAAATCATCTAATATTTATACAATCTAACTAATTTATATCATTCACAGACACAAAGTACAGCAACTTTTAAAAATAATGTAAGCAATCATTTTAGTGAAAACTATGTCGGAATAAGCCAATTTTTATGCACTCGAAAAACTACAAACCACTCCCGGGAAAATCCTCTGGATAAAAAATATCACATATTTTAGTACACAAAATTTGCTATCTATCAGTAAAAACTCACATTGGAATTCGCTTTTTTTAATTTAGCCATTTGAAACAATCCAGAGAAAAATTCCCGCGGGTTTTCCAGGATAAAAAGTAGCGAAGATTTTAAGTAAAAGAATTTGCTGTCGATCAGCGAAAACCGTATCGAATTCGGCCAAATAATTTTTAGGTGAATCCCTAACAAACAGACAAGAAATCTAAAAAAAATTGCATCGTGTTCTCCATTGTTTATATAGTGTATATCAGTTGTTTTCTTTTTTAAATAGCTCCAATGTACAGACACGGCATTTTTAGATGTTATAATATTATACATAGATAGAAGATAAGATTATAGACGTCTCGGACTTATTTATACGAGAAGCTCTCATGGGCGTCCAGTGGAAGAAGAATTGAAAGTCGTCAATGTGCAATACAGCTTACTATGAAACGTCACAGAACAGCTGTATTCAGAGGTAGTTTATGATATGCGGCATCATGGTGCTGGAATAATATTCCTCTACTTATGAAAAACGCCCCATCAGTGTCACTGTTTAAGATCGCACTGAAGAAATTCCTTTGTGACCACCAAAACACTGTTTGTTACAATTGTACAATGCAAGCTTTGACACAAGTGTTATATGACTTTACTAATATGTTATGTAATAATTCTTTTTTTGTTATACTCATATGTATACTCACTATGTATAATTATATTATGTATGTGTATATGTTTATTATTATTATATTGATATAAAATTGTCTATTAATCCGTTTTATTCTTATCATTACTTAACGAAATCGATTTTATATTATTTGTGTTGTATTGTCCTCCGTGACTCCACCTATTGGCCCCAGGCGGAAGAACAGCGCTGGTCTTAGTGACCAGCATTACGCTGAATCTAAGTTCAATTTTAGGACTCACATTGTTTCCTTTGTTTTATTATTCACAGTATTGTTAAAGTATGTTGTTGTCCTAAATAAAACAATTATTTCTTTCTTTCTATTGTAGAAACCGTTTATACAGTTTTCTAATATCAAGTAACTGGAACTTGGAAGTCAAATAGCCGAATGTCAGAGTAGAGGCATTTATTATCAAGCGCCTTTCGCTCAGATCGCTCGACTCGACTCGATTTCGCGTCAGAAATCGAGTAACCGGAAATCAAAAGTCAAGGTTCATGGCGGAAGTGGAGTCTATGAAGGAGGTGAAACGATATAATATCGCTGGTTGGTGTCATTTTGTGCGCTACGAAGTCATTAATTACGCAATATTGGGACAGGGAGAGCGAGCAGTCTGGGTCCGAAGCACTCTGAACCAAATACTCTGAGAAGTAATCTGGACCAAGCCTTCGGAAGCAGTCTATGACGAGAAGAAAAGTGGTATTCTTGGAGGCCAATTTCTGTTCGATATCTCACAAGGGTGGATAGACATTTTATTGTTAGAGCTATCTTGTTTGTGTGTACTAAATTAGTGTGCTATGTTTTGATATTCTAGTTCAGTATAAAACTTTGATAATATTTGAGATTTTTGTTATCGATATCGATGTTTACGCCGAAATGTATATTATAGATAGATAGACAGATAGATAGATTCCGTTATTAATGCCAATATTATGTAACCTACAAGGTGAATATGACACTTTAAATTTTATATAAATGATAGATGACATTAAAATTTCCGTTTCAAAAAAGAATGGTTTGCTAAATACAATATGTATATACACTAACTTGTAATATAATATTGTATTTACACCAATTTGTAATACAATATTATATTTACACCAATTAAAGTTCTAATTGTTCAAGAGTGATGATATAAGTTCAAAAGACTAATATGATGATTTGAATTAATTAACACGGCTGCATGACAATAAATGGATATATAAAAAAATAGTATTTTTTTCTATATATTGTCCTGTAAAATTTTATATATTCTTAGATTTTAAAGGTACGATATTATAAACTTGAAAGTAATTATATTTTGTTTGTCATCTTATAACTACTAAACGGCTAAACGGGCAAATTTAAAGGTTTTTTTATTCAAACTAAATTTCACTAGAGAACATTTATTTGAATGACATACAGGTACAAATTATGTCTACTTCCTATTTTATGTACATCGCAACAAGTAATATTTAACATGTTACGGTTTCAAGGACAAGCGGCAAGAAATTTCCCAACAACAGGTCTACTTAAAAATTCTTTTAATTCATATTTATTTCAAGGTCTTTTAATACGAATAATGAAAAAATACTATAATATAATGTAAGTAAGTATAATACGAGTAATTAAATAATACTATAATAATAATAATACGTCCCCCAAAGTCCAACCACAGGTCCGAATCGAACATCAACTTCACGTGAGGACGGACACGTCATGTTATAGTTTCTGACACGGCTAACATGGTCCTGGCAAACCCAGTAAAATGGAGTATCAGAATAATGTAGTATGTATACGACCTCTTCCCGGGGGCTATCGCCGGAGCACGTCTAGAGCTGACGCTGGACTCGGTATGCAAATCGTCAGTGCCCATAGATAATACACTATATACTTATATAAAAGTCAGTGCCTCTCTGTCAAACAGGCGGGCGAGAGTAGGGGCACCTGAAAGCATCACAGTCGACCATTTGAGTGGGGAAGGGGCAGACGTTGCTTTGCAGAGTAGGGCTTCGCCCACAATCTCTGTCGGCTCGTTCGCATAGACCACGAAGTTAGTTAGCGAGACGTCGGAAATGGTTAACAGAGGAGATGAAGGCGTTAATTTACTGTTATTAAGAAGACACACACACACGCACACCATTCAGATGGGATATTTATAAAAACCGACAAAAGTCGAGACAAAGTTTATTTCAGATATAATACTATAATATAATAATTACTTTTCGAAGATTTAAGGGAGTCTTAGCAAACAGTCTACAAACAAGAAAACGAAAGAAAAGAAATTTTGTTGTAATGAAACGTTGTAATGAAATTTTCAAGGGGATTATATGCTGGGGCTAGGTTACAAAGGCTACCGTATGTCCAGCAATAGTAAAGAAACAGGGGATGGAATTTTATACGGAGAACACATAATTCCTCAAGTTAGGTATATGATTTAAATTAATAAAAAGTGTTAACATACGATCATATTGTCAACAATGCACATACAACGGGGAGCTCTTATAGTTTGCAAAAGTTGATGTTTTTGTGTGATGTCAGTGACCACTATAACTAAAAAGCGCGCCAAATTGGCTGCGTTAATGCTTAATCATGCGTAAAACATTACTATTTTTATGCTAAAAGTTAATATTTTTACGATATTATATTTTTACTACTAATGTACGTACATAAATGATTAAAAATAATAAGTCTATGAACATTCTATATTTTGCGAGGCTTATATAGAAAACAAACTTTATGGAAAAATAGCTTGCGTAATACAGTTTTTCAAAGAAGACCAGAGAGCTTAAAGCGACTGCTTTCGCAGATTCGTAATATGAATGTGACAACTATCAAAAGGGCAGAATTTTATACCAGGATATCTAGGAGTCACACGTGTCAATTTACTAAATGATTCACCAAAATCGGCCGCTTTAGGGCCTGTTGCTGCGTAACCTTTTACAGATATCTTAAGTTAGCTGGCTTGGAATACAAAATAAAAGTTTTGACGTGTTCATGCGCTTTAATTTCCTTCCTGTGAATTTCTCCACACTACGCTGTTTTACGAGTCTCGCGTCCTCGTTTTAATATCAAATTTTAATGATATTTACCATGTAGTCTGGTGTTCTGAACATCTTGTAAGTTTAATGGCTGAAATCTTTGCGACACTATGTAGCGCCATGTTGTTAGTAATTTGTTGGATGATTACGGAGTCCTTGACATATAGCGTGTTGATCGCGGGCAGATTACCAACCCTAGCATTATCTAACGATCACTGCATTATATAGACAAACTCTAAAGAATATATATATAACCAGGGGGCCGACTCCCAACTGCGAAGCTTCTTTTATTTTAAATGATTAGATTAGTTGAGAATATCAGGTGAAATCCTTTAAACCTGTCAGTAAATAAAATGTTAGTGTATTAAAACTGGCAACAATTTTTAACATTACGTCAATAGGTTTTTAACATCTCTATAAATATTATAAACGCGAAAGTTTGTAAGAATGGATGTATGGATGTATGTTTGTTACTCTTTCACGCAAAAACTACTGAATGGATTTTGATGCAACTTTCCAATAATATAGCTTACACATCAGAATAACACATAGGCTATAATTTATAAAGATATAATGTGAATTTTCCAAAATATAACAATTTTCCATCACCACGAAGGTGAAATCGCGGGCACAGCTAGTGTGAAATATTTACCATTTTAATTTTCATATTTATTGTTTACATTACGATAACAAATATCTGATACTTGTTAAATTTTAAAAATAATAAGTAATTATTGCGGTTGTCTAGTTGTGTTTGCATTTTGTTTAAGAGTATTTGGATCGGTGGAAGAACCGATCTCATTTGCATCAGAGTCAACCTCAATGCTCAGGTTTATGCGGAGAGGATTGTTTCAGACGTGTTCATCCCTTTACGAAGCCGGTTGGGTAATTTGTTTCGACTAATGCACGACAATGCACTTCCAAACATGGCTAGACTCGTAACACCCACTCTTGCCAATGCTTTTTTTTTGAAGCAGGTGGAAATACATTTCGTACACTACCGGGTCATTTACTGGGATTAGACCAAAGCAATGAGAGTTAGCTACTGAAGATAGCGCAGATAACGGAGTCGATTGTCGGCTTGTGTGGAGACTCAGCAAGGTACCCCCCTTAGAGAGGCAATCCATGGGCTAATACTCCACTAAAACCCCTTTCCTCCTATGTGCCCCGCGCTCATGGTAGGAAAAGCGTTAGATTTAGAACGTCGGGATGCATGCACCATGCATGCATCCCGACAAGTATTAGAACGGACTTCATTCAAATAAGACGCCGGTGCGCGCTAGTTACTGAGATACCAAAACTTACGTTTCCTGAATAAAATGTCTACGGAAACTTAAAAACATAATGTGAAGGCAGTATAACATTGAATAAAAAATATCTGCGTCAAAATGTTAATGTCAAAAAGTCAAGTCAAATCAACCGAGATACTTTTTATAAATTTACAGAACATTGCAGATTTATAGATTTTGTACAAGCGTGCCTACTTATGACATCAGAAGTAGGTACACGCAAAAGGAAACAAAAAGCGCATTAATTATTATTTGAAACGTATTTAAAATTATTTATATTATTATATTTTTAAAGTTAGATGAAAAGATGTTATTGCTGTGTTTGTTTGTATTTTTTCATGTATAATGTTTTAGAGTCGATTGTAAAATTTGTCAAATAATCAATCGAACAGACACACCAGCTTGTTATGCAGCTGCTATGTCATTCCGCCTGCAAAACGGACCGCCTTATGGTGGCTGAATAAATAATTTTCAATCACAAGATTGAATTTTGAAGTATGTAACAAAAAGCAATTTCTTTTATTATTAAACGGCCAACTGCCCGCGAATTTCTTCGGGCAGTATTACAATATTCCATAAGTTCTTAACCCTGCGAGATATTAAATGGAATATACACGAAAATTTAACATGCATTTCCTGTTTAAATCACTAAATTTTCATTTAAATCTGTTGAACTGTTTTAAGGTCCATTTGAGAACTTTCAGACAGACTGACAGACTAAAATTCTAAAAACGTTTATTTTTCAATGAAAATTTGACATTAATTTAGAAATCCCAAACAGACATTTGAATTTTATTGATACCGTCACGTTTGTCCGTCCGATTGTTCGTCTATCTACATAAATGTAACTCCCAGCCATTTTTCTGAGAAACTTCTAGGTGTTGAATATTTATCAGAAGATTTGTATTCTATATTCACTATATAATGGTGTAATAAGCCGGAGAAAAACATAAAAATTATGGGTTTGTTGTTTGCTTGGGTAGTGGGTTGGGATTTGAACAATATCTGTTAAATAGTTTGTAAGTATATAATAAGTAAGTTTGTACGGTGTATATTTTTGTCATTTATCTGCAAAACCCTAAAAGAGCAATTATTCGAAAACAAACCTCAAAAACTACTACACCGATCATTTTTCGTCGTCGTAAGTCATAGTAGCGTAATGGCTAGCGCACACGTCTCAGTTTTCTGACCTAATGTGCATATCGTTACAATTACCACGTGTTAACAACGGTGAAGGAAAACATCGTGATGCAAGTTGCACATCGAGGTAACCGATGTGTCAACAAACCGTTTGTGTGTGTGGAGGGCATATTGTCCGTTGCCCTATAATGAGAGGCCCGAGCCCAGCAGTGGGACATTATGGGTTATTAATAAAAAAATCTTAGTTTTTTTATTTATTTATCTTCTTTAAATCAATTTACATTGATTCTTTGACAATTTTCTAGATAGATTTCTATTATCAATTTTTTTCATAGATAGTTATTTTTCTTTTTTGAAAGGGTTATGGCTCCAACGAGTAAAAAGTCAGAGGGAAACAAGCACAACGTCGTAATAATTTTTAAGATTTAACTAGCGGGAAAGCCGTAAGAAAAACTAATTCTCAGTGTATTTGTGTCGAGTACCCTGTATGGATTCAGGTATTCGTATACTGAATTTTTTTTTGTCATTCAATAATTTTTTACGTTTTGCCAGAATGGGTAGGGAACCCTAAAAATAGTATAATTTAATTTAATGAAAATCGATTACAATAAATTAAAACATGAAGATTTTTAGTTAGAAAACTAATTATGAGTGATTATGAGAATTATGAGTAAGTTAGTACTCAATAGAATTTTGACTACTAATGCATTTGGCCTGATATATTGTTCTGACCAGGTATGTGAACTACACGATGATGCCAACATGCACTACCAAGCACCAGCTTGGTCCATCTACTGGCTATATCATGCGGTACTCACCACCTTCTCTTCAACAATATCATTGTTGTTGTTGTTGCTCCCATATTTTAAGGCACCGTTTTCCATGACCACAACTGATTGTTGGGTTATTTACACATATAACACTTAGAACTATCCTCATTTATTACAGACGAAGGTATATTTAAATTACTACTTGTTTATATAAGTTAACATTTTAGCCTTTTTCCTTTACGACTGTTATAGTGACGCGTCTATTCTTACTTCATTGTTATCCTACACTAATTGCTTCCAAGTGGTGTTCCTATAATATTAATATCCAACTTCATTATTAAGCTCTGACGTGCAGAGTTTCAAGGTAAAAATTTAAATTGGCATAGCTTTTGCACTGAAGCATTCGGATTCAATACATTATTAAAATTGTACTTCCCTTCTGAATTAGAAATAAAAAATGTAAGTTCGCGATTAGCATACGATTATAATACGATTAATTAGGAAAGCTGAAAATGTGTCCTCAGAATATTTAGGGCAGCTATTTTGATCTACTTTGATATCGATTGTTTGTCTTTGATGATCTCTTATCTTTATGACTTGATTGTTTTATAAACAGGAATGTAAATCTAAGTTATGGTATGACAATCGATAGGTAAGCATTTTTCAATATTTTGTTTCAGTTCATCGGATATTATAAGAAAAAATATTTTAATTTTATTTAGTAAAGAGATTGTTGTTATGTGATTTTTGTAATAGTGAAAGAATTTACTTTAGCTGCGGCGCCCATTCGCAAGATCTGACGTTTTGTTTAAATGTACCCGATACATGAACACTGATGGCGAAAAGTTTTGTAGTGACAGATTAACATTTACTGCGAAGTTACATAATGTGTTAATAACAATGGACATCCGTTGCTACGTTACTTTTCTTTGTAAACACATTTATTTTATTCATCATATATTTGAATATTTAGGAGTATCTTTTATATTTCAGTTTATAAGATATAGCTATCCTACAATCTGAAAGCTAAAAAAATAATTTCGCTGAATAATTTACAGCCACAGTCAATTAAGTTAGAAACTGTTCTATATTTCATATCACTTCACAAAAATTGTTAGTGGACGCGTAAAAAATCGTAAACTATTGATTTTGATATAGTAGTGGAAAGGCACAAATCACATGATATTTATTTTCTGTGAATAGTTTTTATGGCGGTGTTGGCATGTGGTCGCGTGTCAAGTGTGTTTCGGGCGCAGTGAGGCGGGCGGGCGACTCGCGGGCCGCGTCAGCCGCGTCACACTGCGGCGGCCGGCGGCGGCACCGGCACCGACGCGCCGCATGCCCGCACCCGCACCGCACTACGTACTCCATTCCATCCTCAATCGAAGCGTTTCCCATTTTGCCCCACTGCATATTCGAAATGAATGCAATATCGTAATGTAAAGTCAAGGTGGGGAAGTCCGTCAGTGGGGGAACTCTCTGCTCTCGTTATTTCCGTGTTTGAATAGTTACGACGACTACAAATCAGTAAGTGAAGCTAAGGCACCAGTGAATTCTGTCTTCAAATTGTAGTTAGCGTTAAATTCCGTTTAAAAAAAGTTAATAAACGTGAGCGGTACGAACTTAGCCCACTGACGGACTTCCCTACCTTGACTATATAAGACTGCTTCAGCATTTTTAATACTAAAAAGTCGCAAAACTCGAAATTAGTCTAGAGATTGACTTGAATCAATCTTTGCATGCGAAAATTCTTCACTGCCAATCGTATGGATTGTTTTAGGGACTCCAAATTGTCATGGCGTTTAGAGCAACCCGTACTCTCTAAAACTGACCATAAATCATAATCTAGTGGATTAAGATCGGGACTAGACGATGGCCAGTCTTTAGCTCTGATGAAGTCTGAAACGTTCGTTTCCAACCAAGACTGCGTGGACCCAGCTTTATGACCCGACGCTGAGTTTTGCTGGAAGGACTATTCTTGGTTATTGAACATGGTGTTGTTAAGGGGCTTAACTACTTTCTCAAGAATGGTATCTTGATACACTTGTGCCGATGTTTTGATACCTTTTTCACAAAAATATGGCTCAGTCAGTCCTTCATAGCTAACACCCCACCAAACCATCACTGAAGACGGATAAAGCCCACGTTGCACTCTATCGACTAATTGAGAAGCTTTCTTAGAGCTTTGAGCATAAAAACGGTCATTTTGTTTGTTAAATTATTGCTCAATTGTAAAAATTTTCTCATCTGTAAACAAAATTTTTCTGTGACCTTTGTACCTTTGCGTACCACTTCAGTAGTTGTTTCGAATTTACCACCCTATTCTTTTTTAAATTATGAGTTAAGAAATGACCAGTGCGTCTCTTATAGGCTGCAAGTCCTAAGTCATATTTTAAAATACGCGACATGGTTCTAGGTGACATCTTCATCTCACGAGATAAAATCCTTTGCTTTTGGACAGGATTTCTTCGAATTCTTTCCCTTACTGCTTTGACCACCTTTTTCATACGAACACTACGTGGACGGCCAGGTCTTTTTGTGTCACAATTAGAGGTCTCATTGTACCTATTAATAGCCCGGTACACAAACATTTGACTAATACCAAGCGTATGGAGAGTTTTAAAAATTGCGTTTGGCACCATACCTACTTTGTGTAATGCAATCACAGCGATTCGGTTCTCTTTATCACCCCACTCCATTTTAATATCGCAATATGCTGTGCAATGTATTGGCGCCAAAATGAGAAAACACAATGAACAATCATATAAAAATGACAGATTCCAAACTCAAATGTAATATTTTGTTTCTTTTTATTTGTAGCAGTATTTATGGCCAGACTAAGTATATAGAATAGAATATACTTTATTGCACAAAAATGCTACATAAAATCAAGAACATTAATATAAAAGTACAATCGGCGGTCTTATCGCCCATGGCGATTTCTTCCAGACAACTTTTGGATGGAGTATAGGAAGGACAGCAAAAGTCGGTAGTTGTTAAACCAGCATTCGTACAATAATTTAGTTCATTAATGAATAAATAGTAATATATATGATAATATAATATATACAATAATGTACATAAATAAATACACATATTATATTATATACATACAAAAGTAAACAATAACACTATAGCTTGAGGTAGTAATCTTTAACTAATCTGTTAAAAGAAGGTAATGATTGTGTCTGCTTGATGGTTAGTGGTAGTGCATTCCAGAGTTGAATGGCCTGGACGATAAAAGACTTGTTGTAAAAACTTGTTCTGTTGACAGGTGTTTTATGTTTCAAATTCTCTGACAATCTAAAGAATCTTGAATCACTGTAATTAAGGAACTGAAAGCGTTCCTTGAGATAATCAGGGGACTTGGGATTGAACAAAATGTTGTGAAGAAGAGACAGGATATGTGCATTCCGGCGAAGGCGGATGGGAAGCCACTTATATAGGTGTACAGCAAGCGTAATGTTGCATTGTAATGGAAGAATGTTTTTAAATATATACTTTAATACCGAAGTTTCCATGGGACTGGAAAATTCCAAGCGTTTTGAGGAGTTTAGAAATAATTTAATAAACAAAAGACTGCCCGATGTGGTCGGGTTTATTGGGTTACATAATAATTAAGTAAGGCATCGCGTGCTGCTTTAGACGTGACGAAACATTAATTATATTCGATAAACAAACAGACATAGGTACTTTATATATTCCACAGATAAGCAAGTTTCGTATTATGTTATGAATTAATACAGTAAACCACCCTGGATCTGGTCCAAGACATCCGAATCAGAATGAATCAAGGAAAGTACGTTGTGAAATATGTCATGTGCCTGGTATCCTTAGACTTTTGCGTTCTCAGCAGGCCCAATATTTATCATTCACATAGATAATTAAGGTATTTTTTTATTGAAATATTATTTTTTGTTACAAAAAGTAACTCATCCCTATGAGCGAAACGGTGTACATAAAATATAGTAGGAAGGAATAATAATAATTGATATTGTATATTAAAAAAAATTAAAACAATGCTTAGGAGAACTCAGTATAAATTATATATTTTAAAATTAAATATCATGATTTAATATTTATTATATGTAATAAAAGTTGTTCTTGAATTTTACATCTAATTTCACAAGTTTTGTATTTATAGAAATATGGTATGAATTTAGATATTAAACGTATGCAACGGAAATGTGTGATTTATAATATGTTATAATATAATCTTAAATGAAAGAGTTGCGTTGCGAGGAAGAAAATTAAAGAACTCATATTTTATTCACAAATTGTTGTTTCAGTAAACAAAAGGAGCAGCTTACGGTCCGTAATGGGAAATACTCGGTAAATGCTACCGGCCGCCCTACAGGGAGGGCATCGCGACGCACACCAACGCCTTTGCTTTTCACGCACCACCATGTATCGACACTCGACCTTGGACTACATTATGTTTTACCGAACCGACTTAAGGGCCAATCAGGTCAATGGCATTACGGTGTTCCTGTCCAGGAAATTGATTCCTGTAATATTTATAATTATTTTTAACATATATTACACATATTTTTAGAATAAAAGTATCTTCTACATGTCTATAATCTTTGATAAATTGTCTTCATAATTTTAAAATTTTAATGATTACATAATCATAATAAAGGTTAAAACGCCCTTAAAACACATCTATTATAATATTAATGATTGCTTGGTTGATAAATTTTAAATGTTTCTATTATATATTTTTAAAATAATGTATTAAATTATTTCAATAATTATACTAATATTATTATAATACTACGCTCGACTTAAAATTCCCACGGGATTCCCGGGACGCAAAATACCGTAGCATTTATAAAAAGAATTTAAGCTATCGTTTTAGTAGAAACTGTGTTGGAATAAGCTAATTTTTATGCATCCGAATAAGTTCAAACCACTATCGGGAAAATTCCCGCGGGATTCTCGGGATAAAAAATATTATACATTTTATTACATTAAATTTGCTATCGATCATTAAAAAAATCACATCGGAATTCGATTTTTTTAATCGGGCCCTTTTAAATCATTATCAGAAAAATTCCTTTTCCTTGGAATTCCCAGAATATAAAGTAGCGCAGGGCTTAAGTCTGAAAATTAGCTGTCGATCAGTGAACATCGCATTGAAATCGGCCCAGTAGTTTTTGTATGATTCCCGAACAAACAGACAAAACGACAAACAGACAGACAAGAAATCTGAAAAAATGCATCGTGTTCTCTCTCCATCATTTATATAGTCGATTCCAGTTGTTTTTTTAATAGCTTCATTGTACAGATACATGTTTAGAATTTTATAATATTATAGATACTTTTAATAACAGGGGAGGCCAATCGGGGATTTTGAGATTTACTCGAGCGGGGCAGAATAACATAAGGGGAGAAACCTTGCAACCTTTTATGTACCCCCACCATATATGAACCCTTTATATAGGGTTCTGCGTATAGGGCATTATATAGGGCCTTTATATAGGGCAGCCGACCAGAATGGTTAAAAAAATCAATCGTTAAAAAAACTCAAGTGCGTCAGGTTAAGACAAGCTGAGTTAATTATATGCAGAAAAGTCTACATTTTAATAATTTGACAATTTGCGCATGATATAAGGAAATAGGTGAGTTACAAAGTTGCAAAAAAAACGTCACCTGGGCATTGTCGAGCGCAGTCATTTTTTTTATTGTTTGGGCAACTTCGTAGTTTTCCCCAATTCAAAGAAAGGTGGACAAACGTGCTCCGGTTTGTTTTCACCCCTGCCCCATGCCGCACCTCACCGCGGTCGCTTGCACGCGCTGGTAAAAACGCAAAATGCACCCCGTGACACGCTTCAGTGGCAATTCTCACTTAGTGTAAAAGGCCAGTGTCGTGTGCGTAGCCTAAATTCACACAAAACTTCCTTCGCGAGTGGTATCCTGCACCTTCGAATAACATACCAGGCCTGGTAAAGGTAACGTGGCGACGGGACAACCGTGAGTACTGTTTTGATGTACTAATTTTTGAATCGTGGACAATAACGAACCGGCTACACTCTTTCACCGCCATTCTGCAATTTTAATTCAGGGCCTTTGGCCTCTACGGCCCCACATTTATTTTGAAGAATAATTCAAGGATCACGGGAATAATATAATCTGCCGATTTCCACAAGCCGAAGTAGTTAAAATAATCAATAAAGTGTGGTGCGTGTAGCTGTTGAGAACTATGTATTTCCATAACAAATGTGGATGGTTCGTTGGTAACCAACTATCAGAAGTGTATGAAGATGTTGTCATAGCACCCGATATTTTAGGAGATGCTTCAGATTCAGGTATGTTTTTTTTTTCAATACTGTAATATCATGAAATAAATAAAAGATTGTTAAGTATCATAACCATTTCTTGTTGCAGATACGCAAGATGTAAATGAAAACGACCAAATCGAACCGGACTTATATTATGAAGATGATTTCACTGATGATGAAAATTAAAAAAAATATTTTCGTATTTTTTTTATTACAGCTATTCTTTCTAAATATACATATTATACTATTTTCTGTTAATTGTAGTTGTTACATTCAGTAATAAAAAAAATATATTTTTTCAAACCGTCACATTAAGGAAATTCCTCCATCAAGCCGAATCGTCTGTATTAATCTGACGCGCACGAGTGTGACAATATTACATTTTATTTTGAATTTTCAAAAATCGGTCATACCTTTTGGTCGCGTTCAAATCGACAGTCTTTTGAATAGGAGTTACTTTAGGGTTTACTTAACATCCCTTTTGAATATCTAACGAGCTCGAATAATTTTTTTTCCCCATTTTCAACCCCTTCATACGGCCACCCCACCATGCAAATCGGCAGATTAATATTTCTCCATTATCAGAAACACATGGGGCGCATACATTATTAATATCTGACGCGCTTAAGTATTTCTGTGCAACTCTTTTTTTTCCATTTTTGAAAACCTGTATACGCTCCGGTGAAAGAGCATACATCACATAACCTTTTTTTTATTATCTAATTTTCACAATCCAAAAGGTCCCCGCGACGCTCAAGTAACTCCACATTTAACCTCTTGGGCTCCCCTACAATAACCATTATGTATGACGTTAATAAAAATTTGCGTTGATAATTTTTTCAATTTAAAACTGAATTTTTTAGTAATAATTTTTAATAGAAGTCGGCCAAGTGCGTGTCAGTCTATTTAAGTAAGTATAGTACACGTATCTAATTTATTCATCAATTCAATCAGTTTCAGGTAACTAATTTTAGAAACAATAAATTCTTTATGATGATTCTGGTTCAATGTTTGTTTACTAATACAAATTACGAGGTTATATGGTCTAGGATCTTAATCTGTTCTTCCAATATTGAAAAGTAAGAATACTACTACTACTCAATGTTTGTTTAGTCTTTATTTACGGCCTTGGGAACCGGCCGGATATATACCGGATATCCGTAAGAGAACCAAGGTTACCGATATAGCTCACAAAATTAGCAAGCTGAAGTGGCAGTGGGCCAGCCACGTTTGTCGCAGGACCCACATCCGATGGAGCAGACGAGTCCCGGGGCCCATTTCTGCTATTACTGTCTCGTCAAATTCGCCGGACACTATCGTCTCCATCGTAGGTTTGCCTGATTTCGGTATTCTGTCAATTCCAAGGGCGAGCCCGTGGCCCGCCACTTTGTCCTTATGAATAATATTTTATAAGCGAAAATTCGCGAAATAAGCTTTATAATATTTATTTCGGCTAACGCCATTGGTCCTAGTCGCCATTGTTTCCCTACTATTAATCCGCGCGACGATATCGACATGATATTGTGCATTTAGTAAAATACGAATCGCAATGAAATTGCACTTTGAATGTCTTCGCTATAGCAAGATATTAATTAATAGCAGAAATGGGCCCCTGGAGTGGCGGCTGCGTCTCGGCAAACATAGTCTAGGACGCCCTCCGGCCCATGGACGAACTGACCTGTGCAAGGTCGCCAGTGGGAGCTGGATGAGAAAAGCGGAGAACTGGGATAGGTGGCGTAAACTTGGGGAGGCTTACGTCCAGCAGTGGATAAAAATTGGTTTACGACGATAATAAGATATTTTCAGTCACAAATTAGATAGTTTCAGTGGGCTCTGAAATCCAAAGTTAACGAAACGAAGTCGTGTATATAGAAACCTTTATGCGGGCTATGTGATATAAAGCTGTATCCCAAAGAACAGCAGTGTGGAAAAATGACACTAGAAATGACACACAACTCCATTGATCGGGTATAGGCGTTGAAGTATGTGGGATACATCACACACGCGAACTTGGAGAATATTTATTAAAATCATCTCGGTGTTTCTTGCCATCACCAAACCAGAGGGGACGATAGGTGCTAGCGACCTTGAGCGAATGGGAGAAGCTTGAGGCTCTCTCCGCAAGCCCGTATTGAAATGTCGCACGAGACGTAATTTTATATAGTGATTTCGAGGGTAACCATACTTTTCAGATTATACGGACTATCTGATAATAATTAACTTTTTAACCGCTTATTTAATATTAGTTAGGATTATTGTTCTACATTTTATGTCTCTTAGAAATCCACGTGATAGGATATAAATTAATCCAATAAAGGGAAAATATAATTATATCATACGAGCCCAGGTGTTCTGTCAGATTCTGGTGAAAAAATGCCAAAAATCGCTGTTATACATTTGGACGCTTTATTTATATTAGCAGAATTACACCGTAGCAGTAGACATAAATAACATAATAAAATAATAATAATAATAATAAAATACATAACGTAAAACGGAGGCCACATAGTCTTACAGTATTTTTATCTCATGAAACGACCCGCGCTTTACTTGTGTTTAACAATAGTGTAAAAACACGCTCTAAATGTGTGTGTAAACAACGGAGGAGCTCTCAGTACCGTCCGAGACAATGGCGAATCTGGAAGAGTGTAAGGGTGTGTGCCTGTGTGCTATGTGCTGATGCTACTCATCATCATGCTGACATTCACAGTGTGTTTGTACACATAGTAAACACAAGTAAATAGCGTGTCGCTTCGTGAAATAAAAATTCTATAGTATGCCGATAGCGCCGTTTGTATTGACAGTATCTTGTGTAATTGGTTTATGACATAGACGTATGAATTTCTCTTTACAATGACTATAAATAAAAAGTGAATTAGGTATTTATAGGATTTGATTAAAACTCATCTAAATTTAGTACTTTTACAACAACTATACCATGATTTTGATCACTAAGTTTATCTTTGTATTTATTGTTTTCTTTCACAGCCATCACTGCTCGTTTTTTATTTATTCGTTTTTATTTTCTTTTTCCTCTTCCTTTTTTCTTTTGCGTCTATGTATGGCACTAACTATATAAAAGGAATCCCTAGTTACCATATTTCTTGTATGTATCTAGGATCGATCAGTTCGGAAAGCATGCAGTCTGTTTTTAATTAATTATTTTTTTATTTTAGTGTCCCAAAAAGTGTCATCCTTGTAAATTAAACTGTTATTTTTACAGGAAAGTTTTCCCCAGACCAAATACAAAGCATAAATTTACCTTTTCTAGTTAACTTCTCATTTTATATATCCATGTGAAAGGTTTCCTCCTCAACAAATGTTGTTTCGGTTACTTCAGAACTGCAACATAGTTATAATAATAAATATAAGTCACATCATCTATCTTCTATCTATATAAATACTAAAGCTGGAGTATTTTTGTTTGTTTTTTATATGTTTGAAAGCGCTAATATCTGGAACTACCAGTCGGATTTCAAAAATTCTTTTTGCATTTGATAGCCCAATCTTTAAGGAAGCCTATAAGCTATTTAACAGCACGATCAAACACTTAGAAGTCTAAAAAAAATAAAAAAGTCAGAAAGAACGCTATGTGAAAATGAAGTAATAGCACGGGCCGGCGATGCGATGCGACGGGGTGGTTCGAGGAACCAAAAAAATTCACACGGTTCAAGTCATGGGCAGAAGCTGGTTCACTGTAAAACTTAGTAGTAAAAACCATTCCAAAAATAATTGCGCAAGTAGTCCAACGGTTGTAGCAGGTTTAATTATGTATGTGTACGTGTCTTTGCTTAAAACGACTGTGACATATAAGACGGAAGGATTCTTTGTATTACTATGGAATCATAAAACATATTTAAAACTGCATGAATGAAATAATTGCCCCGTTGTTCATAAACTATAAAGATATACGAAAAAATAAATTAATATGTATCAAATGATATGATGATATTTTATGTTATCAAAAATATTCTGGTATCCTGACTCTGGCTTAGGTTTAAACTATGCTACAATCATAATATTAAATTAGATATGAATTTACTTGTCACCAATCATTTTGTCACTTTCATTGTCGATATGCCAATTTCCTTTAATCACTTTAAGCGTTTCTGTAAATCGAGAGCTACAAATAAATGTACTTACATTTAGTTATACAATGACAATAGTAACAGCGTTCAAGTATTATTAAAACTGAAATCTGGACTATTCCTCCTACGATGTAGTATGGTCATACTACACTGCAATACTCACCTCTTCTGTGTCTACGGCGGTCCAAAACTAAGTGTGGCGAAGACGGAGTACTTGGCTTGCAACATTACAGATTATACACCCTTGCGCATAGTTGAAGATACGGCCGAGCGCACGGACCAGTTAAATTACCTGGGATCTGTACATAGCGCGTTCGGGGACATCGAACATGACATGACGTCAAAGCCCGTATATCAGCAGCTTGGGCTATGTGGCGGGAGGTAACAGATGTCATTTGCGACCTCAAAATGCCGGTTAAGTTAAAAGGATAGGTCTACAAATCCATTATTAGACCTGTCCATTTATATGGCAGTGAAGCGTGGCCTGTTCTTGAGCGAGGAGCTGCGTATCACGGAAAAGAATATGCTTCGGTAGATGTGTGGAGTCACGCGGAAGGATCGCATCAGGAACTCCCGCATCCGTGGCAGTCTTCACGTCCGTGACTTAGCAGACAAACTGCAGGAGAGTCACTTACGCTGGTACGGCCTCGTTTTACGGAAACCGGCTAGTTACGTAGGGAACAAATGTCTAGCCATGCCGCCTCTGCAAAGTCCCGGTCGAAGGGGTAGGTCCAAGAAATACTGGCTTGACGTTGTGAGGGCTCACATGCGTACCAATGGTCTCAATACAAGGGATGCCGAAGATCGCGCGAAGTGGAGAAAAAAAGTAGGAAAGCGGACGCTGGGCGTCGAAGTGATCGCTCCGAATGCAACCAAGATTTAACGCTCGGATGATGATGATGATGATGATGACAAAGAAATCGCGTAATAAATATACAAAAAAACACACACAAAGTCAGATTGACAACTTCCTCCTTTTTAAAGTCGGTTAGAATCTTAAGTTTTCTTTGGATTTGGCGCACTTCTTTGTTGGAATATCAAATAAATTCTGGTATCAATAAGATTTATATACATTCTGTCAAAAAAGTATCGGGAATAGATAAATTGTTTATGGTTCCAAATTCAATATTTTGTTGTTGAATAACTGTTTTTCATTTTGGCGCGAAGTTTGAGTTGCATCGGTCATTTAGATTAAATACAGCGCTGTTTTTAGTTAGATCAAGTCTAGTGTGTGTTGCGAATTTCATAATGGACAAAAACATGGAACAAAGAGTTTGTCTTAAATTTTGCATCGCTAATGGAATTTCGTGTTCGGAGACACTGAAAATGATACAGAAGGCTTACGATGAATCGATTTTTATCAAAAACACGTGCTTGTGAGTAGTACAAAGCGTTCAAAAGCGGTCGAGATATGCTGTAAGATTTACCTCGCTCTGATAGGCCACCAAGGTCTTCAACTGAAGTTAACATCGCAAAAGTGGAGGAAATAGTGACTAAAAATCATGTTTGAGAGAAATAGCCACTGATCTTTCTGTCTCACTTTCTGAGTCGATCCGTATCATTTTAAATAATCACTTGAGTGTTAAACATGTTGCCACTCGGCTAGTCCCTACAGATCTGAATTTCCTCCAAAAACTAAATCGTATAAGAGTCGCTAAGGATATGCTAGAACGAGTCAATTCCGACCCAACATTCATAAAACGCATTGTTACTGGTGATGAGACGTGAGTTTACGAATTTGACATATAAACTAGTCATTAAGCTTCGGAGCGGCGCCTTCCAACTGAACCGAAACTGAAAAAAACACGCCAAAGTCGATCAAAAGTCAAAGTCATTTTGACTGTTTTCTTTGAGTAACGCGGTGTTATGCACTCGGAATTCTTACCGGAAGGTCAAACGGTAAATAAAGTATATTATTTGAGCGTTATGCGGAGTTTAAGAGAGCAAATTGGACGAAAAAGGCCAGATTAGTGGAGAGAAAATTCTTGGATTTTGCACCACAATAATGCGCCTTCACACAAGGCCATCATAGCAAACGAATTTTTGACCAAAATCTCAACAAATAACATCGAGCAACCTTATTTACCAGATGTGGCTCCCGCCGACTTCTTTCTTTTTCCTAAACTCAAATTATTACCACTTCGTCGCACCCGTTTTCATTTGGTAGAAGTCATAAAGGAGAATTCGTGACGAGAACTAAATTTAATTCCAGAAAAAGCATTTAAAGAATGTTTCGATGATAGGATTATTTGTTGGTGTAAGTGTATCGTTTCTGAAGGAGCATACTCTGAAGGTGATAAAATAAATTTGAATGAATAACTAACATTTTGTGTATTATTGATCTTTACCCAATACTTTTTTGACAGAATAGTAGATAGACAATGCCGCAGAATAGTCAGAAATGTTTTGTTACTATTTAAGCTATAATTAACATCACTCTCATTCGCGATCTAGGCCCATGAATGTATGAAAGCGTATTCGTTTACTATGTTTTGTACATTGGAAGACAATCGAGCAAACCGAAGGTCTCGAAAAAATTAGTATAATTATACTAATATACTTAATATTATACTAATATTTTTATAGGTAAAATGAATGTTTCAAAAAATAATTTTCAAAACTAGGAGTCTACGCATGGTAACTGCAGGTAGAAGGCGATCGGTTTGCGCCCCCTAAATCCCTGCGGCTGGGTGTCACGCACCTCTTGCACCCCTGGATGTTGAAATTTCTAACAACGTGTTTTTAATGTGGTTAGTAAGGCGTAGGACTGGCCACTAACATTAGTTTTTAAATAGAGAACAGTATTGACGTCATTTTGTTTTTTAATGTATTTTATTCCTTCTATTATTAAAATCATCATAATATTCGTACGTGCAGTTTTAATTGTTAAAATTGTCATAGTAAGAGTCTGTTATACTGGGTAAAGCCGGTCCTGGTTATAGTATTGTATTGCCTGATTATTGTATCTAATATTCTTATTCCATGGTGGCGATAATTTTATGTGGGTGTAACTATGGACAACAACTAGACTAACACTGGCTAGTTGATGTTGTTTTATTAAACATATTTTGAATTTTCGCTGATTCATTTCCAATAAAATACTTTATAACATTACACAAAAAACAAGACTATCAATTTAACAACAACAAGATAACAAAATACACGTTTATGGAGAATGAAATAAACTTATTATCAACAATGATAACTAGACTAGAGCTTTGCCCGCGGCTGCGCCTAGTGCGTACATTAATACATTAGTAGCATTAATACAGTTTACATTGTATTAAATTTTTATGTTAGTGCTATTTGCCCCCCGGGATATCCCGAGGATCCCGGAATGACAACTATCTATGTCCATTTTCGATTTTAAAACTACATATGTAAGTTACGTAAGTACAAAATTACAGCAAAACCGATCTAGTAATCCAGTAGTTTTTCCGTGAAAGCTTAACAGACAAACCGAGTTACTATCGCATTTTTTGTAGATGATGACTTTTTATATCTATAAACTTGAGAAATGATTGGACTCCCATTCAAACTTTCATCTCCTAATTCAATCCGTTCTAATTTTATTTTTGCGATAAAAAGTAGTAGCCTGTGTCAAGTCTCGTCTATTAATCTGTAAACTACAAAAATGACGAAGGTGACCTAAGTGATGAAAGTGACCAGTGATCAAACTGACCAAAATAACCAAAGTGGTCACTTTGGTCATTTTAGTCGTTTTGGTCGTTTTAGTCATTTTAGTCATTTATGTAGTTTACAGATAGATGGACGGGAAACATATAAATAAAACTTAAACGGGTTGCAATAGGGGATGAAAGTTTGTATGGGAGACCTATGATTTTTCAAGTTTATAGATATAAAAAATTATTATCTATAAAAAATGCTATAGTAAATCGATCAGTCTGTCTGTTAAGTTCACGGAAAACTACTAGTAGTACGGGATCGGTTTTGCTGTAATTTTGTTTAAAGTTTTAATTCCGAAAATGGACAAATACTTTTCATCTCGGGAGATGGTATAGTTTGCGATATAAAATGAAGTGAATCTTCGAGGGACAATAACACTAATATAAAAATTTAATACAATATGTAACCTGTATTAACACCTGCTCTTTAAAACAAGAGGTATATATAATTCTTAGAAATGTCAACCGTAATTTTTAATTAAAAGTACCTTAGAATAAATAAATACTTAGGCATTTCTATTCTATTATAGACGACTTTATTCTAAGCTCTTTCGACCCTTATTCGTAATAATTCAATCTAAATTACAAAATTCAATGCACTGTTACGCACTTATGTGTATCTACGTATAAAAGAATATCTTCCTCAAGTATATATAGATAGAGCTAAAATTCATTTGAAATCTTTAAGTTTTTTTAAAGTGTAAATTAATACTACCAGGTAAAGAGAAGTGAGTTTTATTTCGAATTAAATAAGGTTAAATTTTATATGTATCTCTTTTTAGTGAGGCTTTTTCATTTCGCTTTTTCGTTTCATCGAGTTTCAAATCACAACGATTCTAAAGCACTTCAAAACATACGAGGAACTTTAAGACCCAATCTTGACGGCCTTGAGGCGGGTTATAGATAATGTATGTGTAAAAGGTAGTGGACTCAAACTTGTTATTAGTTTTCGCACGCGATGATGCCGAACGAGGCATTTAATTCTGTACGAAAAAAATGTGTTTAATATTTTCTACGACAAAGTTATTTAATTTTTATTTAAAATGAATAAATATCATTTTAATTATTTATAATATGATATTCAAAATTAAAAGATTTCGAAGACTTGTTTAAATATACAGGTGGTTTTGTATTGTATTCAAATATAAATTAACGCTTTACCGCTATATTTTTCTTTTCATACACGTAACAAGTGCTAATTTTGGCAATGATTTTTAAAATATTTTTCTTAAGTCAAAGATTCAATATATGACAATCTTCATGTTATCTTGTTTACCATAAAAAGATATGTTGGCCAATGTGGCATTTAAATGCTCTTAAGAGCTGAGTTTGTGTTGTTGTAGCCTCCTACAATATTCTCGATTCTGGATCAGCTGTTTTATTTCGTTATACGGTATGGTACCTACTGTTTTCTTTGTTAATCTATGAATGCCCTTCTCACCATTCTGATAATTTAAGTATGTTTTAGGAATAATAAGAAATAATTAATATTGAATAATGAGTTTCAGCGACCAGGCGTTCCCATGCTCACGGAGATTTGTTCTTTTTGATATTTAATAGTTTTTACTTATATTCAATCTTTCGTTTTTAGGGTCCCGTCACCATTTAGGAAATAAATAACTCCGATACATCTGCCCTACTAATTGCACTTGTAGTAATCGACATTTTTGGGTTATTAATTTTTTGCAGAAATGGTATCCCCAAGCGCTAATCAAATTTATACATAAAGCTTGATTTTTTAATTGTTTTTTTAGATATACTAGAAATAATATGGACAGTTGGATATGTTATTTAGATATCTAACGTTATGTTTACCGCGTTTTTCCCGAAACCGCCATTTGCAAGTACTGCGTTTGCTACAAGGAGGGCATGTCGTTTGTCTCTCCGTCTGTTTTTGTATATCGCTATCATTTTGCCAGAAACTACCTGTTACAGTTATATGTATATAATTTTATAGGATTATGTAATTTATATGCCGCTATACAGTTCTGTAGTGAAATCGCGATAAAGAAAATATTAGGTGGCAGCCATACTGTAACTGACACACATGTAACTGAACGCTGAAAACTTTATCGGTATATACATATAGTCGTGTAGAGTATCCATAGTTATATCTTGAAAATTCATAAGGATATTTTAATAGCTTTTTATTTAAGTTAATATGTACGGAGTTGATGGTTATTTATTCAAAATTTTCCAGTTTATAAAAAGGAACAAGCCGAGGTGGTAGTGTTTAAAAATAGTTTTGACGTGAATTGGGTTGAAGAGGAACTCTTTATGAAATATAGATTTTCTATATATAACATTTCTATGGTTCTGTTGCCAAATAACGAAAAGAGTAGACGTTTTTCACTTCATTGTACGTGGACTGCCACGCACTTGTCAGATTTATCTAAAATTGTATAATTAGCCACCAATTGGATGTAACTTATAGTTTCAATTTTATCCTTCGCTGATGATATTGGAACATTTGAAATTATTACTATCAAAAGAAAATATTACTCAAATAGAAAATAGCATAGTATTTTAGATGATATTGTTTTATACTTAAAAGTTTTAAATTAATCGTTTAAGAGTAAAATAAATTACGTAATTATATAATTAGTTTCGTCAGCCATGTCTTACGTATGAAGGCAGAAATAATTCAAATTTAGCGACGTTAGCTATTAGTTTTTAAACAGTCACTATGGAGGGTAGAGCTAAGAAGTACCATTTTATATGGAGGGGGAGTTGAAAAATTGTCCAGGAGTATGCTGAAAATGGAGGTTCAAATATCTACCACAATAGCGCTCGCGTACTAAAAACTACGACATGAATTAAAAATTGTTGAAATACCATAAAATGAATAAAATACCAATATATAATATAATATTAATAATCGGCAGACAAACACACGTATTGTATATCCCCAAATTAAGCAAGTTACGCTTGTGTTATGGGTAATATACAAACATACCACTCTGGGGCCGATCCCAGACACCCAGACCATAGTAAATAACGGAGAAAACATGTTTCCGAAATTAACTATACCAGGAATAGTTAATTTCGGAAACATGTTTTCTCCGTTATATAGGTAAATAGTTGAGGTATATATATATACCTCAACTATTTACGTAGTCTAAAACAATTTAGTAAATATAATCTTGTGAGAAAACGTGTGATTTAATTACTGTGAATTTTTAATAGGAAAAAACAAAGCGGAAATCTTTCGGTCTTTGTTTATTTTTCTATTCCACTCCAATACTTTTGGTGCTTCCTTTAAAATTAATCCTAAGCTACCGCTGCGCCACCCTTTTTGACGGACACTTTTCCAACACAGAGATGGATCACTCCTTATCTTTACACTCCATAGTAGTCACCAAGTTAAACGTGTACCCCGATTGTTTGATAAAGATACCTTAATTATCACATTGAGGTATAATGTAGTACGTAGTACATATAACACGATAATTTATCAGTACAGCTTGTATTATTAAAGTACATACAATTGCAAGTAAGTTTATAAATAGCGACAGTCGTGTCAGTCAAGTGTAATTAATTAAGTGTAATTAAGTGTAATTAAGCTTTAAAGTAATTTTTCCTGATCATAAAATATTATTGTTAAATATATGATTTATTAAACAAAATTATGTTTCGTTTAAAAACAAAAGTGTCGTTTCAGTACAAATAGATTTTTTAGTTTTTTTAACAATAAAAAAACTAAAATACATATAAGTATAATGATAATTACATAACATGATATAGGTGTCCCAAGTACAAGTTAAATAATAATAGCCAATGTTCAAGTGATCGACTTTATATAATGTTTCTGTATCACTGATTAAAGCGTATAAATTTATCTAGTAAAAGTATTATTAAAGCGGAACATTATACAGCCATTATTATATGAATATGATAAAAGCGGCAGTCCGAAAGGAACTCCTCACGCGTGCACACTCACTGTAAAATTTTATAATTATAATCACGTGTGTAACACGTGTGTGTATTAACTAGATATTTAAATATCTAATTTATTATACAATGAGTTCTAAAAAAGAAAAAAATAGTAAAGAAAACAACACGAAGGAGCCACCTCCGAAAAAGGAGGTACCTGGGATACTTTCACGTGCTCTCTTCAGTTGGATGTTTCCGTTGTTCTATTACGGGAACCAACGCGATCTAGAAGAATACGATTTAGTGCCTGCGAGAAAAAAATATAATTCGAAAGTAGCCGGCGATCAACTGGAACGGTAAGTTTTTTATGAATACCTGTATTTTTACTTACTCTATCAAATTCTTATATTTGGAAAGGGTTTATTTTTTTGTCTTTTATAATCTTATTCAAAGATGTAATATAGATCCTTGACTTTTATTTGTACATCCCTATTAATATTATAAATGTGAAAGTAACTCTGTCTGCCTGTTCCGTTTTCATGGAAAAACTACGGAACCGATTTGGCTGAAACTTAGTATATATACTATATACATATTTCGGTACCGAGGATGAACATGGGTTACGTTTTATCCCGAAAAATGGGATAGTTTCCGGGATAAAAATATATTTGTCTCTCTGTTTGTTATGCTTTTACGAAAAAACTATAGGACCGATTTGGTTGAAATTCGGTATATATGTAATTTTTTATACCAAGGGTGGACAAGGGATACTTTTCATCCCGGATAATGGGTTAGATTTATGTAAAGGTTATCCCAGAAAGTAGGATAGGTGTTTTTGTTATTTGCCATTTTCATCATTTTAGTTTTTGGTCAATTTGGTCACTTTGGTCCATTTGATCATTTTGATCGATTTGGTGTAATTTAGTACATACGTAATACCGGAAATGAGCATTGATACTTGTCTTCTCGGGAGATGGGATAGTTTCCGAAATAAAATGAAGTGAATCTTCCGGGGGCAAACAGCACTAACATAAAAATGTAGCTATGTAAACTGTATTAACGCTTGCTCTTTAAACAAGAGGTACGCACTAGTGTTTAACACGCGGCACAGCCTTGGGGTAAACTCTAGTTGTTTATATCTGGAGCCCAATTCTGTTATTTCAATATCTTGGTGTAGCGAAGATATACAAAGTACGATTCCATCACGATAGTGTCAATTCGTATTCTATTAAATACAAAATATCTTATCGATATCGTCGCGGCAGGATATCTAGTAGTAAAAAAATGGTTTTACCATTAGTAAAATGGCGTTAGCTAAAATTAATATTGAAAAGCTACAAACATTTGTTTCGCGAGATTTCGCTTACAAATATCGATAGACTGGCGTGCCCATTGCACGCCATGGAATTAACACAATACCGAATACAGGAAAACCTACTATTGAGACGATAGTGTCCGGTGATTTTGACGAGATGGTAATAGTCCCAGTACTCAGTATTTATAATATCTATGATATCCTTTTTTATATCTCACTGTATACGTAATGACAACGACAAAACAATCTTACACTGAGTGCTGGAACGGTCTGAATAATGTACTTATTGATATTGATGACATTGATAAACAGTCTGCGGCTAACTTTATTTCCGCTATAATTTGAAAATGGTTACGCAGTAGACGTTATTTTACATAAAGTAAGATAAGTCGTGTAATTTCAAGTCCTGTATAGCTATTGCATTCCCAGAATTTTTCATCACAGCACAAAAAATATTATGAACTTCAATGATTTCAAACCTATTTATTAAGCTTATTGGGAGCGATGAAATGTTTTGATAGATTTTACATGTCTTAGCAAGCACAAAACATCAGCAAATAGCTCTGCCCTACTAATTGCACTTGCAGTAATGGACATTTTTGGGATTTTCATTTTTTGCAGAAATAGTATCCCAGGGCGCTAATCTATAAATAAAGTTTGATTTTTATTGTTTTTTTTGATCCACTAAAAAGTTACATAGCATGGACATGCTATACAGATATCTAAAGATATATCTATCGCGTTTTTCTCGAAACCGCCATTTGCAAGTACCTACTGCGTTTGCTCTAAGGAGGGCAGAGCTAGTAAGACAATAAGTACAGAAATCATTTCAAAAACAAGGTCAGTTGCTAAATTTTGAAATTGGACAGGTGAGATATTGCGACGCAAATTATTATCTTTAGTTATTCAATATCTCCTCACAGCAATGGGTTCGATTTGGCATAGATTAAACGAAGATTAAAACCAACTGATTAAAAAAACTAAGTACGTAATAGATCACACTAAACCCCGTCTAAGCATATATTTTACTTTTGACGTTTGCACGCCCATCAAGATGCACATTTTTTGACAGTAAATTTCACATTACACAATTGTCATGTCTCATTGTTCCAGGCGACGTAGTAACAAGAGTACATTGTATATATCGTAGTAGTGCCGTTCTGTGTGTCATCTAATGCATCGACTATAAGTTATCGACATTATATCTAATTTTAATCGTAATTAATCATTTTCAAACGAACATGTTTTGATTAAAAGAAAATAACACAGTATTTATTTAGATTTAAAAAAGTCTTTTATTTCACTTTTAAGTATAAATATGTGGTTTTCTAATTTTTTATTACGCAATACTGTATTTTTAGCAAATGATAATAGGTTCACTAAATTGATTAAAAATTATTCACTTAATAACTTTTATATAATTTCGAATCAAAAAGTAAAATAAACCGTTGGATGAAGTATATGTGAAGTTTTGAATATTTTCAAAGAATATGCAACGTCCAGGGTTTTTATTATTACACAACCCTAAGAATGTAAAATATATCATTGATGAGTCATATCAAATGGTATGTTAACGCTTTAAACATTCCGTAACAAGCTTACGTTTATGCGAAACGTGATCTTTTATGTGGTAGTGACCGCCTTAAGGGGCTACCTATGTCAGTTTGCTATCTCGCTCGCGCGCACATTATTGAATATATAAATTGATAGAAGTTACGATAAATTCGTATTAGACAAATCTTGATAGGTTCAAAGTCCACAGCCCGTATATGGGCTGCAGGCCTAAACGATTTCAGAGGAGTGTATGAAACTGGACTCGGAGGGAATGTCTTGTTTTAATCATGGACTCAGCAGGTTAGATTCTAAGATACAAAAAAAGCCATGGGACATGCAGAAATATGTTTATTTATTTACTCAGTTTCATCAAAACAACAACAACTGGGCTTGGAAGATACACTAAACTGACTTTTACTTTTGACTGTGAACCTGAACCTATAATCTTTTAAACGTGGTAGAGATATTCTGGAATAATTATCTTGATATCAGCTGTTAGGGCCGGCTCGATCGGTGTGATACCGCGCTCTCACTGATAACGGTGAGCAACGGTTAGCTTTGAGCTAACTGTGTTTCGTGCGGTGAGTGCGAGTTTCTATGGCCCACTTCCTTTCCTATTTCTCCGTTTCTCCGCTCCGCAGCCTCGCTCCGCTTCAATGGACAGGCAGCCTAAAGGCTGGCGATGCATTGGTTCTTTCTTTGAAACATTCGCCAAACGGCAGATCCGTCTCGGAACCGTTGACGTGTGGAACTAGACGTATTGTCAGGAGTCAACTGCGTCCATTACCGAGCTCTTTGTCCCTGATGTCACGAGGGAATTCAAACTGAGATTGCTAAGGGTGTCGGGCGTGCGCACCCAGTTGTTTACGGGGCACGGAGGATTCTCCGAATAGTTGAACCGTTTCGGCTTGAAGGAGAACCCTTCGTGCATATGCGAAGAGGGCTGTGTCGAGACAGTATCTCATTTAATATTCAGTTGCCTGGTGCACGGTCCATCTTACGAGTGAATTTGAATGCAGGACTAGAATCCCAGTAAAATATGAAAATTTACACGACATATGCATATATATATATATATATATATATATATATACATCAAGAAAGTTTATTAAATTTGTAATAAACAAATAGAAACAATAGTAGTGTTAAGGAAGCACAAATAAAAACGGATAATAGAAATAATAAACGAAAAAATACTACATAACATTAGTAATAAAGTAAATAAATGTAAAGATAGCCAATAGACTCGTAAGAGTATGAGTGAATGTTAAACGGGTGTAAATAAAAATTATGACTAGAAAATAAGATAAAAACTGTAACAACATATAAGATAAAAATAAGATAGTATAAAATCGAAAAATAAAAAGCACAAAAAAGAATAAATAATAATCAATAATCAAGAAAGAAAATCCCTGACACGTCTAATTTGTCAGGATGCAGGAAAATTAAAAAAAGCGCATTATGTTATTAGACGACAGTAACTACTTTTCATGAGTTGGGCCGTCTGCTTATTTGCCAGCTGTGCAATATTTTTTTAAAAATTATTTTGATTTAAAAAAAAAAAAGATTTTGATTTCGTTTACATTTTATATTTGTGTGTTTAAGTAGAGTCCCTGGATAATTCAGATTCACAATCGAACCCGGTAGATGGCATTGAAATCGCGTTCTAGGTTTTTGTTTCAGAGCAGGACAACGTTTGCCAGGTCCACTATTACTATTTATATTATTAAAAATAATTCTTGTTAAAAAAAAATATACATAATTTTTTTCTGAAACAATTTTTCGTGAAACATTGTAATTTTATGTATATACTACCTAGTTTACCTCACGGCTGCGCCGCGGGTTAAACTCTAGTGCGTGCCTCTTGTTTAAAGAGGATACAACACTATAGTTATAATTATGACGTCACAACGTAGTACATTCGTACAAAATTAAGGATGTGACGTTTTAGTTGATTATAAAAAGAGTCTTTGTTAATTTGATTGTCAAGTACTCAATTCTGTAAATTTATATATTCCCAAATATGGTAATGCTCAAGCGAGCAAACGAATTCCATTTAGGTAGCTCCGTAAGTTAGGTCAAAACAGGATAAATCGTCTGCTTAAATCTATCTATCTATACTATAATAATATCTGTAAATGGTTTGAGTTCGTTCAATGCGTTTAAATATGTAAAAAAAATCAGGGGGGCTAATTTGGACCAGCAGATTTCTAAATGCAATTTTTAGAATTTTTGTCTGTCTGTTTGTCTGTCTCTTAGCGTATCACGTAAAAACAACAGAACGGATTTAAATGAAATTCGAAACGGAGCTAACTTATATTACGGGGCGTATATTAGGATACTTTTTATCCCGACACATGACGTCGTTTCCGTGAGATAAACAGAAAAAGTCAAGAAGATGGCGCTGCGAACGCATCTTTTTTTAAAACTACTGTACGCATATGAATGAAACTCGACACAATGCTGCTTACAATCCGAATAAACATTTAAGATATGTTTTATCTATCTATACTATGATAAATCTGTTAATGGTTCGAGTTTGTACATTGCGTTAAAAATGTGAAAAAAAATCCGGGGGGCTAATTCGATTCCGAACAAAACAATTTTTAGAATTTTTGTCTGTCTGTTAGTGACTGTCACGTCACGTGTCACGTAAAACCTACTGAACGGATTTAAATGTAACTCGACATAGAGCTAGCGTATATCCCGGGACGAAACTTAGGACACTCCTTATCCCAAATAATCACGTCGTTATCCGTGGGATAGACAAAAATAGTGAAAAGGATGACGCTACAATCGCATTTTTTTTGGAAACTACTGAACGTATATCATTGAAACTTGCTATTAGTGCTAACTTATAACCCAAGTTAACACTTAGGATACATTTTATCCCGACAAATTATATCGTTTGCATGTAATAAACGAATTATCAAAATAGATGGCGCTGCAATCGCATTTTTCAATTCGGTAACAAATACCTGTCGTCTTAAACAACATCTCATTCATTGTATTACTTCAATCAGGTTGGCTGCGACTCACCTCTATGTTTCGCTGCGCAGTTGTATAGATTATATGGGCTTAGTTTCTTTGTTATTGTAGTGAACTTAGTAACAAGAAACAGTAAAGTTTTAGGTTAAAACACCTAATTAAATTTGTATATATGTAACATAGAGCTACTAGCCAGGGTCTTTCACGCGGCGTAGCCACGGGGAAAACTCTAGTACTGTATTATAAATCTGTAAATGGTTCGAGTTTGTACATTGCGTTTAAAAATATGAAAAAAATCAGGGGGGCTAATTCGGGCCAGCAGATTCTAAAAACGTAATTTATAGAATTTTTGTCTGTTTATTTTTCTGTCTGTCAGAGCATCACGTGAAAATTACTTAACAGATTTAAATGAAACTCGACACAGAGCAAGCTCATAACCCGGGGCGTAACTCAGAATACTTTTTATCCCGATAAATGACGTCGTTTCCGCGGAATAGACGAAAATATCGTAAAAGAAACTCTATTTACTAAATACAATTATCATAAACTCTTTAAATGATATCCGTTTATTCGAGACATATTATCTTAATGCTAGTTCTCTTGAGGACAGAGTAGGTATTAAAAGTTATTTAAATAAATATATTCACAAACACGTTTTATTTTATGATCCTTGTATACATTAGTTGGCCTTATAAGCTCATTTTACTTTTTATTTATTTACAAAGCTGGCCAATAGTCAAACGACCCACGTACTGGAAAGTGGTTACCGTCGCCTATAGATGTTTGTAACACCAGATCACAAGCCAACGTGTTGGAAGCCTTTAGGAAGGGACAGAAGGGATGGTATATGGAGGATGGGATTGGAGGATCAGATAGGACGAAAGAAATATTGAATAGCTAGGGGAAAGAAGAAGTGGCCAATCGGAATTCTTACTCACCGCACGAACACGACTTTAAGGATAACCGTTTCACACCGACTTTCTATGAGAGTGTGGTATCATACCAATCGTGCCGGCCCTAATAGCTGTTATCAAGATATTGTTTCCAGCATGGCTTTACCACGTATTATAAAGTTACCCAGACTTTGTCACAAAATTTGCTATCGATCAGTGAAAAAAACATAGCTGCTAACCTTTGTGCTACCTAAGCACTTTAAATCATTTATTCTAATATAATCGAAACGTTACTATATAATCGTAATTTTTACAGAAACTTTGAAAAAGTTCTAATTGTTGGCTTAAAGTAAATTAGTTGTACGATGTTGGACGTCTTTATGCAAAATTGTTAGTTTAGAAAATGTAAACTATTTAGTAAAGTTGAATTTTTCTACTGTACAAGGGGGGAGGGGGGGGTCGTACATAGATATCTTGGTGTAGCGAAGTATTCAGTGTACGATTCCATTGCGAAAGTGTCAAGAATTCGTATTTATTAAATCCACAATACTTTCTCAATATCGTCGCAGTGGAATAGTAGTAGAAATAAATTGGTAACACCGTGGAAGATGGCGTTAGGCGAAATGAATATTGGAAAGCTACTAAAATTTTATACATTTATTTCGCAAGTTTTCACTTATAAATATTTATTAAGACTAGTGATCGCCCATTGGTCGAAATTCGACCATAATTAATTTAGATTATAAGTTTGAACATTATTAAGGTTCTGTTGTCAAAGACTACTGCTATAATCACATATTTCGCCAAGGCTACACTGTTAATTTGACTTTAACAATAAACAAAAGAGTATATATGCGTGTGTGTGTCAAATACATGGTAATGTGTGTAATGTTTTTTTTCTATTAATAATAATAATAATAATTCATTTATTTCAGAAATTGAGTATTTCCATATTGTACAGTTTTTATATTATAAATTATTTCACTGTTATCAAATTTTACATTTCAAATTAGTTCACGGCACAAAAATTAATTAATGAAACAAATACTAGGGCATTACACCCGCGTCACTACAATTATTATAAATGTTTCTACTCCACGGCGTCAAAGGGACATGTATACCAAATGATTTCAATTATGGACTCTGCCACCGGGCCGCGAGGCGGCATAAAACAAACAAACTCATGCATTTAACTGGGTATGCAGTTGCACCCATTTACGTAGAAGTGGCAAGTCCCATCGATCTACAAAAAGACTGAGTATGCTGTTGGTGCTGCCGCGAACGCGGGCCAGTAGAGATGCGCATCTCTTTCTAATGATATCCGCACAGCCATCGATTCGCGCTTCTGTGAACATCCCCGACGCACTGCACAGCCAGGCAGCCCCAACAACATCCTCAGCCTATTATTATACTGGATACGTAGGTCAATATATGCCCGCTGCGTATAACTGACAGGCTGCACGTGTAGACGGACTGACAGTGTGCTCGGAAAAGCGTCTTCTTTACTTCTTGCGTACAGCCTGCGATCCTGCGGGCCAGCATGTTACATCGGACAGCCAGCGATCTACGTTCCTGGTCTATATCACAATCAACCTTTAAGTCTTCGGTTACCCAGTGCCCCAGATACTTAAACTTGGAAACCCTTGATATCGGTTTGCCACAGAGGTATACTTCAGGAATGATATCGTAAGATTTAGCGCGTTTTAAATATCATAACCTCGCTTTTCTTAGCATTATATCTAAGGCAATGTGTCACCGCGTACGACTCACATATTGACAAGAGCCGCCTCAGACCACCGATAGATGGGCTCGGCAGAACCATGTCATCAGCGTAACTAATGTTGTTCATACACACCCCATCTATGTGACATCCGACATGTGCTGTGCTGAGTTCATCTATCAGCTGATTCATGTAAAAGTTGATAAGGCGAAGAGAGCTTATTCTCCCCCCAAGTTCAAAAACAGGCGAAAATAGGCGTCTTTCTTACAGTATAATACTGAACAGTCTGTTTAAGACATAGTATGGCACTTTCTGTTGATAGTCCTGTTTTAAAACCAAATTGGGCGTCATGTGACTTTGTTTGTCAAGTAAGTTGTCAAGCAGACTGTCCAATACCTTAGCGATTACAGTAGCCAAGGATATGGGCCTGTAATTTGAAATATCAGAAGCATCTCCAGTTTTACTCTTCGGGATTGGCACGACTTCTGTAAAAGATCATCAGGCAAAAAACTGTGACTTATAAACAAGTTAAAAAGCATTGCCTGTTCTCGAGGGAGATGAATACCAGCATATTTAAGATGCTCAATACTGAGGCTATCGTGGCCGGGAGATTTTCCTCTGACCATTTTTTGAATTATCGAGGCAAGTTCCTTTGCAGTGAAAATCATTTTACTGTCTTCTATACCGACCTCGACAGACTCAGCGACAGGCTCAGGCTGTGTGAGAGGTGACTCGACTTTAAAATGCCGCTGAAATTCATTGGCTATACACGAGGGACCGTGGTGACCTGCAACGTTCACAGGACGACTGGACTTTATATTAAGTTTGTTTGATAATTTCCAAAATTGACTAAAATCTTTGGAACAGTGATTTTTAGTTATCAAATCCATTTTAATCTGAACTTGATTATTTCGTCAATATTTTAACTTATTTAAAAAAAATATTCTTGATTCACACATGTCACTATATATTCACCACTTCTAGGTTTACCATTCAGAGCTCATGTTTTATAACATGTTCTAGCCGCCATGTGAGCCTCGCAGACATGCACATTGCATCCTGGTATATACTTAATTTTATTTTTATGACAGTTACTTTGGCTGTTGTCTGAAAAACTATGTCTAGCACCTGCTTGTAAAATATTTACCAGGTTTAGCTACATGTCTTGTAAAGGCCCCAGAAAGTTCTGTTGTATATCATCCATAACACAAGCATAACTTGCTTAGTTTGGGGATATACACTGTGTGTGTTTGTCTGCCAATTATTATTATTTTGACTAGATAGTCATAGCAGAATTGGTGGTGTTTGTTTGCAAAATTTATTCTTAAACTTGAATATTCATGAATACTCGATACGCTAGAAGATATAGACATTGCGCAAAAACATATTAATTAAAAAGAAAGAAATACTTAAGTCGCACACCCAGCTACGTTATATTAAAATAAATTCATTTAAGATCATTACGTATACAATGCTAACAATTTAATAGGTCCTAATTACTATTTTTAAATATAAATTAAGTTGTTAACCTCCAAAGTCGGTGGTTACTTATATCTTCATTGCATACAATATTTGATTATCTCTTTCTATATTCTATTCTATAGACAAAAAAATGAATGTGATTTTAAAATTAAACACCAAAAGGAGATGACGAGTTTTGGGTCAAAGAAATGTAAAGAGTTGAGATATAGCTTCAAAAAACATTATATTTTGCTATTACAAAATGGAAAACAACCACCCTAAATTCTATCTAGAAGACAAGAAATTTTAAAAATAAAGTCTCAAAACCACATACAGTCGACTCTCGATAATTTGAAACTCAAGGGACCAGAGATAAATTTCAAATTGTCAAGAGTCCAAAATAACAAGCGTTTACGTATGTAATTTATGGAAAGACATTTGTTTTTTCTTGGATTCATTTTAATAGCACAAATCAAACATTAACATGACTCATTAACGTTTGAAAGAAGACTGGAATGCGAACTTACTCATATCTCATTTATGTAAACAATTGACAGGTCTGTACATATATGTAAACAAACGACAGGTATGTGCATGTAAAACTCTTCAAATTATACAGAGTAGGGAAGCCCGGTCTACAAATTATCGCATGTTTGCGAGCAAGATAATATTCCTTCAACTTCAAATTACCGAAGGGACCAATTAATATTGATTTTATTCAATTTATCGAGAATTTTTAAGGGACCGGATTTCTTTTTTCAAATTATCTAGAGATTCAAATTAACGAGTGTCAAATGATTGAGAGAAAACTGTAATTGATTTATGTCAATGAATTTCAACTATTAATAATATGAAACACTTACCAGCACACGATTATTTCACACTTAAATAATCGTGTGCTGGCCCGCACGCCTTAAAAAATATAGGTCTCAAGAAACGTGAACAGAAAATTTTCATAAAAAAATGTCTATAAATGAAAACCATGGGGCCAAATTGTGTAAAATTTTTAGGGGACCAAATGGCAAGTATCCCGCATCAAAATAAAAAAGAATCACGTAAATCGGATCATAAATCTCAGTGTAATCGGTGTGCATACATAAAAAAAACATACCAATCAAATTGAGAACCTCCTCCTTTTTTAAGTCGGTTAAAAAAGTATTGAAGTTATCACTGTTTTAGTTATTTAGTGTGATAAACAAAGCGAATACGATGACAACTCGTGTGAGTTAAAAAATATTTCCGTAAACACACGGCGTCACAAGCCATGAGAAGTTTAAATTTGACCATTTATCATCTCAACCGTCATAAAAAAATTCTAACGAAAAAGTGACCGACTTCAAGATTAACTAAAAAACAAACAAAATCTACGCGTGGTGGTATCCCTGTTAAGATAGCATCTCGAATGCGGAGTGCTGTTAAATTTCACGAACAAACACGTCGTTATCATGGTAGCGCAAACGAAGTTTCGCTAGCACATGCTAGTCAGAGAATGGATGTATATCAGTCGGTTTTGGCACTCGCTGGCCGCTGCTGTGGCGCGGCTCGTGCATTTTGGTGTACAGGGTTTTTTCTGGGAATGATTTAAATGGCCAGATTAAAAAAGAAATTCGAATTCCAATGTGATTTTTTTTCTGATCGATAGCAAATTTTATGTAATAAAATGTGTGATAATTTTTATCCTGGGAATCCGTGGAGATGAAGTCGTGGGCATATCCTAGTTGTTTAATAAAATGATTACACCCGTCGTCTGGTTTCAGCATGCAACATTTTCGTTTGAATCTCAACTCCGATCGTCGATGTTTTCTAAATACCACGAATCTCATAACTCAATTTACGTGGTCGTGCTGTTTATCGTTATGGATTTCCATTGTACGTCTTCCTAGTCCTAGTCGATCCTAGTACAGCACGTTATTGATCTTACTTACCTACTCGTTTTAGGATTTCATAAACCTAACAATATTTTAATACATTTTCTATTTTTTTTCTCGTTTTATATTTTGAGGAATTTTCTGCTATATCTTCGGAACCCAAGATTCAATAACATTATAATTTATTAAACTACAATGAAGGTACACTGAATCTAACGAAAAATGAATCCTCAAAATCGGTTTAGAAACAACAAAGTCATGGCTGAACATAAATTTTTAAAAAACTAGGTACACGACGAACTGAGAACCTGCTCGTTTTTTGAAGTCTGTTAAAAATTACTATATTTTGCAAAGTACCAAGTTCAGATGTTGCAGAAAATATATTTTTTTAGTCACTTTTGAAGTCGGTTTTGTTTATTGCTAATTTTTTTATTTTCTACTTTTTAGTTATGCAAATGTTTGAATAGCTTTAGAAAAAAAAATGAAACACGTTCTATTAAAGATGATTTCGACAATTTTTGATCCGCCTATCCCCATGTGATATAAGATTTCTCGAACCCCCCCTCCCTGTTCTTATGTAAGATTCAATCTCGTTTTTCCGAATAATGAAACGTTGTTAGAAAAGGATCAGTTACACTAAAACTCACTGTTTAAAGTAAATTAAAGATAATTTCATTGCTATCAGATATATATTATCTTTATAATATAGTATTAAATTTAGACTTGTAAAATATTACGCAAGATTATTTTACATTTTACCTAATGGCATGTATATATTTTTATAACCCCCCTCCTCCCTCCCCCTCGGGACCCTGATGTAATTAATGAATGGCCCCCATTACTCGAGGGTTGCTGTTGATTTCCCTGGGATCCACTCCTCATATTCTAACTTGGTGACAATGCGACCACCTCAGAAGTATACTCTTTCGAATAAAAAATAAATAAAAATCGGTATACAATTGACGGAGAAATCGCGTAATAAACATACAGTCGAATTGAGAACCTCTTCGTTTTTGAAGTCGGTTTAAAAATAAAGTAACAAATAACAGTCGATAAAGGCCTCGCTGTTGGATTCGGGCTTATCTATTTCAGTTAGTGATATTCTTTTTGTGAAACTATAGTAGTATTACAATAAATTCTAAAACTTTTACATATAAATAACAGGCGTTAAAAACACCTTAGCATCTCAACTTGTAAAATAACATCATAGGAGTAATTCTAATTACCTTTTAAACAATAATTAATGCACTATTTTACTACTTTTACTAGTACCTACTTATGACGCCATATGTAGATATGCTCATATAAAATCTATGAGGCTGCGAGGTTTTGTAAGTTTATAAAAAGTATCTCAGTTGATTTGAATGCGCTCCCTTGTTTTGCGAGTTTATTGTGGTATGTGTAATTTTAGTCGTTTTCCTCCATTATTAAACTCACTTATACCTATATTGGTATTGCGTGGTTGATATCACACGATCATCTGGACTGTGCCGCCTATCACCTCATTGAATGTTCAGTGACTCGTCAAATTGTTTTATATCATATTTTATCTACGTTGTAAGTAAATTATAATTTACGTCATTAATTGTTTTTAAAGCCTAATGCACTCGTGTGATTTTGCTTGCAAAAATATCCGCTATGTGTCTTTTTTATCGAGGAATTACTCGCCATGCACACCGTAGTCATCTTTATCTTTATTTTATAATATTTAATTTTTGATATTAAAATAGCGGAAAAGAAGTTGCGCCTTAAAAACATTTACATACAACTCTTATATTTTCTTTATAGAGTCCGTATGTTCGGCAAAACACCATTTAATCGACTTGTAAAAGGGGGAGGTTCTCAACTTGTCTATGTTTTTTTGTATATATGTTACTGGATTTCTTCGCCAATTGTGGACCGATTTTCAATTTTTTTTGTTTACTCACAAGTGTATACTTCCGAGGTATCCCTAGAATGCCGTTCTTTAAGAACGCCGTGCGCCTAAATTTTTGGACAATAGCTTGTATAAGCGTGTAGGTATTATATTTTCTACAGGCGGTTATTTTTTTACATGAATGTTATGCGATTTCTCCATCAATTGGGGATCAAACTATTAGCGCCCTCGCTATGCTCGTGCGCCAAACTATCTTATGCCTAAATAGGTCACTTTCACCTCTCTGTAACAATCTACTTACTATTTAAACATGGAAGAAGAATACTAAGAAAAACAGTCGCTCAGTAAAAAATCATAACTAGCGCCACCAGTCCGTTCTAGTTTTTATACAAAACCTATTGATACCTTCATTGTAAAACTTTCAAAATATTAACTCTGAATTTCCATTTAAGGACTAAACTCCAAAATATGCCCAGATATATTTACATAATGTATTTTGATAAATTACAGGTATTGGCTTTTGGAAGAACTAGCTGCAAAAGCGGCCGATCGGCAGCCATCTTTGCTCAAAGTTTATTTTAAGACGTTTTTCTGGTCATATATGCCAGGGGGAATATTGCAATTATTGAACATCAGTTTAAGGTAAGAACCATAATTGTTTTGTGCTGATAGGTAAATACTTCCATAGCTGTTAGGGTTTACTGTCGTGAGATAGATAAACCGTTACAGCCATGGAAGTGTTAACTGAAAAAAGATATAAATCTTCTTCTATAATGATATAATAAATCTGTAAATGCTTCAAGTTTGTACCTTGCGTTTAAAAATGTGAAAAAATCAGAGGGTATAATTCCGACCAGGAGATTCCGAAAATGCAGCTTAGAATTTCTGGTTGTCTGTCTGTTAGAGCATCACGTGAAAAGTACTGAACGAATTGAAATTAAACTCCATGCAGAGTTAGCTTATATTCCGGGGCGTAATTTACGATACTTTTTATTCCGATAAATGACGTCGTTTCCGTGGGATAGACGAAAATAGGGGGCGCCGCGATCGCATCTTTTTTGAAAACTACTAAACGTATATATAAATAAAACTCGGCACAGAGATGGCTTCTATCCCGAGTCAACACTTAATATACTTTTTATTCCTATAAATGACGTCGTTTCCATGGAATAGATGGTTTAGCATCACGTTTTTTTCAATGCACTAATAAATATGTACCTATGTTGTCATAAATAACATTTCATTGATTGTATTACTTGAAATCAGGTTGGCTTCGACTCATCACTATGTTTAGCCGGGCAGTTGTCTAAACTATATGGACTTAGTTTCTCCGTTATTATAGTGAATTGAACCTGAAGTTACTTTTCCGTTGCAATTTACTAACAAATACGTCGTCGTCTTAGAAACGATAACAAAGTATCGCGGGTTAATTCGTTTATTAATATATAGTGTAATGATTGCTCAAATATAAAGCAAAAGTCTTAGATCATATAAACGTCTAGATAACGCATAAATTGCACAGCCACAAAATATTGCACTAAAATTGGTGCAGTTGCTCCCCAGGCATGTTAGTGTCGTTTCGATTACTTACTGGTTAGAGCTCTCGCGAAAAAAATTATGCCGTCCCGCACTATTTAAATGTGTCGGCACTATTTTAAAAGAGGAAAGGATAAAGATAAGTCCCATTTTTTCGGTAAGTTTAACACTTCTCATGATTTCTTTATGAAAACATGAAATTTAATTTCGATAAATCAAAAGTACTCGAATTGATTGATGTTCTCAGGAGACATTACCCAAAATTTGGGAAGACTGGTATGATTTTTACTTGGAATAATTTAATTTGGATTAAACATAACGCCCATTAAACAGTATAAGCCATCAAATCGTTTCCAGTCCATTATTGCAACTGATTACACTGGCTTTCAGCTCAGGTTATCCTGAGTATAGTATAATCTTTGGGGCATAACTAGACGTACTAATAACCTTCGTCAACGTGTTGAGTTATACAAATGTGCTTTGGGGAGCTAGCACATATGTAGATAGAGTTTTTAAGGTACAAAAGAAGTGTCTACGTGCTATGTAAGTATATGGTTTACATTTTCGGGACTCATATAAACCTCTTTTCAAAGAACACAAAATTCTTACTGGACCCGCTGTCTACATTAAGTAATTAGCAGTTTTCATGTAACGGAATCCAAATTTCTGCCCTACGTACGGAGAATCAAGTCAGAGATTACTGAGGCCCTCCATAAAGAATCTACTTTTGTTTGTTGTTGTGCAAGCTGACCTTACTAAAAAGAAAATGTATGGGTGTTAAAATACTATTTCGCTTATTGACATAAAATGTGCTTATTTAAATTTATTTGTAATCACTCTGCTCAATTGGTTATTAAAGAAATGTTTTTACTCGGTGCATGATTATTTTAACTGGTACAAGATATAAATGAGGCTTTATGATATTTATATTCAATTTAATTATTTGACTTTCTTCCATTGACATAAAACAATACTCTGATCTAATTTTCTTTGGTAACGTCTATAATATTTTAATTATATCTTATATAACTTGTAAATGACAATGTAATATTTGCACACCCTATGGACTTGTGTATGTATAATTTAAGACCTGTATAAATTATATGTACCATGTCATGTGCAAATATTTTCATTTCATTTCAAAATAATTTTCCATTACGAACTAAAAAGCCCGATTTGACACTTAAGAATGTCTACAGAACGTAACTTTTAATGAAATCAACAATACTGAAAGCCAATAACAATTTATGTATTTACTTGATAATTTACATAATTTTTATACTGGTGCATTTATATAATGTTACAAAACATATTTTTCTCCAAATAACACAATAACATGAAATTTTTATTAATTCTTTTATGGCGTATTAATCTATGACGAAGTCCCAAAAACAGTTTCATTCTAAGGCTTCTTATTTTTAATTCTAGTGTTGTAGCAAAGGGTTGTTGCAGTTCATTAACTTACTTATTAACTTCTCCATGCAGAAACGGAAAAAGAATACTAATACCTGCGACCGGGCGACCTGTCGTAAAAGGTGACAAAACAACCCACAGCCAGGTGGTAGGGCATTTGCCCGACTGGATATATATATATATATATATATATATATATATGTATTGAAAGCAAATCGATTGAATAAATATATATAATTTACGGGTGAAATCATAAAAACATCAATAGACTAATTGTGGTGCGTGATAAATGCATGCGGTACGCGAAAGGCGACGTGAGACAAAACTTTCGTGCTCCATATCGATTTTGTGAGGTATTCGTGTGATACAAAAAATCTAAATAACTTTCAATAGATTTCTCGTTATAATCGGTTAACTTGGTTAACGATTTGAAAGTTTCAATCCCTAAATATGTTGTAACGAGAACTGTCAATTCGGGCTTTTTATTTTGTGATTATTATAGCAACTCTCTAGACATGTCATACCTTTATGCTGAAAGTAATTCATATAATTATGTTAGGCATCTTGACAAGTCTTCATGATGTTTGTGTAGTGCTTAAATTTATATGCGCTGATTGAAAGTATAAATTGTTTATACTGATTAAATTATTATCAGATAAAATAAAGCCAATATGTTCGCAACATAAATATACTAGTAATCATAAAAATATTATGACCTTAGCAGCATATTAAACAATATTAGTAATTAATTATAATCTTCGACAAGCGTGGCGAGTAGATATACTGCCCATTGTCCTAAAAATGTGGATGCCTGAACCCAGTAGCTCGTTTATTATGTGGGATGATATTATAATTGTATCTTATAGGGGTGTAAGCGTCATCGAAACTTAGCATATTAATCAATAAATACATGAATCATAGCCACAGAAACAAGAGAACGAATAACTCTATTCAATCATTTGATAGCCACACATTCAGATATATTACAGGTGACCTCCAACCTCCTCGTACAGTCACCCCTCACAGTTAAGAGTCTTTATATCATCTCAATTCTACACATTGAAACACATTAACAATTTCTTAAAAATTTAAATTAAAAACCAATGTAACACTCAGTTTTCTGAACATCGTAGCGCCTTTTTTTTTTTTTTTTGCAGGAGTTCAGCAGACAGGCAGACGGCCCACTTGATGGAAAGCGGTTACCATCGCCATAGGGCATTTGCAACACCAAAGGTGCTACAAATGCGCTGTTGCTCTCTAAAGGGGGACTGGAACCTGGTCAATATGTCGGAACACAACTCATGGTTGTTATGGCGACATACTTTAGACCAGGGGTGGTAGCCATCCAGTCGGACAAATGCCCTACCACCTAAGCGCCTGGCGAATGGTAGCACCACTGTGTTTGCCTCGCCTCACGCACCGCTTAAATATTATAAATTACTTGAAAGTACCGTCAAATAAATGTTTACAATCAAAAATGTCCAGCAACTTGTTAATACCTGTTACAAATGCCATCAAAACGTTTAGTAAATGCAGCAGTATCGTATTCACTAATTAATTAATTTATTATCCACTGCAACAGATCAATAAACATCTGCCTTAAAATAGCTATTGCTCCGTAATACCTAACAAAATCTGTTAAATTATTACATTATTATACGAGTAATTACTACAACTGTAGCTTCATAATAGCTCCTATAAATATACATTAGCTGCCATAAATTTAGGTTGCCAACATGGGGGAACTCTATCTCTATAAGTACTAGTTTTTTTTTATTGGACTTGACTTTATGTTGTTGGTCCGAAGACCTCACAACTTTACCGGGGTTTTCGGGGCGAGTGCCTTTGCGAAGCGAAGGCGCTCGAGCCCGGGGGGCAACTTGCTCGAGGGGGCTCCCTAGGGAGTTTCACCTCGGCTGGACTGTTGCCATGAGAGGGGGATGAATCTAATGATGCCCACCATAAGGCGACACAATGCACTAATTGAGAGCGAGCGACGGGTAATATAAAGCCCGAGAGGAAGGATCCCGGCGGACCGGGATCGGCGGTTCGCGGTGGCCTATACTATCTTACTGCCGTTTCGCAACGTGTTATGGCTGGGAGAGAAGAAACGGCGAAAGAAACTTCCCAGCAACACGTCTAGTCTATCCTATGGGGGGGCTGTGTCTCCTGGCGTCCCTCGCGGGGACGTGGAGAGATCGTGATTGGCGGCGTCGACGCCGCCGTCTGTGTCTGTCTGTCGGTGCCTGCCAGCCTGCCGTCCTAACCGCGGGCGGGCTGATCCGAGCCAGCCGTTTTGTGATATCGTCGACCTTGTCCATGAGGATGTTACGCGGTCGTCGCACGAGAGCCTTTCGTCGAGGCTTATAATCGGACGCGGACACGACGAGGGGATTTCGATGGTGCGGCGCTAGATCGAAATACTTACGCGAGAGCGACGTAATGTAGTTTTTGATGGAGGGAAGCTCCAGATCGCGGTGGATGTCGATGTTACGCATATAGAGGGGAGCACCGACGGCTCTGCGCATGAATTTATTCTGAACGATTTGCAGTTTCTTTAAAAGGGCAGGCTTGGCATGGCCGAATACCACACTCGCGTATGTCATGATCGGGCGGATGCATGTTTTATATAGAGTAAGCTTGTGTCTGAGGGACATTTTGCTTCGTTTATCTATCATGGGTGCTAGACGACCCATCACAAATCGCGCTCTATTCCGGACTATAGTGATATGCTCGTTGAAGCGCAAGTTCTGATCTAGGGTGACACCCAGGTATTTGGTGTACTTTGCCCAGGGGATCTCTTGTTCGTAGAGCGAGATGGCTTTTAAGCGAAGGCAAGCGCGTTTGGGAGAGCGAAGCCCGGGGAAAAGAACATTGCTGCGCTTTTCTCCGGGTTTACCTCTATCCTCCATTTGCGAAACCATTCGCCTAGCTCTGTTACAGCTACCTGTATCCGGACGCAAGCCATTTGTCGGTTGTGATCTGATGTATAGAGTGCGGTGTCATCCGCGAAGAGGGCCAACTCTACATCTGGAGTTTTTGGGATGTCGCTGGTGTACAGCGTGAAGAGTAGTGGAGATAGTGCCGAGCCCTGTGGTACACCGGCTGTGAGTGGGTGAGGGGACGAGCGTGTTCCCTCCACTCGAAAACGGAAGCTACGGCCTAGGAGGAAGTCTCGCAAGATGAGCACGAGTCTGTCTGGTACACCGAACTGGTACAGCTTGTAAATCAAACCGTTATGCCAGACCTTGTCGAAGGCCTTAGCTACGTCAAGGAACAGTGCGGCTGTTCCTATAGGGCGACGAGGGCGATGGGCAAAGTGGGATAGTATGTGCTCCGTGATGCGGTGCACCTGTTGGACGCATGAGTGTCTGGCACGGAATCCAAACTGCTCATCGGGTAGTAGATGTTTGCTGATGGCAAAATCTCTTAGTCTAGAGAGGATGACCCTCTCGTAAAGCTTGCTGAGTGTGCTCAGTAGGCTGATTGGGCGGTAGCTGGACGGTTTATTAGCCGGTTTTCCAGGCTTGTGAATACCGATGACGTCTGCTTCCTTCCAGATCGCGGGGAAAGAGCAGTTTGTTATGGCGGCATTGAAGATGCTCACTAAGATTATAATCAAGTGGCCGGGGAGGAGTTTTAACACGCGATTGTTAATGCCATCGATCCCTGGGGCCTTTCGTGGTTTGAGGGACTTGATCAGATTTTGCACTTCTTCCACCGTGACTGGGTCGAGTGTGGTTCCGCTGGTAAGGAGGATCTACGTTCAACCTCGGAGTCCACCTCCGTCAGGTGTGACTGGTCGACGTTTTATGTAGTGGGGGAGCATTGAAGCTCTAGACTCTGAGCAAGGCATTCGGCTTTCTCCTCATCATCGAACGCCTCGGTGTTGTCGGCTCTTTCTAGCGCGGGTATGACAGTGAGGGTATCTGATTTGAGAGCTCTAGCCAGCTTCCAGTACGCCTGGTGAGTTGGTTCGATATCTCTCAACGTTCTGTCCCAACGTTGTTCCCTGACTTCCCGGATACGTAGTTTGACCTCGCGCTCTAGTTGGCGGAGTCGGACTCTGTTGTCTTCGGTGGGATATCTATCGTGAGCTCTGGAGGCGGCTCTCTTTTCCCTCAGCAGTACCCTCACTTCGTCCGGCAGGCATAAGTGGCGGTCATTCTCCACTGGCACCTGTCTGGACGAGTTCCGCACTGCGGATTGAAGGTGGCTGGTGAGGGCCTCGATCGCCGTCTCCGTGTCTTGGTGGGATTCGATGTGGTCCGGGATGCGGTCCAGGTCTTGTGATTCGGTTGCCTTGAGGAGGTCCCCAAGTCTCAACCAGTCCACAGAGGTCCTAGTTTCAGATGTCTGGTCCGTCTGTTGTCCTAATTTGAGGATAACCGGGCGATGGTCCGAGTCTATATCGTCCATCGTTTCGATCGAATGGAACTGAAGAGTTACGCCCCTCAGTAATGCTAGGTCGAGAGTGTTTGGGGTCCCCAGTCGCGGTTGGGGGTATCGTGTGGGGGTCATGGGAGTTATTATATCAAACAAAAGATTGTCTGATATATTTATTAGGGCTCTGCCATTGGGGTTAGTGGTATTGCAATTCCACTGTTCGTGTTTACAATTCAGATCTCCGGCTATTATAACAGCTGGGCCTAAGTTGAATAGGGCTTCTAGGTCTTTCTTAATAAGGGTTTTCTGGCACGCGAGGTATGCTGAGACTATGACTAGAGGTTGGTGGCCAGTCATTGCTAGTCTGCAGGCGGATACCTCCATACCTACTAGTGTTGGGGTGACTAGAGGCATGCAGTGTAGAGATCTTCTGAAATAGATCAGGTGCCGCCACCACGGCCTATCCTGTCATGTCTAGTGACCCGATAGTTAGAGATCTTTGGATCTCTTTCACTCGGTTTCAGGAAGGTCTCCTGCACTAGTAGTATATCTACTTGATTGGTAACCAGGAAGTCATGGACCAAGTCGCGCTGGTTTCGAAGGCCGTTGGCGTTATAAGTCGCCAGAGTCAATGAGCGTGGTTTATTTCTACCTACATGCGCCATTTGTTACCGGTAACAATAATTTAACTAGGTTGTTTAGTTATAACGACCTAAGTACCTGGAGGAGGTACGCGTGATCCATTTCGATCACGAGTTGATCCCGGAGGAGGGTTGATCAGACTCTGCAACTTGTCTTAGTTTTCGAGCCAAGAGTTGGACCTCTGCTAGGTCGAAAGGCAAGTTCTTGGCGAATTTAGTCGCCAAGGCTAAGTCCTCCGCTAAAGAGTGGTGGGGTGACGGCCCAGAAGGTGCTTTTAAAATGGGGGCGGGGGCAGGGGTTGCTTGGGGTAGGCCGGCCAAAATTGGGGCACGCGTCCTTAGTGGAGGGAACGCTTCCGTCGTGGGAAGACTCGTCCAGTGATTTACCACTGGAGGGGGGGCCGCCACGAATGCGGGTTTGTTCGGCACTTTTCTAGTGCCTTTTTTGGGCGTTGCCCTTACCGAACTTACGTTTGGGTCGGGGGGCGGCAGGACAGCCTCTGTAGTTAGCGGGGTGACCCGCTTGGCCGCAGAGAATGCAGCTCGGTGGCTCCGGGGAGTCCCAGGTGCGTGTGCACCCGAGGTCCGTGGTCGCCCAGGCACTTGACGCACCTGGGACGGGATTGACAATGTAGGGCAGAGTGCCCATAAAGTTGGCAACGATGACACTGCCGCAGTGTATGTTTTTCGTGTGGGCGTTCCACACGAAGGCCAGAGAGGCCACAGACCTTCTCAAGTTCGAAGATCTTTTTCCCCTCTGGGGAGAGGTCGAGGACAACCAATACTAGGTTTAGAGGAGACTTTGTTGCGTCGCCTCTGTGCATACGGTGCACTTCGTGCACCGGTACATCTTGGGACTTAAGGTCCTCGAGAATGTAGGAACACTCGATTTCCTGTGGGAGTCCGCGGATTACAGCCCGAAGGCGTTTTTCTTCCGGCAGGGCATAAGTGTAGTAACCGATTTTACGGTCACATAACAAGGATGTTAGGGAGCGGTGGTCACTTGAAGACGTGACCATAACTTTGATGCCGTGTTGGGTATCACGGGCCTCTTTATAGAGATTGCCTTACCTGGCAGCTCCTTAGCGAGTTGAAGCCAATGGGCTTTCTCGCGGATGATCAGGGGTGGCGGCGGGCGCTGTGAAGGTGGCCCAGGGCGGCTGGAAGGTGCCGCTGTTGGTTTTGCCCGCAGTAGGAGCGGGGTTGGGGAGGACCTCCTCTGGGTCTTCCGTTTTTGGTACGATTGACGGTTATGAAACCGTCATCGTCCTCGTGGTTTAAGGGGATGTTCGCGGGAGGCGCGACATCCATGGGGGTGATTTCATCGGCCGGTGGAAGAGGGCATCCCTGAGGTATTGCGGACCGTCAGGAGATAATTCGATTTCTCGACGAGAATCGATTACGCGGTGTATGGGCGATCGCGAACGCGATGTCGTCGAACTCGCGGAGCTCGATCGCGGTTGTCCCGACGCGGAACCGCGAGAAAACGAGGCGCGTGGTTTTGGTGCCACACGGTGGGCATCGTTGAGCGGGGGTGCGGGCGGCGGGCGCACCGGTAACACGGCGGGTACGGATGCGGGGGGCGCAGGCGCTAAGGCAGAGCGCAGGTGGTCAGCGATAAGCGCGGTGGCGGGGTCGCGGGGGTGCGGTGGTCGCGGCAGATGCGGGTGCGGGGGCCCCTTGCACGTGTAAGGGTTTCTCGGAATTAAGTTCCGAGATAACGGACGCCATTGATTGGGACTCCGGAGTCCTCAAAAATTGGTCGAGCGCTTGAGGGAATTGCTGTCGTAAAAACGACAACAAACCCTCCAACAGCAATGGAGAGAGCTCCACGCCGTCCATTGTCCCTGAGGGGGACGAACGATTTGGTGGAAAAACCACCTGATGACGCACTTTTCACTGCACTGTCACAGAAAAAACACAGATCGACCGGGTGAACGAACGAACACAACGAACACGAATAACGGACAGCCGAGGCGGAGCGGGAGACGTGCGCGCGCGACGAACGACAACGGGCGAATGATAAGTACTAGTAAGACTCGCCAAGGGCTAGTTATTATTGTATAGACAGAATTTACTCATTATGCAGGTGCGTGATGATCGACATAGAATCAGTGCAGACTATGTCTTTGAGACCAATTTGATATTATTTCTTTAAGATGTAGGTATACTGATTGTATTAATCATAATAGTATTTGTACAATAAATCAGTCTTCAAAGAGGTCAATATTCGATAAAATATTTAAGAGCTGTCAATAACATATAGTGTTTTTAGATAAGTTAAAGTGAGTCTATCCGGTGAAGCATAGATTAATTTAACAAGGTCACTCTATATAAACGTCCCACTGCTGGCTTTGCTCTCCACGTTTGCTCTAGTCGTAATGACGGCTTTCACACAATTATAATCTGTATACACGTTTTCTTGCATTTTTTAGGGTTCTGCGAAAAAAATTCACGCGGATACAGTTGCGGGCAACTAGTAATATTATAAAATTCTAAACATGCCTTGCCTGTAAATTGAAGCTATTCAAAAAAAAACATCTGGAATAGACTATATAAACGATGGAGAACACCATGCGTTTTTTTAGATCTGGTCTGTTTGTCTGTTTATTTGGGATTCACGTAAAAACCAGTGGGTGCGGTTTTCACTGATCGACAGCAAATTCTTGTAACAGCTAATTTTTATTCCGGGATTCCAGCGACAATTTTTTTGGTATTGATTTAAAATGGTCAGATTAAAAAAATCCAATTCTAATGTGATTTTATACGGATCGATAGCAAATTTGATGTAAAAAGTTTGATATTTTTATCCCGGGAACCCCGCGGGAATTTTCCCGGGAGTGTATTAAAATTGGTAGTATAGATAAAAATTAGCTGATTAGGATCCAATTGATACTAAAACAATGTAATCCGGGTCTTTTTATATTTCCCGGGTTTTTCTAACTTTGAAACCACGTGATATTAGAACTTGCTTAATATGAGAGTTATCTATATATATCTATATTTATTAGACATCTTTAGTAGAACAGATGTAGTAATGTATGCCTTTAGAAATATTACTTATCTCGGGACTTTACGGGAATATTCGGAATTCATTATTTTCATACAATCTGTTGCCCTGCTGAAAGTACCCTTTGTATTTAAACACTGGCGAAATAACTGTAATCTACGTTACCTGTTAAGTGTGGACGAAGTTAGGTTGGGTTAGGTTGGGGAAAAAGTTTCTTCGCATTTTATATAAATATTCAAAAGGTTTTTTTATAAAGTTTATTTACATTTGACTAAAGTAAGTTGGTGCCATTTTGTTGGATAACTTTTTGCCATCTTGTAGGTAGGGACGTGATCCCATTGCTAAAATAAAAAATTTGGGGCTTCTGATCAAAAAACTGCGGCAAGTGGTTTTGGCAGTCCTCTCGTGGTGTTAACCTGACACTGCCTAAGGAATTCTGCAGAGACCGAAACAGGTGAAAATCTGAAGGTGCAAGGTCAGGACTATACGGCGGATGCATTAACACCTCCCAGTCAAACTCTCGTAATTTTTACTGAGTGGCTAAAGATGTGTGAGGTCTAGCGTTATCATGGTGAAAAACCACACCCCTTCTGTTGATTAATTCCGGCCGCTTTCTCTCAACTTTTTGCTTTAATCTCATCAGTTGTTCGCAGTACAGTTCAGAATCGATGGTCCTGCCTGGCGGTAACAGCTCATAATGAATAATGCACTTCCATTCCCACCATACACACAGCATCACCTTGTTGCGAGTTAACCCGGGTTTCGCCAGTCTGTGAAGCCTGACCGGCCTTTGACCACGATCTTTTTCACACGTTCTTGTCGTAAGTGATCCACTTTTCATCAACAGTTATCAGCTTCTTCAAAAATGGTTCGGTTTCATTACGTCGTAATAAAGAATCACAAATGAGTACACGGTTCAATAGGTTTCTTTCGGTGAGCTCATGAGGCACCCAAATATCGAGCTTTTTTGTGTACCCAGCTCTTTTCAAATGCGCCAAAACCGTTTTGTGGTCAATTCCCAGTTCTCCAGCTACACCGTAACTACTAATATGCCGATCTTGCTCTACTTTTTTAAAAATGGTATCAATTTTGTCCGTAACAGGGCGACCAGAGCGACGTGCATCTTTGATATCAAAATTTCCGGATTGAAAACGTTTAAACCAAATTTGCGCTACTCTCACAGGTACTGCATTAGGTCCATAAACATCACAAATTTTTTTCGCGGCTTGTGTTCCATTTTTACCTTTTTTGTAGTAAAATTTTAAAATGTATGGAATTTCTTCATTAGATTCACTCATTTTAACAATAAGAAAAACAAATGAAAATCACACATTTTCCTAATTTGAATTTGGAATTGTCTCCTTTAAAATTAAAACTTTTTAATGATACCAAAACCAGCCAGATACATATGGTATAGTCAAAGATATCTTATTATAAGTTCATACATACTATATGCGAAAAGACTTTTTCCCCAACCTATTATATTACTAGTAATACTATATTGAAAATTCGTTCGCGTTCCTATAACATGATTTATCGCAATAAAAATTATCCCAAGTGTTGACCTGGCTATATGTTGAGTTTCATTTAGATCCGTTCAGTAGTCTTCACGTGATGCTCGACCAGACAGATAGACAAATTTTATAAAAGTTGTATTTTCGTAATATGCGGGATCGAATTAGACCTCTTGGTTTTTTTAAATTTGTTAAAACTCGGCTCCTCTACAGATTTATTATGCCAAAAGTACCTACAGACCTTTATTGTTATCTAATAATGACGACCGCCTGTACTTTTGGCATAATAAATAAAAAATAAATATTTTAGAGCGTGGCTCGAATATTCATATCTCAGCTATAATATTGTATAAAAAAATAAAATAACAGCCCATAAACGTCCCACAGCTGGGTTCGGGCCTCCCACTATAGGGGAACGGACAGTATACCTGCCACGCTTCCAAGTCGGCTTGGCAGGTTTCAATACATCGGTTATCTCAATGTGCAGGTTTCATTATGATGTTTTCCTTCATCATTAGGAACATGGTAATTATAACAATATGCACATTAGGTCAGAAATGCCATGCCCATCCGTGCAGGAAGGGAGAAAGAATACAATTTCCTACGGCCGGGCGGCCTGTCGTAAGAGGCGACTAAACAACCCACAGCCAGGTGGTAGGGTATTTGCTCGACTGGATGGCGACCACCCCTGGTCTAGAGTATGTCGCCATAACAACCTTGTGTTGTGTTCTGGCATCAGTGACCAGGTTCCAGCCTCCTTTAAGAGAGCAGCAGCGCATTTGTAGCACCTTTCGTGTTGCAAATGTCCATAGGCGACGGTAACCAGTTTTCATCAAGTGGGCCGTCTGCCTGTCTGCTTAACTTCTGCAATAAAAAAAAAAGAAAACTGCCTAAGTGCTGCATGCTTTCCGGTCCGGATTCGAACACGCACCCCTTGAGTTTGGGGTGCGTGCGCTGACCACTACGCTACCACGGCTATAACATTGTACACGTACAATAATTTTAGTCCCTAAATAAAAGGTTTTTGGGGTAAATAATTCCCTAATTTGGACACCCTGCCTTACACACACCACTTATTTTTAACGAGGGGAAATCTGATTGAGGTCTAAGCACCACGTGGAAGCGCGGTGGGGGCGTGTGAGATTCACCTTGTTGGGATGGTAATAAATAGCATCTCCTATGAAACGCTATGATTACCTGAGTCGAGGATACCCACCAAAACCCCTCCGTATTCCTTCCTTCGCGTTCGCCTATACGACCGTGGCCACTCCACGGGCCCTGGTAGGTGATGGCCAATCAGCCCCTTCCACACTTGGGAGAACTAAACTGCTGTCGTATTCCTCTCGTCTTTCCTTCGTGGTGGCATTTGTTCGTCTTACGGCTGAAAAGGTGAGCGCGTAAAGGACGACAGTGCACCTCATCTCGACGGCATTACTAGCGGATTAGAACTATGCCTCAGACGCGTGCCTCTCGCTTACGGTGCCGAAAGTTGATTGACGCCCTTCGACCTTCCTTCCCAACGAAACGAAGGCCAACGATTGTTCGTTGGCATTCATCGGCAATCCATCGCGTAACGGTAATACCACCGTCCGATGAATCGTCGACGTGTATATAATAGTCAACGAAGGCTAGCAAAACCCATTCGTTGGCCTTCCATAGACACTGGTTATGGTTTACCATTTGCATCTGAGAACGACACATTTTGAACATCAATTGCCCTTAAAAAAGAACAGGTAGCCGTATGTGAGTCAGAATTCCGCATTTCCCTAAAAATAAAATACGGATATGAATGCTATACAATCCAAAATTAATAAATTAATAAAGATTTCTTGCAATCACAACACTCCGGCCTTCGTCACGATATGGTTACGTGATTCTTGCTCGTACACGTCGCTTGCGCTTACCGCTAGATTTTAGCCACAGACCCTGATACGTAGGTTCATATATGATATGAAACAAATTTATATACAAAGCTCCGAAGGTCAATATAAACTTATTATTATTGTTGTATGTCGAAGAAGATCACAGACCCTAAGAATAGACTGGACTTATTGAGGGGTTGTGTAGGGCCATGGGACAGCCAACATGTAGATCTCATTCAAAGATTTAATCTTTTGACGTGACAATGATCAGCGACTATCCGTAGCCAACCGACATCACGTAGAAACGCATCCAAGGGTAAATCAGTCACTATTGTTAATGCTAGTCAGTTACTATAGTGGGAATTGGGAACAAAAATAAATCTATTGGTCTATTCGAATATATTCCTAGTGGACTTAGGGAAATGGGACTATGGAAGAGGACTACAGCGCCTGTCCTTCGCAATGTTTGCTTAACATAATATAGAATAAATGGGCAGGCGATGCCACTCATTACATAGTTTTCCCATAAAGCCGTACATAAACAGTGTAACAACCCCCCCTATAAAAAAAAGGTAAAACAGAGATTGGCTGACCTCTTTTTACCCCATACGGATCCAGAAGGATGTATATAAAAAAATATACATATAAAAGCAATGAGTATATGGATACTCTAAAATTTTTCCGCCCTTAGAATTGTAATTATAAAGAAATCTATTATACAATTTCTTTTTGGTTTGATTGGCTGTGATAATATGTCTAGTGATAGGTATCTTACGTTGTGTATATAAATATTGTAATAACTCAGTTCTATGGAAATTTGTCCAAACAAGGAAATCATTTAAAAGTTCAGAAGTTGAAATATCATACCCAGTATTAATGACGGATTGTGATTAACTATTAGATTTACCGAACTACTTGCCTATTTTAGTTACCTATAACGAAACTAGGGTGAACGGAATAATCTGCTTCCGAATACCTTCCTAAACCTATAAATAGAATACTTTATTAATAAGAATTTGATTGATTAGATTTTAATATTAGAATAATATGTGTATATAATTGTATGTAGAGATGCGTATATATGTATTTTGTAATACATAAGGTGTAGTGTATGTAAATATGTAAGTATTTATGTAAGTATGTATATATGTAGTTATGTAATATGCATGTATAATATGGTGGGTAATTTTACTTATGATATTAAGAAACGAAGTAAAAGTATGATTTATACAAATTTGATATAGGTATTATATAGACGTTTGTATGATTTTAGTGGTTATGAACTAAGAGTTTAGTGAGTATTTATAGTATATAAATAGAATATAAAATTTTATGGGGATTTATATAGAATATAAAATTTAATGAAGATTTAAGATTTAAAAGGTATAATAAACCCAAAATTCCTTCCACCCGGGTCAAGAAGTGATCCTCACAATCACTTTTATTATACCTTCTGGATAAGAAAGGAACTAGTCGATGAACCAATCCCAAAAATATATCCTTTAAATATTATGTGAGTCATTTAGACCGATAATCCAGTTCGGTTAATGTGTGTGTGTAAGGCCAGAATTGGGTTTTGAGAGTGCCGAAGCAACTCACAAAAATACATAGCGTCCTTTCGGTACTTAGTATCGTAATACTGCCCTATGAGGCTATCTAGAATAAATAGGCTGTCTTTCTGTAAATAGAATTTAGACGCCGTGTAATTAGTAATATAGCACTCAGGTGGGAAGCACTTACTAGTCACGCATGTATTGATTTGAGATATAGGCCACGAAGACGAGCGTTTTACCAAACATTTCATATCAACATTTAGATGACTAACAATAATTTATTGAAAGTGCCAAGACGCAACTTTCAAAAATACATTGTGAACATGTCAGACGGTTCGAATATTTCGAACGTGCACTGCGAGTTACTATGCCTAGGCCAACTATCTATTAAAGAATCATCGACCATAGTTAGACAAGTAAGCTGTATCAGCGCTCAAGCAGATACACCGCTGACGAACACAAGTATTATATAATTTAGTTACAATATAAAATATTGGCTCATTCCCCAGTATGAGGATAGGAAGGGTATAATATGATATCTTTGACATAACCTTACCTTTTAAGTGTTTTACTTTAGGGCAAATAACTATCAATTGAAACAGTCATTTGAATCAGAGTTAATCCCACTGATAATCAACACAGGAAGGCAGGCATTCAATGCCGAACTGAATTTAACAGTTCATTGGTGAGTCATTTTTACCTCAACACAGTCCAAGTCAAACTAGACCAGACAACAAGAGCCGTTTACTTAAGCAGACAAGACAGTTAGAGCACTGACTCGAGGCACTTCCTGATAACAAACCATTCCGTCGCATTTGTCTAATCGACGTTTGCGAACGACCTATGTGTAAAACACAAACTGTCGAATGAGAATGTCACGATAATAAATATCGTACCCAGGTAGGCAAGAATCATGTACTATAGCTACGATGTACAATTCTCAAGAACTAATCGAGCTATCTGTCCATTTTACCAAGCACTGCATTTATAAGGTAGAAATGACTAAACAAGAACTTGTAAGTCAAGAATAGAATAAATATGTATAGGGCTTTTAACCTGATCCAATTTAAACTGGCATGGATTTACCACAAACGAAAACACATTACCTCGCTGAAACTTATTATAAATGATAAGTTACAGCTACTTTACCTTGACATATACATGTATATAATATCTCGTATAGAGCAAAAGATATCAGTGTAAAGTACAAGGATTATAACGTGAACTTCATTTATATAATCGTTGATATAATAAATATTAAAAATTTATATAATGTTTAGTGTTATAAAATGATGTATTAAACGACTTCAATTAAGCGTTAATCCCAGTTGTATTAGCAATCTTTGTCTGAAAGCCAGGGGACTCGCTATCAGAATAAGTATTATATAAACGCTACTATAATTTTTATGATATCAAATGATTTCGACAGGAAACAAAGACCAGTAACTCCGTATTTATCGTTTTATTAATGACGCCCCTTAGACTTATTTAAAGTAAGAGAACCAATATTATAAACGTAGAGTTTGAATTCAACCTTAAAGATATAGTTCGGTCAAAGATGTTAGAAATACGTATATCAGATCATAGTGTTTTGAATAAATAGTCAACGTTATTTATAACATTACGATGTACAACTATCATGTAATGAATTAGTAATAATTTTGAATAATATATTCATTCATATAGCTTAAACGTAGGATTGCTCAGCTTAAATAAATCATTATAGAATATATTTTAATACATCTAATAAAGAGATCCTCGGCTATTTTGAATTAGTATAAAATTACGTACATTACTCCACCTGAAATTCAATTGAAAAATCCTGTTTATACATAACTCCGTAGATCCCAGACTAACTCTATTCAACCACCTATATAAAAGCAAACAACTATTAGCAATATGACTACCATGCTAGTCCTCGTCATTAAACGGGGACTTTATTACTCACGTAACCGCTACTATTATTTCAGGATTTTGATGACTGGAATGCGCCTAACTGGAACCACTTTTAATCTATCGATCTCCGCACAGATCGGACTAACAATACGGACTACTCATTTCTAAAACTTTGACGCCTATATAATTTTATTATAGAGAATGATTTATCACGAGATTATTAATTAATTTGTCGTATTGAATCAAAACTGCTACTAATCTAGTGCTAGTTAAGAATTAAATAATGAATTAAATGAACCCCAAAATCTTTAAATCACGTAATCATATGATTTTATGTGAAAGTTAAAATCAACTGACAAATGTAACGATGAAACTCTAACAATACATTACTACTACTTTTGTTCTAGAACCCCGCTAGTATATTTTACCAATTAAAGACGTCTATTCTCATTTAATTCCGCCCCCTTTTTGTCTACGCTTGAATTAGAAATTCAAAAATCAAACTAAAACTAAAGGATATTAATTATTAACAGAATCTATATTTAACTATTACTATTTAAATAATAAATAACAACACTACAACTTCGTTCGCGTAGCTCAACGGCGTACCCGGAGCTATATTTCGACCGCGTGATCCAATAATAATAACCCGATGGATCTCAGACTTGACAGCGAGGCTTCGACCTCTGAACGACGGACTACACAACTGTCAAATCTACAAGTAAAACTCGCGAACTCACGCTTCGAAAGACTGTCTAGAATTCCTCACGAGAGTCCCTGTGTAAGTCTGTCTGAAAATCTGTCAGAGTTACCCCAAAAGTCTGTGTAAAAGTCTATACAGGAACCTTCGTGAATCCTCGTTGAAAGTCCCCCTTTTCGATCTACTTCGCGATTTCCTCCGATTCGATTAATCCTCTTTTTTCGACTGTGTCGCAGGCTTTTATTCTCAAAAATCCTGCCACCACCACTTCCAATAAAGGGGTGTTCTTTCATTATTTGGACCGCCCCTTTCAGCGATCCTTGATTGTTTAAGCGTTATTTGTAAATTAGACCTATTTGGCCTTAGTTTAAGAGTGTTAGTTAATTAAATATGATTGAGAAATTATCGATCAATCGATCTATACTGCAAATGCAAATATATGTCTTAACTGTGTTACTATAAGATTCAGATCAGGTAACACTCAATAATGATCAATTCCTTAGAACCAGTAGATTCCTATCGTCATTTCTTTATGCCCTGACTATGTTTTAAAGTATGTACAATTGTAAATTAAAGTTCAATAGAATCATACGCATTATTAGTTTTGGTTTTAAACTTTAATATTTCTTACTTGTTTTCTTTAAAGTACAAAAGTTTTTATTACATAAGTACATGTTTGGTAAATTATAGTTCAAAATAAAATTCATAAGCATGGTGGATCCGTTACAACAGCGAAGAGCAACAGGGTTGCGAATGGTTGACGGGTGTGAAGAAATGTAATCCAAGTTCATGTACGTTACTTTTGGCTTGCATATATAAACAAGTCGGATGGCTGAGACGTTAATATACCATTGAAGTCTCAGCCAGTGAATGTAACTCAGGAAACAAGAGTTTTATTTTGGATACTCTACGGATTCAGAGACCGAGGAGTCACAACTAACCTTAAGCTTTGCCACTGTTATTACTATTAGATTGATTGTTTTACCAATAAAGTGTAGTGACTACGAGTATGCATTCTTCTTGCAAGCAATAAAATGTTATCTATTACAAAATATAAGTAAAAGCAGTAATATAGTCTCTTACGCTGGTACGGCCAGTTTTTAAGGAAATTGGCTAGTCTATTTCAAATAGGACGGTATGATTGACAATATACATATATATATAAAACGTAGCTTGTAGCGTTATCATATAATTTTGTTACGAAATAAATATTTATTTTAATTATATAAAATACTAAGATAGGCCCGCGAATTCGTCGACATTTGACTTGAAATTCCCGCAGGATTCCCGGGACACAAAGTACCGCAGCATTTAAAAAAGAATGTAAGCTATTGTTTTAGTGCAAACTGTATCTGACTCCTTAGTCAGATGTATAAAAATTACCTTTAATTTTTATGCACCCGAACAACTACAAACCGCTCCCGGGAAAATTCCCACGAGTTTCCCGCGTTAAAAAATATCACAACATTTTATTACATAAAATGTGCTATCGATCAGTGAAAAAATAACATTGGAATTCGATCTTTTTAATCCATTAATTTTAAATAATTCATAGAAAAATTCCCGCGGGATATCCGAGCTAAAAAGTAAGGCAGATTTTAAGTCTAAAAATTTGCTGTCAATCACCGAAAACCGCATCGAAATTGGCCCAATAGTTTTAGTTTATACGTGAATCCCGAACAAGCAGATAAACAGACAAGAATACAAAACAAACATGCATAAATGCATCGTGTTCTAAATCGTTTATATAGTTTTATAGTCTATTCCAGTTATTTTTTTCATAGATTCAATGTACAGACACAGCATCTTTATAATTTTATAATATTATAGAGATTTAATACTGTTACTATTTAATAATAATCTTATACTTTAAATCACGATATTTTTTCTCTATTTACATAATTTCTCCCATATCGTCCTATTTGAAACAGACTGTAGTAATATGCCGAATAAATGTTTAACTATGTCGTCTCCATCAAGGTTCCGGTAAAAAGGACAGGCCCAAGGAGTACTGGCTTGATGTCGTGAAGGATAAGATGTGTGTCAGTGGTTCCAATGAGGGATATTGGAGACCGGACGAAATGGGACGAAAAAGTAGGAAATCGGACCTCGGGCTCCGAAGCGGACACTCTTAATATAACTGACATTTAATGCTAAGGTGATAATGAGAAAAAGCAGTAGATAGTAATTATATTTATACAATATAAAGTATCCGAAAATGTATTTGACTACAATAGTCAAAAATTTGTAAAATTATAATCATCAAAATTTTTAAGTCGTAGTGTGGACTCGCTTTTAATAAATTAGCAATTAATTTTAATTTATTTAAATTTAAAGCCGTGAAGGTTATATACGTATAGTGTTTTCTGTTAATTCACATTTTTTCGAAATTAATCGAATTATAATTGACCTGCTTAATAATTGTATTTTTACGAATTTGTGGGATTTGAATATAAAATGCTGTTCTTAAAACTACAACCGAACACAACAAGTCTAAATCATAAGGCAGAAAATCATAATACATAAAATGCGCAAGTCCGCCAATATGAGATCCCCGTGCCGAATGTACACTTAGTAATGCCTCAATCGCAGTTAAACCATAACTAACTCAGTCTCATCGGGCCGACTATTCGTAATATAGACATTCCTCCCCAGTAACATGCCCACTATTCCGTGGAATTATCGAACTTGTAAGCTTAATGGATTCTAAGAATGTACAACGAAACTTGAACATTAGAAGATAGGATTTATGACGTTTTACTGGGAGGAAATACGAAGGGATTAACGCCAACAAATAACTATGAATAATTAACACAACCATAAAAGGATTACAGATTATATAGATTTCGTGTTCTCGGTACTTCAGTTGTAACAATATTAAAGGCCTGACTATACTGAGATGAACTCTCCCCGGGACGCGGGGAGACAGTCGCTCATGCCGATCAGCCAAGGTAGTCAGTAATAACTGACTACCTCGAATATGAAGATTATTTTTTCTACTTTATTAAGTTTTTTTCTACTTGATAATATAATTACTACTTTAATAAATTTAAATAAATTATTTAAAGTAGTAATCATTTCAATAAATATTTTAGATTTCATTACTTTTTAAAGTCTTCATGATTCTCTTTTAGGATTTTTCACTCCTTAGTTCAGAAGTCACAGATACTGCTCAATTATTACGATCTTGGAAGTTATTTTTTTTGCCCGTAATGAAAAATATGACTTATTTAACAATTATTACATATCATTAGACTTTGTAACGTTTGTAAATCGGTAGTTAGATTTTAGACATGACATACATTATATCTCGTTAGTCGGTTAAAATATGTATGTCGCTTACATACCAACAAGAATATATATTATCCACATATATGTTTAATGTACAGAACTGGCACACCACTACTGTTCAGCGAGCTGCTATCTTACTGGTCGCCAGATACCTCCATGACTCAAACTAATGCTTCATACTACGCAATTAGTATGATCCTAGCAAACTGGTTAGCAGCATATTGCAATCACCAAGGTAACCTGTATTGCAATCAATTTGGAATGAAGCTTAGAGTTGCAACTTCTACACTTATGTTCAGGAAAGTAAGTTTTTTTGCATGAAAATTAGTTTCAAATTAAATTAACTCGAAACTATTTTGTAACCCACTTAAAACATTCAAACAATTCTTATGTTATATCAGATAATTTTTATTAAACATAAGAAACGTGTTTTATCAAAGATGTAAACTAAATATTATTGGAGTATGTATTTATTATATAATAAATTAGAATGTTCTGAATAAATGTATAAGGCAGATTTACATTGATCCAGCTACTGACTTGGGCAGCGGACTGACTTCAAAAGATTCAATCGGGAATATTGAAGTCAGCACTGACTTGGTAACGCTGTACTAACTTCAAATCAATTTACACCATGCCAGTGTGAGGTCAGCACTGGCTTCCTTCGAATTTGAAATCAGTAGCTGAATCAATCTAAAACAACTTTAATCTATCTATAATATTATACAATTCTAAACATGCCGTGTCTGTACATTGAATCTGTTAAAAAGAAATAAGTGGAATAGACTATATAAACGATGGAGAACATGATGCTTTTTTTTAGATCTTGTCTGTTTGTTCGGAATTCACGTAAAAACTTCTGGGCTAATTTCGATGCGTTTTCGCTGATCAACAGTGCGGGATTCCCGGGATATGAAGTATCACAAATTTTGTGACAAAAAATTTGCTATTCATCAGTAAAAATATCGCATCGGAATCAGAATTTTGTTTTCGACCTGACCACTTTAAACCGCTCCCAAGAAAATTCCCACGGGATTCCCGGCATATAAAGTACCACATATTTTAAGTCTTGGAGTTTGTTATCGATCAATGAAAACCACATCAAAATCGCAAACACAAATAATCCAAGAAACAAAAGACTACACTTTTACAATTTTATAATATTATAGATAAGTATTATATATTATCAACTTTACCCGGCCTTAAGACTTTTGGGCTCACATTTTAGATTTTGAATGATAATTATAAAAGTTTAAAGACATAAAAGTGGATGATTTATGATACAACTACTGACTTCAAATTTAAAGGAAGCCAGTGCTGACTTAATACTGACATCGTGTAAATTGATTTGAAGTAAGTACAGCATTACAAGTCTGTTTGATTTCAATATTCTCGATTGAATGTTTTGAAGTTAATCTGCTCCTCAAGTCAATAACTGGATCAATGTAAATCGGCCATAATAGTGTAATAGTATGTTAAGCGGAGACTGTGACGTGTCCTGTCCTGTATTTGAAATATTTCTTCCTATTATATTAACGTACTCTGTGATTTCTTCATTTGAACGGATTGAGATTTCGAGCACGGACATATAGTCTTAGATTCTACGCCTCTACGGGCCTAGGAGTATGTATTATATGTTTTCAATTCGTCCCGTATAATGTTTTTTTTATTTCAATTTTAATCATTATAATTCAATAGCTGAATTATAAACTCGTGCAATGAAGAAAAGTTAACTTAAAGAGAATTAATTAATAGCTATTAGTCATGTATATGGTATTTTACTTATAATCCCTTATGCTATTAAGTAGAATAATGAGGTCAGATTTCCGTCTTCTGTGGTATCCAGAAACTGACTACGTTAGCTCGCTGGATCGACATACTGATTCTTTGTCCGAGGCACCAACCTTCTGACCACCTCAAGAGATATTAATTAAATTGGATTTAAATTATATACTGATGTGATAATGAAATCATACTTAGGTATCTACTGGAAGTCTTGTTGTCGGCATTACGCACGTTTTGCTTGCTTGGCTCTTCACCGATTATACATATACCTTGTTTTTCTTACAATATACATTTTTGAATGAAATTTTATTTAAATTGTATCTTTAGATGATTAATATCAAAACATTTTCTACTGTTGTATCTAAATTTAGATGTGGCATAAGTTGCTTAAGGGCCGATTTTGCATTTACCAGATAAAAGTTATTCATAGAGTAAAGTATAACATGGAATTTTTTTAAATGTCAGTTGAATGAATAAAACAGTCGAATGGTTTTGTTTATGAATTCATTCAGGTTATAATTTATTCGGCTGATAACTGTTATCTGATGATCGAAAACATTATACAAACACTTAACAAACCTAAGACATTTAAACATCATTAAATAGTGTCATTAATTTCAACAATCTTGTTTGTAATATATGAAATGATCTTCTAAGGAAAAATAGTGTATATGTAGATCATTGTGACCGCTGCCGCTACATGTACTTAAACAGGAAATATTTGCGTGATATATAACAGTCAATTTAGTTTCTTTTTGAAATAAAGTTTTACGTAAATTATATTTTTGTAATTTCCCTATCAAACAGATAATGCGAATGAGTAACGGGTCTCTTGGAGAAACGACAGCGGGTAAAGTGGTGAATCTAATGTCAAATGATCTGCAACGTTTCGACCTTACCTTCTTGTTTTTACACTATGTATGGATAATACCCCTACAACTGATAGCCATATCTTGGTTGGGTTACATTACAGCGGGCTACGCGGCTCTTATTGGATTGCTCGCTATGGCCCTCATAGCTCTACCTATTCAAGGTAAACACTCTAGCATATAATGTTAATTCATAAATTCTTATTTTTAAAAACAGGTTTATATAATTAAGCAGAGTTTACCCCGCGGCTGTGCCACGGGTCAAACTCTGGTCTCAAATCAACTCAAATGACCAAAATGTCCAAAATGACAAAAATGTCCAAAATGACCAAAATATCCAAAATGTTCAAAAGGACCAAATGTTCAAAATTTCCAAAATGTCCAAATGTCCAAAATATCCAAAATGTCCAAAGTGACAAAAATAAAAAAATGGCAAATCACAAAACACCAAAACCTATCCCACTTTCTGGGATAACCTTTACATAAATTTATCCCATTATCCGGTATCTCGGTATTAAAATTATATATAATATACCGAATTTTAGCCATTGGTCCAATAGTTTTTCCATAAAAGCATAACCAACAGAGAGACAAATATATTTTTATCCCGGAAACTATCCCATTTTTCAGGATAAAAGTATCCTATGTTTATCCTCGGCATCGAGTATATATATATATTCAATCCCTATATATATATATATATATATATATATATATATATATATATATATATATATATATATATATATATATATATATATATATATATATATATATATATATAAATAAATATAGGGGTTGAAACAACATGCAACTGTTTTCAATTTTATTGGTTACTGTATGAGTTGAGGTAAGGCTGTAAAGCTTAAACATACATAGTTTTATATTATTATATAAGTACCTAGTTTGAATAAAATCATTAAGCCTTTGAGACACAGAGTATTTTCAATTAATTGTTTATTTTAGAGTTCCGTAGCCAAATGATAAAAAAGTTAGATGTTTACCTACTACTGAACCCTTCACTGCTGTGGAATGTTTGGCACTTAGCTGGTGTTTTTACATATTTCCAACTCTGTTATAAACTCCAATAGCTATCGAATTTCACCAATAATTGTTGTCTCAAACTTATATTTAAGTTGATGTATTTTCATTTCAGTTGTCGTAGGCCAATTATTAGGAAAAATCCGGATGCGTAATGCTGAAAAAACTGACAGCAGAATTAAAGTTATGAATGAAGTTATTAACGGTATTCAAGTAAGTATTAAAGTTGTTTAATCTACGGGAAATAAGCTTTTCAAAGTTGTCTTCCTAAGTTTACTTTCGTTTGTTGGTAAGTAACAAAACATCATGACAAAATTAAAGTTCAAAGTCAATCCATGGAATAAAAATAATACGAAGAGGCAATAAACAAGCAGAAATTCAAACAGACTTTCACGATTTTACCTGCTATGCTATTATATTAATGTGGATTACACGCGGAAGGACAGCTTTAGGAAGTCCCCATCTTTGGCAGCATACATATCCGTAACAGACTATAAGAGAATCGCCTATGCTGATGCAGCCACATTTTACGGAAACTGATAATATATAGGTGGATTACAAATATCAATGCAGGCTTAACCAGATCCTGGTGAAAGGAGTGCCTCTAGCAAATGTTGACATGACATAACGGTATTTTTGTTTGTTAACAACTATAGTCTTAAAAATTAAATAACGAAAGACATCAAAACTAAAATACACTATGCAGGAGATCACTGCCAACGGGGAGCGTGCCCAGAAGGCTGGTGGCATTGCCACGCTGTATAGCAATACAGCGCGGCAATGTTTGTAATATAATTAAAAATTATATTACAAACATAAGTAACAATTCTAGAATATGCATAAAGATTCATAGAAACTATTCATAAGCCTAAAATAATCAAGTGAGTAATTAATTACCATAACAAAGAGACAATTCGCATTAACAAAAGCTGGACTGTCTGCAAATAAGTCATTGACCACATGGTTTAATTTTCAATGTTAAATTCGATGACTGTTCTGACAAAAGATGTGTTGCGTCGTAAAACTGTGTAGGTCAATGGTGAAGTAATAATGTGCTAGAGCAAACAAGAGTTTTTCAGAAGGTTGCTATACTGTGGGTTGCTTCCTAGATATAGACAATGCCTATAATAATATAGATAATACAAATTTGATACAGTCTCTGGATAAACTTTATGTTGGAAGCCGCATTTGCAAATACTTGTGGAATTTTCTTCACCAAAGAGTACTTAACATTAAAGTAGGTAATTGCAATTTTAGGAGACTTTCGGGTCGTGGATTAGCTCAAGGTGACCCTCTGTCACCATTATTATTTAATATAGCTACATCAGAAATTTGTAAAAGTATTCAAAATGCATATATTTCACAGTATGCGGATGATTTTGTGGTATATGTAAAATGCACTTCTATATATGCAGGCGAATCTCAAATCCAAGCAGCTCTTAACAAAATCAGTGCAATTTTAACGGACCTAGGCTTAGAAATTTCTACTAATAAAAGCAAAATCTGTATATTTAGCAGAGGTTTTCGAAGGCTAGTTGTAGATATTCAATTAAATGGGTCTCCATTGGAAGTAGTAGATAACGTTAAGTACCTTGGTATGTGGTTGGATAGAAGTCTTCGTTGGAAAAAACACATTAACGAAACTAGCATGAAAGTAGCCAAGTTTATAAATATTTTCAAAGTTTTAGTAGGGCCAGGATGGGGTGTTCACCCCACTCATTTGAGACGATTATACTTCACTCTCGTCCGAAGTCGCATGGATTTTGCTAGTTTTTTATTTGATAATTGCGCCGAAGTACATTTAATCAAACTTGATCGACTTCAAAATATATGTTTACGGTTGATTGGCGGATTTATTAAAACTACTCCTATCCATGTGATGGAATCAGAATTATTTCTACCTCCCCTTTTTGTTCGTCGCCGTTACTTGGCTGGTAAATTTTATTTAAAATCTAAATCTATGAATTCTCCCATAATGGACATAATAGAGAACCTACATAAGTTACGCAATAATTTTTACTGGAGACGTAAGAAGAAACCTTTGCTAATAGTTTTACATGAAACTCTAAAACAGGAACCTATTTACTGCAGCAAGAATAATGATATTTTCACTTTGAACACCTGGACTAGCAATATGGATCTTTCGAATATTATAAAACCGAACATAGATGATATTATTAAACCGAAACGCTGTTATAACACCTATAATCTAAAGACCCTTTGTTGTAAATTAATTAGAGAAAAGTACTCAGATTACTATGCCATCTACACAGATGGCTCTAAAAGTAACAACAATCGTGGCGCTGCATTTTTTGATTCTGAAACTAAGTTTTCTCTCAAATTTAGTGTGAACACTAAAGTGTCTATAATGCACATAGAACTTATTGCTATCTCGGAAGCACTGTCTTATATCGATTCATTGAATAGCGACAAGTTTGTTATTTTCACTGACTCTAAAAGTGCTCTTCTTCATTTAGTAAAATGCACAAATACATTGCACAGAGGGTTTCCACTAGCTTATTCAATTATAAGGAATATAATTAAGGTTGTAACTAGGGGTCAGACTATTGTTTTACAATGGATTCCTTCACACGTTGGGTTAGAGGGAAATGAGATGGTTGATCGCCTGGCAAATGAAGCTGCATCTGATGGAGAAATATACAATTGCCTGCCTTGCTATAGCGAGATTACTCCTGTAATCAGAAATTTATGCTTAAAATTTTGGTCAGAATATTATGACAAAAGATCGTTAACAAAAGGCATATGGTATAAAGTGGTCCAGCCATCTCTCCCTCGCTCCCCTTGGTTTGATGTGAGCAGAATGAATAGGCAAGAAGTTGTTACGGCACTGAGGCTTAGATCTGGTCATGTCCCACTGAATTGTTTTGGCTACATGATGCGTAAAATTAATTCCCCGAATTGCACTGTATGCGGAGTGAGAGAAGATGTCCATCACATTTTGGTTGAATGTGGGCGCGTTGAGCCTCAGAGACGTGACAAATTTGGCGCTAGAACTTTTAATCTAGGCTTCTTTAACAGTATTCTGGCCTCACCACTATCCGATGAGGCCAGAATGCTGTTTAAAATTATTTGTTTAAATTTAAGTAGCAGAAATTAATTATTAATGTTCCTTTTATATACTTTTGTGAGCAATAACGGGGGTGACATTTTCTTTTTGAAAAAACCCTCATAAATAAATAAATAAAGATTAAAAAAAAAAAAAACTATATGATGATATTTGTTTAACATTGTGTTATACAGCTTGTCTGTCTTTGTTACTATTTAATTAGTCTTATTTTATAATTTCTTTTTAGGTGATTAAAATGTATGCTTGGGAGATACCTTTCCAGAAGCTTGTAGGAGAAAAAAGAGCAAATGAATTGGTTGAAGTAAGAAAGGCGACAAGATTGAGAACTATGTTATTGGGTTTCTTAATATTTACTGAAAGGGCCGCACTTTTTTTTACTATACTCGCATATCTTTTGTTAGGAAACTCGATGAGTGCTAACGTGGTAAGTAAATTATTGATTTCTTTATATATTATTTAAATACTGTAGGCATTTTACGTCGACCGAAAAAAATAGTTAGGTAGGTTATTTAATTTTAATTATTTTTATCAGGCAACGTGAGAATAATTTTTAAATATTAAATGAGCACTTAATTATATTTGCTAGCGAGACTATTGTTCGTTATTCCTCTTTTCGACTGCTTTTTTAAATTATCTATTTTGTTTATTGTATACTACGCTTTTAGCAGAGTTGCATAATAAAATAATGTTGTCTGTTTTTTTTTAATTATTCTAGTCAATTCTATTTTATATATTTCCATTTATTGAACAATCGCTCAGTGAAATCCCTAACCCAGACAAGTTTCGGAATCCTGCATGATCCTACATTGTCATTCTTCTCTTCAAAAGTACATGCAAAGTGGCAACAAAATACATGTAGTTCATGCTAAATTTTTTATTGCAAATTGGGCTCGTATTCATAAAGACATAACTCTAATTGTACCACTTATATTGTTAATGTATTTATTTTTTCAGATTTATCCATTACAACAATTCTTAAACTCTGCACAAGTTAATATATCATTAATACTACCCCTAGTGCTGTCTTTCACTGCTGAATTTATTGTGTCCGTTGGAAGAGTAGAAGAGTTCATGGTTCTTCGTAAGTTTCGAAATACTACTTGTGGTCACTTGAATAATATAGCGACTTGGACGATCGTATCAAGCCGTTTCATAGATTAAAAAGATTTCTTGTGTATTTATTCACTGGAACGCAGAGGACCTGTGTTCAAGCCCTGACTTGAAAGTTTCATAAACGAACTTTCCGCTATTTAGTGTAATCTAGGTGTGTGAAATTATCTAAAGTTGTTCGTTGTATTATATATTATTATCCATAACATAAATGTAACTTGCTTAGCCTAGAAATAAAAGTATGTGTTCATCAGATTTAGTAAGATAAAAAATACAGTCAAAGTTTGTCTTCCGTGTACAATGAAGGATTCCGTGGCGTCAAAGAAAGTCCATCTTATTACTCAAAATTGTAAAACCTAGGTTCTGTGGAATGGATATCTTTTTTTTCAGCATTTGTTAATAACAACCGTTTGTGGTTTCTTCGTAAACAACATATAATTCTAGAAATGGCTCCTCACTTTAAACTCTAAGGCTTGAAGAAGACAGTTAAATCTTAGTATACATAGTTATGCGTAAGTTGCACACATAAGTACGCTAAGTATTCGGCGCTTCGCTGGGGAAAGTATAACCGAATATTCGATGTTTAATATTCGACCTTTCTGGGCCAACCTCTTGCCACGAGGACAACTATATTAATTATCTCCTAGGAAGCAGTGCCCCGGTCAGAGCCTAGTAACCAAATCATCTCAGACGATATGTAATGTAATGTAATCACCATGTATGGACAATTATTATCAGGAATATTTTGTTAATTATAAATTGCAGCTGATCGAGAGGATTTAGCACAAAGTGCACTTGCTTCAACTGGGACCGATGTGAAGCTATTTCGCAATATGTCGAATAGTTTCAAGGAGACTAATGTCAATTCAGTGCGACCGTTATCCTATCGCAAGAAGTCCGAATCCGCATTTCCAAACCTCCCTATAAATGGTAAGTACTCTGAAATGTTTGGACAAAGTTTTATTATTAACATTCATGATTAGAATTCTGCATTAGAGCTAAAATATTTTTGAAGTAGATAATACTCAGAAATTAAAACATATAATTGAATAAATTCAAAAAATTCTTCTTCGATATTAGATAACATCCCTGCTGTTAATTATTATAGTTTCCATTATAATTACGGAAGTAAAAGTAATAATATTAAATGAATAGGTCACGGACCGAGGAAAGTAAGCCTTATGAGAAGCGTATCGCATCAAGATGACACTGCAGTTATGGTCCATGATGTATCAGCTAGCTGGACTGCTGACCCCAATTTCTTGGCACTAAAAAATATTTCCATGCGATTAAGAAAAGGAAAACTTTGCGCTATCATAGGCACCGTTGGATCTGGTAAAGTAGGTCGCACTTACTATTCATATCAAAGTATAACCACTACATGCTCCATAGATACATACCTATACTAATGAAGAAATATGAAAATATAGGTAGTTTGTTGTTACCTTATGACGATCGAGTTGCTAAGCGGTTATTAATGAAATTTGGTAAGGCAGATTATATAAATCTATCTTTGGTTGGTTTGGTCTAAAATATTTTAAATAATTAAATTTTAATGTAAGTTCTAAGTATATCACGATCTGCACGACCTACACTGTCAAATTAATACGATTATTAATTAGAAAGCTGCTGTTATAAGAAGTAATTTAGGCTATTTTTTTAGGGTTCCGCAAAAAAAATTCTACGCGGACGTAGTCGCGGGCACAGCTAGTAATATTATAAAATTCTAAACATGTTGTGTCTACATATTGAAGGTGTTAAAAAGCAACTGGAATAGACTATATAAACGATGGAGAACACTATGCAATTTTTTAGAGTTCTTGTCTGTTTGTTCGACATTCACAAAGAAACAGCTGAGCCGATTGCGATATGGTAGTCGCTGATCGACAGCTAATTCTGAGACTTCAAACCTGCATGACTTTTTATCCCGGGAATCGGTTTGAAGTTGTTCGGGTGCATAAAAATTAGCTTATTCCGATACAGTTTTCACTAAAACGATAGCTCACATTATTTTTAAATGCTGCGATACTTTGTGTCCCGGGTATGGTACAAATTAGTTAGATTGCATTAATATTAACTGATTTCGATATGATTTCACTAGAATGATAGCTTAAGTCCTTTTTCAAGTGATACGATATTCTATATTCCGGGAATCCCTCCGAAATTATCCCGGGAGTGTTTTAAAGTGGGTAGTATACACAAAAATTAGCTAATTCGGATCAAATTGATACCAAAACAATATAATCTAGGACTTTTTATAAGCATTTCCCGGGATTTCCTAACTGCGAAACCAGGTGATATTAGAACTTGCTTGATATGAAATTTTCTATGTTTATTAGATGTATTTAGTAGATTTAACTATGCTTTTAGTAATATGACTTATCCCGGGTTTTTACGGGAATCGCCGGAATTCGTGTATTTTAACTAAAAAATCCCTTGCCCTGCTGAAAATACCCTTTGATTTTGAAAACTGGTAAAATAACTGCAATCTGCGTTACTTTTCAAGCGTGGACGAAGTCGCGGGCAAATCCTAATGTTAGATAAAAATGGTTTCAAGAGCTCTTTATTTAGTCATGTAAAGTTTTCAAGCATTTCAGAAATATATTTACTGGGCGATTCTCATCTCTAATATTTTTATTCCATGTTATTAGATTGTAAATAGTTTTAATTAAAAATAATTTTAACTGTTATGTGTTTCAAATATTACAATTCATATTGCATAAACAGCAACGTGAAAAAAATCTTGTCTGCCAAATTCTGTTTGTTTTTTATTCGCAGTCGTCGATGTTACAACTACTACTAAAGGAATTGCCAGCGGCCACTGGCACCGTTTCAATATACGGCAAGATTTCGTACGCCTGCCAAGAATCATGGCTCTTCCCGAGCACTGTACGGGAGAACATTCTTTTCGGCCTGCCTTTTGAACCGGAAAAATATAAAAGGGTACGTAAATACATCGAGATTTGCATTCACCCAGGGATACCTCTATCGTGCAAGATATCGAATACATAGTGAAAATTTAATTATAAATTACTGTTTTTTTATTGGTATGTTTGAAAGTTTGCTTCGCACAAGCTCCGAAAATGAGCAATTGATTTCAATGAAAATATTAAATATATTTAAAAGTTTCGCTTCTTTTTAAACTAAATATTTTGTATAGTTGAGAAGATATGAATGTGTGCGTGTGCCGCGTGAACGAAGTGGCCGGCACAGCTAGTTTTAAGCTTGTACAAATGCCAAGGATCTTGACAGTTTGGGAGGAGCCTCTGTACCGCTCCCCGAGTCCGCGGATTTCACGCAGGGAGTGGTCAATACCAATGCGGCCGGCTTACGGAGTATCTATTACAGAGTCTATCAAGTGAAAACCAAAGATGTGACCTCTTTTACACCGAACATTAGAAACTAGAACTACTACTAAAGACTATTACCAACTTCAAAAAAGGAGTAGTTTCTGAATTCGTGGTGTAAATATATATTTTAATGTATGTTCAGCCATAACTTGTTATTTCTGAATCGCTTTTGATGATTCTTTTTGCCTTCAATTCAGTAAAGCTTCGAAATGGTCCCATACATTTTTGATTGCTATCGGACTTTGGGATCCGAAAATATAGCAGAAAATTCCTGAAATCCGGTAAAAATGTTAAATTTTGCGATTTTTAACTGATTTCAAAAACATTATTCTAACTAAAAAGAAACCGACTTCAAGAGTAATTAAAAAGCAAAATATAAAATTTTCTACGACCTCTTGAAGTCGGTGCCAAGTAAAACATAAAAATTACTACATTTTGCAATATTTGGTTGTTGTAACAATGTATATGATAATTTTTATGGTTTCCTTGGCACAGACTTTAAGATATGATAATTAAATAATAGATGTAGATAATTTTACTTTTTGTTTTTTAGTTACTCTTGAAGTTGCATATTATATGGTATTCCTAAAAAGGTAACTTCTCGAATGCGGAAACGAAAGCTATATGAAACGGAAGCGTATTTAGAAAACATTGTTGAGTGTAAGTCGAAGCTAAATTGTATATACTTATGAACCTCGGCCACTGCCGCGGCGCGGCTCGTGCATTTTGTTTTACAGAAAGCCAACTCGACGCGAACTTCGTCCGCGTCTCGCAACCCATTTTTATCCGTTGTTTTAGAAGTCTGGTTGGTGGAAATGCTTGTTGAAAATTGTTACATATTATTATGATTACACTCGTCGGCTGGTTTCACTAGGCAGCAGCATCGTTTAAATCTCAACTCTGATCGTCGACGTTTTCTAAATACGACGAATCTTATAACTCAATTTACGCGGTTGTGCTGTTTATCGTTATCGATTTCCATTATACGATTTTGTAGTCCTAGTCGAGTCTAATACAGAACGTTATTGATCTTAATTAGGTACCTACTGAAATAATACGGTATTATTCTGAAGCTATATTAAATCCAATGCAAAAAGAATCCAATCAAAATCGGTTCAATAACAAAAAAAATGTAAATGACATACCTCAAAAACTACACATTTTTACCCATTTTTAACGAACTTTTTGCTACATTTTCAAAACCCAAAGTCTGGTAACAATGAAATTTATATTAGATTATTGCGAAAAGATCAAAATTGGTTCAAAAACAAAAAAAGTTACAGATGTCAATCACTTCAACGTTTGTTACTTGATTTTAAGGATATATTATTATATCTTCGGAACCTAAATCTAATACTAATGAAATTTACATGGGATCATTGTGAAATTATACTCAATCTAACGCAAAAATAGTGATCAAAATCAATTCAGAAATAAAAAAAATATGACTGAAAAACCGCACAAGTTTCACATTTCAGCCTAATTTCATGGGTTTTTCAGCTATATCTTCGGAACCCAAAGTCTGCTAGTAATAAAATTTATATAAAACCATTTCGAAGGTTTGTTAAATCAAACGCAAAAAAAACATCAAAATTGGTTCAGAAACAATAAAGCTATAGCAAAGTATACATTAAAAAAATCACGATGAATTGAGAACTTCCTTTTTTTTAAAGCCGAACAAACAAGCAAAAATAAAATTTTCTACATCTTGAAGACGGTGCCAAGTGAAACATAATAAGCTTTTTTAAAAAGGTTTTTAAATACAAGCTTTTGAGATTCTGGACATCATGTAGCAGCAGAGTGCTAGCCAAGACAAGTAAAACGAGCCCAAACACGACGGGTCTATCTTGTTTAGTACAGGAGTTCCTATGGCCAACTTCCGACTCCATCATCAGATCAGCTCCATGGTACCATATTATTGCATTGTAACGCGATATACATATGCGTGCACAATTTCAGCTCAATCGGAAACCGGGAAGTTAGTCAAATTTAACTTGCAAGATTCCACCCGAACTTACATACATCCATTGCAAATTAAATAAAAGCTTGTAAAAATGACTACATTTTGCAATATTTGGTTGTTGCAACAATGTATTAGGTTGGGGAAAAAGTTTCTTCGCATTTTATATAAAAATTCAAAAGGTTTTTTTATAAAGTTTATTTACATTTGACTAAAGTATGTAGGTGCCATTTTGTTGGATAACTTTTTGCCATCTTGTAGGCAGGGACGTGATCCCATTGCTATAAAAATTTTGGGGCTTCTGATCAAAAAACTGCGACAAGTGGTTTTGGCAGTCCTCTCGTGATGTTAACCTGACACTGCCTAAGGAATTCTGCAGAGACCGAAACCGGTGAAAATCTGAAGGTGCAAGGTCAGGACCATACGGCGGATGCATTAACACCTCCCAGCCAAACTCTCGTAATTTTTGCTAAGTGGCTAAATAAGTGTGAGGTCTAGCGTTATCATGGTGAAAAACCACACCCCTTCTGTTGATTAATTCCGGTCGCTTTCTCTCAACTTTTTGCTTTAATCTCATCAGTTGTTCGCAGTACATTTCAGAATCGATGGTCTGATGATGATGCCTGGCGGTAACAGCTCATAATGAATAATGCCCTTCCAATCCCATCGTACATACAGCATCACCTTGTTGCGAGTTAACCCGGGTTTCGCCACAGTCTGTGAAGCCTGACCGGCCTTTGACTACGATCTTTTTCACACGTTCTTGTCGTACGTGATCCACTTTTCATCACCAGTTATCAGCTTCTTCAAAAATGGTTCGGTTTCATTACGTCGTAATAAAGAATCACAAATGAGTACACGGTTCATTAGGTTTCTTTCAGTGAGCTCATGAGGCACTCAAATATCGAGCTTTTTGTGTACCCAGCTTTTTTCAAATGTGTCAAAATCGTTTTGTGGTCAATTCCCAGTTCTCCAGCTATATCGTAACTACTGATATGCCGATCTTGCTCCACTTTTTCAAAAATGGCATCAATTTTGTCCGTAACAGGGCCACCAGAGCGAGGTACATCTTTGATATCAAAATTTCCGGATTGAAAACGCTTAAACCAAATTTGCGCTACTCTCACAGATACTGCATTAGGTCCATAAACATTACAAATTTTTTTCGCGGCTTGTGTTGCATTTTTACTTTTTTTGTAGTAAAATTTTAAAATGTATCGAATTTCTTCATTAGATTCACTCATTTTAACAATAAGAAAAACAAATGAAAATCACACATTTTCCAAATTTGAATTAAGAATTGTCTTCTTTAAAATTAAAACTTTAATGATACCAAAACCAGCCAGATACAAATGGTATAGCCAAAGAGATCTTATTACAAGTTCATACATACTATATGCGAAAAGACTTTTTCCCCAACCTATTATATGGTAATTTTACATACTTCAGTACTTATATTTGTTTTTTGTATGCTGAAACGTATTTTTTCTTGTTTCAACTGCTCGGCCTGTAATTCTGTGAAAAAAGTATCGGCAATGGATGATTTGTTTTTGTTCCAAATTAATTTTTTTTTGTTGTTAAATTGGCACAACTGTTTTTCATTTTGGAGCGGAATTTGAGTTGCATCGGTCATTTAGATTAAATACAGTGCTGTTTTTAGTTAGATCATATCTTGTGTGTATTGCGAATTTCCTCACGGTCAAAAACATTAAACAAAGAGTTTGCACCGCTGTGACACTGAAAATGTTACAGAAGGCTTACGATGAATCGACTTTATCAAAATCACGTGTTTATGAGTAGGTACAAAGCGTTCAAAAGCGGTCGAGATGTGCTGGAAGATTTGTCTCACCCCGGTAGGCCATCAACGTCTTCAACTAAGATTAACATCGCAAAAGTGAAGGAAATAGTGACTGAAAATCCTCATTTAAGTTTGAGAGAAATAGCCGCTGAACTTTCTGTGTCGCACGAGTCGATCCGTATCATTTTAAATAATCACTTGGGTAAGAAACATGTTGCCGCTCGGCTAGTCCCAAAAGACCTGAATTTTGTACAAAAACTCAATCGCATAAGTGTTACTGAGGACATACTAGAACGAGTAAATTCCGACCCAACATTCATGAAACGCATTGTTTATTGCATTGGTGACGAGACGTAGGTTTGCGAGTTTGACATGCAAACTAGTCTACAAGCTACGGAGTGGCCCCTTCTAACTGAACCAAAATCGAAAAAACCACGCCAAAGTCGATCAAAAAGTCGAAGTCATATTGACTGTTTTCTTTGACTATTGCGGCGTTGTGCACTCGGAATTCACACACACATTCACAAGGCCATCATTGTGAACGAATTTTTGACCAAAAACTCAACAAATACCATCGAGCAACTATCTTATTCACCAGACATGGCTCCAGCCGATTTCTTTCTTTTTCCTAAACACAAATTACCACTTCGTGGCACCCGTTTTCATTCAGTAGAAGACATAAAGGAGAATTCGGGACGAGAACTAAACTCAATTCCGGAAAAAGCGTTTAAAAAATGTTTTGATGGCGTAAGTGTATCATTTCTGAAGGAGCATACTTTGAAGGTGATAAAATAAATTTGAATGAATAACTAACATTTTGTGTATTATTGACATTTTCCCGGTAAATTTTTAACAGAGTAGTATAATGTAAATATAGGATAGGTACTTTTTATTTTCGAAAATGGGATAGGGTTATTGAAATATATGTAAATCTAACACTTACAGGAGATAAACTCTATGAAAAGGCCTTTAGATTATATGTAGTAAAAAATAATCCCACAATTTTGTATAATTTTTACTAGCAATACTGGTACTTTGTAAAGGCGATAGTAACTCTGTTTGATTTCTCTTACTATCTCTGAATGGATAGTAAAGGAATTTGAATGTAATGAGATTGGACATGAACCGTAGGATTCTTACTTTTTTCAAGCTTTAAATCAACATATCAGTCCGTAGCATTCGTTTAGGAAACCGCGAAAATGCCTTAGTAATTTATTTTCTACAATAGAAATACTCTTGCAATGTTGTACCTACCATTTGGATTGAATTTCATTAGTAAGTAGACTAATAGCCGGTTCCTATATCTTATCGATTACTATCGGTTTTACATAAGCTCCATACAATTAATGTCAAAATTCAACCGTTGACAAGGCAAGAGAAAGACTAGTAAGATATAGGAACCGGCCCTAAATGCAAATCGATTTATACAATGAATGGAATCTGTTTAGGTATGCAGAGTGTGTGCATTGGAAAAGGACTTCAAGCAGTTTCCATATGGTGACCAGACCCTAGTGGGTGAAAGAGGGGTGTCCCTCTCGGGGGGACAGCGCGCCAGAATCAATTTGGCCCGCTCCGTCTACAGGGAGGTAAATTGATTTTATATTTGTAGTAAACACTGGCTTCATAACTCGAGGGGAAACTTTGCTTTATTAGTTTGTGAATTCTGATATAAAAACTATTTTTCCTATGAACAAAATAATCATACTTGCCAAAACCGATTTTGGTTATAGTGTGGCTATGTATTAATCCATTCGAGTGATCATGCATTTTATAACCTTAACATATTAAAAGCATAGTTGTATATCACGAATAAATTAAAATTTCAATTAAAACAGTTTTACAATTTTAATAATAATGATTTCAACAGATAAGTTGGTTTAAAATTACAACTATTCGCTCTCGTGTAAAACACATATTTAGGAGTTACAGTAATATGCTTCACAGGTACATATTATAATTACATAAAACTCTGATGTATAATAGTTATTTTGGCAGTGAGCTTACAAATCCGGTGACCTTACGCAAGTAGTCTATCCACCGGACTGGACGACGTCCTTCGCTACGCCTACCAAGATCATTGTATTTTGGTTGTTACAATTATCACGTACATACATACATTCATACTTAGAAAATGGTGTTATGTTGTTAATGTTGGGTATAAAACGTCATATCAAGAATTATAATTACAACGCATTATTTATTCTTTTTAAAGTCTTTAGTGTAACGCTTAACATTGTTATATATACATATCTATCTCTAGCGTGGTTTTAGTTTGTCGAAATAATGTGAAAATAAAACGAACTGTATTTCAAACTAGAGAAAGTCATTAAATTATCGAGCTTGAGCGAGCAACCATAAGGGATTTCCAAGCTTTATTCTAGGCAAAATGTGATAAATGGGTTTTTATAATTAAATAATATAAATACGAACATGAAGGTACTCGAAATAAAAAACCAGTATAAAAATAAATTAAGAAACTAAGAATTTCTTTTGACAACATAAAATTAGAAGAAACTGAACTAAAGAAAGAAACTCAACTAATTATAGCATACGAAATCGATCGTTAACTAACTATAATCATTTATTATAAAATCGATTAGTCTTAAAAATTATAAACTTAAATGATTTTAATCGCCTCTTATATTTAGATACATAAAAAACAACAAACAAATTTTTAATATCTGTGAAATCGTACAATACGTTTCAACGAACAACATTTTAATACGTAAATTACTTGTTTCATTTTCACAATCTTGAGTTGGATATATTCATAGATGTTACGTACCTATAAAACAAGCGTAACTAGATGAGTTTGGGAGTTAGTAGGCTGTCTACCTATTTTTTTCTTTTCTTACGAAGGACGACAGTTTCTGGAAATCAACGACTCGGGGCACCTTTTTGGCATACAAAATTGAAAGGCTGGCGATACTCTTAGTACCCTAGCTCCAAGTAATGTCCTGGTTTCTTTATGTTACCGAACACCTCCCGAAAATGACTAGGCGTTTGTTTTAGTATTTCAGCCGATATTTTTAATTTAATTTCACAGGCTGATATTTATCTATTGGACGATCCGCTGTCAGCAGTAGATGCAAACGTGGGAAGACAACTATTTGATGGATGCATTAATGGGTACCTCCGAGGTCGTACAAGGATTCTTGTTACACACCAAATCCATTTCCTAAAAGCTGCAGATTTTATTGTTGTCTTGAACGAGGTAAATAAAAATAATCTTAATTCATTAGTGACAGTGCTTAAATGACTTACTTTATTATAATTCGATTCTAATAGATGTTCATATATAGAAAATAAAAGTAAAAGTCGAGGTTAATAACCATTAAAACGTAATTTAATTGTGTTTAGATGTCATTAAAACATACGCTTACTTTTATAATAAGCTATATACATAGCTTCTTCGTTCAGCTGGAGTTTAAACTAACTATTTACGCATAGCTTATATGATGATATCATATGGTTTATGTGTACAATAAAATTTCACTAAACTATACAACATTTGGGATTCCTTTCGAGACTCTAACTCCAGACATTGTGAATTATTTCTGAATGTTACAGGGACATATAGAAAATATGGGTACCTTTGACGAGCTCGCAGCTATGGGTAAAGAATTCTCAATGACGCTTTCATCTTTGCAAGAAGGCAAAGAAAAGGACAACGAGAGCTTGAATTCACGCGTATGTATCTTATTCTTATAATTTAAATATGAGATATTTATATTTTTGGTGTTGATGAGACTTGCATTTAACCACTACCTCTTTCCTGTGAGGGCTTAAAGAGGTCGTTATCACAGATTTATATGATAAACATGACAAGTATTAACTTAAAATGAAACTTTATGCTATGTCTTACAATTACCAGTATACCTATATATATAGATACATGTCAATTTTACATTTCGAATTTCACTAAGCGATTCTTTAAAGGCGACTGCTTTAGGCCTGCTGAAGTGACAATGTGGTACTTTATGATGGACCATGCTTTGAAAGTCGTAAAGTTAAAACATTTTGCAGACACGTGGACTACTATAACTAAGCTGCATTACCCCGTTCTTTGTAACTGATTTTCACCTTGCGTCATGATGGGAGTGAACGTTTTTGTAAGGCGAATTTAGCCTAATGGGATATCGAATCGCAATTTTGTTGATTGTGATTGAAATGTGACAATATTTTATTGCATTATATTTAACTTTGTCTTGTTATACAACATTAAACAATAACCCCTCTTTGAAGTTAGTTATGAATTTATATTTTACCAGGGCTCAGAAAAGACAGCTTTGATACGGAGTCAGTCAAACATGAACGAAGGTGAAGAACTTGAAATTTTTGAAAAACAAAAAATGGCTGATGAAGAAAGACAGTCTGGAAATTTGCGTTGGGAAGTTATTACCGCTTATTTTCGCTCTGGAGGCAGTATCTGTTTAATCATACTAGTATTTTCACTTAACATCATTGCTACCGCTGCAGCAGCAGGGGCTGATTACTGGGTTAGTTACTGGTAAGTTTTATTTTTAGATATCATATTTATAGAATATATTACATTTATATGTATGTAACTATGCCGTGGCAATTATTAATATTGCTTTATTCATAAATTCGCTATAATGCAATGGTATATAAAATACTTACATGTCCTTGTTTATTGAATATGGATGAAATTAATCTTTCAAGAAAAATAGCTGTGACATATACAAACAGACGTTCCGTTTTAAAATGGATGGACTAAAGTGAATTTTATTGCCGATCCCTATATCATACTATTCATTGACATGCCTTACCATTGGTTCAATTTTAACATTACTTGTGTAGTGTCAATTTTTTACAAATAGTAAAGCAAATGAACGTTTGATAAGATGTAGGAACGGGCCTTAAAGGATTCCGTTTTTGCTAAAGAACTCTAAAAATTCATATATGTAATTCCATACGAAATATTGTTTGATTTAGTAAACCTTATACGGGTACCAATTTTATGCTTCCGCCGCGTCGCGGCAAAGGTAAAAGTAATGTGTGTTGCATGTTCCGGTTTTGATATTTGCCGCATGACATTGTAACTATAGGTATGTATTATATTATGATGTATTTTTATCACAGTTACGAGGGTGGTTTAATGACTCCTGTTTTCCGGAAACACCACGGCCACGGGGAACGAGCGGGTTAAATGTTCACTCAGAGAGAAATTGAAATATTTTTTTATGAAAATCGTTGCCAGTTCCGTGTCGCGTTAATTTAATTACATGTAGAGGGGTTCTGCTGTTCTGGAATCCGATTGCATTGGAGTAAATCTTTGAGGTCTTATTTTTTCCCATCCTCTGAATGTCTACATCCTTTCCGTTTCTTATTTATCTGTTATCTGTCTATCTATCTATAATATTATAAAATTCTAAACATGCCGTGTCTGTACATTGAAGCTATTTAAAAATAACAAACTGAAGTATACTATATAAACGATGGAGAATACAATGGCATTTTTTTTAGATTTCTCGTCTATTTGTGTTTGTTCGAGATTCACGTATTAACTACTGGGCCGATTTTGATGCGGTTTTCTCTGATTGACAGCTAATTCTTAGGCTTAAACGCTGCGCTACTTTTTATTGTGGGAATACCGCGGGAATTTATCTGGGAATGATTTCAAATGGCCAGATTAAAAAAAATAGCATTCCAGTGTGTTTTTTCACTGATCGATAGCTTTAATGTAATAAAATGTGTTATACTTTTATCCCGGGAATCCCACGGGAATATTACCCAGGAGCGATTTGTAGTTGTTCGGGTGTGTAAAAATTAGCTTATTCCGACATAGTAGCTTAAACATTTTTTTTCACATGCTGCGGTATTTTTGTCCCGGGAATCCTGCGGGAATTTTAAGTCAAGCGTAGACACTGTCGCGGGCATATCCTAGTATGTATATATTTATTTTATTGCCATGCTTGCAAACATGCAGACGGCCCATCTAATGCACAGTAGTTGTTACGACAGTGGACGTTGGCACCACCAGAAAGGCAAAGCCAATGCGTATTAAGATGGACAGACAGGATGGGATAAGATAACAGAGATGGGATAGAATAAAAAAGGTGTATGTAATAAGAGAAGGAATGAGACAGACAAGATGGGATAAAGAAATGCACTACGGGAATGGCATAGGGAAGACAGGATTGGGGGGTTGCCATCGGGACTCTCATTGATTAAACGAACTTGTCTGTTTGTTTGTTTTAAGGTCGAATGAAGTGGCTGCGTATGAAGAGCAATTAAACGGTACTACTATCGGTGAGTATTAAATAAATTATATATGATAAAGATAAAAAAAATAGATAAGAAATTCAATAATAAGCGAGGCAATAATCGTAATACGCAACTTGTGGCAAATATTTGTTACAAATTGTAATATCTGTGTTTAATACTATCACCAACGATTATGTATCAAGTATATTCGTTTATATTATAAAACCAAAGTATATAGGTAAGTATATCTTAGCAGGAAATTGTTAATTTTCTTTGAATAACTTTTAGTCACAAATTCGCAATTCCCATAATAAAAATAATTGGATATTCAGTTGAGGGCTCTCAAATGCCTAACGTCATATTTCATGAAAATAGAGTCATAAGTTCGCTTTCATGTTTTATAAAGATGGAGATGTTGTTCTTGAGTGCCATCATAATATACACTTATTGTTCGTACATATCAAGATCGTGAATTGCATTGCTACGTTGCATAGCAATTCAAAACAAAACATTCATTAATATTTAGTCGATAAATTTATTTCATAATTAAAAACATTAATAACATTCACTTCTTTGAGCGCGATCTAAATCCCTATTAATATTATAAATGCGAAAGTAACTCTGTCTGTCTGTTCCGTTTTCATGGTAATACTACTGGACCGATTTGGCTGAAACTCAGTATATATATATATTTTCGATGCCGAGGATAAGCATAGGATACCCCGAAAAATGGGATAGTTTCCGGGATAAATATATATTTGTCTATTTGTTTGTTATGGTTTTACGGAAAAACCGTTTGACCATTTGGCTGAAATTTGGTATATATGTAATTTAAACACCGAGTTTGAACATGGGATACTTTTCATCACACATAATGGGATAGATTTCGGGATAGATTTGAATTTGGTAATTTTGGTCAATTTGGTCATTTTAGTAATTTTGGCCAATTTGGTCATTTTGGGTCATTTTGGGTTATTTGGTCATTTTGGTCAATCTGGTCATTATGGTCATTTTAGTTATTTTGTTCATTTTGGTCATTTTGGTCACTTTAGTCATTTTAGTCATTTTGACCATTTTAGTCATTTTGGTTAATTTGTTAATTTTGGTCATTTTGGCCATTTGGTGATTTTAGTAATTTTGGTCAAATTGGTAATTTTGGTCATTTTAGTCATTTTGACCATTTTAGTCATTTTGGTTAATTTGGTCAATTTGGTCATTTTGGTCATTTTGGCCATTTCGGTAGTTTTGGTCATTTTGGTCAATTTGGTAATAATATTGGTAATTTTGGAAATTTTGGTCATTTTGACCATTTTAGTTAATTTTGGCCATTTTGGTAATTTTGGCCATTTTGATCATTTTGGTCAATTTGGTCATTTTAGTAATTTTAGTCATTTTGACTATTTTAGACGGTTTGGTAATTTTAGTCATTTTGAACATTTTAGTCATTTTGGTTAATTTGGTCAATTTGATAATTTTGGTAATTTTGGTTATTTTGGTAATTTTGGTCATTTTGGTCATTTTGGCCATTTCGGTAATTTTGGTCAATTTGGTAATAATATTGGTAATTTTGGAAATTTTGGTCATTTTGACCATTTTAGTTAATTTTGGCCATTTTGGTAATTTTGGCCATTTTGATCATTTTGGTTAATTTGGTCATTTTGGTCATTTTAGTCATTTTGACTATTTTAGACGGTTTGGTAATTTTAGTCATTTTGAACATTTTAGTCATTTTGGTTAATTTGGTCAATTTGATAATTTTGGTAATTTTGGTTATTTTGGTAATTTTGGTCATTTTGGTAATTTTGGTAATTTTGGTAATTTTGGTCAATTTGGTCATTTTGGTTAATTTGGTCAATTTTGGTCATTTTAATCATTTATATAGTTTACAGATAGATAGATAGATAGAAGGGGGATAGATAAATAAAACTAGAACGGGTTGAAATAGAGGTTGAAAGATTGTATGGGAGACCAATCATTTCTCAAGTTTATAGATATAAAAATTTATCATCTATGACAAAATTCGATATTAACTCGATCTGTTTGTCTGTTAAGCCTTCACGGAAAAACTACTAGGAGTACTGAATCGGTTTTGCTATATTTTTGTTTAAATGTAGTTTTAATACAGAAAATGGATATAAATATTTTTCATCCCGGGAGATGGAATAGTTTGCGATACAAAATGAAATTAATCTTCCGGGGCAAATAGAACTAACATAAAAATTTAATACAGTGTAACCTGTATTAACGCCTGCTGTTTAAACAAGAGGCACGCACTAGCGTCTAACCCGCGGGGTAAACTTTAGTGTTTATATAATTCTGATGTAATTGTATATATAATTATTACTGATTTATAATCTACCCAAAACTTTAACGGAGTAAGTTTTCTTTGATATCCTTAATACTTCCCTATCACTCGTGTCTTGTCCGGTAGGACTGTTTTATTGACAACATCTTTCCGTTTTTATTTGGGCCACCCCTTTTGCCTTTACCGTCTCGAGGTATCTCTCTAAAGCTTTCTTTGTCCATTCTTCTGATTTATTCTGTACGCACGTCCTACCCTACCATTACAGACACAATATATTTTTTACTGGGACCATGGGGGCCTCAGGCGCACAAACTTTATCGAGACATCAAAACGCCTTGTAGACGTCTTACGTGACCAAAAGACTGGTCTATACCTCGGAGAACGCATTAGCGTTGCCATTCAGAGAGGCAATGTAGCCAGTCTTTTGAGCACGTTTCCAACTGACAGCGGACTGGCACTAGATTTTATAGATTAATTTTAATTTGTATATATAGTTTTAGTTTCTTTTTTTATTGCATGAGTTCAGCAGACAAGCAGAAGGCCCACTTGATGGAAAGTGGTTACCGTCGCCTATGGACATTTGCAACACCAAAGGTGCTACAAATGCGCTGCTGCTCTTTTAAAGGAAGCTGGAACCTAGTCACTAATGCCGGAACACAACACAAGGTTGTTATGGCGGTATACTCTAGACCAGGGGTGGTCGCCATCCAGTCGAGCAAATACCCTACCAGCTGGCTGTGGGTTGTTTAGTCGACTCTTACGACAGGCCGTCCGGCCGCAGAAAATTGTATTCTTTCTCCGTTCCTGCACGGATAAAATTAGTTAGTTTAATTGTATAATTAAATTGCTTATTACTTTTTTACTATGTTACTAACTATATTTACATTATATTATTATAGTATGGATTCAATCTATAATATGAATTGTTAAATCGATGTTCGAATTAAATTAATTATTAACTTGTACCATTTCTTACAGATCCAGGCTTAGATGTCCAAGTCGGCAACTTCACAACAGCTCAATACCTAATTATCCATGGCGCAATTGTAGGGCTAACTATTCTGTTAACTAATATACGAATATTCCCCTTTACTGAGCTATGTGTATCTGCTTCGAATAACCTGCACAATAATATGTTTTCAACTATGATAAAGGGTATCATGAGATTCTTTGATACTAGTTCTTCAGGTAAATTAAATTCTATATATGACTCTAGAAACTTTTATCTATTGTAATTATAATAGATAAAATTGTCAAGATTTATATATTGTGTAATACTTGCAACAACTCACAAGGGTTTATGGTAGTAAAAGAAGAACAACTGGTCACAATACTTTATATTCACAGAACCTTACGGTTTTAACATATTTCAATACGTAGTATCCATAGTAGTTTGTGATATTTCATACACTGACTATTCAAACTCGACAAGCATTCTTAGAACACCTCGACATCCCTCCAATTTTACAGTATATGAAACTTAGCATATCGGCATAGCGGATTTAAGTCATTCATAAACTATTTTAATTAAAGGATTATGCATGACAAGAATTTAATACATTGTTGTTTGGATATTTCAGATAATATTTTATATAAGATATTATATAAAATATTATACTTAAAGTTTTATATGCAATAAAATAAGTCGAACACAGTATAAATCTATCACGTCTGCCAACATGAAAATAAAATGTAGTGAATACCGTCTATATACAATTGAGAGGTTTGAAATATAATCTGTACACAATTATCACATTATACAAAGGATAAATATTGTAACAAAATTATTGTAAATTATAGACAACTACTCTGTACAAAACAGGCGCTAATTACCGAATAAATAAAAATATAACATTATGATTCAATTAAGGAAATGGCCGATTGTATCGTTCAGAAATAAGAGGGTACATAACAAAATCAATTATTAACTTTAAAAAGAAACACGACAAGAACAACTATACTACTCAATAACTGTATCAATTGTTACTTAATATCTTTTAGATAAATTGTACCTAGAATCACAGTTTTACTTAAAAGGCAGAGTAAATTTTAGCGTCTTATAAAAGCGTAAATACTATATAATAATGATGATAACGTTGGAGTAATCATTTATAATTAAAAAAAAAGAAATTCTTTGCCATTAATCTAACCTGCGACGGATATATTTAAATCTAATTACGACGAGAAAAACACGATTAGTTTTATTCCATTTTAATGTTTTACATTACAAAAAACAGAAGTTTTAATGTTGCAAAAAATAAATTAAAAATAAATATTACAAAAAAATACATTCAACATAATAATATTATTTGAGATTATAAATGTGTATGCTATAGAGTTCTAATTCTTTTTAGGTCGCATTCTGAATCGTTTCACAAAGGACATGGGTGCGTTGGACGAGATTTTACCCAGAACGTTGTTGGATGTATTCCAGATTTATACCACCCTCGCGGCAATTTTAGTTCTGAATGCATTAGCTCTGTACTGGACGCTGATACCATCTGCCATACTACTAATCTTATTTGCCTTTTTTGTGAAAATTTATTTGAATACTGCTCAAAGTGTTAAGCGACTGGAAGGAACAAGTAAGTTTTATAAAGAAGTGATAGTTTTATTATTATGATCTTATGCATTATACAAATATTGTGTCGATGAATGTTGAAGCTACAGAATTGACTAACTGAACCCTTGTCTGGCAAAACGTCTAGATTAAAGTCCAAAACCTTACCTTCTACCTTGTTTAGATATTTGACTAACGAATTTATCTCTAATCCTAATATTAATCACATAGACAGGCAAACACCGAAATTCAATTTGATGAAATTGAGGTTTGACCAGTCAAACTTAGAAGCGCCGGAGCTTCCACGTTCGACTAACGAGCATGCGTTTTAAGTTTTGTCGTTTGAATAAAAAAACACAACTAGAACCTTATAGTACTTTTTATTGTTTTTCAAAGTATTCACCACGTAGCTTACTACACTTTTCCATTCGCTCAAACCAATTATTATAACATTTATTCCACTCTAAAGTGGGGGTGTTCAAAATGGCTGACTTGAAAGCGTCGACTGCTTCTTCACCGGACTGGAACCTTTGACCACGAAGACTTTTCTTAATTTTAGGAAATGTAAAGAAATCGTTAGGGCTTGGGTGAGGACTGTATGGAGGATGGTCAAGAATTTCTACTTTTTCCTGCTTCAAATACTCAATCGTTTGACTAGCGCTGTGTGAGCTTGCGTTGTCGTGGTGCAGGATGATGCGTCGCTTTGAGTTAGATTTTCGAAGTTCAGCGATGACTTGTTGTAAACAAACTGTGGTATACCACTCTGCGTTAACCGTTCTACGATCTTCAAGTGCAATAGTCGCAACATGGTCGATTTTTCCAAGGAACGTGGCCACCATCTTCTTTGAAGTGCTTCGAGAACGAACAACTTTAGTCGGCTTTGGCTCGTCTTGAAAGACCCAGATTGTAGATTGTTGTTTGGAATCAGGATTGTAGGCATAGATCCAAGATTAGTCACCACTGACGATGTCGTAGACGTGATTGGACTCTCCTCGGTTGAACCTTTGCAGAGTTTTCTTACACCATCTGACGGGGGCCGCCTTGTGATCGTCGGAAAGCAGATGCGGTATCCAACGGCAAACTAGCTTTCTCACACCAAGCGCTTCATGCAAGATCTTCTGAATGGTTCAGTTCAGTCCGCAGACATGGAGCTTCATCACTGAACACAGATGTTAGCTCTTCAAAACACTGAAGCCGTGTCAGGCCTGTTCTAAAGTTGTAGAAAATTATTGCACGAATATTTTCCTTAGAAAGATTCATTTTCGTACGTAACCTGACAGATTCCAATCGACGTTGTGACTAAACAATAGCATTAATCCTAATACTTTCAACTGTTTTGAGATTCAAAATTTAAACACATTCGAATATAGAACAGTTCCAAATTCAAAATTGCCGGGAAATATGGAAACGACAGAACTTAAAAGGCATGCCTAGTATAACATATCTCGAACCTCGCGATACATAATATGTTGATAAATTTTGTGTGACTAAATTCAAAAGTTAATTTTTTGTGTGATTGCAATGTGCGTTCTTATAAGTGAAATATTTATTTTTGACATGATATAAATATGCTTCTGTATGTCTTTAAGGTTATTTAATAATGTTATGATAGTCTGGAGGACATCATTTATGGCGTCAATACCTCTTAAATTTATTATTATGTGCTATTCAGAAAAATAAATAATTAATTTGTTCATACATACTAAAATTTAAATTCAGAACTGTTGCCTGGAGACTTTCGAATAGTTTCTACATCAGAACAATAACTAAAGCAAGTTTGAAATGAACCATGGCCTTACGATAAGACTCCCAAAATTCTGGGCCAATATTGCCTGCAGTCTTTCTTACAAAATTGTGCTAATAATGAACTTCATTGTTTATTACCGTAGTGATTAGTCATCATAAAACATATCAAGCAAATCGAGGTTACCTTTTTATACGCGAAGCGGTGACATTAATCGCTTGTGTTAGTATTGTATTCTAATACATATGTACGTATCTAACCTAGATTATGACTAACTTGGATTATCGAGATTAATGAACCATTTACCTAAGTACGTACCTTACACGTATATTTCGGAAAGAAAGTACGAGATGCATGTTTCTTTAGTGAATGCCTCGCCCATCGAGGCAGTCATTCTTTAGAATGTTAAATAGGAAACATAAAAATCAATAATGTAGAAACGACAGTATGGTAAAATCTTTTAGATAAATATAATAAAATAAAACCCATAAACATCCCACTGCTGTACTTGAACCTCCTAATTTTAGTGCACCGGAAGATATAGCACTATGCATCCAAGTTTCATAGAATGTTTCGTATTATTTATTGTCTTCACCGCCACTGTTGACTTAATATTTTCCTTAATTTAGAGGGTTGCTTGGAAGAGGTCGCTTTAAGCGATAAGGCCGCCCTTTGTTCAACATTTACTGTACCTAGTTTTAAGAACTTAGTTTTAATTTTTGGTGAACAATAAAGTGTTTTCATTCATTCATTCATCCAAGGTTATCCAAGGCGGATTAGGTTTCAAGATATATTTCTTCAGCGTCAATGTGCTGCCAATTTACAGCACATTTTCCTGGGCCATATATTTGAATCCAACTCATTAGAATGATACGATGGTTTATTAGGTACTAAAATGATATGTATAACTTCATGCAACAATAATTGGATAAGACTCTGTGGTTAATAAAATGGTAACGTTGATCATTTATATTGCAAATCTTTAATTATTGATTTCTTTTCAATTTCAGCAAAGAGTCCAGTTTTTAGCATGGTCACAGCATCTTTAAACGGTATTGCAACAATTCGATCATCAAATGCCCAAAACCGATTAATAGAAGAATTTGATTCCGCACAGGTAGCCAACATTGTTACATTATATTAGTCGTCATTATATACAATACTTATAATATTCATATCAGCATCTTGGGTTAAATGTCGTGAGGTGACTGGTGTCATGTCGTAATTTTAAAATGCTAGTTAAATCTTAGGTTGTCCTTTTGGACAGATGCTTTATTAGTCCTGATGTTTTATATGAGCACAAGACAGTGTATTTGAACCACAGAGGCATGAGATGTATGTCACGGATATGAATACACTGCAGTGGGTATGTGATGTCACGCGGAAAGACCGTACGTGAAGCTGCCGCAGTTGCAGAAGTTCTTGATGCGGTTTTTTCACTGGCAGTTCAAATTTCTAGCCTTGTAAACCGAAAAAATGGTTGCTTGACGTTGTGAGGAATAATTATGAGTAACGATGGTCTTACAACGAGGGATATTAAAGTTTGTGTAAAACAGAAAATAAAAAGTTGTAAAGCAGACCCCGAGTCAGGTATAAACGCTAATACCTCATACACAAATGGTATATAAAACTAGTATGTTGAATGTAATGTTGTAACTGAATTAGCAGAAAAACGATGGTTTGTCGACATGGCTAGCAAAATTTCCCCCACAAAACAGTTACATGATTGTTTATACACTAGTTTTAATAGAGTCAAATTAACTGAGATATATATTATCATCTCACAAAAGGTCACAGCCTCCTTAATGTTGTAAGCGAGATATGGTTTCACAATTGTAACTAGTCAAATAAATTATTGTTTAAATAGTAATTAAAATTCATTTTATCGTAATATTCTAAAAGATAAAAGGTATTTGAATACTGTTTTCATGGTAATTGTATATTGTAAAATGCGTCTACAGTCCCTATCTTATATACAGTGTCCCAGAAATCTTACCCTAATTTATCAATTCAAAAAACTGCAACAATATGCTTAAGACGACCTGTTGTCGAAAAATAACTATACTTATATTTTTATTGAAGTTCATTTAATGTTATTTTCGTTTGGCTAACAGTTAGTTGGTGTACAATACAACCAAACAAATACAATTTTCTTTGTTTTGGAATTTGATCATGGAAGTAATTTTATAATATAGTTCTATACTTATATAAAAATAGATTTTGAGATAAATATGAAGTCATTTTTTTAGCTAGACTTGTTGCTGAGGTGTTTCTTGCCTCTTCTTAAACAGCAATAACACGTTGCGAAGCGGTGTGCATAGAATAGGAAGTAAACTTAATTTTTAACTTATATGTAATGTTCTCCAGTGGAACTTTGTCTGAAATTCCGGGCATCGAGTATATGTTATATGGTAGAATATATGACGCTTTAGATTACGCAAGTTACAATGTAATTACCAATTATGTTTTTATTTTTAGGATTTGCATACCTCAGCTTGGAATGGTTATTTAGGCGGTGGAACATGTTTTGGTTTCTATTTGGATACCATGTGTTTACTTTATTTGAGTACAATCATATTCGTTTTCTTATACGTTGATTTTGGTAAGTTATATCTATTTAATGATGAATATATTAGGAACTATTAGCAACTAAAGACATATTGTGCCGATCCCAAATAAGAAGAGAGGGCGGTGAAAGACCCAAGGTGAAAGGAAAGAGAGACATGAGCAAGTAATAATTAATTCTCAACAGTTATATGGTAATGATTTATTATAACCTTCATCGCGTATTTACCGACGTACGTTCCGATTTCTTAACCCGAGGGGTATCGCTTGTTTATTTGACACCAAACATCCACAATAACAATCAATCTACATTTATAACGTATTCTAGCAACTTTATTTCATATGCAAAAACGTGAAGAGTAAGCAATGAAACTCACTTTCACATTTAATATTAGGTAATATAAATTGGCACACCCACTCCAATATCGCACCCGACACCTCTGGGTTTTAGTGATTCAAGAAGGCCATCGCTATCATAGATAATAGGATCGCTATGATCAAATGACAGATTATAAAGCCAGATGGAATTTAAATATTAGTGAAGCTATCGTGATCTGATATTGATACTTGGCTGTAACCTATAATATTTTCAGGTAGCATAATTCCAGTGGGTAGTGTAGGGTTGGCAGTAACACAGACCCAGACACTGACTACGATGTTGCAACACGGTGCGCGGATGCTGGTTGAATTTCTAGCCCAACTCACGAGCGTAGAACGTATACTCGAATACACGCGTATCGAAAAGGAATCTAATCTTTTCGAAGGACGTAAGTAACGATTGTTCTACCAACGTTTTTTATGGTTTCGCCTGCTTGAAAGTTCATTTTCATTGGTCAGCTCGGTCGATATCCAACATACAAAAATTTCCTGCAGGTGAGAAAACAACTAATGATAGTCGATAATGTGATAGTTAATTCGCCTACTGGTATTCTCTGCAAGCGCTGGGACGACCAATAATATTTATTGACATGAGTAAGCATGCGAGGTGAGGGTAATCGCACACTATTACCGAGTATTACATTTTCGAAGTCACTGCCAAACGTGCGGTTCAGGATCTCCAGCACACCACATACGAGTACCGTTGACTAGTGAAAACCGTTTCTATATACCGGCCCTAGGGTACGAGTAAACAGAAATCTTTCGCATCCCGAATGTGGGCAAGAACACGAGATATATGAAGTTTTATGTGTGGATTTAGTACAATTTAGAATAAATTTATTTTATAAAAAACAACTACTAACTATCATGATTTAATCATAGAGCATAATCGATGGAGGCAATAATTTGGTAAATGTGTAAAACATTAAATTATGTACTTGAGGGTGAGTATGGGAATATAGCGTTAACAAGGAGATAAAGTTTGCCTCCAATTAATTATACCTTATGAAACATTTCTATTAAATCTCATGTAATTAATCCCTATTAATATTATAAATTCGAAAGTAACTCGTGTCTGTCTGTTACGCTTTCACGGAAAAACTATTGGACTGATTTGACTGAAATTCGGTAAATATGTCATTTTAACACCGAGGGTTAACAAGGGATACTTTTCATCCTGGATAATGTCCCGGATAGACTTTTTTTTGTGATTTTCCATTTTCGTCATTTTGGTTACTATGGTCATTTTGATCATTTTAGTTATTTTGGTCATTTATGTTATTTTGATAATTTTGGTCCTTTTTGTTATTTATGTAGTTTACAGATAGATAGACGAGGGATAGATAAATAAAACAAAGAACGGGTTGAAATAGAGGAAGAAACTTTGTATGGGACACCAATCATTTCTCAAGTTTATAGATATAAAAAATTATCATCTACAAAAGAATGCGATTGTAATTCGATCTGTCTGTCTATTAAGCTTTCACGGAAAAGTTACTAGGATTATAAATAAATATATTACTAGCTGACTCGGCAAACTTCGTACCGCCTATACGCAGTTTCTGAGGGAAAGCGATATTGTTGTTTTTACTATATTCCAAGCATTTTTTTCATATTTACTCACCTTTTAAATCTTCCCTGGACTTCCACAAATACTTCAAAACCAAAATTAGCCAAATCAGTCCAGCCGTTCTGGAGTTTTAGCGAGACTAACGAACAGCAATTGATTTTTATATATAAGAAGATACGGGTAAAAAAAATCAATAGATTAATTTTGATGCGTGATAAATGCATGCGGTACGCAAAACCCCGATGTGAGACAAAACTTTCGTGCTCTATATAGATTTTGTGAGGCATTTGTGTGACACAAAATGTAATTATCTAAAAATTAACCAATCAATCACAAAGTCGTATAATTTTTAATTATCGGTTAACTTTATAATCGGTTAACTTGCTTAACGATTTGGAGGTTTGAATCCCTAAATATTTAGCAATGAGAACTGTCAAATCGGGCTTCTTATTTTGTTATTATTATAAATAATTAAAAATCTTGGCGTTAGAGTAGAAAATTTCATTTTTCTCATTTGGGTCACAATTTCATTAAAAAAATTTCAAATCACTCAATGTCATTGAGTGTCGTTCCGTCAGTGTACTTTCAGTTCTGTGCATTCCACCCAAATTTATTCAATTTGGTTGATGCGTCTGATATCAACATTATTAGCATTTCCTAAGATAATGAAAAGTACAACAGAGACAGATAGAAAAAGTGTGAGAGACCTTAAAGTTCCTTTTTACCTTTAGGTGTCCGGCCTTCTAAAAAAATCATTATAATTGAGACTAGCGTTTTTTATGGATCTTAGAATTCTTCTATCGAACCATATTTCAGATAATAAGCCAATTCCTTAGTTTGTTTTTACTTCTTTAAAATAAAAATATGTTCTATATTATTGACAGAGATAGCTATGCCACCAACATGGCCGTCGGAAGGCAGAATCGAATTTCAAAACGTTTACTTAAGATATGCTCCTGGCGAAAGTCCAGTTTTGAAGAATCTGAACATAACTGTTGAAAGTGGATGGAAGGTAAATTTTTTACGTATTGTGAAAATATATGAAATCATCAATTCGCGTCTCACTATATTTGCAATTATGCTTATATAATGTACCACGGATATCTACTATCACCATGGAAGAAAAATATTAAGAAATTATTTAAGAACGTTCTTGTTTTTATAGAAAATTAACTAAAAATTTTAATCAAGCTTTTATTACTGTAATTTTTTTTATTAAGTCTGTCAATAATTGAAAGTCCTAATAAGCAACAGAAATATTGTTTTAGTTGGATGTCATAATTCTCCATCGATTTAAAATCTGTCTATCTGTACTATAATATCTGTAAATGGTTCGAGGTTGTACATTGCGTTTAAAGATGTGAAAAAAATCACGGGGGATAATTCTGGCCAAGAGATTCCGAAAATGCAATTTTTAGAATGTTTGTCTGTCTTTCTGTCAGTCTATTTGTGAGAGTACCGTGTAAAAACTACTGAACAGATTTAAATGAAATTCGGAACGGCGCTAACTTATATCACGGGACGTAATTTAGGATACTTTTTATTTCGATAAATGACGTCGTTGCCTTCGGATAGATAACAATATTGAAAAGAAGTCGCTGCGATCGCATCCTTTTTGAATATGTTTGAATGTATATGAATGAAACTCGACACAGAGCTGGACACAGACACTTAGGATACTTTTTATCTCGATAAATGATGTCGTTTCCATAAAATAGATAGATTAGCTAAATAGACGGCCCTGCAACGGTGTTTTTTCAATTCACTAACAAATACCTACGTTGTCATAGGAAACAAGTCATTCATTGTAGGTATTACTTCTCAAATTAGGTTGGCTTCGACTCATCTCTATGTTTTGCTGGCCCATTGTTTAAACTATATGAATTTAGTTTCTTTATTATTATTATATGTAAAAAACCGAATTAAGTTTTTGTGTAAGTAAAATGAAGCTACTGCCTAGGGTTTGACATACGTCGTAGCCGCAGGCCAATCCCTAGTAAAAAACCAATCATTAAACTGTATGTATATTTCACATAAAGCTCAATGGTATCTTCCAATAAATAAAATTTAATTGTCAGTTTGAGATTTCAACTCATTTCAATAAATGCTAGAATTGAAATAAAACTGCTATTTACATGATGCTCAGTTTTAAATGAATCTTTATAGAATTTTTGTCTGTCAGTCTATCTGAAAGTTTATCACGAATAGATGCCAAAAGGGCATATTTATATTTTTAGACATTAGACATTGAAATATCTTGCAGGGTTCAGAAGGTATGGATATAAAATTCAAGGCCTTTGCGAACGAAGTGGGGCACATGTAGTATTTATTAAGTCATACGTTGATTGTAAACTTTTCTACTATTACTAGCAGTAGTTTTATTGTAAGTTTAGTAGAGTTTTGTAGTATTAGTATTCCAATACACTTACGCAAAACAGTATGTTTATTTATTAGTATGTTATTTTGATTACAGGTGGGCATAGTAGGTCGAACTGGGGCCGGCAAATCGTCGTTGATGTCTGCCATATTTCGATTTGCATATCTCGATGGCAAGATATTGATTGATGGTCTCGACACGGAGTTGATTTCTAAACAGGTGCAAATCCTTTTTATTGTGTCTTGGCCATTTCGGCACATTATAAATTTCATGCTTTCGTCACTTTATATCAGTTTTTTTAAATTACTGGACTTGAAATTTGACACGAAGTATATTCTATATGTTACACTACATGATAGTGTATTAAAACCGCAAGAAATCTAAAAATTACGGAAGACCCTTATACATGCAACTAAGATGTACAATTTTTCTTCAATGTATATAGGCTTGTGGTGTTGGGTATTGTTACTTGGGTTATAAATAATCATAACGTTTTTGTTTTAATAACTTTTTATTTGACTCGGTTGGTTTTCAGTCAGAAGATTTGCTTTTACTCTAAACTCAAAGAAACAACCCCCAACTGTTAAACTATAATATTATGTGGAAAACTCTGAAAAAATTAACTTGCAAAATACTTTAAACAAAATTTGGATTGAGCACGATCTGTAGATAAATTTTTGAGATACGGGCGGGCTTTTTGATTAAAAATTTTGGGGACTTTATTAGCCCAATAATAAATGCAAATGCAGTGGAGGTTGATCCCTTTACGGAATCCATTATTGTGCGTGGTATGACACGCATTTGGCTAACTTTTTTAACAAATCAATACGTAACCTACAAACCAATAAAAAACTGTTTTGTACATTTTCAGAGCTTGAGATCAAAAATTTCTATAATACCTCAAGAACCAGTATTATTTTCAGCATCTATTAGATATAATTTAGATCCATTCAACATCTATAGTGATGATGATCTCTGGAGGGCGCTTGAACAGGTCAGTAACACCAAATACCTATAACTATTGTATTGTTTCATTTATTCATTCTTTTACATTATTTATGTATTTTATTTTATATTTTCAGGTAGATTTAAAGTCGGCAATTCCCTCGTTAGATTTTAAGGTTACGGAAGGCGGGACTAATTTTTCCGTCGGTCAGAGACAGTTGATGTGCTTAGCACGAGCTGTGCTCAGGTCAAATAAAATTTTGATTATGGATGAAGCAACGGCAAACGTGGATCCACAGTAAGCTAAATGCTTCGAGTTCACATAGGTTATGTTGCACTAACATGATTTCTTTAACTTCTTATATCGTTTCAGGACGGACAATTTCATACAGCAAACAATACGTCGAGAGTTTTCAGACTGTACTGTGCTGACGATAGCGCATCGTCTTAATACTATTATGGATTCTGACAAGGTGCTGGTAATGAGCTTCGGTCAGGTCCTCGAATACGACCATCCGTACATTTTACTCACGGATCCGAACAGTCACCTGTCCTCGATGATTCGTGAAACTGGCGAAAAGAATAGTGCTAAGCTCTTCCAGATGTCAAAGGAAGCATATTTCCAAAGTAATCTAAAAGAGAATAGAAGATAAAATAAATTGTAGTCAATAAATTAAAACTCGAACTTTATAGAATCCCAGTGCATGGTAGACAAATATTCGAACTGTATTATTAAATTTATAAAAATTGACATTCATGCTTTTATGTTTCCGTAGCCATTTTAGCAAAAAGGATCCCTCCTTTAAGCGTCACTTGCGTCTGTCTATGTATAAGTGTATATTATATCTGCTTTATTCAAAATTCCTGCGTCTATATAAATGAAATTTTAGAAGAAAGATGTATTATAATCACAATACTATCGTGAAAGCACGAAAATAAAGGATAAACAAAGTCCTTATATGAGCATGTGGGCCCTCCACACGCTTCTAAAAGGATTTTGTTTATTATTGCAGACCTGTCAAACGATTGCCTAATCGTTTAACAGGTTTGCAAAAAGTATAATGATATTATGATGTTTCTTAGTAACTTTTTGTATTGAAGTCAACATATTATAGTGATACTAGGATATGCCCGCGACTTTGTCCACGCTCGACTTGAAATTCCCGCGGGATTCCCAGGATAAAAAAATCATACATTGCATTACATTAAATTTGCTATCGATCAGTAAAACATCACATTGGAATTCGATTTTTTTAATCCGACCATTTTAAATAATTCCCAGAAAAATTGCTGCAGGATTTCCAGGATAAAAAGTAGCGCAGAGTTTAAGTCTAAAAATTTGCTTGCGATCAGCGAAAACCGCATCGAAATCGACCCAGTAGCTTTTAGGTGAATCCCGAATAAGCAGAGAAGAAATATAAAAAAAATGCATCGTGTTCTCTGTCGTTTATATATAGTCTATTCCAGTTGTTTTTTTTAATTGCTTCAATGCAAAGACACCGCATATTTATAATATTATAGATAATCGCTTACAAAGTCTTAAAAATAATTCATCCCTCTCACTTTTGAACTGTGAAGAGGAAAACAAAAAAAAAGCTAATAAATAGTCTTCAATTATAATAGTTTGTACAAGTTTCATCATCGACGTCGTCAGCCAACCGTTGTCTACTACTGGACATAGGCCTCCCCAAACTTGTTCCACATACCCCGAGATGCAGGGTATTGTCGATTAAATGACAAAGCAATTAATTGATAATAAATACCCTGCATAGGATTCAGAGTCAAATGACAAACATAATGGACGTTTATCACGTCTGAGGAACGCGTGCGTGGACTGACGCTCGTGGCAGATTCTCTTAGATAACGACCTATGGTTTTATTCATAGAGAGTTACAGTAAGTTTCAACGCTTCTTTAAGAACCAGAAATAAAATGGTCGTAGTTCACTTTTAATGGACCGTTAAAAGACTCTTAGGGCAGCAGTAAGGATAGCTTTATACAATATTTTGTGTTCATACTATTAACATTAATTTTTAACCTACTTGAAAAAAGAGGCGGTTCTTAATTGGTCTGTATGGTCTTATTTGTATATTCGTTACTCGATTTACACGTCAATTGTAGACCGATTTTCAAAATTTTCTTTTAATCGAAAGGGTATACTCCCGAATTGGTCCCTTAGTCACCATGTCAGAATCTCATAAGTGGATTCCAGGGAAATCGAGAGAAACCCTCGAAAATTGTTAACCAGCATCTTTGATACACCATATTTCCTTCAATGGTGGAGCGATTTTCAAATTCTTTTCTTTATTCGTAAATATAGACTCCCGAGGTGATTCCATGGTCACCAAGTCAGGATCTGGTGTGTGGATTTCAGGGAAATCGAGAGTAACCCTTATCAAAGACCACGAGTGCCTACATTCTTCGAAAGAAAAACTTGTATATGCGTGCCAGTATTACATTTTCTACAGGCACTTAATTTTTTTGTATGTATGTTATGCGATATCTCCGTCAATTGTGGGCCGATTTTCAATTGTTTTTTATTCAAAAGAGTATAGTCCCAAAATGGCCCCGCAGTCATCAAGTCAGGATCTGGCGAGTGGATTCCAGGGAAATCAAGAGTAATCCTCGAAATCTGTTAACCGAGTTCTTTGTTACATGATATATCCGTCAATTGTCGGTTTTTAATTTTTTTTATCCCAGGAGTTCAGCAGACAGGCAGACGGCCCACTTGATGGAAAGCAGTTACCATCGCCTATGGACATTTGCAACACCAAAGGTGCCACAAATGCGCTGCTGCTCTCTAAAGGGAGAGAGACTGGAACCTGGTCACTAATGCCGGAACACAACTCAAGGTTGTTATGGCGACATACTTTAATTTAATTCGTAAGTGTATACTCCCAAAGTGGTCCCGTGGTCACCAAGTCAGGATCTCAGGAAAATCGAGAAACACCTTAGAAAATTATTTGTTACGCGATATCTCCTATATCATTTGTAGACCGATTTTCAATTATTTTTATTGGAGAGAGTATATTCCCGAGGTGGTCCCATTGTCACCAAGCCAGGATCTAATGAGTGAATCGCAGGGAAATCGATAGTAGCCCTTGGTGACGAGCGCCTACGCCGAAAGTGAGATAGCAACTTTGTATACGCGTGCCAGTAGCACAATTTCTGTAGACGCTTAATATGTTATCTCTAAAGCTATTCTTGCTAGTATTTGCGCAACTAAAAAGCAAATTTTTTAACAAAAACATAGTCAATTTTGTTATTGTTATTTTTTATAAAATAATGTTTATGACACTTTGTTGAATCGAGTTTACATAATTTACCAACTTAATAATCTGCTTCTGGGATGACGGCACCTGAACAAGCGGTAAGCCAGAATAAACGTGAGCATGGCTAATCCAAGCAAAACTCCTTCTGTTCTGTGGTCAAACAAAAAAGATTCCCAATTTTGATCACTGCAGCCTTGGCAGCAACTCATTTTTGCTATATATGATGGACATTTTAATAATTAATTGGTATTGCAGCCAAAATTTATAACTTTATTTGCACATTAATTTTCTTATGAAAAATTTGTCAACATGATTTTGGATGTCATTTTGACAATTGCTAAGATTGCAGCTGAAAGAAGGGATAAAGAAATGCACCCTATAACTATACCGCACCCGAAAGCAGTATTGTAGAAGTATCACAAAGAAGAATACATGCTAAAATAAAATTATGGTACAACATTTTAATCTTTCTATCGCTATAAAAAAAATCCCTATTAATATTATAAATGCGAAAGTAACTCTGTCTGTCCATCAGGTACGCTTTCAAGAAAAATTACTGGACCGATCTGGCTGAAATTCGGTATATACGTATATAATATGTAGTTTTAATATCGAGTGTGGGAAAGTGGGGACAAGTAACGTTTACCAAAAATTAACATTTCAAGATCTCTGGACCACGGGGGGGGGGGGGGTTGAGGTGTTTACAGAAAGGGTGAGTAAATCCACCCACTACTTAAAATTCGTGTGTTAAAAATCTATAGATTTACTAACTTCAGTTTGAAATTATTAAAGCAACTATATAACAAAGACCATGATTTTCAAACACTACCTGCTTTTCCGTCATTAGTTTCCACAAAATTGGCACTTATAGAGTGACCAAGAAAGGTAAGCTATAACCATTACAAGAACTGCCACTATTGGAAATATTTTAGGGCTTTTGAATACTGCAAACGGATTGCAGCAACCTGGTCCACCCCTGCAAGCCATTCTGGGTTGGAAATTTTGAGATTTTTTTACTCTATTGATTACATTATTGTTTTAAGTTGATCCTTACATGTTTATATATGTCACGGGAAATAAGCTACGAAGAAATGAGCATAGATGATGAAATGAGTAAGAAAATAAAACACTATTAACTTATAGATTTATGAATGTTTTCAATTTCCTGTTATTGCGCATATCTTTCAGTCCTTTTAACTTACTCGGGATATTCGTAGAATGATTATTTCGTGTCCATAACAGATAGCACTGCTAGCATCCATAAGTTTTTGCTTGTCATATATTTTTTCTAATTTATTATGGTAAATATACATAAACACAGAACGAGAAAGTTACGTGTTTTTTTTAATGCAAGACTATAAATATGGTTTGCTATGGTATAATAACGATATTAAAATCGCCGGAAAGCTTCAATTTAGGCAAATAATTAATAAACAATACAATGAATTAGAATGAAGAGTGTCCTATGACATTAGACATAATGTAAGGCTCTTGAATAAATATAACTTCGATGTTAAAACTGGCTTTTATTTTTACTTTAGTAAGTCTCTTTCAGTCGTACAAAATGGTGTCTCCTTTTAACTGAATTCAAAACCCGTGTCGTCTTTACATTTTTGAATTCCGACCAATGAGAGTGAGTTTTATACACATCTCTCATTGGTTAGTCGTATTCTTACGTCTTGGCTAACATAGGCATTGATTAACAATAACAAAAGTAGATCATTAATAATTGATAAATTAAATTTAATTAAATAAATAAGAAAATTGAAGTAGATAATTAAATATAATTTATTTTATGATTAGAAATTATGATTATACATGAATGGTAAACATAGCGTAGATCAAAAGAATGTTGTTACTATGTTTTTCTTAAGATAGCACTTGTCTATACTACTACTGATAAGAAACCTGTCATATAAAATGATGAAGACTGGATTCACAGCCATTTCACCGTCGCCAGCATTTATGCTAGCAAAGTTCTTACGCTAGTGTAATTTTTTTTAAAATCCGGATCAAAGATTGATTATTCTTCACGCTGGGAATGAAAATGGCTTCATAGAAAACGCATAACTAGTTTACAAATGTAAGTGTTCCACAGGTGACAACCATGCTGAGATGAATACCAATAATTTTGTAAAATGGTTAAATGAAAAGCTTATTCCGAATCTACCGCCAAATGGCACAGTAGTTATTGATACCACTCCATATCATAGCAAGCAAATAGAAAAACGAACGACTTGCGCATCATATAGAAGACATGCAGCATTGGTTTCGTGACCAAAATGTCACATATGAAGAAAAAATTACCAAACCAGAATTATACCATATCATCAAAATGTCACTGCCACCTAATATATAACTTTCCATCATGTGGGCCATCTGCCTGTCTGCTGAACTACTGCAATAAAAAAGGTACGTTCATATAGCAGTTAGTTCTATGGTTTACACGCTAGGTAGCACCATTTTCGCGACTGAAGACTATCTTTATATATACAATGTACTCTTTGATATATGTTATCTGTACTATTATGATACAATTAACTGTAGAGCGAACTTTCATCATATAGATCATGGGCGCGTTCCTCTAGTAACTCACAACGCCCAAAATGCTTCGTCAGCCATTCCACATAGCGACTACGATCGTTTTGGTCGTGGTGAAAACGTAATGACGTTATTATTTTCTATCACACAACGCTCACAACGACCCATATCGAGAGGTGAGTCGAAGTGGATGTTGACCACAGTGAAACGTAGCCCATGTGAGACTATAGCTACGTTCCACGTGAGACTCACAACGATCACGTTCACGACCCCGATTTTTCCCGTTCCTCTTGCTTGTGGGCAATCATAAACTCTAGTAGAACGGATTATGGAGCGCTGATGTAACTAACGACGAAATAAACAAATGTCATTGGTTGATTTCAAAAATTTAATCGATAGAGAGATTTCATGCTCTGTGGTCAACGCCCACTTCGAGTCACCTCTTGACATGGGTCATTGTGAGTGCTGTGTGATTAAAAATAATGACGTCATTAGTGACGTTTTCGCCACGATCATAACGATGGTCACTATGTGGAACGGCTGGCGGGTCATTTTGGGTGTTGTGAACTACTAGATGCAACCTGCACATCGAGATAACCGATGTGTCAAACCTGCCAAGCCGCCTTGAACAAGCGTGGCGGGTATATTGTCCGTTTCCCCTATAATGGGAGGCCCGAGCCCAGCAGTGGGATATTTATGGGCTGATATTATATATATATTATATGAGCTACTAAAGGAACGCGCCTTATGCGTGACATTTCATCATTTGTCATAATTATTATTCATATTAGATACTCATAGAATACAACCTTAGTATAGTAACTGAATGTAATAATGTAAATAACATGAACTTTTTGAATAATAAAACTTGATTTTTAGTTACAATAACTAGGACTAGTTAAGAACCATTTTAGAGTCCAGTCACAGTTTTAGCGAAAAGGATAACTCATGTTATGTCCGTCCGTTTCTGATTACATGTATGCATTGTATGCAGCGGCGTAGCGTGGGTGACGGCCGCCCGGGGCGGAAGACAATTTTGCCGCCCTTTTATTTAGGTATTTCAATTTAATGAATACTATATCTATACTATAATATATAATATAAAGAGGTAAAGTTTGTGTGTTCGTGACGTTGTAGGGGGTAATCTCTGGATTTACTGAACCGATTTCTAAAATTCTTTTTGTGTTGCAAAGGCCACATATTGAGGAATGTTATAGGCTATATAACATCACGCTAGGACCAATAAGAGTGGAGTGGGATTGAAACGTGCCCTTTTCAATCGGTCCGAATTTGTAGTTGCGATAAAAATATGAAATGGTTCAAATATTTATATTATTTATTGTGAAATTTTGCCGCCGCCCCCACTACGCTACGCTACTGATTGTATGTTATCTTTTTTCTGATAAAGTACTGATGAGACTCATATTATATTACCTATAGGGAGAGATATAGATAATATAAGCTCATAAACTTACCTTCGTTTGTCTCAGGCCTTTCCCTTTTCAGGAGAACGGACAATATACTCGGTACGTTTTCTAAGGCGGGTTGGCAACCGGCACTCGTAGGATTCATAGCAACCCTTGTGGCTCGTGGTACCGTTCAAGGCACCAACAAAATATAGGAGCCGGCGTAAAGAAAGCTCTCGGACAGGCAGGAGTATGATTACGCAAGCCAGTAGCTATGGCCTATCCGCGTAGACCTGCAAATTTAGGCCGGTTTGTGACGGCGTCGAAGATTGACGGATGCCGCCGACACGAGGTTTTCCTTCGCCGTCGGCAAGTGTAACTGTGATAATGTACTCAATGTGTACATTAAGTCTGAAAACTGCGTAAATGGTACATGCTTCCTATGTTTCACATAATGTTCTCTAGTGGAAATTAGTTTGAATAAAAACTCTTAAATAAGACGCGATTTTGTAAAAAACTAAAACTCTGTGTTAGGTATATGCAAGAAAGAAAACATCTTAATGTGGTGCTTAAATACAAGGTAATTTTTATTTAAATATTAGTATTAAATTAAATTAAATATTATTACTATTAACTAATTAGATGGTCTATTATTGAAGTATTTGTCTTTGGCTACTTCAAAAAGTATTTTACTCATACTTTCGCCTGTTTCTTTAACCATGAAGCTGAACAAGGTATTTGGATTTAAGAGGAGCCGATAAGGTTCGTCAAACTCCACTGCGTTGCCACCACTCATAACCAGGATGCAATCTGAATCCATCACGGTGTTTAATCTGTGCGCGATAGTTATCACTGTGCAATTTGCAAATTCGCGACGAATAGTTTTCTGTATTAACGCATCCGTTCTGCAAAATTACAAGAATATAAAGTATATTTATGTTTTGCGGGCATACACCAGTTCACCAGACAAAGACCACATAGTCACATGTTACTAATTATTATCAGTATACCTATTATTATCAATATCACTTCAGTCAAATTGTAGTTCATGACTAATGCCATATAATGGAATTTTGAAAACAATTCCAAAAGCCACAATCTTCAACTGTTTATATTTTCCACACAAAAAAAATACAACTATTTCTAATGCCTCTGCTCCATCTGGGTTAAGGTTAGTGTCAGTGATAATTATGGTCAAATGCGTTTAGTTCATAGCGTTAAAAATAACACCGTTACTGGTTAGATACTTGACGTTAAACATTGACAGACAACGTATGTATAGCATACGTTGTCTGTCAATGTTTGACGTCATTTACTATAAATAACAATGTCTCATCACAAATTACGCTTTGAGCCCATCGTTACATCTGCGTGAAACGGACATACTAACATTATCCCAGATAGAGCTGGGCCTGAAAATATACACATTTTAGCCAGTAAAATTGCACAAGACAACATCACCCTTCAAATTCTCGCCAAAACTCATAGACAAGAGTGTAATAGACTACTGTAGTATCACTGGGAAGTGATCTCTAAGGGCGCGTTCTTTCAGTATCTCACAACAACGCCAAAACTGCTCCGTCTGCCGTTCCACTAGGCGACCGCGGTCGTTATGGTTGTGGCGATAACGTCACTAATGACGTCATGATTTTCGCTTACGCAGCGCTTACAACATGTCAAGAGGTGGGTCGAATAACCGTTCCACTTAAGTTTAAGATTGTGACCCCGGCAAGCTAGTGGAACGGGAAAAATCGCGTTCGTGATCGTTGTAAGTCTCTAATGAAACATAGCTTAAGTATCGTAGTAACTAATATCTAATCTGTTTAATAATCTTTTACGTTTGAGGCATATCGAAGGCACGCGGCACACGCGTGCATCTATAACATTGTCCGTGCAGGAACGGAGAAAGAATACAATTACCTGCGGCCGGGTGGCCTGTCGTAAGAGGCGACTAAACAAACAACCCACAGTCAGGTATTTGCCCGTCTGGATGTCAACCACCTCTGGTCTAGAATATGCCGCCATAACAACCTTGAGTTGTTTTCCCAGCATTAGTGGCCAGGTTGCATCCCCCTCTAGAGAGTGGCAGCACATTGGTAGCATCTTTACTGTTACAAATGTCCATAGGCGATGGTAACCGCTTTCGATCAGGTGGGCCGTCTGGTATTTTTTAATTTAAGTAATAAACACAAATAATAATCAATACCTACTTGTGTTTATATTTATGCCATAAACGTCTGCCTAGCATTTAAAAAAATTGTAGAAAAACCACGTTACTGATATCAGTAGAGATCATTAAAGTAAAAGAATATTACTATATAATTAAAATTTACTAATTTGACGTGCTCGTTGGGGTTCTAAGTAAATTTACTGACTTTATTTATTATTTCTTACGTTATGGACCTTCATATTAGTATGTGGCGTTATATTTATCGTCTGACAAAGTGTCCGGTATGATAGTATCACTAACCAAGCAGAATAATATCGCTGCGGTCTCACTACTTGCAGTTCATGAACTTGTCTGCCTTATTTAGTATTAATGTTCATTTATCCTCGTAACATCCAGTTAGGTGTAGAGCCTTGTCTTAATAATCTGAACTTGTAAGAAACATGTCTTATAGTATGAGAGTTTTTGGCGGGAATTGAAAGAAGATGTTGAGCTGAGCAGTTTAATTTTCTAAAAATGTGTAAAATTACTCTAAAATGAACAATAGTTGTAGGATATTGATAGTTTTTGAGTAGTACTTATGTGTTTTGTGAGAAATAAGAACTGTATAGTCAAATGTGGCCTTTTGAATTGTCACAAGAACTCCGTTGAATGGCACCAGCTGATAACCTACAGTTCAGCTGTGCTACACATAGACTTAAGAAAATGAAGAAAGTACATTATAATCTAAGATCTGGCTTAAAGGCCTAGCTGCCAAGCCATAAACCTAAATAAATAATGTCTTATTGTATAACACAAAAGAAGCGTTCTTGCCTGTTGATATATTATATGTATTATAGTATTTATTATTTATTTTTTTATTGCAGGAGTTCAGCAGACAGGCAGACGGCCCACTTGATGGAAAGTGGTTACCGTCGCCTATGGACATTTGCAACACCAAAGGTGCTACAAGTGCGCTGCTGCTCTCTTAAAGGAGACTGGAACCTGGTCACTGATGCCGGAACACAACACAAGGTTGTTATGGCGGCACACCCTAGACCAGGGGTGGTCGCCGTCCAGTTGAGCAAATGCCCTCCCACCTGGCTGTGGGTTATTCAGTCGCCTCTTACGACAGGCCGCCCGGCCGCAGGAAATTGTATTCTTTCTCCGTTCCTGCACGGATGAAAGTAATTTTAATCTTTAAAATCATTAAAAAGCTATAGTAACGCCAAGATAATCTCAGGAGTCAGCTCCATATTAGCATTTACTTAGTTTAGCTGGTATGACTTATGACGTAATAATTATATTACCTCATAAGAGTCTTTTTGCTAAGCTGGCACCACCCTATTTTAGGAGAAGAGTCGGTACACCCGCAATGTTTTTCCAAAGTGGATTACCGGGTTACACAAATCGGTAATCAAATAGATATATGAACTTACTGTGGGTCGACATTGGCAGTAGCTTCGTCCATAATGAGAATTTTGTTAGAACGCAAAATAGCACGAGCTAAGCAGATCAACTGACGTTGACCCATTGAGAAATTGTTACCTCCTTCGGCTACTTTGTAATCCAATGCCGGAATTGCTTCTTTCATTTCAACCTGCAATATATTATGATATACAGAATTTTTTTAAAGTGGATCTTCACTGCCAAATTTTAAACTATGCTAAATAGCCAAAAACACTCAAAAAGAAGTCTAACTTTAACTTAACTCAAAAGTCTGTAGACCGATTTTGTCGAAAACTAAAGTGGTATCATTAAATTTTTTAAAAATCAATTACATTTGTCAGAAATCGCATCGTCTGATTTTGAAAAATAAACACATGCTGCATTACTATATTAAATCATAGTGTAGCGTGTAATGATCAATTTCTGCGAAGGAATGTCAAACGGCAAACTAAGAGACAGGGTTGTTTTTTAACTAAATATTTTATTTTCCGTACATTAATTGAAGAAATTTGATTACTTCTCCAATTAAATGCTATAATGAAAAGTTTCTAAGATACCTGTTCCAAAGCTCTCCAAATATCATCATCACTGTAATGATTGAATGGATCCAAATTGTACCTTATAGTCGCAGAAAACAAAACTGGTTCTTGTGGAATGATAGATATTTTCGATCGTAATTCCTGCAAAAAAAGTATAATACAGTGTGTATTTACCCTTAATAAAACATTATTAAGAAACTGGCCTATGTCTTATTTTCAATCTGTATTTTTAAGATGGTATTATTGTTACATCAACCATGTGTATGTTAGTGTGTGCCACATGCACAAGGGTACTTTTACAAAGGTGTAAATGTAAAGTTGAAAAAAAAATCAAAACATCAATCCCAGCTCAATTAATGAGATTGCGTTATAGTTGTTTTCGGAATTACCCCATGTTAGATCGAAAATGTATGTAACCATATTAAAAGTATATATTATTTTGAAATGATTGTACTTACAAAATCCAAACATGTTTGCAAAAAAAGAACTATTATACATAGGCATTGTATCAACTTGTTTAAAAAATCGAATATACACAAAAGCACTAATGTAGGTATTGCACATATAACTTAGTAGTAATATGAAAGTGTAATCATACCTTTTTCGAAATGTGGTTACAATCGATATCATCAATCTTAATACTGCCCTGTACGCTGTATAAACGGAACAAAGCTGATATTAAAGACGATTTTCCTGCGCCAGTCCGGCCGACCACACCCACCTACGAAATGCAAAAAATTTCATTAAAAACAAATATTTCTACTTCACATCGTGAAACAATTATAATATTAAATTTATGTGACATTTGTAATCCACTGCTAGACATAGCTTTCCCTCCCTAAGTTCGCTCCACATATCTCTTTACTTATCTTTCCTCGCTCATTGCCTAACGAAGACCTTGTGCACTATGAGGGTCCATCTTGCGCAGAGCGTTCTACACTACGTTTCTACTCCAGAAATCATCTGCTTCATCGGTCATCGGTTCTGCGACAGACGTTACCGGCCCATTGTCACCTCAGCTAACTAATTTTACAAATTTACCAGTTACGTCAGTTACTTTGATTTTATTTCGGATATTCTCATTGCTATTTGTCCATAAGAGATACACCCAACATAGCTCGCTTAGCAACTTTTTTTTATTGCATGAGTTCGGTACACAGGCAGACGGCCCACTTGATGGAAAGCGATTACCATCGCTCATGGACTTTTGCAACACCAAAGTTGTGCTACAAATGAGCTGCCACTCTTTTATGGGTAACTGGAATCTGGCCACTTATACCGGAATACAACTCTAGGTTGTTATGGCGGCATACTTTAGACCAGAGGTGATAGCCATCCAGTCGGGCAAATACCCTACCACCTGGCTGTGGGTTGTTTTATCGCCTCTTACGAGAGGCCGCCCGGTCGCAGGAAATTGTATTCTTTCTCCGTTCATGCACGGATGAAAAGTTAAAGTTTCAGATACAGTATTACGGTAGGACGTATTGCTCGACGACTGTCGTCTTCAAATGCTGCGGAATGGTCAATTAGAAGACTGTCTGTCTATAATAAACGTATAATAAATACTGCACAAATTCAAGAAGGGGGCTGTCGACGTTTATCAGCCGAACTTATACTACATACAGTAACATTACACAAATTATATCACTTGTGTAACCTTCCTGTTTTGGATTAAGTTTAAGAGAAAACCAAATTATAATATTAGATATATAATTGTTTCACAATATTACTAACCCATTAAAATTATCACTATTCATAAAATCAGAAATCATGTTTGCGTATAAAACTTTTACATACAATGTAATGTGGTTGGTATCCAAGTGTGTTAATTTTGAAAACAACCATAATAACAAACCAAAAATAACACGTGTACTCACTTTCCAGCTACTATTAATTTCGAAGTTCAAATTTTTCAATACAGGTGGGTCGTCTAGGCCGTATTTCAAAAATACATTTTCAAACTTTATATGTCCTTCAGTTGGCCATTCTTTTGGTGGTGTAGTCGCTGAAAGCAAATACAATTAATTGTACCCCTCTTCAAAAACCTTAAAAACAATGAACTTAAAGAAATTAATAAAATTTATAGACTTTATCGCTACTTTAAATGTGATAAGTAGGTAATATTCACAATGTAATCATTACTTTTGTATTTACTAAATGACTCGAAATACAGACCAATAACAGGTATAAGAAGTTAGGGTATTCAATCCTAGCTGACTGATGGTCGGTTCCTATATTTTACTATTCATTCACTTGCCCTACAATCGGTTGAATTTTGACACTACTTGTATGGAGCTTATGTCAAATTTTAACCGATAGTAGAGCAAACGAAGAGTCCGTAAGATATAGGAACCGGGCTTAAGTATGGTAGTGAGGTTTAAAAGATGAATTATTTCAATTAGGTATATTAGATTATGTGAGCAATGAAAACAGAATTTGACTTTGGCGGTTTTATTTATTTTATGGTTGTTTTTATTTTCTGCTTTTTAATATTAGTTTCCATTTGAATGGAATGGAATACTTACGACCGTGTTCCATATTTTCCTCAGTTGGTACTTGAGTGTACTCTAGAACTCTTTCAACTGCAGTCATTTGAGCTAGGAAATCTGCTGTGAATCGAGCAGCCATTTGCAGCTTCATAGTTAGCACCATGGATTGACTTACGGCTAAAGCTACACTACCCACTGGGATTACAGAACCTGAAAGACATCAAACCTTGTAACAAAAGTTATGTATAAGAACTTTTTCGCAATAACACTATATGGAGTGTGAAAGATTTAGATACGTAATTTGTGTCTTTATCTAAAAATATAAATAATTATTTAATATTCCACGACAATACCAATTTATGAAACGTGTATATACAGTAGAGATACTCCGTGAATTATTGGAAACAAGTCATACTCACTTATATCTACCCAAAGGAAAATTCCTATAATTATTCCGAGATATACTAGACACAAAGCGTCTAAATATAAACCAAAAGCAGTAGAACCACCCACAAATGTATAAAAAGCACTGGAATGAAGATCCTGGAAAAACATAACATTTTATATTATTAACCTGCTTACTACGGTCAAATACTTTTTAATCGCAACTTGTTTGTTCATTGTTATTTATTTCTTGAATTCAAATACATATATATGTATATATATATATATATATACAACAATATAATATATATAGGTATATATATTAGCTTTTGTCCGCGGCTTCAATCGTTTGAATGTTATCCCATGGGGATCGTAGATTTTTACGGGATAAAAAGTAGCCTATGTGCTATTCCACAATATAATCTATCTCTGTACCAAATTTTATCCAGATCGGTGCAGCCGTTCTGGCGTGATTGAGCAACAAACATCCATCCAAACTTTCGTAATTATAATTAATACTATCAATAAATACTTCAGGCATATAATAAAGTTTGTGAGTTTGTTTGTAGGAAGTTAAACTCTTGAACTACTGAACCGATTTTGAAAATCCTTTCACCAGTAGAAACCTACATTATTTCTAAGTTACTAGGTTATATTTAAATTTGATTAATAATATATTTTTTAATTTTTTAATGACGTTCAACAGAGTGGGCACGACTCAGCTAGTAATATATATATATATATATATATATATATATATGTATGTATGTATATATATATATATATAAATGCATATATATATGTATATTTATATATATATATTAGGTTGGGGAAAAAATTCCTTCGCATTTTATATAAAAATTCAAAACAGTTTTTTTATAAAGTTTATTTACATTTCACTGTATGTAGGTGCCATTTTGTTGGATAACTTTTTGCCATCTTGTAGGTAGGGACGTGATCCCACTGCTATAAAAATTTTGGAGCTTCTGATCAAAAAACTGCGACAAGTGGTTTTGGCAGTCCTCTCGTGATGTTAACCTGAAACTGCCTAAGCAATTCTGCAGAGACCGAAACAGGTGAAAATCTGAAGGTGCAAGGTCAGGACTATACGGCGGATGCATTAACACCTCCCAGCCAAACTATCGTAATTTTTGCTGAGTGGCTAAAGATGTGTGAGGTCTGGCGTTATCATGGTGAAAAACCACACCCATTCTGTTGATTAATTCCGGCCGCTTTCTCTCAATTTTTTGCTTTAATCTCATCAGTTGTTCGCAGTACAGTTCAGAATCGATGGTCCTGCCTGACGGTAACAGCTCATAATGAATAATGCCCTTCCAATCCCACCATACACACAGCATCACCTTGTTGCGAGTTAACGCGGGTTTCGCCACAGTCTGTGAAGCCTGACCGGCCTTTGACCACGATCTTTTTCGCACGTTCTTGTCGTACGTGATCCACTTTCCATCACCAGTTATCAGCATCTTCAAAAATGGTTAGGTTTCATTACGTCGTAATAAAGAATCACAAATGAGTACACGGTTCATTAGGTTTCTTTCAGTGAGCTCATGAGGCACCCAAATATCGAGCTTTTTTGTGTACCCAGCTTTTTTCAAATGCGCCAAAACCAGTTTGCGGTCAATTCCCAGTTCTCCAGCTACATCGTAACTATTAATAAGCCGATCGTGCTCCACTTTTTCAAAAATGGCATCAATTTTGTCCGTAACAGGGCGACCAGAGCGACGTGCATCTTTGATATCAAAATTTCCGGATTGAAAACGCTGAAACCAAATTTGTGCTACTCTCACAGATACTGTATTAGGTCCATAAACATCACATTTTTTTTTACGGCTTGTGTTGCATTTTTACCTTTTTTGTAGTAAAATTTTAAAATGCATCGAATTTCTTCATTAGATTCAGTCATTTTAACAATAAGAAAAACAAATGAAAATCACACATTTTCCTAAATTGAATTTGGAATTGTCTTCTTTAAAATTAAAACTTTTTAATGATACCAAAACCAGCCAGATACAAATGGTATAGCCAAAGAGATCTTATTACAACTTCATACATACTATATGCGAAAAGACTTTTTCCCCAACCTATTATATATATAAATATAGTTGAACTTGAATAATAACAGACATCTGTTGTTTTACCTGTGCACCATCGAATACTCCTATAAGTCTATTTTGAGAATTAGAGCTTCTTATTGTGGACAACCCGGTGAGCGTAGAATTAATCATACCAAACACAGGACTTTTCGCTGTAAAAATCACATCAACATACATGTAAACATATTAAATAATATTACGTAAATTAATTAAGTAATGTAGTGGATTCGAAAAAAACCAGTACAAATAGTTAGCAAAATTTATTAAAGTTCCACAAACAATTTTAACGTAACACAACTTATCACAACAACTAAACACAAAGAGCGGACACAATCGACGAAGCGGGAGTTCGAATTGCTTGATGCACCCGTTCGGGTCCTATGTCAGCGCTGAGTAGAGCGCCTAACTGTGCAAGACCACTTCCCGTTGCGGGTGAGAGGCCTGCGTACAGCAGACTGGCGCTGTTTTTTTTTATTGGACTTGACTTTATGTTGTTGGTCCGAAGACCTCACAACTTTACCGGGGTTTTCGAGGCGAGCGCCTTCGCTAAGGCGCTCGAGCCCGTGGGGCAACTTGCTCGAGGGGGCTCCCTAGGGAGTTCCACCTCGGCTGGACTCTTGCCATGAGAAGGGGATGAATCTAATGATGCCCACCATAGAGCGACACAATGCACTAATTGAGAACGGGCGACGGGTAATATAAAGCCCGAGGGGAAGGATCCCGGCGGACCGGGATCGGCGGTTCGCGGTGGCCTATGCTATCTTACTGCTGTTTCGCAACGTGTTATGGCTGGGAGAGAAGAAACGGCGAAAGAAACTTCCCAGCAACACGCCTAGTCTATCCTATGGGAGGGCTATGTCTCCTGGCGTCCCTCGCGGGGACGTGGAGGGATCGTGATTGGCGGCGTCGACGCCGCCGTCTGCGTCTGTCTGTCGGTGCCTGCCAGCCTGCCGTCCTAACCGCGGGCGGGCTGATCCGGGCCAGCCGTTTTGTGATAACGTCGACCTTGTCCGTGAGTATGTTACGCGGTCGTCGCACGAGAGCCTTTCGTCGAGGCTTATAATCGGACGCAGATACGACGAGGGGATTTCGATGGTGCGGCGCTAGATCGAAATACTTACGCGAGAGCAACGTAATGTAGTTTTTGATGGAGGGAAGCTCCAGATCGCGGTGGATGTCGACGTTACGCATATAGAGGGGAGCACCGACGGCTCTGCGCATGAATTTATTCTGAACGATTTGCAGTTTCTTTAAAAGAGCAGGCTTGGTATGGCCGAATACCACACTCGCGTATGTCATGATCGGGCGGATGCATGTTTTATATAGAGTAAGCTTGTGTCTGAGGGATATTTTGCTTCGTTTATCTATCATGGGTGCTTGTATTTGAGGTATTTGGTGTACTTTGCCCAGGGGATTTCTTGGTCGTAAAGCGAGACTGGCGCTGGACGGCCGAGCGCCGGTTTATATAGGCGGGATCGTCTCAATGAGAGTACAGGCGCACGTGAGGTGGGATGCGGAACGCGTATGTATGCGTAGACGCTATTGACGGCGCGCTGAATGTCGGCTTGATGCTACAGTAATTAATTAATATTACGTTATAGTATTACGTAATATTAAAAAAGAAACAATGGTTTGCCTGCAAGATATAGATATGAGTGATAAGGACACTCTTTATACAATACTATATTTATATGTGTAGATTTAATAAAATATTGATGTGGTAAACAATAACGTAGTTACTCATTCACAATAACGTTTAAATATTTAAGAAGCCCAAAATATAAGAGTAACTTCGTCTTGAGTTTATTTGAAAATAGCAGAATTTGTGTATTCATAAACATAGATACTAACTTGTTCCTTCCAGACGCTTTACTGCTTGGGCTGCATTTAGGTACCACTTAAGCAACGTTACGAAGAGGAGTAGCAAAATAATGGTAGGAATCAAGGTCCATGGTAAAGCTATCGCATTCAGTATGAGTACGCTGGACATCGCAAAGTACATTTGTATAGTGTCCAATAAGCTGCGAGGTAGAAATTCATCCATTGCACCCATATCTTTGGAAAATCTATTTAAGACACGACCTGCCAATAAAAATATTATTTTATTTCTAACGTTTCCACAATTGAAGAGTTGTAATGAAGATATCTAGATTTATTGTAGATTTATCATATATTATCTATTATACGACTATTCGCGGCCACAGGCGACCGGAAGGCTGGAGCTTACGTCGCCCAAAGAATTATCGTATATATTCAGCGAGGTAATGCTGCCAGCCTTCTAGGCACACTGCTCAACGACAGCGGTCTGGTTGGGCTGAACTGATTGTAGTTTATAGTGTTTTATTTTAGTGTATATAAATTTGTTAGCGGGTTTTTTTTTATTTGTATGTATTAGGTTTACTTTAATTTGTATATATAGTTTATTTTAAGACCATGCAAAATTAAATATGTTGATACACAAAATACTGAACGAAAAAATGTCACGTAGTACCCGCCAATTTTTATGATTATTGCGCCATATTTACCAGATTTATTAATTAATGCAATTCTTTTTACTATAAAAATTTAAACAAATTATAGAAAGGTATCGTCAGGTAAAACTGAAAGTATTGAGGGTGACGCCTTATAAATCGCTATAACGCGACTCTCTATGTCAGTTATCACGATAATATACATGTACCTAGTAACTTTGCCACTTGGGATTGTCTTGCGTTAAACTTCGTCTCTTATCTTCGGGATATGCTTTATCTATGTAAACTTTTTCCAATTACAGACACGTTTCAGATACAATTGTTTTAAAAGAAACTGAATCATTAACTGTAAATATTTTCAAACTAAATTACATTTATTTTAAAAATAGGATGGTGTAAATGCCTTCCTTCCACCTTTTAATGTGGAAGATAATATTGAAATCTAATAATTTCAAGACGCATCGGCGGATTTCACCCTTTAATATTTTTGACATTTAGGTTTTCTCGCGATGGTTTCTTCACTATTAGCAGGCGATAAATGTTCTTGTTTTCGGGATTTCTCATTACGAGATCATTGGCGTGCATTTCCCATGACGTAAACCCATCATTTATTGGACCTGCCTTTTCTACCGGAGTACTAACTAACGAAGTTCACATTAAAATATAATTACCTGAAGGATTTGTATCAAAGAAACGCATAAGTCCAACGATTAATTTCTTGTAAATAGTATTATGCAAGTTTTGCGATGCTCTCATAGTCATTACGACGAAGTATCCAATTCTAACATGAGATATTATAATTAGTCCTAAGATTACACTGCCATAGATCCACAAGTATTGAGCTGTAGTGAGCAAGCCAACTTGCGTTCCCAGGCTAGGGTCTGAAAAAGAACACAATAATAATATAATTAGTATACCTACTACCTACACGTCACACGCGACCAGCAAAGGCTGGCAGCTATTTTGCTCAAAGATTGAGCATTGCTATACAACGTGGTAACGCCGCCAGCCTTTTGGGAACGTTCCCGGTAATTGACAGTGGTTTGCGACTAATATTTTATCTTTAGGTATTTTTCGCTTTTTATTTAGTTTTAGTTTTTAATATAGTATAATTTATTTTTAAGTTTATATTGTATTTTTCATCATAAAACCTAAGCATAATTAAAAAAAATAGTATAGGTTAATTATATTTTTTAAAGTGATTTTCATCTTTTATTTGTTAACTACAATTTTCTACAATCCTTTACGCGGGTAATCCAACCATATCAACTATATTTTTTAAAGGATGTAACGCGTTTTTATAACTCTCTGGTGTTCCAAACTGTAATGTATGTGTCACTTTTTGTACCACATAATATAAGGTAGTTAGGAATATTTTTAGTCCGGCAATAAATACGTATGCGAACAGTCTGCTTTATTTATTTATCAGTGAATCTTTATTTAAATATCAGTATATAGCAAGCTAGTGCCTGGATATTTATCAACTGGCGACGAGGATTAGAAGAACTACACGCGTAGCGCGTTATTGTGAAGTTCGAGTGAAATCAGACACTATAATGTCCGTTGGAAAACTCGAACCGTTTGGTCTCGAGAAGGATAGTTGGAACCTATATATTGACAGGTTAGAACAATATTTTATTGTTAATGCTGTGAAATCTAGATTACAAACGGCTACTTTAATCACTGTAATTGGGAGTGAAGTATATGAATTGATGGTCAATTTGAATGTTTTCATGTTTTAATGAACTTGTAGAAATTATGAGAAAACATTTACAGCCTAAACCAAGTTACTTAGCAGAAAGGTTTAAATTTAGACAACGTAAACAAAAACAAGGGGAAAGTATAGCCGAGTATGTGGCAGACTTGAAACAATTAACAAAACACTGTGGGTTCTGTTCAAAAAGTTTGAAGGAAAATTTAAGAGACCAGTTCGTATGTGGAATTCTGAATGATAACATTAGGTAAAGGATGTTTGCAGAAGAGGAGTTATCATTTGATTCGGCATTTAAAATGGCTATAACTATGGAGACGGCGGAGACAGACGCTGCCCTAATGGAAAACCGGACCTAAAAACGAAGTGAAGATAACTTTGTGAACCCAATGAAAGAAGTTATATGGCGATATCGCCAACCTGGCAGCAACCGGGACCGAGGCTACGCGACCGCTGGCGGGAGCAGCGGTCCGCGAGCGCAGTCGGCGCGTGAGTCGGCGCGAACCGGTGGCGCAAAGTTCACAAGCGGAGCGAGTGTGACGGAGCGGAGCGGACTGACACTTGCATCAAGGAAAGGAGAAACAACTCCGGCTGAGTTATTCAATTGCAAAGTTTGCGGGGGAAAACATAACCCTAGTAAATGTAAATTTAAAAAGTACGTTTGTCGAGTGTGCAACCGAGAGGGACATTTGAAGAAAATGTGCCCGCGAATTCGATGTTCTTCGTCAATGCATAATGTCCAGGATGAAGAAATGGAAGGTACTATAAAGGAAGATAGCAGTAGCGACGAGGTAAACAACTATTCTTTATGTGTTAAAAAAGTAAATAAACTTGGACCATACACCATAAATATCAGCGTCAATAACAACACAATGTTGTCAATGGAGATAGATACGGGTAGTGCAATTTCGTGCATTAGTTATGTGTGTTATCAAAAATATTTTAGTAATCATGAAATGATGGAATGTCAATTAATTTTAAGATACTACACGGGAGAAATTGTTAAGCCAATGGGGAAAATTAAATCTTTGGTTAAATATAAAGACAAGAGTAAATATTTAGACTTATACGTGATCAAGTGTGGTAAAACTAGTTTGTTAGGAAGACAATGGATAAATGAATTAGAAATGGAAATATCTACAATAAATTATACTAATATTAATAATACAAAATTTAACTTGAATGATTTTAGTTCCAGATATTGTGAGGTATTTTCGGACGGGCTTGGGAGGTTCACAGGCGGCAAGGTGGGGTTTCGGCTGAAGGCTGGCGCGAGGCCGGTGTTCATGCGTGCGAGGCCGCTGGCGTATGCGCTGCGGGAGCCGGTTGAGCGCGCGCTCGACCAGCTCATGAGCGATGGAGTGATCTCACCGGTGGCCACGTCTGACTGGGCCTCGCCTATCGTCCCCGTCATGAAAAAGGACGGAACTATACGTATATGTGGTGATTTTAAGGTGACTTTAAATAAATGCCTCGAAGTGGATCGTTTTTCTTTACCTAGGGTGGAAGATTTGTTTGCCAAATTACACGGTGGGGAAAAATACACAAAGTTATTAAGTTAGGAATATTTTTAATCCGGCAATATATACGTATGCGAACAGTCTGCTTTATTTATTTATATATAGCAAGCTAGTGCCTGGATATTTATCACAAACGTCCATAGGTGACGGTGACCAGTTTTCAACAAGTAGATTGTCCATTTGATTGCTTGCTTTTGGCAATAAGAACATCGTACAGTGTTTCAATTGAATACAGTAACTAATAATACGCAGCAGTAAATAAATATAAACCATTAAAAGTAATTACAAAAACTGAAAAGTCAAAATAATTAAATATCTATGTTAATATTTAATATGTTTACATAAATATTTAACTGTTATTATGCGGCCATATTCTAATGTCTGCGACTTCGTCCACGCTTGACTTGAAATTCCCGTGGGATTCCCGATACACAAAGTGTCGCAGCATTTGAAAAAAGAATGTAAGCTATCGTTTTAGTGGAAACTATGGCGGATTAGGTTAATTTTCATGAATTCGAATAACTTCAAACCGCTCCCTGGAACAATTCCCACGGGATTCTCGGAATAAAACATATCACACATTTTATTACATTAGATTTGCTATCGGTCACTAAAAAAATCACATTGAAATTCGTTTTTTTTTCTTTAATATAGTCATTTTAAACCTATCCCAGAAAAAATCCTGCGGGATTCCTAGGATAAAAAGTAGCGCAGATTTTAAGTGTAATAATTTTAGCTGTCGATCAGCGAAAACCGTATCGAAATCGGCCCAGTAGTTTTTACGTCAATCCCGAACAAATAGACAAATAGACAAGAAATCTAACAAAAATCATCATACTGTGTATGAATGTACTTAAGCGGTAATTAAAACATGGTCATTTGGGGACCCTTTCGTTAAAATATAGTGATGTAATAAGAAAAAGAGATTCGAAATCTTTATCTAGGCCACGTCTACGTAGTGTATCGGGTCCTTAAATTAGTTTAACTGCAGTGTAATAAAACCTTTATACGCAAACGTACCAGGCCCTTGACCCGCTGGCAATGATTGCTCATACTCGTCAACTTGGTTTGTCCTGAAATAATAAAATATTGACTTGTTTTTAACATTGACAGTTTTGGTTTTTATGTTAAGTCAGGAAAATTGTGATATTTATAAGAGAAATCTTATTTAAAAGTTGATTTAGTGCTTTCATCCTTAAATCAGACAATCCCACAAAAATTCAAAAAATTAGAATGAAAGAAAAATGTTTTATTGAAATAAACACTGATTTAATTTCATTTAGAAATTTTAGTAAAGGTACAAACTTACCAAAAACTGAGCCAGTAATCTGCAGTCGTGGCAGCACCCTGAGTAATGATCAAAGTCAAAATGGAAAGGAATACGATGCACCAAGATTGTACCGATGACAAATATTTAAAAAGCACCTCCCATTTCAAGTTGCCCTTAGCCCGTTCTTCAGCCTTGAGAACTTGTACCTTTTCATTTACAGTATTTTGTCCACTTGAAGTGGACATTTTTGAAATGGTTCTAGTAAGTGATGTCCTTTTCTGTATAACAGGTTTAATGTTAAAAATATTGTTACGAGCTACAGGACTCGAATTAAAATAAATGCCGTTGGAATTACTATAGAGTTTATTAGAACTGTACAAACACGTATAAAACAAATACAAATAAAACTGGATGCAACCAGTTCACACTGCACGATTCAATGCAATTTGACACGCGCAAAGTCCGTCGTCTATATCGCTAATCGAGAGTACTACAAACATCTTGCTCGTATCGTAGTCGTCGCTTGACTGCCCATCTCTCCGTTCGGACACCCCTTTATACTCAACTTAGGATCGTGTAAATAATGATTTCCACGAATCACACCTGCGCCACCATCGACGCTATTCCCAGAAAACATAATTCTGCACACCTGCAGGTTTATGTCTGCGAACGGCCATAAACAAGTACAATAACTATTGTCTAAACAAAAGAACTCCGAATAGAGGAATAAACTAGGTTTTATGGCAGGCAGATGTGCATCCCTTGTATTTGGCCCAACTTGTAACAATATTATTACAGTACCTTTGAAAATATATTTCAAAGTGGACAGAATATGGAAATGCTCAATTTGTTTAATAAACTTACCTTTTTTTCTTCAGTTGTGCTGTCTTCTTCTTGATTGGACAAGAATTGAGAGAACTGATTTCCTAACTTTATTAGTTCATCATAGGTACCCATATTTTCAATAATACCCTGCGAGTTGTTGAGAATATCAGATTAAGTATCATACTAATCAAAACAGGTATATTAGCTTCGAGACGTTTTTGGCGTTTGTAGTAGTGGATAGTACATGGACAGCACATAAATAAATAAACTAATACTTTTTATATATTATTATAGGCAGTTACTTAATATGAAACTAATAATATTAAATGATATTAAAATAATAAATATTAATATTAAACTTAATTTGTAATACAAAATTTCAAGAAAAAAATAAATTTCAAGTTTAGAAGTCCTGTAAATGTACAAATACTACTACAAATGCAAAAACGTCTCGAAGCTAATTTACCTGTACTTCAGGGAACAATCCAACATGACAGCGATCTTAGGTTATTTATTCGCTATCGATTATTTACACATAATTTGTTTAGTCTTTATTTTGAGCTTTATTTTTAACTTTTAGTATCATTTTGGTGCTCATTAAATATTCTTACAATAATATATGCATTCTTAATTGTATACCTCATTCATTACTATAATAGTGTCTGCAGTTTTCAGATAGTGTATCTGGTGTGTGACTAAGATACAAGTTTTTTCACGCAGATAGCCTTTGATACATCCTTCAAATAGTTGTCGTCCCACATTGGCATCGACAGCTGACAGGGGATCGTCTAATAGGTATATATCTGCCTGTTGATATTATATTCAATCAATACTTGCACAGTTTTTACTCTAATCAGTTAATTCATATTATCATTTGATCGTAAATTTTTTTATGACTAATTTCCGATATCTCTTTGTTATTGTAGATTGTGTTTGTTCTTACCTCTCTATAAATGGCTCTAGCTAAATTGATCCTCGCTCTTTGTCCTCCTGACAAGGATACTCCTCTTTCTCCCACAAGTGATAGATCGCCGTATGGGAATTGGGTGAAATCGGGAAACAAAGAGCAGACCTTGCAAACCTGTAAAAAATTATGGTCATTGTTATGCTGTTTAGGAGATGAGAACATGTAAATAAGCCCTAACATACTATCACTAAATGAAGTGCCATTGGACACATTCTTAGATATAATTTATTAGGTTTAAAAATTAATTACTTATGTAGTCTCTATAGGTTAGATCGTAATATTTAGTAAAGTAATTGATAACGAATTACTTTTACACATAAAAAATAATAATTTGTGCTAAGTCGATATCTATCTATATAATATAGGTAGGTACATATCCAGTCCAAATTCTGATAAACGACAAAATAATGCAACGATAGTTGTTTTGGCCAAAAACTTATTTTCAAGTAAGCAAATTTGGAATATTAACAAAAAGATCGATAAACAGATTGTAGTAGATAACAGAAAATAATTGTAATATTTATAATGTTGTGAAAAAAAAACAGAAGTGTGTATTATTTTATAAATATTTAAATGTAGCAGCCGTGTCATAACTAAAACTCTCTATATGCTACCGTTTATGATGAAGAATGCATTTCTTACCTCTTTATACCTAGTAGTTTCATAAGGCAATCCAAAAAGAATGTTTTCTCGTACAGTAGCTGGAAATAGCCACGATTCTTGACATGCATACGAAATACGTCCGTTAACAGTCAACTTACCATTTAATATAGGTAACTCTTTCAGAAGTACTTGTAAAATAGATGTCTGTAATTTAAACTCAATATTAGATATTTTAACGTGAATACTAAATACTCTGGTTGATGAATTATCTTTAAATTAACACTTCATATTAAGTTAATGTTGATACTGCGTTCTGATCACTATCCATTAGACAAGTTGGCATAGATCGTTCTTTTATCCTCATTAGATAATAAGGAAAACTGCATCATCAAACTGTATTACCTACTTACAGTGACTTACGGTCTTTTTCATATTGAGTTAGAGTAAGTTTGAAGGCTTCTTTGTGGTTCTTAAAGAAGCCTTTAAACTTATTCTAACTCAATATGAAGAAGACCGTTAGAAGATGTCCAACAATTGCTAATGGACTGTCAGAAGCAAGAGGAAAAAGAAAAGTTGTTCCAGACAATAAAAGGCGGTCACTGACGAGGTACTTCATAAATCCTATGGGTATTGATGTTATTCAAAGGAATCTTTTTTGGAATGCCCCGACGGCTGGGTAATTTGATTGGAGTTTTTCATCAGCAACTACATTTTTATGATCTAGTAGTAGTAGTAGTTCTATAAGTAGAATTAGGAACTTTTGAGTTTGTATCCTTGTGAATAAATCTCCCCCATATTGAACGGGATTATATCGAAATTATAGTCGTGATGTTTTGGTGGCTTATACTCCTATTTCATTTAAATGATGAAATGACGATATTTTTATTTTTTATTGCAGGAGTTCAGCAGACAGGCAGACGGCCCACTTGATGGAAAGTGGTTACCACCGCCTATGGACATTTGCAACACCAAAGGTGCTACAAACTGGAACCTGGTCACTAATGCCGGAACACAACTCAAGGATCGATATTCACCGATTAAGCAATTATTCTGATATACTGTGCATATTTACAATTAAGACGCGTTGATGAATACATCGTGAAATATACCGGTAAGAGTACCGAATGTAATACCGTGTATAATGTCCATTATAAAATGGACCGGTTCGAACCCAACTGTGGAAGTATTATTTTATTTTTAGACTAGAATTATTTTTATATAAAATACCTTGCCAGATCCAACAGACCCTACAATTGCACATAATTTGCCCTTTTCGACACGCATAGAGATATTTTTCAAGGTCATAGTACAGAGTTCTTCAGAATCGTTCCAACTCGCATTAACATTCGATAATTCAATCGCAAATTCATTAACGGGTCCGTTATTTGAGGAATACCCTGTAAATGTAGAAATAACATATATTTCATACGTTAAAGGCACGTTATTAACATTAAGCGTATTAATTTTAATTAATCATATAAATATTAAGTATAAAGAATCTGACCCTGTCATGATACAATACTATAATATTGAGCTGGAATTAAAGAAATTAACGTTTTCCAGACTCATTATCGGGCAAATTGTGATTTAGGTTGTTTCATTTAAAATAAAATTTAGACTTGCGAAAGTTAAAATTTTATCATCGTTCGGACCGTTCCATTCAGTTACATAATAAGTTGTCGAGTAATTAGAATGATAAGAGAGAATGACAAGAAAATAGGTATTATGACGGTCACCTACCAATATATTTTTAATAATATAATTTATATTCGTAATAATTTGAGTGCCTACAAGCAGTATAAGGATGTTCACAATTTCAACAACAGGAATTGTAATAGAATGATGTTGCCATTTTTTAGATTACAGAAAGTATTGTCCTCTTTCTTGGGGGTTGGTATACGCTTCTTCAATAAAATTCCAAATGAAATGTTAGATCTGCCTTTCACTAAATTTAAAACCAAATTTAAGTGTCTTGCTTAAGAAGGGATATTGAAGAATAGTTAAATGATAAAACTGAATTTACATAGCAGCTCGCTCCTGCCTCTTATACAATCGTCTATTTAACGTTTCAATTTTGCCAAATATGTATGGTATTTATGGAGATATGTTGCAGTACAAACTTTTAGTACGTCTCGTCATTATTATAACAATAATAATATTCTTCTTTCCTCTTACTGTGTCTTTGTCTTACTGACCATGCACTGTTTGCTACAACGCCATTAATTCTTCGAAAAGTAATTGTGTAACATACTTCTGTATAAAACTTATAAAAAAGGACTTGAGATATAAATAGAATAATAAACATAACGAAAAACAATTTTAGCTAGACGTCATTATTATAACAATAATAATATTCTTCTTTCCTCTTACTGTCTCTTTGTCTTACTAACCATGCACTGTTTGCCACAACGCCATTAATTCGTCGAAAAGTAATTGTGTAACATACTTCTGTATAAAACTTATAAAAAAGGACTTGAGATATAAATAGAATAATAAACATAACGAAAAACAATTTTAGCTAGACGTCATTATTATAACAATAATAATATTCTTCTTTCCTCTTACTGTCTCTTTGTCTTACTGAGCATGCACTATTTGCTTCAACTCCATTAATTCTTCGAAAAGTAATTCTGTAACATATTTTTGTATAAAACTTATAAAAAAGAACTTGAGATATAAATAGAATAAGAAATATAAAGAAAAACAATTTTTAGCTAGATGTGTTGCTGGGAAGTTTCTTGCCGCTTCTTCTCTTTAACAGCAATAACACGTTGCGAAGCGGTATACATAGAATAGGAAGTAAACTTAAATTTCAACTTATAAGTATGACCTTCTAAAAGTTTTGAATTTGAATTTGATAAGAACTTATTCGCAAGTTAATTAACTATTTAATAAATGCAAACTGAAATCACGCTTTATATCAATCAAAACAATCATCATCATCATCCGAGCGTTAAATCCTGGTTGCGTTTGGAGCGATCACTTCGACGCCCATGGTCAGCTTTCCTACTTTTTCTTCTCCACTTCGCGCGTTCTTTGGCATCCCTTGTATTGAGACCATTGGTACGCATGTCATCCGTCACAACGTGAAGCCAGTATTTCTTGGACCTACCCCTTCGACCGGGACCTGGCGGAGGCGGCATGGCTAGACATATGTTCCCCACGTAACTAGTCGGTTTCCGTAAAACGTGATCGTACCAGCGTAAGCGATTCTCCTGCAGTTTGTCTGCTATGTCACGGACGCGAAGGCTGCCGCGGATGCGGGAGTTCCTGACGCAATCCTTTCGCGTGACTCCACACATCCACCGAAGCATATTCATTTCTGTGACATGCAGCTCCTGCTTGTGTCGCTCAAGTACAGGCCAAAATTCACTGCCATATAAAAGAACAGGTCTAATAATGGATTTGTAGACATGTCCTCTTAACTTAACCGGCATTTTGGGGTCGGAAATGACACCTGTCATCTCACGCCACATGGCCCAAGCTGCTGATATACGGGCCTTGACGTTATGGTCGATGTCCCCGAATGCGCTAAGTACAGATCCCAGGTACTTAAACTGGTCCGTGCGCTCGGCCGTATAATCGCCTATGTGCACGGATGTGGGATCTGTAATGTTGCAAGCCAAGTATTCCGTCTTCGCCACACTTAGTTTTAAACCGCCGTTCTCAAGCGACTCCTTCCACGCATTCACAAGTCGCACCAGGCGCGCTCTGTCCGCATCTGCCAGCGCGATGTCGTCCGCATACATGAGCAACCATGGTGGTTGCTCATGTCGGTCTCTGATGCTGTTTGATGCTTCGTCTAATATTACGCTGAACAGGAACGGACTGAGGACAGATCCCTGGTGCACTCCAACAGTTATAGGGAATGGTGTAGTGTCGCCAATAGCGGTCCGAACTATGGAATCGGAATCACGGTACATGTCTCGAATAATATCAATATAGGTTTTAGGCATCCCTTTGGACCTCAGTGCCCACCAGATCATCACACGAGGAACACAGTCGAAGGCCTTTTGCAGATCCAGAATCAAAAAATGCAGATGCGTATTCTTCGTCCTGTATTTCTCAATGATGATCCTTAGGGCAAAAATACAAAAATAGGGTCCATGGTACCATGTTCAGGACGAAGCCCATATTGACAGTCCGAGAGAATGCACTCCTGCCGGATCCGAGAGTCGACTATCCGCTCAAAGAGCTTCATGGTGTGGGACATTACCTTTATGCCGCGGTAATTTCCGCACTCCTGCACCGATCCCTTGCCTTTGTAGACTGGAGTGATAACACTCAGTCTCCACTGGCTCGGGATGTTTCCGGTGAGGAGCATACGGTTAAAAAGGTTTGTCAAAATGCCCACACCACGAGGACCCATCGCTTTCCAGGCTTCGATGGGGAGGGATTGCATCGGCTCCGACAGCTCTCCGATCAAAACAAACTATGACAATTATTATAATAATTTATTTTTTCCGAATTATGAAATTAAACTATTGAGACTTCAATTATTGCAATGACTTTATAAACTATTAAAATTTAATTTAGAAACCTCAGTGGTTTCTAAATTAAATTTTAATAGTTTAAAACTTTAAAACTTTACTTTACTTTAAAACATTTAGATAAGGCCTAGCGCGTATCATATCTGTTGCAATCTACAGAATTTAAATCCGAGGCCAGATTAATTCCGTGGTGCGCGCGCGATTCTATGGCGTTCTAAAAGCTATATAGCTTTTGCGGCGAAAAATCACACCGGAATATTCGTGGTACACGCAATACCTAACACACCGTGAAATTTGTTGCATTAGGTAATGTTTTTTATTTGTATCCTAAAACAATTGGCCTGAGCCCAGTAAAGGGATATCTATATATGAACTTATATTATTATCATACACTCACCTGGGAATGCTTGGAATTGGATCTGTTCATCTTTTATGGAATATGTTTTCAAGGAAATTTCAGTACTATTCTCCGATTTTTCTTTATTACTATTAAATTTTAATTCATTTGCAATATAACTGGCTTTTGGTGTTACAAGAAGATCTTCGCGTTCATCTATGAATTGATATGTTAGATTTTTTATTAAATGACGTGGCTTGGTGGCTAAGGCACTTTGCTCTTATGATAATGACATGGATTTAAATCCTGATATTAGATTGGCATTTTTACGCAGTATTTCGAACTTAATTAACTTTGACTAGCTGTTTCCGCCAATTCGTTCACATGGGACTTGGGCTTTAAGTATATCTTCTTAATAAAACAAGATATCAAAATGTATACACAATTTAAGATAAATTTCCTATTTAATACCTGAAACTTTCATTGCAACCGTTTCGGAGTCTATTTATGAAAATGTTCCAAAGTGATACACAAACAACAATTCTAATATCGGCCATTTATGATTAGTCGTCGTCGTATAATTTGACATTTAATTTAAAATCACAGTCAGACATTTGTTTTATTTACTAGAGTTTACTGTTTGTAATTTTGATACAGTTAAAACATCTGTACATCAGTTTCTTTTAAGGTTTTAAAATGTTTATATGCCGCCTATATCGGCTAGTCTTTCTCCATTTTCGACAAATAATAAAATATATACAAACCTAAACAAAGAAAATCCTGAATACGTTCCAAGGAAACAAACATTTCAGATAAACTGGAAATTGCGAGAGGTAAAATTAGTGTAAGATTTATCTGAATGAGACTGAAATACTGGTTGAGGGGATAAATCTGTAACAATGATAAACATAACCTATATAATAAATGAATTATTTTTAATATGTAGCAAATTATTTTTTGCTTTAGCCTTCAAAACTGTATACAAGAAAAAAGTTAAAATTTAGCAAATGATATCTTATGAATTTATTGTAGTTATTATTTTGAGTCTGTAATAATTAAGTTCTGCAAATCGTGTTTAATTATTTCTACGCGTTCTTTATTTACGGAATAGCCAATATAAAGAAGAAGTAGTATATGCTATCATAATAATGTTTTATTTGAGACCCTCTCATACCTATTCATAGCGGACTTGCTCGCTCATCGCTTAAATCCGTAACCTCAAGGAGTATTACATTTACCAAGATAAATATCACGATTTGTAAGATCATCCTATTACACATATAGATACCAACACAGTAATCGGTACATTTCTAAAAACGAGGAACAAATAAATATACAAACATCTTAACAAAGTTATTTTCGCATTTACATAATATCGCTGGACAAATCATCAAATATGTCTTTAAACCGGAAAATGGTACAGTTATTAACTGCAGTTTGATATGATTAGTGTAATATATTTAGATTTAATTTTTTTAAATCGTAACTTATATATTAGGTTGGGGAAAAAGTTTCTTCGCATTTTATATAAAAATTCAAAGGGTTTTTTGCTTATTTGTTTTTTGCTTCACTTTTTCAAAAATGGCATCAATTTTGTCCGTAACAGGGCGACCAGAGCGACGTGCATCTTTGATATCAAAATTTCCGGATTGAAAACGCTTAAACCAAATTTGCGCTTCTCTCACAGATACTGCATTAGGTCCATAAACATCGTAAATTTTTTTCGTGGCTTGTTGCAATTTTACCTTTTTTGTAGTAAAATTTTAAAATGTATCGAATTTCTTCATTAGATTCACTCATTTTAACTATAAGAAAAACAAATTAAAATCCCACATTTTCCTAAATTGAATTTGGAATTGTCTTCTTTAAAATTAAAACTTTTAATGATACCAAAACCAGCCAGATACAAATGGTATAGCCAAAGAGATCTTATTACAAGTTCATACATACTATATGCGAAAAGACTTTTTCCCCAACCTATTATGTATGTATAAATGTAAATATTTACAAAATAAGTGTATAAGACTAACCAGTGTTGCAGTCAACATAGATCCAGTCAATACAATGGACAAGCATGTGACGAATAGCACACTTCTTTCAGTAATCAGCATAAAACCCATGAACACACTGCGTACAAATAAAGCTTTTCGTAGGGCATTCATTTCGTATGCCCTGGCTGCTTTCACAACTATCTGGAAGGGCTTTTCCCATGCGTACATTTTGATTATCTGAAAATAAAATGGGTACATTATGTTTCTAAAAATACACAAAAATATTGACAATAGACAAGTTACAAGTTTGATATGTTTGGTTTTCTTAGCTACATTTAATTTGGAGGGTTAGGGCCGTATCATAACCTAATTTACACAGCCGCTGGGTCTCCTCTTACTTTTCCAACACGTTTTAAATTGAAATATATATTTTAAATAATAGAACGTTAAGAAACGAAAGAAGAAATACCTGTGACGTCATCTAGTCAAATGCTGTATATGTATGAGATTTCTAAGTTTTGTTTTTACTGTGTTATTCACTTTTTTAGCATTGGTACTAATGATTACTGTGCAGTGTGAATTCACGATAACTTGACAAGTAGGGTAGAATAACTTGACTATTACAAAACGTAAATCATTGTTTATTTTTTAGGGAAGTTTTCAAGTAATGGTATCGATTTTAGCAGTTTTTGACGTTAGCTTTAAAAGTTAATATTGTTGAGAGTTTGTAACCCTGCATATCAAGTTATCGTGAACATATTACTCAACCATTCATTATAGATACCAATAAAAATTTAAGAAATTTAAAGATTTAACTGACTACATATTATACTAATAAGTCCTTATGTGCAATTTTATTAATTTTGTAAATAACCTTTATTCCATTAACGATTTCACTCATTAACTTAATACGTTTATCAGTTCTCTGGGCAGTTTCTCGTCTCATTACCGCAGTTAGTTTTGTAAGGCCAGCTGAAAATTAAAATAATATTATATAAATACGAATATAATATATTATACGCTTAAATCTAATTTTATAAGAATTTTCTATAAGTCTTCTCTCATGTAAATTTCGATTCCATCAACAGGGCAAAGTTCGTTGCGCCGCGCCGGCCAATTGGCGACAGCTGCGCAGCGGTTTTCTTTGCTCTGTGGTTTGAACCAATCTGTTTGAGAATTAAAAAGCAGCTTATTTTCGTCACTATACATATACACTAAATTTAATGAAAATACATTAATATCAACTGCCTTTAAGACGTACCTAACATAGAATTTATTAGAATTTGCCAGGTGGTAGGGTATTTGCCCGACTGGATGGCTACCACTCCTGGTCTAGAGTATGCCGCCATAGCAACATTGATTTGTGTTTCGGCATTAGTGGCCAGGTTCCAGTCTCCCTTAAGATAGCAGCAGCAGATTTGTAGCACCTTTAGTGTTGCAAATGTCCATAGGCGATGGTAACCTCTTTCCATCAAGTGGAACGTCTGCCTGTCTGCTGAACTAATGCAATAAAAAAAATAGAAAACATCTATAAACACAAATACACAAATAAACTTGTTTTTAAATAACTGGGGATGGACGAATATAGGTCTCATACTGACTAGTTATTGTATGGAGTAAGTGTCTAGCTAGTTTTCGATAAAAGGGGTTGCAAACGCGGTCTTAAAACGACGTGTGATATGATTATGATATGCATGCAAATGGTTTCACAATAAGGGATCCAGAAGATCGTGCTAATTAAAGAAGATAAATTTAAAAAGTGGACGCCGCGCTCCGAACGGACGTGCCGAGTACAACCGAGATTTAACACTAGGATATTTGTGAGTTTTTCATTCTCAAATTGTTATTATTGCAAATTAATATTTTAATATTCAAAGTGCTTCAAGTTATTTATTTTATGTATGCATCAGTAGACCACAGGTCATAAAAATGTCTCGGACTTTTGGAGGACTTGCGTTGCCCTGGGAAGGCCAACACGTAGAGAGAGGCCCTTTGACAAATTTAATCTAAATGTGGCATGACACTGACCGGCGATTGACCGTCCCTGTCTACACCATATAAAAATGCATCCAAGGACAAACCCCGTTAAGTGTAGGACTATTGTAGGGAATGGCAACAAAAGGTGCCGGGCTATAGGGATGAACTGCTAGTGGAGTTATAGATCGGGGACTATGAGGACCTTGGCGTTTGCCCGTCGCAATTTTCAGGGAACACGGAAAAAATGGGCAGACGGTGACTCGCCATTCACTGCATAGGCCCCTAAAAGTGCCAAGGCTGGCAAGGGGAAACATGGGTGTGAGTGGCTAAGGGGTTTCGAGAGGTGGGTTGCAGGATCACCGGAGCTACTTCCGACGTTATGCCATTTATCACTTCCCCCCCTGGAGCTTAAGTCTTAACTCTAGCAATCTCCACTTCGTGCCGGCTTGCTAAGGCAAGCACGGAGGTGGGGGCCTTGCCTTGGCCTCCGGAGTCAGGTCAGTTATTTATTTTATTATTATAATATTAATAATAGTTACCTTGAATAGGAAGGATAATTGTAATCACGGAAAACAGACCAATAAACGGTGCATAGCCTGCAGCTTCGTACAATAAATACAATACTACAACGGCTTGTATTGGTACCAGCCAGAGATAATGCAAGAACATGAACGAATAATCAAATCTTGCGACATCATTCGATAACAAATTTACAAGCTTTCCACCGGCAATATCACCTAGTGCGACTTGATTGACTCGTAGAAGCTGAAAATGAATAATTATAATACCACATCCTGATGAGAAAAATCATGTAATTTTTAATAATAATAATTAATCGGCAGACAAACACATAATGTATATCCCTAAGCTAAGCAAGTTACGCTTGTATTATGTGTAATATATAGCGTACAATTTTAGAACTAGCCCTAAGCCTTAGGGCCAGACCCAAACACTCAGACCATAGTAACTAATGACAAGTTGTTTTCTATGATATACCATGACAGGAATCGAACATATTACCTCTGCGTTTCAATGAACTAGACAGGTAAAGATTTATACCACTCGTGGCAGTTTCCTATATTTTGCTATTCATTCACTTGCCTTACAATTAGCAGAAATTTGACATTAATTATATGGATTTTATGTCAAACTAGCTGCCGCGACTTCGTCTGCCTGGTGGGATTTTTAACTATCCCACAGGAATTCTTTAATTTTTCGGGATCAAAAGTATCCTATATGTTGACCAGGGATACAAGCTACCACCATACAAAACTTCATTTAAATCGATCCAGTCGCTTCGGAGATTAGCCGGTACAAACAGATAAACAGATAAACAGAGAAACAAAAATCTAAACTAGTTCTATTTCACTTCTTACATCCCCATGACTCGGCTTTTAGCATTTTTTTTCATTGTACAGAAATTCGACCTCTACAGTTTTATTATTATATGTGTAGATTTTAACCAACAATAAGACAAAAAACGGTAACATATGGGAATCGGCCATTAATCATACGTCAAATCGTTTTTAACATACCTACTCCCAAGCTATACCTACCTACCTACATGTCAAAGAGTATAGCCAAAAGACATTATTTATTTGAAAATAAATATTTCTAATGTGCTTTTAATTGTGTTCAAAGGATATAATAGGTTGGGGAAAAAGTCTTTTCGCATATAGTATGTCTGAACTTGTAATAAGATCTCTTTGGCTATACCATTTGTATCTGGCTGGTTTTGGTATCATTAAAAAGTTTTAATTTTAAAGAAAACAATTCCAAATTCTAATTAGGAAAATGTGTGATTTTCATTTGTTTTTCTTATTGTTAAAATGTGTGAACCTAATGAAGAAATTCGAAACATTTTAAAGTTTTACTACAAAAAAGGTAAAAATGCAACACAAGCCGCGAAAAAAATTTGTGATGTTTATGGACCTAATGCAGTCTGTGAGAGTAGCGCAAATTTGGTTTAAGCGTTTTCAATCCGGAAATTTTGATATCAAAGATGCATGTCGCTCTGGTCGCCCTGTTACGGACAAAATTGATGCCATTTTTGAAAAAGTGAAGCAAGATCGGCATAGTAGTAGTTACGATGTAGCTGGAGAACTGGGAATTGACCACAAAACGGTTTTGACGCATTAGAAAAAAGGTGGGTTCACAAAAAAGCTCGATATTTGGGTGCCTCATGAGCTCACTGAAAGAAACCTAATGAACCATGTACTCATTTGTGATTCTTTATTACGACGTAATGAAACCGAACCATTTTTGAAGAAGCTGATAACTGGTGATGAAAAGTGGATCACGTACGACAAGAACGTGCGAAAAAGATCGTGGTCAAAGGCCGGTCAGGCTTCACAGACTGGCGAAATCCGGGTTAACTCGCAACAAGGTGATGCTGTGTGTATGGTGGGATTGGAAGGGCATTATTCATTATGAGCTGTTACCGCCAGGCAGGACCATCGATTCTGAACTGTACTGCGAACAAGTGATGAGATTGAAGCAAAAAGTTGAGAGAAAGCGGCCAGAATTAATCAACAGAAGGGGTGTGGTTTTTCACCATGATAACGCTAGACCTCACACATTTCAGCCACTCAGCAAAAATTACGAGAGTTTGGCTGGGAGGTGTTAATGCATTCGCCGTATAGTCCTGACTTTGCACCTTCAGATTTTCACCTGTTTCGGTCTCTGCAGAATTCCTTAGGCAGTGTCAGGTTAACATCACGAGAGGACTGCCAAAAAAACTTGTCGCAGTTTTTTGATCAGAAGCCCCAAAATTTTTATTTTAGCAATGGGATCACGTCCCTACCTACAAGATGGCAAAAAGTTATCCAACAAAATGGCACCTACTTACTTTAGTCAAATGTAAATAAACTTTATAAAAAAAGTTTTTGAATTTTTATTTAAAATGCGAAGTAACTTTTTCCCCAACCTAATATTAAAAATGTTATTGGCAAACTTATTTTTATAATAATATAAGTAGTAAGTTATTTGTTTGAATCAATCATACAGATCTAGTTTCCTTTAGTTTCTGTATTCTGAGGAATCAATTCTGATTTGATGAAGGCTGAAACTGACAATTAGCGGCGTGTTAGTTCCTGATCAGCATGATGTTGAGTTACTAGCCCCATTGGCATAAATTTTATGTATACTTCAGGATATGCCCGCGACTTTTTCCACGCTTGACTGTAAATACCCGCGGGATTGTCGGGACAAAAAGTACCACACCATTTAAAAAAGAATCTAAGCTATCGTTTTAGTAAAAACTCTATCGGAACAAGCTAATTTTTATGCACCCGAACTACCACAAACTGCTCCCGGGAAAATTCCCGCGAGATTCCCGGGATAAAAATCAGACATTTTATTACATAAAATTTGCTATCGATTATTAAAAAATCACATTAGGATGATTATTATTATTATTATTATTATTATTTTATCTAGCCATTTAAAATCATTCCCAGAAAAATTCCTGTGAGATTCTCAGGATAAAAAGTGTGCAGATTTTAAGTCTAAGAATTTTCTGTCGATCAATGAAAACCACATCGAAATCGGCCCAGTAGTTTTTACTTGAATCCCGAACAAACAGACAAATCGACAAACAAATAAACAGACAAGAAATCTAAAAAAATGCATCGTGTTCGCCATCGTTTATATAGTCTATGCCAGTTGGTTTTTTTTTCAAATAGCTTCAATGTACAGACACGGAATGTTTAGAATTTTATAATATTATATAATTTAATAATTTTATATAGATTTAAATTTTCTAAAATTGTATGTTTGTATAAATTATGTTCTCATGTTTTATGTATTTACAACATTAACATTGTTTCTTCTTTCTAAATAACTTTAAATAAGTGTGCGCAAAGCCTTTCAATTTGAAAGTTTCAAATCTAGATATTACTGACCTTTCTATAGAGAAGAGAAGAGCACGCAACCCGCATTCTCATACCAAAACGCGCTACAAACATCGAGTTGTGATGATGGCACAACATAACCAAAAAGTTTAATCCAAGCATAGCCAAAGCGTACATGCCAGCATCTTCTCTAGTCATTGTTGTGTCCGCTGACCAATAGGATAAAAGCTGGGCAAACAGCATTGGTTGGAATATCCTGTATAAAATGACAGTTTTGTTAAAAGACATTGTTGGACACAGAAATAAGTTGTTCTGGGAAAATCTAAAAGACATAAATATAAAGTTGTTGTTAGGAATCTGCAATTCATTTTCTATTAAGACGCTTGGACCGTAGGTTCCTGAGGCCATGAGCCTCTCTGTATAAAGAGCTCACAAAAGGCCTAGACTCTTCAGTTGATCAGAGGCCTGGTTCCTAACTACCTACCTCGGACAACGCATCGGTATGGCGATCCAGTATAGTAACACAGCCAGCCTTCGGAGAACCTTACCCATTTACTTTAATCATCTTAAGGAAATTCAGAAAATAATATAACTAATAGCATTCAATAATTGGGTTAAGTTTTCTTCATTGTAATATTTTATAATTAATCACTATTGCTTAAATTTTGACAAAAACTTCAAACAAATAATGTCAATTTTCTACCAATAATAATATAAACAAGTCGATACAAAGATATCAAATCCTGGTTTTATTCAGTCACTAGACCATTTGCTACGACAGTACGCGTTTAAATCTCATCTAATCTACAGCTATTTACCTAACGAGCCCGAAGCTTTTAATTACAATACGACTCTATATCTCATAATTAAAGTATTAGTGAATTTTGCTTTTGTACTCTGATGCTGTAAATTAGTCCTCACCTGATAATAGCAACAATTGTAACGTAAAAAGCACTTGGCATATACGCCAGCCAATATCCTCTGCACATAGCTCTCCATAACGAGGGTTTCCTATTTTCTGATATTGCGCGTTCATATTCTTCTAACCAGTACCTTAGAAATTAATTAATGGTTTAAAAAAAATTACCGCTTAGCACAAATAGTTGTTACTATTACCTATTGTTATCATTATAAAAACCTTAGTAGAAAAGTGGGATCTGAACTAGTCTTCTGTTTCTATAATTTTATTTGCCTTAAAACTTTAGGTCCCTGGGGTTCATCGGCAAATAGTTTATTCAAAGAAATTTGTAAGAAACTTTGCTGCCGCCCGTGATCAGAAGGCTAACTTGCCTTCTGATTACCTACGGGCGTGACCACGACGTTATTTCGCGCAAGGAATCATAATTGCCATATAGCGTGGCAATACAGCCAGACTTCTGGACACGCTTAATTTATATTTATTTATTTATAAGTTACTTCATTTTTAGTATTTAATTGTATTTTTTAAGTTAATTTAGTCTGAACAGTCTAAATATATAATTAAAAGAATTAAAAAATATATTGCCGCCACGTAATTGTATAGGAAAATAGAAAAAAAATATAAATAGAGGTAATAATACTATACGTGTAAAAAATAGTGTACATAATCGGGTACGGTTGTTATACAAATCGTAAGAATGTTTCAGTAACTATTTTGTTAGTCGGTTAGTTGTGAAATACCCGCCTCCAAGGCGTTTTAAGTGAGCTCATTAACTTTCAAACTTTTAATCTACAAAATTAGAAAAATTCTAGGTCGAGTTTAAAAACTGGTTTGAAGCTTAAAACTTAGTTTGAACGGTCCTTTTTTAAGTGTTTCGTGCTACAGAGTATATAATGTTTGATTAAATACTTTTTAAAGTACTGTAGACCAATGACAAAAACAATAAACATTCATCAGATCTATCGAACAATTCATTGAATATGAACTCTGTATATTATGACTCTATGTAATAGGTTGGGGAAAAAGATTTTTCGCATATAGTATGTATGAACTTGTAATAAGATCTCTTTGACTATACCATTTGTATCTGGCTGGTTTTGGTATCATTAAAAAGTTTTAATTTTAAAGAAGACAATTCCAAATTCAAATTAGGAAAATGTGTGAATGTGTGTTTTTCTTATTGTTAAAATGAGTGAATCTAATGAAGAAATTGGATACATTTTAAAATTTTACTACAAAAAAGGTAAAAATGCAATACAAACCGTGAAAAAAATTGTGATGTTTATGGACCTAATGCAGTATCTGTGAGAGTAGCGCAAATTTGTTTTAAGCGTTTTCAATCCGGAAATTTTGACATCATCGATGCACGTCGCTCTGGTCGCGCTGTTACGGACAAAATTGATGCCATTTTTTAAAAAGTGGTGCAAGATCGGCATATTAGTAGTTACGGTGTAGCTGGAGAACTGGGAATTGACCATAAAACGGTTTTGGCGCATTAGAAAAAAGGTGGGTACACAACTAAAGTATGTAGGTGCCATTTTGTTGGATAACTTTTTGGCATCTTGTAGGTAGGGACGTGATCCCATTGCTATAAAAATTTTGGGGCTTCTGATCAAAAAACTGCGACAAGTGGTTTTGGCAGGCCTCTCGTGATGTTAACCTGACACTGTCTAATGAATTCTGCAGAGACCGAAACAGGTGAAAATCTGAAGATGCAAGGTCAGGACTATACAGCGGATGCATTAACACCTCCCAGCCAAACTCTCGTAATTTTTGCTGAGTGGCTAAAGATGTGTGAGGTCTAGCGTTATCATGGTGAAAAACCACAAACCTTCTGTTGATTAATTCCGGCCGCTTTCTCTGAACTTTTTGCTTTAATCTCATCAGTTGTTCGCAGTACATTTCAGAATCGACGGTCCTGCCTGGCGGTAACAGCTCATAATGAATAATGCCCTTCCAATGCCACCATACACACAGCATCACCTTGTTGCGATTTAACCCGGGTTTCGCCAAAGTCTGTGAAGCCTGACCGGCCTTTGACCACGATCTTTTTTGCACGTTCTTGTCGTACGTGATCCACTTTTCATCACCGGTTATCAGCTTCTTCAAAAATGGTTCGGTTTCATTACGTAACGTAATAAAGAATCACAAATGAGTACACGGTTCATTAGGTTTCTTTCACTGAGCTCATGAGGCACCCAAATATCGAGCTTTTTTTTGTGTACCCAGCTTTTTTCAAATGCGTCAAAACCGTTTTGTGGTCAATTCCCAGTTCTCCAGCTACATCGTAACTACTAATATGCCGATCTTGCTTCACTTTTTCAAAAATGACATCAATTTTGTCCGTAACAGGGCGACCAGAGCGACGTGTATCTTTGATATTAAAATTTCCGGATTGAAAGCGCTTAAACCAAATTTGCGCTACTCTCACAGATACTGCATTAGGTCCATAAACATCACAAATTTTTTTCGCGGCTTGTGTTGCATTTTTACCATTTTTGTAGTAAAATTTTAAAATGTATTGAATTTCTTCATTAGATTCACTCATTTGAACAATAAGAAAAACAAATGAAAATTACACATTTTCCTAATTTGAATTTGGAATTGTATTCTTTAAAATTAAAACTTTTTAATGATACCCAAACCAGCCAGATACAAATGGTATAGCCAAAGAGATCTTATTACAAGTTCATACATACTATATGCGAAAAGACTTTTTCCCCAACCTATTAAATAAACTTTATAAAAAAACCTTTTGAATTTCTATATAAAATGCGAAGAAACTTTTTCCCCAACCTAATATTTATAAGAAAATCGGCTAGGGTCGATTTTTTTTGTTTAATATTTTAACGGTTGGTAGCAGTTATTGACAACAAAAGAAAATATCAAGTATAAATTTTAAAAGTATATAAAGTAAATAATCTCGATAAGTGAACTCTCGAGTGTATTTAGTAAGATAACAATAGTACATTCCTTGCCTAGCATGGCCTCTGTAGGTTGTCACAGGTGGTTGCGAAGTTTCAAAGAACCGTTTGACTTGATACTTTCATGAAAGAGGTATCAACACTCATATACTAAAATAACCACACCGCGTCTTTCTTTGTACTACTCCCGTTTCTGAATTGACACACCCTATTGCAGCTGCTTCCACTTTAGTCGGTCTAGGACTATCTCGATTACTTATTATGAGTGTATATAATGGGAAATGCTCTAAAGAACTGCTAGAAAAGGTGCCAGTGTTACCTTTTAATCAAGGCGCTATTCATCAACGACTAGAAACTTATGCATATTTTTTGTAAACCTACACAAGCCACATCCTTGAAAACCTCATTTGTTACAAATGGAGTTCCTACCTTTTTGTCATGCTTGTGCATGTTTTGGAATTAATTTCCGTCCGCGGTTTTCCAAGATCGCTGCAATAGCTCTCTCTTCAAAAAGAGCTCTTCAAAATGGGGTAAATATATATTTACAGTTTCAAGGAAGTAGGCAACACGTGAGTTCGTTTAGTATTACAAAATGTTACTAACAGGATTTTACAGGATGGTGAACCAATTACCAGTTGGCTTACTAGCAATGGTTAAAAATAAGCTAACTAATCACAGGTAGAGTGAAGTATACCGTTGTGGCGGAAACCTTTTACAATTGGGCTAAGAAACTCGAAAAATTGTGTATTGTAGATATTTTATTCAAACCAATTATTATTACTTGAAAATCCTTTTCAAGTTCTACCCCTTTAAGTTTTTAGAAAGTATTGCCCAATAACCATAAATTTAAGGGAGGCAATGGCTAATTTTACTAGACTATAATAGATAATTATAATACGTCACAATTAAACTTATTTCTCATTTTTGAAGTCATATCTAACGATATCCAGACAGACCCACTCTTGCCTACAGAATTTTCTTGACCCTCTATTACATATGCTTCCCCGATTTCCCAACATCATTATTAGCGACGTATAAACGACTTTCTTCAATCTATATAAAACCAATATTCTTTGAAAACACGAATGTGATATACATGCATAGACGGGCAGACTAACGAAAGGATATGACGAGTTTATGAGGGTTCCAATTTAGCTAGGAAACTTTTTTTTCTTATTTATTTGGAGCTAATAACCGTTAAAATAAGCAATGACGCGCACCAGGAACACTTCGTCGATTCTAAAATATATTAAAATTTGGACTGATTGTTATTACAAACATGCACTATTTGCGCATGAGCATTTTCTAGAACATGGGCGTAAGTCACGGGGTAAGTAATAGATCAAACGTGGGTATATTTTTATTATAACCTAGTATTTTTAGGGTCTGTCATTATACCTACTGGAAAATTATTAAAAGTAAAATCAATAATTAAAAATCTTACTAAAAACAACTTACTCTACAGAAAATATAAAACTTAAATCCTTTATGTGGTTATCTATTTTGGACATACGAAAGTATTTGAATGTTTATAACACCTTAAAATACAACCTTTATTTTAGAATGTATAAACAATTACTTGCCTCTCCAAATATGCACCCAGTCTATCAGAATCATACTTCTTCGTGGGAATAATCAGATCCTCTTCTTCTACGTCTCTTTTATTCCCTTTTATAAGCACCGGAAAAACCCACCAAATAAAGACTTTTGAAAGTAATTTTGGTTTATTTCTTTTGTTTTTACGTTCATTACCGTTGTCATCATCAATTGTTTTCTTGGTATTTTCCATTACACTTGGAAAACTAATATTCACTAACTATATTATTATTTATCTTTTTATTAATGTTTAAAATATTCTTATGTATAAATAATGAAAAATAATTAGTTTTCACGACGCCAAGCTACTAGGCGATGTTTCTGTGACGTTGTTCACCAAACACTTTAAATAAGTCAAATATTATATTCCATTTGAACATTAATCGAGTAACGTATATCTGATAAAATTAATGTTGTATAACAAACAAAGTTAAAGAAACATTGCATGAGGAGAAACGGCTTCTTATCTAAGAAATTTATCGGTGTGATTATGTTAGTACGTATGCTGTATGCCACTACTATACATGATGCTAATATAAATAGTAAGAAATAAGGGCATTTAATAGTAATTAGTATTTGAGATTGGAAAAACATTATCAGACTAGCAAATTGTTTCTGTTTACAATATTAAATAATATTACACGTACAATTTTAAATAGTATCAGCCCATCGTATTCATTGTAAAGTAAACACACACCAGCAGTGTTTGTGAGAAGCTTATAAACTAATAAAATAATTTAAGCACCTCAGCGACAAGAAAGTTCAAAATAATATCAACTGCACATAAATTCACTTTGTTTATATTTAATTATCACATATAATTAAATATAAACAAATTCTTCAGTCCTACCTACTGTTTTTTCCAAACATAGAAGATGTGTGTAATCTTAACTAAAAATTTGCAAGACGGGAACTAATAAACTAATTTAGCAAGCAGTGTTAAAAAACAATAATAATAATTTTAATATCGATTTAAAGACTCACGATGACTTGATAATTTTTAATTATTGAGGCACAGTAGTTATGACAGGGAAAATAAAACGACATTTCGAAACAACATTATATTATGAAATAATACTTATGGAATACCTTAAAACAACAATTGAGCTATAATTTAATAATAACTTTTAATTCGGATTATTACTAAAGTACTTAGTTTTTGCAACCTCGAAAAGTGTTGCACTCATGCTCTCACCGGTTTCCCTAACCATAAAACTGAATATACTGTTAGGATTTGAGAGCAGAGTGTATGGTGTGTCGAACTCAGCCGCTGTGCCTTTGTCCATAACTAGAACGCGGTCCGAATCCATAATTGTGTTTAACCTATGGGCGATTGTCAGCACTGTGCAGTTCGCAAATTCGCGTCTAATCGTCTTTTGGATCAAGGCATCAGTCCTAAGAAAAAAATTGAAACATTAGCACTGCTTACGTTCACATTACCGCGAATATAATCTGTTTTCAATAGAACGTTATCGACATTTGGGATTAATCATCTGTAAGTAATGTAAAACAAAATTAGTCCTTGCTAGCGATGAAGAAGAATTCTAGATATAAAAAAAAATGAAAGTCTACTTTATTTAGAAAGTTATTTAAGTTAATTGTTAAAAAGTTATCCTATGTCAAATGTAAGAGAAAAATAACTTGTGTTTAGTAGGCCCTTCATAATAGCAGCCCATAGACGGGCGTCCCACTATAGGGGGGAACGGACAGTATACCCGCCATGTTTGTCCAGGGCGGCTTGGCAGGTGTGATAGGTTTGATACATCGGTTATTTCGATGTGCACGTTTCATCGCGATGTTTTTCCTTCACCGTTATTAGCACGTGGTAATTGTAATAATATGCACATTAGGTCAGAAAACTGCCTTAATAGTACATGCATTCCGATCAGGATTCGAAGTCGCGCCCTTTAAGTTTGAGACGCGTGCGGTAGCCATTACGCTACCACAACGACAATAGTAGTAGTAGACCCTTTAACCAACAGTAAAATGTGGGATGTTTTTACTAGGCGATTATTTATCATTCCTAACATTCTTCAGTTATGTTGATAGTTCACTATTAATTGGATTTAAATTATTCTACTGACTAGCTAAATGATCATAATTTAAGAAATTGTGATAATTATTTTCTCTATAATGTTTCGTGTAAAAAAGAACACTAAGATACAATAGTTATGCTATATGTCACTTACTGTGGGTCGACATTAGCTGTAGCCTCGTCCATCACCAATACTTTGTTAGATCTTAAAACTGCCCGAGCCAAGCATATCAACTGACGCTGGCCCATTGAAAAATTACTACCACCTTCAGATACTTTAAAATCTAAAGCGGGAATGGCTTCTTTCAACTCTACCTGAAAAATATATTAATGTTATGACTAATCCCTCGTTTATTTACAAACCCAATCATTGAGATACAAATTTATAAAACAAACAATTCATATATGGAGCAGTTATAAAGATCTTCTCTGATGTCAGCGTACCCTTCGATAAAAGAGTAATTAATGAGGAGAGTAAGACCTACTACAAGAATATTTTTAGAAGACGCCAACGTTTTCAAATGTTTTAGTATAAAAGATTATAATTCGGATTTCTAAAAGATATGTTATAATATTTTCTTAAGTTTTCGCGACTTGTATACATAATAAAACTATGTTTTAACGGTTTTAAGCGCGGTAATTTATTTGATTTTTGTTATTCCGACGTTTCAGCCACTTTTCAGTGGCCGCGATCACGGAAGACAAAGATGTCAAGTCTCAACGAGTATTGTTAAAGTTTTATTTAGCCTACCGCCAACTTGTTCATTTTAATTATTTAGTTTTAATTTTGTTTATGGTAATTATTTACACTATGGGAGCCTCAAAACCGTTACAACGTAGTTTTATTAGATATGTTATGTTTACATAGGTATTTATTTGATAAAATATTTTCAATGACGTCGTATTTTGTTTACATAGTGTTTCCGTGTAGCACAAAATCATATAATGAAAACAGTATGCCATATTTAATGTTATTAAGTAATAAGATCAATTACTGTGGGTTATTCCAGGAGCAAAAATAAAAAAGCATTTAAATGACCAAATAAACTATGGATTGATGAAAATCGCATTTGTCTACAGTACGTTAAAAATATATAAGTAAAGTAGCTCCCTTTAAAACCCTATAGTTGTACATAATAGGGATTTCAAAATGAATATACATATACAGTCGAGGTATTTTACCTGTTCCAAAGCTTTCCAAATTTCATCGTCACTATAAGTATTGAATGGATCCAAGTTGTATCTCAGCGTAGCAGAGAAGAGCACAGGTTCTTGCGGAATAATGGAAATCTTGGATCTTAGATCCTAAAATTAAACCAGAATATATATATACATAAAATTTGCTTACAACAGTCTCTTGTTGGATATTAATGTTATAAATATTTCTTTAAATCCAAAAATATAAAGTCAACCTTTTTGGCCACACCATTGGTTTCAACGCCGTCTATTTTGATCTTGCCGTCTAAGTTATATAACCTGAATAACGCTGATATTAATGATGATTTTCCGGCACCTGTCCTTCCCACAATACCGACCTAAAAATCCAATTGATATTTTAGCAATATTTTTAATAATTATTTATTGTTTTTCAATATTAAGCCAGAAATATTATCAACCTTCCAACCACTCTTGATTTCAAAGTTCAAATTCTTCAATACTGGCTCCTCTTCAGGGTCATATTTCAATGACAGATCCTCAAATTGTATATGGCCAGCTATAGGCCATTCTTTAGGAGGTTTGGTTGCTGCAAACAAAATAGAGTGTTATGTTTTCAATGTTAGTGAATATATGCTGATTTGTGAGATAAATTTAGATGCGAGTGATATTTTAAAAAATCTTTATATTAGCCTGGGTACGCACGTAAGGCTTCTTTCACAACTGAGTCTATCAACAAAAACTGTAACTTTGACGCTTATGCGAGTAAAACTACAGGTAAATTCCGGGCTAAACATAATTTTATGGAATCTATCGAATTAGTGTAAGGAATAAGATAAAATAATATTAGTTCTTGTAATATTAATTAAGTTTGTAATATAAAAAAAACACATATATTAATCCATCAAGTTGGGTGAAATATAAAAAATTGCCTTGTTATGGATCTTTATTTTTGTATACATACGTCCATGTTCCATGTTTTCTTCGGTAGGCAGTCTGGTGTACTCTAACACTCTTTCGACGGCTGTCATCTGTCCTAAAAAGTCCGCCGTGAACTTTGCAGCCATCTGGAGCAACATAGTTAACATCATGGACTGACTCACAGCGAGACCAACGCTTCCAACTGGTATAATTGATCCTGAAAATTACAAGACGCCGTAGTAAACTGTATAAAGTGTAATCATCATCATTGTGCTAATCGTGTAGATTGAACTAATAATTTCTTTTATTCCAACTTTGAAAATCTAATCGGTCTTCTATTTACGCATTATGCTGTAAGTTATGAATATATTTTAATTAGAATTGACACAAAGTTAGATTGTATTAGTCTCTGTTTAAGTCATAGAAATTTTTATTTCTATATATCCTGTGGCATAGGCGAATAAACTCGCAACGAGCTTTGCTTCATCGTTTTTTCATTTCACCATCACCCAATCAATTAGTGTCGTTACAATATGTATACACATCCACCTTCTGTCATACTAATCAATATTGTTACGAGTGCGGGACTCGAATTAAAATGCCGTTGGAATTACTATAGAATTTATTAGAACTATACAAAGACGTATAACACAGGTACAAATATAACTGGACACAACCAGTACCAACGTAATACACGATTCAATAACAAGCGCAAAGTCCGTCACTATATAGCTTATCGAATGTACACACGTCTTGTCTCGCTTGTGACCATCACTAGACTGCCGATCTCTCCATTGGGACATTGCTGTATAATGCACCGATGCAATATGTCTTCCTGGCAAGCGCGTCGACGCAATTTCCCAGAAAACGTAATCCGCACACCTGCGTAATTATGCCTGCGAACGGCCATAAACGAGTACAATACACAATAGGCTGTTTTCTAATTACAAATTTTAAACATAAGGTAAACAACAGAAGTCCAAATGCCGAAAAGGTAATAAACTGCAGGTGTGCATTGGTCTCTGTCGGTCGTAACAATATCATCCTTCACAATCACAATATCATCCTTCCAGCTATTACTATCGTAAACATATGAACTTAATAACATCTGCAAACGCTTACAATTCTATCTCGTGAATATGTAACTTTTTACACCGCCTTATAATCGCGTCCTTCGTAAAATTAAGTTACACGCAGTTTGCCATTTGTTACTTTAAAACAACTCTCACTGGGGGAGTTATTAAAGCACACAATAAGCGATTTAGTTTAAAGTTAATGTAAACAGTAAACTTACCAAAATCTATCATAAGGAAGAGGGTAAAGATTACTCCAAGGTATATCAAGCAAAGCACGTCCAAGTACATACCAAACGCGTTTGATCCTCCAATAAAGGTGTAAAAGGCACTCGAGTGAAGGTCCTGAAAGTTTTAAAATTAACACATATCTAAGGTGCTAAAAACATGTGGAGAACTGTGACAAAAATATAACGGTTTACTCTTACGTTGTAGTCAACTTGGCAACGGACTTATGGAATTATGTCCGTCTGTCTGTGCACATCACAGTCGTTACTCTCAGATACTACTGAGCGTATATAAATGTAATTTGACTGGAAGGACTACTCCTTCCAGTCAAATTTCATTACTACTGTACAGTACAGTATTTGTACAGTGTTACAAAATGATGTAGTGTAATCGCAAAAAAAATTAGGGGCGATAGCTACACATGTAACTGAGTTTATCAGTGTGCATCATATCTAACGTTGTATCAATCAATAAATCAATATCCTTATTTAAAACAATGTATTATTTTCTTAAATTTTCGCGACTAGTATATACAATAAAAAAAACACATTTTTTTATTGCAGGAGTTCAGCAGACAGGCAGACGGCGCACTTGATGGAAAGCCATTACCATCGCCTATGGACATTTGCAACACCAAAAGTGCTACAAATGCGCTGCTGCTCTCTTAAGGGAGACTGCAACCTGGTCACTAATCCCGGAACACAACTCAAGGTTGTTATGGCGACATACTTTAGACCAGGGGTGGTCGTCATCCAGTCGGGCAAATGTCCTACCACCTGGCTGTGGGTTGTTTTGTCGCCTTTTACGACAGGCCGCCCGGCCGCAGGAAATTGTATTCTTTCTTCGTTCCTGCACGGATAAGATACATTGCTGACATGAAACAACACACAAGGTCTACAAAATCTACGATCAGTGAACACATGCTGGATAAATCCAACCATTACATCAGATTCGATAAACCACAAATTCTTGCAAAAGAGAATCGTTTCATACCTAGAATGATGAAATGAAAAACACCCAAATTTCAATAGAGAAGATGGTTGGTAAGTAGCACCTGTTTGGGATCCAATCATCAAAACTATAAGCCCCAAACCCATTTTTTTTTTTTTTTTTTTTGGCCATGGTAAATCCGTTTGAGGACTAAGCCGCGACAGGCACAGAAGCCTGGGGGGATGTTCGCGACCCGATGTGAGAGTGTGGGATTCGCCAGATCGGGGGTGGCACTAGCGTGCCCGGTCAGAATCGGTGCCACGCTATTGCCACTTCCCAGTTAGGGATACCCACTAAAACCCCTGGGTGTTCCGTCCTGCGCCTTATGCCAGGGCTACGGGTAATTGGGACTCCCGGCTTCGCATGCCCTGGCAGGAGGGGGCCTCGCTCACTTAAATCCGAAACCCAGCAATAACCAACTGGCAGACCTCAAGACACTGTAAGCTCTTTCTGCGTACACCGGAATACAAACCAATTTGATTGAGAATTTCTTTTTATTGAAGTGAAACTTCTATATAGACGGGGGGGGTCTTAGGATTTTTCTGTCACGAAAAAGCGTTACGGCTGCGTGGAGGAGCAGCATAAATTGCTAGACTAGACGTGGTGAGAGGCGGCATAATGTTAGAGTAGACTATCGATGTTGTTATTGGTTCCGGATCGAATTCAGTTATTTTGTGTGATAAAATAAAATATGTTTAAATAAAAAATGCATTCATTAAAATGTATCTCATTTTTGAAGTGAAACTTCTATAGATAGGCGGGGGGGTATTAGGATTTTTTCTGTCACCAAAAAGCGTTACAGCCGCGTGGTGAGAGGCGGCAGCGGTGGAGGGAGAGAAAGGCTGGCGGCGGCGGAGAGAGCGCAACGACTGTATTAGATGGATATAATGCGCAGCCGCGCGGAGTGCGGGGATTTCTACTATTTTTGCCGACTTTAAAAAAAGGAGGAAGTTCAATTTATGTAAATATTTTTTAATGTATGTTCAACCAAACATTTTAAAGTGAAACTTCTATATACATGGGGGGGGCGATTAGGATTTTCTCTGTCACGAAAAAGTGTTACGGCCGTGGTTGAAGGCGGCATAATTTTAGAGTATACGTTGTGAGGTGAGAGGCGGCATAATGTTAGAGAAGACTATCGATGTTTTTATTGGTTGCGGATCGAATACAGTTTTTTTGTTTGATAAAATAAAATATGTTTAAATAAAAAATGCATTCATTAAAATGTAACTAACCTAACCAAATCATAATTTGCAGTAAACCTGCGAAAAATCGAAATGTGTGCTAGGGCACATTATAGAAGTGAAACCTCAACGGACAAGTGGTAAAAGGAATCGCAACCGACAAGTGGAAAAACATTCGTTTTGCCAGGCATGGCGACCTAGGCATGTTTGCTGAAGAGTTTCTTGCGCTGCTTCTTCTCTTCAAGCCACAACATGTTGCTAAGCGGTGGTAAATTATATTAGGCTCTCATAGAGTAAATAATAACCATAAACAAAATTAAAACGAACAAGTTGGCGGTAGGCAGTATTATGGTTCCGTAGGTAAATGGCGAAAATAGAGGACTATTGTAAATGAATGATCAAATGTATTTGCATTGCGATACTAACCTGTGCATTGTCAAAAGCATTTAATAATCTGTGTTGAGAGTTCGAACTTCTTATAGTTGAAAGGCCAGAAAGCGTAGAGTTGATCATTCCAAACACGGGGCTTTTTGCTAAGAAAAGACAAAAACAAACATCTCGGAAAATCTATAGTAACTAGTTTATGTCTATACAAATAAATAAAGTTGAAGTGTCAGTTTGTAATGTCAAAATAACAGCTTTTTATTTAACGCGTATGAAAGAAATTCGAAATAATTAAAATATATTTTTTTTTTGTTTGTCTGTCTGATTGTTACTTTCGGCTAATCTCTGAAACAGCTGGACCAATTTTGGCGAGAGTTTCACTGGCAGATCGCTGATGTTATAAATAGTAACTTATGCTACTTTTATTTTAGAAAAAAAATTGAAAGGCCCGCTCGCATGTCGCAGCCGTCGCCGCATCGAAAGGCAAATTAAATTAAATTCCACGCGGGCGAAGTCGCGGGTAACAGCTAGTCACCCTATAAATATCTCGATACTGGACTCGGAACAGCCTATTAATTATCAGGAGAACCGACGGAATATGAGCCACGTTTCTCCAAGGCGGATTGGTAGGTTTATAATTAATATATATAGGTATAATATGTATTTGCTCCTCAATCAATTGTTCCTCAGAGAACTATAATTTCACAATAATTTTACAAAAACCGTAATAAGTAAGGAACGCCAGTCTTACTTTAATAATGTAACTTGGAATCCTAACCAAGGATCTCCCACCATGGGCATTAGACAGTTTCTGGACCTAATATGCGTTTGGTAGTATTTCCAGGTTAACAATTAACTTGGCTGTTATGCGTAACAATGTATTACGCAAGATAAATAAAAAAGTACAGGTAAATTAGATTCGAGACATTTTTGCGTTTGTCGTAGTGTACGGTCAGCACATAAATAAATGAACTATAATACCTTTTATATATTTTTATAGGCAGGTACTTAATATGAAAGTAATAATATTAAACGATGTTAAAATAATAAATATTAGTATTAAACATAATTTTTAATACTAAATTGTTGGTCACTGTTCTGAAGAATGATATTTGTTTTCTGATAGCAAGCACCTTTCTGATGGAAGTCAATGTTATTCCGGTTAATTTAGCAACTAATTGAGTGGGTGTCATAATACTGCTCGGATTTATATTGCACTCATTTTCGAAATATTTGTTCAAATTATACAAAACTTCTTTAGTTTGGGAAGTCAAAAAGTTACCTCGCATACGTTTCACCAACGAAACCATTTTTAATTAACACATTTAATATCAAATAACAACAATTAGCAATAAATAATAACACTGAATAATAAATAACAAGAATGAATCACAAATAAAATCAATTAACTCATTAATTATCAAACTAAAACCAAACAGTCCGACCTCACAACAATTAGCAACGTAAATAATTATTATGTACTAGAATAGAGTTTTCCCCACGGCTACGTCGCGTGAAATACACTAGCTCTCCGTTATGAACATAAAAATTTTATTAAGTGTTTCATATACATAAGCCTTCACTACTTTAGTTTCTTGTTCAATTCATTACAAATACTCAGAAATCACAGACTACTAAAGAAACTAAGTCAACATATTATTTATTTAGAAATCTAAATAAATAATATGTTGACTTTGGCTGTTGGCTTGGCAGCTAGGCCTTTAAGCCAGATCTTAGATTAAAATATAGTTTCTTCATTTTTTAAGCCTATGTGTAGCACAGCTGAACTGTAGATTATCAGCTGGTGCCATTCAACGGTGTTCTTGTGACAACTCAAAAGGCCACATTCGACTATACAGTTCACATTTCTCACAAAACACATAATTACTACTCAAAAACTGTCAATATCCTACAACTATTGTTTATTTTAGAGTAATTTTACACACTTTTAGAAAGTAAAACTGCACATCACAGCATCTCCTTTCAGTTCCCGCCAAAAACTCCTAATTCAACATAGTGTAGACAACTGCACAGCAAAACATAAAGAAAAGTCGCAGCTAACCTGATTTAAGTGATACATAATCAATAATATCGTCCGTGAACTTCTGATACCTCCTAACTAGCATTTTTGCGCATAACTTTATTTTGATGCCAACTTTTGGCAAAGGTCAGAATAATTCGGTTTTATGTCCCTCCTGTAAAATTTTGCTTGTAGTAGTTACAAGATTTCAGAAGTTCACGGACGATGTGTGGGCAACCTGACAACGTATTTGTTATTGAACAGCGATAGTTATCTACATTGCAATTGCAGTGCCATCTATTTTGCTAATCCGTCTATTTTAAAGAAACGACGTCACTTGGGATAAAATGTATCATAAGGGTTAATTCGGGTTATAAGCCATCACTCTGTCGAGTTTTAATCATATACGTTTGGTAGTTTCCAACAAGGATGCGATTGCAGGGCCATCTTTTTCGCTATTTTTGTCTATCCCACGGAAACGACGTCATTTATCGGGATAAAAAGCATCCTAAGTTACACCCCGAAATATAACTTTCTATGTCGAATTTCATTATATCAGTTCAGTAGTTTTCACGCGATATCTAACAGACAGACAGATAGACAAAAATTTTAAAAATTATATTTACTGGAATCTGCTGGGCCGAATTACCCTCCCCTGATTTCACATTTTTAAACCCATTGTACAAACTCGAACCATTTACAGGTTTATTATAGTATAGATATGACTTTCAATATTGACGTTTGGTTGTAAATACATTTTCTTCTTCAAAATGTAACAAACAGCTTTTTACTGATTGTACAAGGAATTTTAAAATTCAAGTTTAGAATTCTCGAAATTTCTCGAAGTTAATTTACCTATAATGTATGTTTTTTTTCATTTTGTGAGGGCATAGAATGAGAATAACATTAGCAATAAAAAATCATGAATTTATTCTTTTTTGCTGTAGTGAATTTCTTAATCTTAAAAATCTTGAAAATAAAAAATATGCTTACTTGTTCCTTCCAAACGTTTGACAGCTTGTGCGGCATTTAAATACCATTTTAGAAGAAAAATAAACACTAATAATAATACAAAGGAAGGTATCAAAGTCCATGGAAGAGCAACTGCATTCAATAGGAGTATACTTGCCATTGACAAGTACATCTGTAATGTTTCCAATGTACTACGTGGTAAAAACTCGTCGACGGCACCAATGTCTTTTGAAATTCTGTTTAAAATTCTACCTAAAAACAATAATTGAAATGATATTTATTATAAGTACTCAAAAGTGGAACCAAAAATAGTCGTTCGCTAGAATCTGAAACCATTCATAGAAGATAAGCACAACATTGGTGCAAAACAAAAACTTGGGCAAATATGTGTCCACTCCTTTACCTTTTACCTTTATTTTATATTGGAAATGGGATAGTTTTAAAATTACAAAAATATGTATCTTTTTAATAATATTAAAATATTATTCTACGCTGTATAAAATATAATGAAACATTCTTAAAGAAACTACTTAGGAGTTTTACTCATTTTGAATAGTTGCGATAAAAAATGGCGAATAAAAACAATTTACCTGATGGATTGGTATCAAAGAACCTCATAACAGCAACAATAAGCTTTTTGTAAACGGTGTCATAAAGATTCTGTGAAGCTCTCATTGTCATCATGACAAATCCTACTATTCTTCCGTGAACTAATATAATAAGGGCTACGATGACTCCACCGTAAACATATAAATATTCTGCTGTTGTTAGTATTCCTATTTGAGCGTCCATACTGGTATCTGAAAAGTATTGTTTATAAACCCTTGTTTCCATGCAAATGACTTAACACGTAGCTGGTAAAATCCGATTTCATAAATTGTTTTAGTTTTTTTTTCATTTGAATCCATCATTTAGATACTGTAAGTAACAACCCAACACCACGAGGACAATAAAATTATTAAATAACTTTTAAAAAATAAATAAATAACTTGGGAAATTATTCAGTGTATATAATTGAAAATAAAATGAATGATGAAACGGGTAGAGTTTTAAATAAATGATAATGAAGTATTAGCAACATCACTGCTTTTATTGGAGTAATCCACATCTAAGGATGACAGAGTGGAGAGTCCCTTAGATGAATTTGTTGTACAAGCTATCGCTTTCTCTCATCGCACCACGTCTAACGGTTACATATTTATTTATAATGAACGTCTTTACTCAAACATGGAAAGGACAAATTGATATAATATTTTTTTAGTGTAGAGTCCACAAAGGATGAATGTAAAGAAATAAATCTAAACTTGTATAACTACAGTCATATGAATCACATGAATGACAGTTCCTAACTGCAATATAATATTTTAATCGTACCTGGTTCCTGTCCTTCAGGTAATGACTGTGCATATTCATCCACTGCATTTGTCCTGAAATAGATTACGGCGTAATAATGTATATAATAAACTTTACTTGTCATCTTCATGTATATATAATTTGTAATAACTTTTTTTGTGTGTACATACCAAAAACTCAACCAATAATCCGCAGTAGTAGCCACCGCTTGAGTAACAAGTAAAACAAACAGTGTCGTACCAACTATGCACCACGATTGCGCCGATGCTATATATTTGAATACTACTTCCCATTTCAAATTGCCTGTTTGTCGCTCTTCAGCTTTTAATAGTTGAGCCTGTTCATCTTTCTGATTACCGCCACTTACAGTAGATATTTTGGACACGTTACGGTTGAAAGACGGCCTTTTCTGTAACTAAACAACCAATGCATTTAAATTTCAAATTAGGCTTGAAAATACGTATATTTAATTTGTATTAAATCATGTTTACTAATAATATCAATTTTCAAACAATTACGCTGTCTTTCTGGTTCATTAAATTCTTAAATAACCTTTAGGTGTACATAATTTGTTTGGTATATAATTTGCTATATTTATGAAAATTGATTAAAAGGTTAAATTTAAAAGACGAACAATAGATTATATTAAAAAAAAACTTGGAAACTTACTTTAATGCCATCACCATCTTCATTATCATCATTGTTTTCTTGATTAGATAGCAATTTTGAGAATTCTTTTCCAGATTTTATTAGGTCGTCGTAAGTGCCCGCATTTTCAATAGAACCCTGAAAGCATTAGTCTGATATAATTTTGACCCATTTATTACATGGCAAGGATGTCAATAAGAACAAACAATTATGGAGTTAAACATTAGAGACATGCTTTGTATATTATTTGCTACTTACTGCTGTACTTAGCGAATTTAAAATTTAGATGTTATTAAATATTTAACACATTAATACTCATGTTCAAAACAAACCATTTACTTTGCTATTAGCTAAAGCAAAAAAAAAATTAAAACGTATTTAATCATGGAAATTTAATTTTACGATAAATGAAGCACTATTGAATACGACAGTAAGACATCTTTCACCAAGAAGGTGCTTGAATACTATTAAATATCCACAATGTCAATTTCGCAGTTAAAAATTATAGATAGCTAGAGATAGCGTATTATGAATGTTTTGAATTTTAAGTATTTACCTCATTCAAGACAACTATAATATCAGCTGCTTTTAGATAATGGATTTGATGTGTTACTAGTATACAAGTGCGGCTGCGCAAGTATCCTCTGATACACCCATCAAATAATTGTCTCCCAACGTTGGCGTCGACCGCAGACAAAGGATCGTCCAACAAGTATATATCAGCCTGTTAAGAAAATATTGCTTCAAAAAATCGTTCCAATAACATATTGATGTAACAGCTGTAGTTGTACATGTACTTAGGGTACTTATCTTTATCCCTTGTTAGGTAAGAACTAATTAGGTAAACGTAACCTTATAAAACCAAATGGGAGTATGTGAAAGTAGATAAAAAAAGTAGTGTTAAAGTTCATATTTACCTCTCTATAAATAGATCTAGCTAGATTTATTCTAGCTCTCTGACCTCCAGATAATGACACACCTCGGTCTCCGACAAGGGAAAGATCGCCATAAGGGAATTGTTTAAAATCAGGCAACAAAGAGCAAACTCTGCAAACCTAAGAGAAAGTAATGTATCTATAGTTAAAATACTAAGATTATTGAATGAATGTCAACAAGCAAGATTTTGATATTACTTAACTAATTTACCAACCTCTTTATACTTCACTGGGTCGTAAGGTACTCCAAAAAGAATATTTCCCCTCACAGTGTCTGGGAATAGCCAAGGTTCTTGAGAGGCATAAGAAACTTTTCCTTTCACATTTATGCTACCCTCAGCTGCGGGCAGCTCTTTCAGAATTAATTGAAGAATAGAGGACTGAAATTAAAGGGTTTGTATTGATGATGTTGACAAATTTACTATAATCATTAATATTAAGATGGTGAAATTGAATTCTTGCCTTTCCTGAACCAACCGGGCCTATGATAGCGCATAATTTGCCCTTACGTATCCGTAATGATAAGTTTTTAAGAGTCATCTCATCGGTAGGATTTTTTGAATCACTCCATGTAGCGCTCACTTTAATGAGTTCTATTGGATAATCTCCAGCAGATGTTTGTGTAATTGTAACATCTGTCAAACCAAACAGTACTGTGTAAGCAATTGTGAATAAAAGGATGTACCCATAAAACAGTTCTAATTCAAAACCAATTTAAAATAAAGTATGTAGTATTTTGAATAGGTACATCAAAAAGATAAGATACAAAGTTGTAAAAAATAATATATGTTTAGTCTTACCACCTGAAATAGGCCTGATAACATCAATTTTAGATGAATATTTCCTAGGCATGATATCTGCAGAATCATCTAATATCTCTTTATTGTTAGTAAACAGTGCTCTATTTGCATTTGCGAATCCTTTCGGGGTCGACATTAGGTCTTCTCTTTCCTCTAAAACGAACATATCAGGTATAGTTAATTTATTTAGCTCTCTGATAACAATGAAAACTGATAAATTATGTTTAAATTTATGAAAAAACACGCGAATATTTGTATACAGGAGAGCGATAGCAATCTTAGCGCCAGTTCCAGAAAACATCGACAGCAGTTTTAGCGCCAGTTTTTCGAATCAGAGAACTTTTTGAAGGGAGTAAATAAGAACGTGACGTAGTAAGACGGAGTAAGTAAGAACGAACGAACTTGCATATATCTTACTCATTTTGTTTTTATATCGATTACATCATGTATGTAGTAAATTATGAGATTTCTTCTTACCCATTATGAGGAAGTTTTGAATACGTTCTAGTGTAACCATCATCTCAGACAAACTAGCGATAGCAAGTGGTACGATAAGAGTCAAGTTCACTTGAATAATGCTAAAATATTGCTGGATTGGGTAAATCTAAAACATACAAAACTAGGTGTTAGAAACAAATGGTAATTAAGTTTATTTTTTGTCACTTATTACGGTTGTCTGAAATAGTAAGAATTATTGTTGCTGTTGCTGCAAAAAGTTTTCACTGATACAAAGCGACAGTACAATTCCCATACCGTCCATTTTTATTTTGGGTATCCGGCGTACAGGCACATGGCTAGTTCATGGAAAGTGGTTACCATCGTCTATAGGCGTTTGCACCACCAATGTCGAATAATAATAATAATCTTTATTTTGCCAGAATGTTGTAATACAAAAGTTGTTACAGCTATAAATTAATATCCTATACATTTTACCATTTTCATGGTATGCAAAAAATAACAATATATATTTGTCATGTACATTATTTGAAAATTCGAAGCCAACGTGTTGCCATCCTTTATGATAAGAGTAGAGTTTACCCCGCGGCTGCACCGCGGGTCAACAACTAATGCGTACCTCTTGTTTAAAGAACAGGCGTTAATACCGGTTACATTGTATTAAATTTTTATGTTAGTGCTATTTGCCACTTATTACTTATTATTTACTTCATTTTATATCGCAAACTATCCCATCCACCGTCTGTAAAATACACAAATGACAAACTTGACAAAAATAACAAAAAAGGCAAATTGGCTTCCATCATCACTGCTACTGAAAAGTGGCCGAAACGTCGAAATAATAAAAATCAAATAAATTACCGCGCTGAAAACCTTTTCAACGTAGTTTTATTAATGACAAAATCGCCAAAATCACAAAACCTATCCGACTTTCCGGGATAACCTTTACATAAATCCATCCCAAAATCTATCCCTTCTTCCAGGATGAAAGTATCCTATATCCATCCTAGATATTGATCTTACATTTATCCCTATTAATATTATAAATGCGAAAGTTATTCTGTCTATCTTTCTGACTGTCTGTCTATTCCGTTTTCATGAAAAAACTACAGGACCGATTTGGCTGAAACTCAGTATATATATTTTTTCGACGCCGAGGATGAACATAGGATACTTTTATCCCGTGGCCATTTTGGTCATTTTTGGCACTTTATGCATTTTTGGCTCTTTTGGCTTTTTTATAATTTATGTAGTTTGCAGATAAATGCACGGGGGATAGATAAATAAAACTAGAACGGGTTGAAATAGGGGATGAAAGTTTTTATGGGAGACTAATCATTTCTCAAGTTTAGAAGATATAATAATTCATCATCTATAAAAAAATGCGATAGTAACTCAATCTGTCTGTCTGTTACATGTTGTGCTTTCACGGAAAAACTACTAGAGTACTAAATCGGTTTTGGTGTAATTTTGTACATATGTAATTTTAATACCGAAAATGGACGTAGATACTTTTCATCCCGGGAGATGAATAGTTTGCGATATAAAATGAAGTGAATTTTCAGGAGGCATATAGTACTAACATAAAAATTTAACACAATATAACCTGTTGGTATTAACGCCTGTTCTTTAAACAAGAGGTACGCACTAGAGTTTATAGTTTGACCCGCGGCCAGGCCGCGGGATAAACTCTAGTTTCGAATATCAGCCAAATCGGTCCAATAGTTTTTCCGTGAAAGCATAACAGCCAAGCAGAGAAATAGATTTTTATCCCGGAAACTATTCAATTTTTCTGGATAAAAAGCATCCTATGTTCATCTTCGGCATCGAATATATATATATATATATATATATATATATATATATATATATATATATATATATACTGAGTTTCAACCAAATCGGTCATGTAGTTTTTCAGTGAAAAAACAACAGCCCGGTTACTTTCGCATTTATAATATTATAAAAGGATAAAGAGGATGGGATAGAGGGATGAGATAGAGGAGGAATTGGATAGAATGGATGGGATATGGGATTGGAATAGGGGGATGGGATAGGGTAGGTTGGACAAGGGGAGATGGAAGTGGTCCATCCGAACTCTCAGACATCGCATGAAACCATCACACTGATCGAGCCGGCCCTAAGAGCTGTAATCAAGACAGTGATTCCAGCAAGGCTCTACCACATTAAAAACTACTATACACATCAACTACTACACATTTATAAGGATTAACATAAATTTATCATCTTACATATGAAAATCACGTTATGTATTACTTACAAGTGATGCAGTCACCAGATTTCCAGTAAGAGCAAGAGTTAATGTTGTCACGAATAAAATACTTCTTTCAGTGAATAGCATAAATCCAAGGAATACACTTCTTATAAATATGGCCTTCGTAAGAGCTTTCATTTCATAAGCACGTGCTGCTTTCACCACTGCCTCGAAAGGCTTCTCCCAAGCGTACATTTTAATGACCTATGTCAAATAAAGACTTCAATTAAAATGGCGTCAAAACACAGATACATTTTTTAATGTCATCAATTTGATTAATTATCGGTATTTTAAGAGTTAATCTATAGTGTACAATTTTTTAACTATAATTGAAAAGTGTTTTATTGTAAATAATATTTCATCAAATTAAGTAGGTAAGTAGTAGTAGTACGTAAGAAATTTCATTCAAAAAACACAATTAGTATCATTGAAGAGTATGTTTACCTTAACCAGTCAAATACAATAAAATACTAATAAAGCTAAACTGACAAACCCAGGAATTAGTTTTATTTATGATCATATACCTGTATTCCGTTTACTATTTCACTCATTAACTTGATACGTTTGTCTGTTCGTTGGGCAGCCGCGCGTCTCACTATTGTAGTCATTTTTGTCAAAAAAGCTGAAAATTTAAAAGGTTCTTTAGAAAGTTATTAAGATATAATTTATATTTTATAACAATCTCATTATACCATAGCTCCATAGTACAATTTATATCAGTCCTAGATTTTCACTTAAAATACTATTGACAAAATAAAATTAAATAATTCATACTGGCATCGTGTAAATTGATTAGAAGTCAGTATAGCGCTACCAAGTCAGTAACTACATCAATGTAAATCAGCCTTTAGATCTAATCGATATCAAGCAAATGTGGACGATACCAGTATTCACATGACTCATTTCGGTTTTTACCAAAGAGTACATTATATGTTTATACAACTATCAAAAAACAATTACTTACCTTGTATCGGAAGAATAAGAACGATAATTCCAAATAATCCCACGAATGGAGCATATCCTGCAGCTTGGAACAAAAAATAGAGAACAGCCGCTGCTTGAATTGGCACAACCCAAAGGTAGTGCATAAACGCGAATGAGTAATCAAACCTTGCCATATCGTTGGAGAGTAAATTGACTAGTTTTCCACCAGCAATATCGCCAGCGCTCACCTGATTTATACGTAGTACCTAAAAATGAGAGATGAGAGAGAAATCTAATGAGGGTTTATAATAGGTAAAGTAAGTAATCTAGTCTGTTATAATTATATAACCAACCATGAAACGCATGTTAAACCATAGTACCTGTCGAACTATCTCAAGGCAATTTATTTAGCTATTGATCTTATTATTCGATTTTGTGCAATACTAAGAAAACCAATAATACATAAAACTAGGATATGCCCGTGACTTCATCCGCACTTAACTTAAAATTCCTACAGGACTCTCAGGACAAAAAGCACCATAGCAGTTAAAAAATAATGTAAGCTATCGTTTTAGTGAAAACTGTGCCGGAATAAGTTAATTTTTATGCACTTAAACAACTACAAACCGCTTACGGGAAAATTCCAGCGGGATTGCCGGGATAAAAAATATACATTTTATTACATTAAATTTGCTATCGATCACTTAAAAATCACATTGGAATTCGATTTTTTTTAAACTGGTCATTTTAATTCATTCCCAAAAAGAAAGTAGCGCAGAGTTTAAGTCTAAGAACTAGCTGCCAATCAGCGAAAACCGCATCGAAATCTGCCAAGTAGTTTTTACGTAAATCCCGAACAAGCAGACAAAACGACAAACAGACACAGCTTGTTATGTACAGACACGGCATGTTTAGAATTTTGTAATGTTTTAAATAGTCCATAATAATTTAGTACAATACATATATAATATATGCATGTATGTGAAAGTGACTATGTTTGTTAGTTCTTTCTACACGAGCTTGAAAATGAATTGAATATAATAAAACGTAGAACTTACATTAGATGTACTTTCAACAACGAGAATGAATATTGATACGTTTTACATCAGGAAGTTACATTTGGGTAGTTTCCGAGAATACAGATTCAAAACCGCGTGAATTTCTCTAGACTTCTATTAATGATCTAAGTTATAAATATAAAATGTCCAAATGCATTTTTTAATCAAATTCATTCACATACTCATATTAAATTTTGAGTGTTTTATCATCTTATCGATGCCGGTAGGATCATATGATCAAAATTGAAACCATATTCGCTTTAACCAATTATAACAGCAATAGCGTAAACATAACTCACCTTTCTATACAAAAGTGCTGAACATGCCACTTTGATTTTCATACCGAAACGTGATACAAACAAATTATTGTGATGCTGACACATCATTACGGTAAAGTTTAAACCAAGCATAGCCAACGCATACATGCCTGCATCAAATCGATCCATGTTCTCTTCAACTGACCAATATGAAAGAAGTTGGGCGAATAACATAGGCTGGACAACTCTGTGTGTAAAATAGAGGATCCTTCATATATTTATTTAAACCATAATTTGAAAAATTCATGAAATTAATCATAATTCCTTGTATTGATATTTAGGCCCCTATTCTAGAACAACACTTCCTTATATAAAGCGGTACTTGAGATATTAATCTGTCCCAATTAAAAAGTATGTTTTCTAACGCTGAAGGCATTCTAAGGGTAAGTATGTACTTCTCGCAGCCTTTTTGCATATGAGTAAATATTTAGTATATTTTACTCGTATAAATTATGTTTGCCATTGATTCGTAAAGGTATCAAAGATGATTTTATTATAGTTGGATAAATATGCTTATATTTGATTCCGGGCCCTTTAAATAGATATGAATTTAATTTCACTTCAATTTGAACTCATGGTGACGTAAAAAATAAGAAAATGACACTCCAATTAGGTGCGTTAAAATTCTAGTTCAGAACATTGAGTGCTAGCTTTCCCAGGCTAAACTGCTTATTATATAGAAATAGCATATGCTGTCGATAACGGAAAACATCGTGAAGTAATAACCCACACATCGAGATTATTTGATTTGTAGAGATGAATCAACCAAATTCATCCATGTAAATATAAACTTGAATCATTCAATGGCATTGAACACCGTCGCGCGTCGTGTCCTTCCACTTTGACGGCCTCTGTGGTTGAGCGGGCTAAGCCTTTGCCGGCTTACCTCACTGCAACGCAGATGCTCCGAGTTCGATTCCTGGTATAATAAATTTCGGAAACGTATTTTCTCCGTTATTTACTATGGTCTGGGTGTCTGGGATCGGCCCCAGAGTGGTCCGTTGTATATTACCCATAACACAAGCGTAACTTGCTTAATTTGGGGATATACAGTGTGTGTGTTTGTCTGCCGATTTATTATTCTTACTTCTGTGCCTTTCAGCCAAATTTATTCAATTTGGTAATACGTCTAATAAGCATTAATATAACTTATAATAAATAATATTAATAACAGCCCATAAATCTCCCACTGTCGGGCTCGGGACTCCCACTATAGGGAACGGACAATATACCCGTCACGCTTATCCAAGGCGGCTTGGCTAGTTTGACACATCGGTTATCTCGCTATGAGATTTCGTCAAGATGTTTTCCTTCACCGTTGTTAGCACGTGGTAATTGTGACAATATGCACATTAGGTCATAAAACTGCCCGAGTGGTGCATGCATTCCGGTCTGGTTGCGAAACCGCGCGTTGTGAATTTGGGACGCGTGCGCTTGCCATTCCCACGACTTTTATATGACTTAAATCACTTTTATCGTAATACATATTTCCTTATCACTGTAACAAGAAATAGGGTTTCATCCTAAATTAATCATTTAATTATCATTCCCGGAATTATATAAAAAGTATACTAATGTGTATTGTGTTTAGATTTGGATTTAGATTATTGGCATACCCTGATATCACAATAAGGACAACGAAAAAACTTATCAGTTATTGCGATGTTTGTGCGAATTTAGATACGAATAAAACTTAAGTATTATCATAACAATACAATTTTTCAAGTTTTGGACGCATTGTATAGTTAGAGGGGATTATTTAAATTAAAATATTCCCTTGCTGCGCAACCGGCGGGTACCGGATCTCTCTAGTGGCCAGGTTTCAATTTCCCCTTTCAACAGGTGGGCAACTGTCTGATGTTTTCCAGTAAGCACACAAAAGCCGAAGAGTAGAGAAGCCCACCCCCTATCACTTCGTATGGACCGAGGAAAACGGAGAAGCCCGGCTCTCCGGTCTATAAAATGGAAGGGCCGGGCCGTAAAGGGGCTGCTTATTATCTGTCCGGACTGCAGGTGAATGCGGAAGCGAACCCACAGCACGGACATAGGACGCCTAGAAGAAACGGCGAGAGGTTCAGTACATATCCTCGATCTGGATGACAATAGCACTTCTGCGGGAGTGCTAGTGCTATCCCGACGTGGCGCGCTTCTCCCGCGGCGGCTTGTCATTTCCCCTCGATATGAAAAGATAAATATTTATCATTTAAGAATGAAAATAGATTTATTGTCGTAAATGTATGACTCACAGAAAATACAGTACGCATAAGTAATGAGAGATTGTACATGTAAAGTATGAATATACAATTATAATTAAAAAAACACAAAAATCGTATATCACATTCAAGCCAATTAGGCTAGAACTCAGCATTATGCTACGACAAGGGATGACGCAGCGCTATGTTTCAGTTTCAGCCTTTATCAAAACACACATGCAACCACACAACCGTTTTGGAAATTAGACTTATAATACGTAGTGGTGCTTGTTGTAATTGAAATCAGTTTAGATAGTATTATCATTATAACGAAAGAGTTCACTACAGCATATTATCAAGCTTTATTATAAATTTGTAACGACACATGTCGCGATTATGCATAAAATTCCACATGTTTAGAAAACTATAGATAAATAACTCTTTATTACTCACAAATTTGTCTATAATTATAATCCATATATAATATAATAAATCTATTGAGGACTTTGTCTAGTGAATTTAAAAATTAGAAAATACTCTGGAGGTTAATTCGGTTCAGCATATTTTGAAAATGCAAGTTTTAGGATGTCTCTGTCTGTTAAAATATCAGGCGAAAACTACTGAACAGATTTAAATGAAACTCAACATAGAGCTAGTTTATATCCCCGGACCACACTTAGGATAGTATCCTTTATCCCGGTAAATGACATCCTTTCCATTGGAGATAAAAATAGGATAACGATGGCGCAGCGGTTACATTTTTTTAATATGTTTAAAAAAATAATGATTATTAAGAGCCGGTTCTTATATCTTACCAACCGTTTATCTGCCTTCCACTATCAGTTAAAATTTGACATAAGTTCCATACAAGTAATGTCAGAATAAAGCTATGGTAAGTCAAGTGAATTAACATATATAAGATACAGTAATCGGCCATAAATAAAGATAAATTGACAAGAAACCTGTAAAAAGTTAGTTTTTATTTTTATTTTATTTATTTAGGGCCGATTTTTCAATCAGATAAACAATCAGATAGGTTTTATTCGAAAGAATATAAAATTGAATTTTTCAATCCTCAGTTAGACTTTATCCGACGAATAACTGGACTTCCTACGTGTGCATATTATGAAGAACACAATATTTTCAAGCGTTTGAAGCGTTATGTATCAGAAGCAGTGACTCTTAGGAGAAAAGTTTAAAGACATTTTTTATAGTTAATTGCATGTAGTACAATTTTGTCTAACCTATTTTTAGGATAAAACTCACCGTTTGGCTGTAAAACGCAAAAAAACCCATATTTGCGAACTTAGACCTTGATTTAAAAAAAATGCAAATATGGGATCAATGGGGACTTTTCACATTTCATTTATAATAGTGTTCCGAACATTCGCACCAATTTTTAGCTCTATGCGAATTATAGTAACCTTACCCCTAGTTTTTGGGCTAACTTGACCGGGTTAACAGATGATTTGGCAATTACAGAAGATACACTTATAAATTAATTTATCAAACCATTTGAGAAAAAAAATTGTATTTTAAGATGCATGCCAGGTCATTTCATTAGGAGGGAATCAAAAGAATTCCATGGTCGATGCCAACTTTCAAAAGAGTCTGTGCTATATTTAATTCCTATGATTATAAATAAAATCAAATACAAAACACAAAGGTAAGTAATAAGGCTGGGCAGATAAAACAATTCCCCAATTTCTCGTGCTAAAGTTGTCTGCCCTAATTCAATCCCTCAAATAAAAATCATTCGCCAAAATCCCGCTAAAAATCCTCAATCTGGAGACCCTGACCGACATTTTAATATTTATCGAATTTAACGATTGATGTACATGGAAATAGCCTGTCCTGCTCTAACGTGTGTTTAATCAGTATATTTGTTTCACCTCTCTGAAGTTAGCATTGTCTCAACCAATCAAATGATCATATGGCTATCCGTCAGTTATATATCAATTGAAAAATCCAAAGTCATCTATTGGATAGATAAACAGTTCGACAACTTTATTCCTTAGGCAGTTATCAGACGATTTATCTGACTATTAAAAAATCGGCCCTTAGGATAATAAACAGATATACACTAAAGTTACATAATAAAAAAATAGTTAATACCTTAATGCTGAGATTGTTACGATATAAAAAGCACTCGGTATATAAGATACCCAAAAAGCTTTTCTCAGAGCGGTCCATAACGATGGTTTCCGGTTTTTCCTTACAGCACGTTCACATTCTTCGAACCAGTACCTAAAACAAAGTCAAGATTAATCATTAAAGAAAAAGGTTTATTTTGAGTAAAAGAAAAAATTATATACATAAAACGTTGATAGGCACACATAAAACTTCACTCTAAACAGACTTTAGGTTTAGGCAATAATGGTCTTCCGTTAAGGCCTGACCACAACCCTGATGCCATAAGCGATAGTTATGTATATATAGTATGAAACATGTTACGTGCCAATCTCCATCGCGTCGCCCGTCGCTAAACCCAAACTCGTGGCTAGGCCGTTAAAGCCTAGCGGTAACAACATATTTACGAAAAACAATTATACATACTGAGAGAAAATCCACACATTAAACAAATTCAAATTATGGCTAAACTTATATTTTTTCAGTCATCTGTGGAGGCTTATGAATAACTAATCTTTACTTATCTCTATAACTTTAGTTTGTAAAACTACAGCTATTAGCCCACCAAATAAAAGAAAATAAAAGATAAAGAGGAAATGTTGTATGTTTGCCAAGCACGAAATGTGATACATAATTATATTCATTTTAAACATCTTGTACAGTCAAAATTACAAGTCAACATTTACAGACTATCAACTGTATTTTATAGTAGTGAAAAGTAGGTAGTATTTGCATATTTATTACCTTTATTGGTAATTACTGCGCGTAAAATAATGACTAGGAGAGAAAGTTTAATTTAAAAAAGGCTCCATAAAATCTCTTTAAGGCCGGCAATGCATTGGCAAGGTCCCTGATATTGCAAATGTCTATAGACGACGGTGAACTCCACAGAGTATATTGTGAACACTTTCTGCAATGTGGGCCGTGTTCCTGGGGTCCAATTCTGCTATTTCAATACCATAGCGTTGCGAAGATATTCAAAATACCATCCTATTGCGATGGTGTCAAAAATTCGTATTCTACTAAATCCAGAATATCTTCTCGACAACGTCGCGGCGGAATGATAGTGGACAAAAATTGTAATACCGTTAGCAGGAATGGCGTTGGTGGAAATGAATATTGAAAAGCTACCAAAATTTTAAACATTTATTTTGCGAGTTTTCACTTATAATTTTTTTTAAGGGGCCTTCAGATTTGGCTCTACCCCTAAGATAGTGAGGGTCAGCTATTTTAATATTATAATACTAGGAGTTGCCCGCGACTTCGTCCAGGCTTGACTTGAAATTCCCGTGGGGTTGTCTCTTTGTCGGTTTGTCTGTTTGTTCGGGATTCACGTAAAAACTACTAGGCATCAAAATGATGCGGTTTTCGCTGATCGACAGCAAATTCTTAGACTTATAATCTGCGCTACTTTTTATCCTGGGTATCGCACGGAAATTTTTCTAAGAATTATTTAAAATTGCCAAATTAGAAAATTGTGCACGAGTCTGTGTGTGTGTACAGTTCACACACAGTAGAAGTGAAACTTCAGAGAATATGCTTACTCACAGATAATTGTCTCTAACTTTTATTACTATATACTTAATAATACCTTTAGCCTGCTTTCGTCAACATATTACAATTTAAAATAAACTTCTTAAGTATCACTTTCAAGCTTTCATTGTTGTAAAATGAGAGTTTTATTTTGGTCCAAATTAGAAATATGTTTAATCATCGGTCTTATTGACTCTCTAATCTGTGCTGCAAAATGTAAAACTCGTATCTCCTTCTCTCGCAGGCTTAGTCCTATAGATTTATATGTTTATCTCTTTTTAGTGTCGCTTTCATCGACTTTCAAATCACAACGACTCTAAAGAAATTTCATTTCAAAAAAATTTAATTTCAATGCGTGTTTTTTACTGATCGATAGCAAATGTAATAATAAAATGTGTGCTATTTTGTATCCTGGCGATCCCGCGGGAATTTACCCGGGAACGTTCTGAAGTTGTTCAGGTGGATAAAAAGTAGCTTATTCCGACACAGTTTTCACTAAAACCATGACTTGCGTTATTTTTTAAATGCTGCGATACTTTGTACCCGGGTATTCCGCGAGAATTTCAAGTCATGCGTATACGAAGTTGCGGTCATATCCTAGTTACGTATTAAGAATATTTTAACTGGTCAAAAAGTTCACTATTTAATTTAAATAGACTTACCTTTCCAAATAAGCTCCCAACTTTTCAGAATCGTAGCTCTTGTTGGGAATTATAAGATCATGTTCTTCCACGTCCCGTTGATTACCTTTTATAAGAACAGGACACACCCACCACAAGAAAAGTCTTGAGAACACATTAGGATTGCTCCTTTTTTTTGTATTTCCTTTTTCTTCGCTATTTTGAAATGTTTTACCATTACTTTCCATGCTGGACTTATTTCACTTTCTCTACTCTAATAATTTTTCGTTACTACTAATTATATTTAAAAAATATATTTTAATAATAAGCATTTAGTTTTTGTAAACACCATAGATTACACTTGCGTCAAACAGTCGCAAGGTGACGCGGCGAAGTTGAAACAACCAGCGATGATTACAATATTTTATATATTATATATGTATATAGACCAAACGAAACTGCTAATCGTGAGCCACTAAACTGATAATAATTATTATTATGATAAAAGTAGTGATAGCTACAGATAGGATACTCTGTTGGTTTCTTTGGCGAATCACTTACTGACAACCTGAATATTGGGAACTACCTTGGAAGAAGTATGGTAGGAACGACAATCATTTAGAGAAATATGTAATTCTAACAACATTTCTTATGAGAGAAGAAAAACTTGGCATCCTCTATAATTTATTTGTACACTTAAAAAGGTCGCGATAAGCCCCTCTTCTTTTACGTTTTATTATAGCAAAACACTTTTAGATATACCTCTACAACAAATATTAAAATTATTAAAAATATTTTTACACCATCCCATAAAGAAGTCTAACTCAATCGAAAGTTATTTTTTTAAATAATTATATAATACTTAATCAGCGGCAAACTCCCTGTCGGCCGGCATCCAGCCCAATGGAATGATGACCTGAGTAAGGCGTTGGATGAGTAAGCCGGAAGGCGGAGGACCCGGAGGTGTGCACAGACTTAAAGAAGCGTACATCCTTGGCCTTAGGTGGCCTGCGATTGGCGAACGACGACGAGACAAACCCACGCATTGTATATCCCCAAGCTAAGCAAGTTACACTTGTGTGGCTAATGTACAAGACCATTCTGGGGCCGGGCCGATCACAAATGCCTAAACCATTTACGTTCTTGAGAATATACAGATGTATGTATTCTTTCCATAATGTTAACCTAAAACACAAAATTTATGCGAGTAAACCTGAATGATTGATTGTCATGATATTTGGTATATATATATATTGAAAAATAATAAACAATTTATTTCATAGACAACACGAGAACAACTCCCGTTGGAGGCCGGCAGCAGAATGGTAGCACCTTGATGTTGCAATCATCCTATCCATAGGCAACGGTAGTCATTCACCACTAGGTGGTCCGTCAGTTTATCTGCTTGTTTGTCAGTTTGTTTGTCTTTTATTATTGCCGGAGTATAATATTCCAGCAATAATAAAATAAAAGAGATGAATATAGAACACTTTTACCTTGGATACAGTTACGGTCAGTCTACAAAGACCGAATTCGAGCGTCCAATATGGTCAATTGTATGACAAACGGTTAGCTGTATTTTCTATAATAGGTACTTGCTTTTACATAAGTGTAATTGAGACCAATTTTGATTTTACCCATGGTACAATTATTATAATTTCCATCCAGTAATATCATCATCATCATCAATTTATTCAGGAATAATATCATTTAAGAATGGCTTAGCTGCTGGAATAGACGGTCTCTCACCATAACACCTCAAAGACCTAATTAGCGGTTGGACAAGCAATGTAGGTCAAACTATTCTAATAGACTTTACCCAAATTATAAACTTAATGCTCTCGGGTAAAGGTCCCGACAGAATAAGGGAAGTTCTGTACGGGGCAAATTTAGTAGGTCTGAAAAAGAAAGATGACGGTATCATGCCCATCGCCGTAGGCAATTCGTTACGTCAAATCGCCTCGGAGCTCTGTTACCGCCACATACTAACAAAATTAAAATCTAAATTCTAATCTCTACAATTAGGTTTCGACTCCAAAGGAGGCTCCGAAGCAACCGTACATTCTTTACGTTTGTTTATAAACAATAAAGGCGGAGAAGTAATTGGAGGTTGCGAAGCAGCTGTACATTCTTTACGTTCGTTTATAAACCATAAAGGTGGACAAGTAATTCTGAAGGTAGATATGAAGAATGTCTAACTCTATTGATAGGTCCGTAATGTAGAAGGAAAATCAATCTAATATTCCCGAAATTTCAAGGATTTGTGATAACGGTATTGCACGTGTCGATGGTAAGCGTCCTGACGGAATGACTCTAATTCCCTAGCGACGTCGCAAGCTTCTGGTATGGGATACGACCTGCATGGACACGTTGGCCGCATCCCATTTACCAAACACGTCTAGATCGGCCGGTTCGGGGGTGAAAACAGCTGAATCACTCAAGCGGTGCAAATATGCAACCCTCGGTTAGAGGTATATGTTTGTGACATTTGCTGTTGAAACGCTTACACCGTGGGGTCCTGACGCCATAAGCCTCTACAAAGATTTCAAAACAACTCGTTGACTCCTTCGGAGGTCAGAGGGCAAGTTCCTACCTCTGACAACATATCAGTATGGCGATCCATCGAGGTAACGTAACCAGCCTTCTAGGAACCCTAACCATTGACTTCGATGACCTAGGCTCAGTATTCTACTTATTGGTAGAAAACAATATAAGTTTCCTTCACTGTACTGGTCTATAGTTATAATGTATTATAAAATAATTTAATTATATTGTATAAATAATATCATTAAAATATGGCATTGAAAAATGACAAGTCACAATTACTATGTTATATTGAGCGATGACGAACGATGGTTTGATGGATTAACAATGATAATATGTCCATATTGTACAATTTTATATCTGAAACTACTGTTTTATACTCTTTAATATTTAAAAAAATGATACCTTGTGGCCGACACCTACCAGTATCGGCGGCTGGCGGCTTTTAAACTTAATCCTTAATTTTTATATTATAAATGAAAAGTAACTCTGTCTGTCTGTTTGTTCCGATTTCACGGAAAAACAACGGGACCGATTTGGCTGAAACTCAGTATATATATATATATATATATATATATATATATATATATATATATATATTCGGTACGGAGGATGAATATAGAATACTTTTTATCCCGAAAAATGGGATAGATCCGGGGTAATAATATATTTGTCTCTTTGTTTATTATGCTTTTACGCAAAAACTATTAGACCGTTTTGGCTGAAATTCGGTATATATGTGATTTTAATATCGAGAGTGGACAAGGGATACTTTCATACCGGATAATAGGATAGATTTATGTAAAGGTTATCCCAGAAAGTAGGGTAGGTTTTTTGTTATTTTCCATTTTCGTCATTTCATCATTTCGGTCATTTTGATCATTTTTGTCATTATTGTAATTTTTGTCATTTGTATAGTTTTCAGATAGATAGATAGATAGACAGGGGATAGATAAATAAAACTAGAATGGGTTAAAATAGAGGATGAAAGTATGTATGGGAGACCAATTATTTCTCAAGTTTATAGATATAAAAAATCATCATCTATAAAAAATGCTATAGTAACTCGATCTGTCTATATGTTAAGTTTTGACGGAAATACTACTGGAGTATTGGATCAGTTTTGCTGTAAATTACTTTAAATATAGTTTTAATACCGTAAATGGACATAAATACTACTCATGCCGGGAGATGACCCGCGGCGCAGCCGCGGGGTAAACTCTAGTTATGTATAATCACGGGGTTAGTTCAGGTTTTCAAAACACCGCCAGGGCCTCGCGGAGTGGTGAAACTATGTACCCGTAGCCCTGGCATTAAGGCGAAGGACGGAGCACTGAGGGGTTTTAGTAGGTATCCTCGACTCTGGTGGCAATAGCACTTGCTAGCAGCGCTAGTACCATCCCAACCTGGCGACTCCCGCACACCGTCCGCGATTCCCCGCGTGATTGATTGCACTAAAACGATTTTCCCATTGTTAAAAAAATATTTTAAAAAAACAGACGCAGCTTTAGTCGATCAGTCACCTTCAGTTAACTTCACCTATTTCAGTATTTATTTTAATTCATACGAATACACGCAAAGCAGTTCTACTTCGACAAAAAGTTGGGTATCGAGAACAGTATGCACTTACATTGTACGCAAGGAAGGACTAAAACAGTGATTTCAATAAATAAACATACGAGTATAATTTTTCTTCGTATATGAGTATTAAAATTCACACGGATGATTAAAAGCATAAATAGTATTAAAAAAAATGAACATTTAACTTCATCGCTGAATGAAAGTGGAACACCACGACATATTAATTTGTTACAAGGAAGTTTTATCAGCATGGACTGGACATACTTTTGGAATTAAAAAGTCACAAGTACATTGCTCATTGGCCAGTTTTTTTTCTATACTTTCCACCAACATTTTTACATGACACACAGGCACAGTATTGCAATCACAAGTTTTCAATTCAGAATATAAACTTGGGCTCTCTCCGTTATTCAATAGATTTACTCTGCCACTGTTACTTGTCTTAGGTACTCTTAAATCAATTATTTCTTCTCTCAAACTTACTCGAGACTTATCAAACAGTTTACAATGGTACCAATTAGTGGCGTCATCAATGTTCGAATAGTCACTACTAATATTGTCACTGTATGTATTAGTCATGTGATGACTTTGATTCAAGATTTCTTTTGAATTTTTCAATAGAATATCTTGATTCGTTTGCAAAGGGCTTAGTTTAATATTACATGAGGGTGGATTTTCCTGCAATGAATATCGTCCAGGAAAATTGTTTGCGTAAATATCTGTCGTTAGATTCATTATATCACTTTTCTCCTGTTCTGATCTATCAATAATACTATTCATGATATAAGATACTTTTGGTTGACATTTAATATTTTGAGTAAACATTTTCCATATGCTTATAATTTCGTCATTATTTGTTTGTACAACTGACTTCATGCAAACACAAGAGCTAATTTTTCCGTCACATGAACAATCTACTGTCTTCCCCACATATGGTAATTTTGTTTCTTGTACACAATTAATTTCTTTTTTTATACATTTGTCTGTATTGGTATACTTCATTCTACTTACATCTTGCACAGATGTTTTGTTCAATACATAATTTACATTACTATTTTTTTCCCGTAATTGAGAAACGATCACACTGTTTGGCAGTTTATTTGTTGTTTCAATTTCGGTGCAATGACTAACATACAATTCATTGGTTCCTAATAGTTCTAAAAACGGTCTATCGTTCTGTTTTTTTGAACAACTACATAAAGAGGTCTTACAACTTTTATTAAAAAGTATGTTCTTTGATTCTTGGGTTTGAATATTTTTGAAACCTTTCTCCGTGGCATTACAAGATTTATTTTCCATACCAAGTTTTTGTGGCACTTGCGAAGATATGCTTCGTGCAAAAATTATTGATTTATTAGAATTTTGTTTAGATTTTTTATCTGAATTTGAATCACTGAAAATATTTATATATTTATATATTGGACCGTTAGTACATGTGCTGTGAGTATCCCTTTCTGGTAAATCATTTCGGCAAATGTTTGCATTTAAACTGTTTATTTGAAATGTACTTGAATTCATAAGATTTTTACAATTACAAATAGTTTTGAGTCGTTCAAAATCATTTTCAATTAATAAACAGACTTTTTCTAAAACATTACTTAAGGAAACCATCACGTCGTTATTTTTCGAAGTGGAACCACAAGAGCACTGGACACGTTTTAATTTTATTTTCAAGTACTCCTTTAATAATCCGTATGCCCTGTTCCAGCTTCCTTCAAATTTTGTGTCATCTGAACACTTACAGACCATTTCTTTTGTACTACTTGAAATAACTTCTTTTACTCTGCGAAGTATAACTGAAAATAATTTATCTTCTTCGCTAGGAGCTATACATGTCGATTTGCAAAAAGATATCTTAAATTCATCAAGTTTTTCTTTTAAATGTTCTTCTATCAGTTGGAATGTGTTCTCTTCTAAGTTTTTTGATTCTTCTAAATCATGGTTATTACAGCAGATACAATTTTCATTAGTAGATGGACTTAATTGCATATTTTCCGTATCCATAGATTTATCTTGGCTTGACATATATTTCTCCGTTTTTTTATCTAACATCTTATGAATTAAATCCTTCAGTTCTTCAAATTTTGTCTTACAATCACAATCCAATAACTTTTTATTAGAAATACTTTGTAGAAGTGTTGACTTTTCGCTATTGCATTTTCCGTTATACAAAGATTCTGGTATCGTACTCACTGATGATGGTAACACAAACGTTTTACTTGGGATATCGTGAAATAATTTTTCTTTGTCTTTTTCACTATTTAGCATATCCGTAAAAGCTTTAGTATCGTGCTCAGTAGGATGAGCATCAGCTAAAGTTATTCCTAAAAATTTTACATAATAATCACTGTCGCAAGAAAATAAACCTTCCTGTTTCTTATCACATGTTTTTAAAATATTTTCTAAGACTACACTCGGCTCCCTCTCTTTCAGTTTTGTATCGTTTGTTAATTCATTGTTCGAAATTATTTGCACGTCAGAAAGTTTAGATTCTTTGTTATGCGGGGTTTGATTTAACGAATTTTTATCTGTGTCCATGTTATTCAAGACTTGAGGTTGCTTATAATTGCATATAGCAGAAACCATACATTTCAATGGGATTCCTTTATTACTTTTAATGCTGATACTATTGACCTTTGAATTTTTGATATCAACATCTTTAACACATTTACAAAAATTTTCGTTACTTTTGTCCAAATTAATTGCACCCATATATTTGGACTCAGTTGTTGTTGGTAATATGCTCTCAACGTTATCGTCTTCATATTTATTAATATTTAGTCGTATTTTGTTATTAAAAATAATATTACTCTCATTTAGTGGAATTTTGCCATCATGAGTGTACTGTTTATCGTTTTTTGAGAAGTTTTTCAAATTAGAGGAGCATTTTGTTGAAAATATATTATTCATATCAGTGGCAATTAAGGTACCTTGCTCCACAGTGTTCTTTGTCTTGGCATCAGAATGGTCCAAATCACATTTCCATCTAGCTAAAGTCTCTAATAATTTATCTATCGATGTATTTGACGGCATTTTATGAAAACAAACACAATTATTTAAGCACGAAAACTGTGCTGACTCTTTGCCACTTCCCAAAGTAACTAGGTCAGCAGAAGAAGGTAAAAGTGTATTTATAGGTTTAGTTTGTCTGATGCTAGATATCTGTGATATTATATTATCCTTTGATGATTTTTGTAAACAATTCCTATTGTGTTCATCGATAACCATCACGTTTTGTAACAGTTTTGGTTGCTGTTTTTGGGTTTTTGAGTTACTGCATAGACACATATTTACTGCGTAGTCTTGTCTGAATCTTTTATGTGGCTTTATTGACTTATTATCCATCTGTGCCTGCAGTAACTTTTTTGGCTGTTCTTTCTTAAATGACGTAGTGACTAGCTGCTTTTTCTGTGTCCTAGACGGTTTATCAGAAGTGACGAAATTGCTAGATGATTCCGTATTAGTTTTAAGTGATTTGTGTCCATTCTTTGTGTGATCATCCAAACGATTTGGTTTCATGTTAGTATTACCAGTAAACTCAAGCTTTTCTAGTCCCTGTAACAATTTAATTATTTTTTTTATAGAAGTGGGAAAAACACGACAAAGTGAATGATTGTGTTTCCCACGTGTACTACACGTGAATAAGTCTTACATAATACTCATTTATTTGTACTCACTCACCGATGATCGTTGGACCATCTTCATTAAGTTATCCTCCATTATCTTAAGGTCTTCTTTCTTTATAGACTCCTGAAATAAATAAATTTAATGAGTAGGTTCGATTTCATTATTGAGGCTCTTCAAAAAGAGTGTAAAGAGATATTTAAAGTCTTAACGAGGTTGACAACGCATCAGCTCCCTTAGTATTGATATCCATGGGCGATTGTAACTTAGCATTAGATGGATTTTGTGCCAGTCTGTCTACAAGTCAACATAAAATAAAACTAAAAGCAAATAATTTGATTGGATCGCATTATAATTTTTAATAGTCGTAATTTTAGGTATGCACTTATTGAAACTTGCTTTCATTCAATATTATATGTACATTATTACACAATTTTTATACAGTTCTTGCAGTCGACCTACCTAATTTGCGCTTATTTTGTGACAATTTCAGTATTACAAATAAATTTTTACATAATGACGGTCTGTGTTTTGCCAACTCTGTAGTGATTTTTTATGAAACTCATATGAGAAATATATTTCGCAAAACACTGTAATGCTTAATTTTATTAAATTATTTAAGACATTATTTTAGAAATAAAAATGATTATAATATTTGTTATTTATTATATAAACAACAAACCTTTTTAAGAGCTTCTATTTGCAATCTTAGCTGGGTGACATCTTGAGCCGTGCGTTTCCAATAAGTCGGAGGGGCAGTTTTCCCTTCATTCACATGCATGTTTTGCTTTACCATACAAGTGAAAGCCGCTGTAAAAGATATTTTTTTATTATTTGTTTTGTTTTTAATTATTGTCAAAAACTACTAAATGTTAGTCCAACTAGATCTAGTAAAATAAAACACATTACAGTGGTGAATAAGGAGGCCCAAATTCAGAAGCAGGATAATATATTATTCAAAAATTACATATATAAACCATTTTTAATTTATTGCATGACTTTAGCAGACAGGCAGACGGCTCACTTGATGGAACGCGGTTACGGAGTTATCCGTGCAGGAACGAAGAATGAATACAATTTTCTGCGGCCGGGTGGCCTGTCGTAAGAGGCGACAAAACAACCCACAGCCAGGTGGTAGGGTATTTGCCCGTCTGGATGGCTACCACCCCTGGTCTAGAGTATGCCGCCATAACAACCTTGAATTATGTTCCGGCAGTAGTGTCCAGGTTCCAGTATCTCTTAAGAGAGCAGCAGCGCATTTGTAGCACCTTTGGTGTTACACATGTCCATAGGTGATAGTAACCACTTTCGATCAAGTGGGCCGTGTGCCTGTCTGCTGAACTCATTCAATATATTTTTTTAAACGGAGATCTGTAACTCACACGGTGCTAACAATGTGCCGCTGCTCTCTATAAGGAACCTGGAACCTGGCCACTAATACCGGAATACAACTTAAGCTTATTATGGCATACTCTATACTAGGGGGTCGAAGCGATAACTCCGTCGCTACTGGGACTTAAAGCTTGACGATGATGACTCTAGACTCATTTACTTACAAAGGAACACAATAAGTACCTGTCTTCGGAGAGCATTCGCAAGGAGGTGGACCAGATGCAACAATATCCTGGACTCTCTTTTCTAATTGCTCAGCTCTTTCCTTGAATAATTGTTCCGCTAGTTGTGTAGCTAGTTTCTGAGCTTTGCGCTCTAATGCTCGCTCTTGCCATCCTTCATTTTCCAGATCACCTGGATCTGGTATTAGTCTAGCTTGATCAGCGCATGACGCACCCACCCACTAGATTATCAAAATGAACAGATTATTATTATTCTTCGTCAGTTTTATCGGATTATCTCATCAAATAACATTTCTTTGTGATAATTAGAATGGCTTAGACCTTTCATATGTAACCATCAGAATTTATATACATAATAGTTAAAAACGTAACAATGAACAAGCTCCTAAATTTTACATAATCGGATGGCGACATAGGTAATTCTTTCCTAGCTTTCGGACTTTTTCTTACTTAAATAAATTAATATTAAGGTAACATTTTAAAAACAAGCTTTTAATAAATACTACAACTTTGAAGTAAAATAAATAAAACTCATCATGTTGTTATATGTTGCAGAAGCTTATCGCGGAATCTCTTTTACACATGAAAAATCTCGCGACACACTTTTGTATTTATCTACGTGGGACACACAAAAAGTTTTGTGAAAATAAAAAAAAAATGTTCTATAGATAAATATTTTTTTATTAAATCTTTTCAAAGTACTTTCCACCAGCCTCTAATACAAAGTTTCATGCGTCTGAACCGGTTTTCGAAACACTTTTTCCAGTTCGCCGCAGACACCTCGTTTACGGCTTGCTCGAACGCTGACAGCGCATCTTCCGGCGACGTAAATTGTATCCCTTTGAGCTGATTTCTTTATTTTCGGGAATTAAAAGAAGTCACACGGTGCTAGGTCAGGGCTGTAAGGAGGATGACCCAGGAGTTTGACCGGCGTGCTGTCTAGGAAGTCCCTCGTTTTGAGTGCGGTATGGGCGGGCGCATTGACGTGGTGGAGCAGTAGCCCGCGGAGCCCTGTGTTTTGTCGCTTGTTGCTCAGAACAGAGAAAAATTCTACCAAACATTTGGTAGTATATACCATTCGGCGTTGATGCTTCTTTGGTTCCGTAAAGGAATTGACATCAAGTAGCCAGTAAAATTGAAAAAACTCGCGATCAAAATCTTCCCTCCGCTTCTAGATCGCTTCATTTTGGTAGGCATTAATTCGTTTTGAAACACCCAAACCGTCGACTTTTTTATTTTGTTTTATTTCTTGAGTTTAGCAGGCAGGCATACGGCTCACCTAATGGTAAGCGGCTACCATCGCCTATGCCCATTTGTAACACGAAACGCGTTACAAATGCACTGCTGCCCTCTTGAGGGAATCTGGAACCTGGCGACTAATGCCGGAACACATCTCAAGGTTGTTATGGCGGCATACTCTAGACCAGAGGTGGTAGCCATCCAGCCGGGTACATACCCTACCAACTATCGACTGGGGCTTCGTTCCTGGATCGTATTGATAAATACAGGACTCATCACTTGTAATGATGTCGTAAACACGCCGACACGAGCCTGCTTCAAATTTGTTTATCATATCACGGCACCATTCCACCCGAGCCGCTTCTGAGCATCGGTGAGGTTGTGCGGCACCCAGTGTGAAACTATCCTCCTCACGCGGAGATGCACGTGTCATGAATCTCGTGAAGGCTTCCTGATCCAATCTGCAGTACGTGCCGAATCTCTTGATACGTAACTCGCCTGTTGTCTGGGATAAATTTTTCACTGCTAGCACATTTTCTTCCGTAAAAGCCGTCAAAGGGCGACCACTTCTTTCTTCATTTCATAAAGTTAGTCAACCGCACTTGAATTCGTTGTACCAACAATACACGGTTACCTTAGAAGGGTTTTCATCCATGAATGCCATTTGAAGTCTATCGTACAATTCGTCCGGTTTCAGGCGACACTTGAAATCGTAAAAAATCATAGCGCGAAAATGTTTCCGTCGCTGATCCATTTTTCAACGAGAAACGATAATTTAAATTAGCTCGCAAACAATGTGGAGGGAAGTTTTTCAATTGGAACGTACCTATTTTAGTTATAAATAATCCTATTTTCAAAAAGATTATAACTGGCCAGTCTCTCATACATAAAAACTTTTTTTCGCAATACTTCCTGAGTGGCCTGGTATAATATAAAACAAAGTCGTGTTCATTACACCATTTATGACTCAAGAACGGCTGGACCAATTCCGGAATAGGATAATAAGTATTAAAATATGATATTCATCAATAAAAAAATTAACATTAAAAAACATCAGTCTAGCAACATCATTCATTTGTTATGTATGATCTTTCCCGGCCGATCTCGGCAATGATGACTGCGTTTAAACTCATTTTCATTTGTCTGATTTAGGTGAATTATTTTGTGTGTGTTTAAGTGGATCCCGGGATGGTTTAGATTCATGATTAGAACCGGTAGGTGGAGCCGCTGAACACCTTTTTTAGGGTGGGACCGATTTTGATGAAATTTTATGTGTATTCAAGTAAATTCGAGAATGGTTTAGATTAACAATTGGTCCCGGATGATGGCGCTGCAATCGGTTTCTAGATTTTTATTTTTTAAGGGCAAGACAACGTCTGCTGGGTACAGCTAGTAATATAAAAAATGTATAATGTTACAAAATAATGAGTTTTAAGTATTTTAAGATTTATTTTTTCTTTTCCAAGGAATTCAATTATAGCTTACTAATTCGCCCGTGCCTACTTCGCTGGGCATCATTAGAAAATACACATGGACCCACGCACACACGCATAGCAAGGTTTAATTAAACTTTGTAAGCTTTAATTAATTCATAAACGCAGAAAGCACTCGCAGTGCCTCGTACGAGGATTTGCGCAATTCTTGCGTGGAACATTAACATATTTGACAGGCGTTCCCGTGCCCACATTGCTGGGCGCAAAAAATGTTTACTTTTTTATTTATTAATCACAATCCACAATCAAATATAACCTATGTCACTCAGGAATAATGTAAATTTCTAGTGGTGTAAGAATTTTCAAAATCAGATCAGTAGTACCGTAGATTACCCCGAACATTCAAACTCACAAACTTTACCTCTTTATAATATTAGTATAGATTTTAAAAATATATTTCTAATATTTATTTATTTATTAATTTTGTATTTTTTCCCTGGACAAATGTTACTTTTTTGCTATAAAACTAAAAAAAAGGTTTTTCAAATTTTGAACTTTTTACCATTTTCGTTTATTGTCATTAGGACTTAACAAAAATGCAAAATTATGAGTCGTAAGTGTAAAGGATGCTTTTAATTTAGCTTTCTAAAATTAACTATAAGAAACTAACTAACAAATAAGTTAAATAAAAGCTCATAAAAATATTTAAACAGAACCACAAAACTGAATATAGGTGATGCTTCCTCAGATCTTAGGTGCATTATAACGAATCGATTATGTGACACCTCGGGAACAAATTGGAACTCGATATCAAAGCAACACATTAATGTACCGGAATTGCCATAGCTAATAATGATGAAATAATTAGAACAAGTTTATTTATACATCAAGAACAGTAACAAATTTAAGATTACAATAAGCGACATTCATTTACCTTCGCATGGTATTTCTCTATTGCAGTAGCAATTGCAATGTCCAGCTCTCCAATTAGTAACTTAGAAAAGTAGTTCCGTAGATTTGTTTTAACAATGCTAGCACGATCCCAATTGTGTTTATCTTCAAGACATTTTAGTAATTGACACGGCATCTGAGTTCCTGGCCCACCGAGCTCTGCTTGTAATCCTCCGAAAAGGTCCGAAAACAAGTTGGATAAGAGTTTGCTCCTCAAAGATGTACAAGAGCACGATTCCTAAAATCATTCATGATCTGAATTACATAACAGAATTTCAACTTGATACATTGGTGGTGTTCACGACGCTAAGTCAAACAGCAAGATTTCTGTGTGGGATGGAAAGCGCGATTCAAGTATAATGACAGTTCGTTACCGGGATTCCCCTCCCATCTTCAAAATCTCAGTGTTGAACTCAATATATTAAATTAGCTTATCTGTTTTTCCGTATATATATATATATATATATACAACCTGAAGAGTATCTCCATCACATCCAGATGGTATTTGTAGAAAAAGAAAATTATATCAGTTGTAGAATGACACGATACTTACACACACACTTACATTCATACAAGCATAATACACACACAGGGGAATATAATGTACCCGCTATGCTTATCGAAGGCAGATTGGTGGTTTCCCCAGGTATAGACGCTCGATGTGGTAATTTCAACAACATGTACATTGGCCCAGAAAAACTACAAGCAATGTATTGCTGCAATTGCATGCCATAAGCTGCGAGTACCGCTTTAAATAAACTCGACTTACTAGATCGTCTATACATTATTTTTCCTTAGATCATTTTCGTACATTACAAACAGGATTTTTGCTGCAATGAATTACTCTATTTATGATGTTTAAATATGTAAGGATAACTTAAGCCACATCTAAAGTTAGATATTAGAGTAGAAAATGTTTTATATAAATCATCTAAAGACACAATATAACGAAAATTTTATCTAAAAATATATCGTTTAAAAGTACAATCTACAAGAATGCTAGTCTGTGGCCACAAAAAATATGGGTACCATACGACTTAAAATACTTTATCACAAATCTAATATTCAAAATTAAATTTTTGAATTTTGAAAGATTTTCTATAGTCTCTGTACTCTGAGTATTAGCGTATGTAGATGCAGAAAGCCCCAGGTTCAAATCAGGGAGGCTCTGAAATTTTGAATCCTCCTTATAAAAAGCGTCTCGAAAAATTATACTATCAAATACCCCATTCTACTCCACTGGTCTGTCACTATACTTTTTGCTTCACCGGGACTATGGGCCCAGGTTCAATACGCCATAACACAGCCTCTCGAAAAAACATTCCCGATTTTGTATTAATTCTGAGAATCACTATGAACAGTCCTAGGCTCTTAATAAGTGAAGTAATGAATTTATTAAATTTCAATAAGACTTCATTTAAAGGTTTTAGTTAACAGGCCATGAAATGCTATAAAAATATTTATGCGTATTGGTCTGTCTACCGATTTTTTAGATTTGTATGTTCAAGGAACAAAAAAGGTAATACTAAAAGGTTACCTCTCACTAAATTATTTATTATTTATGCTAGATACATCATTCTTGTAAATCCATAAAAAATCGTTTTGCTTCCACTATATACAACTATGTGTATATTTAAGATACGTGTATACACTATATTTATAACTATAGTCCCTACTATAGTTATTTTTTCACAATACATAATCTACGTTTCTGCAAATTTATTATATAAATATCTATCAGTGCAGGAACGGAGAAAGAGTACAATTTCCTGGGCCGGGCGACCTGTCCTAAAAGCTGACGAAACAACCCACAGGTAGGCTGTAGAGTAATTGCTCCTCTGAATGGTTACCACCTCTAGTCTAGAGTATGCCGCCGTAACAACCTGAGTTGTATTCCGGCACAATTGGCCAGGTTCCACTCTCCCTTTAGAGAACAGCAGGAAATGGTAGCACCTCTGGTGTCATAAATGTCCACAGGCGATTGTAACTGCTTTCCATCAGGTAGGCCGTCTGCCTGTCTGTTGAACTCATGCATTAAAAAAAATATTAACATATTAAAATAAAACATACAATTACCACCAATTTATCCTCTGGTGAACAGCGACAAAGTGCTGCCAAGGAAGGCGTACGTTTCACCTCCACGGATTCGTCAACAGGCAGTTTGCACCGACACTCCATAACCTTCTCTTTTAAAGCCTTCAGCTGCTCCCTACGCTTTTTCAATTCGTCTACCCGACCTTGCATGTGATTGTCGCACATAACTTTACATCCTTCCAGATCTTCGACCAACTCTATTTTTTCTGTCCGTAACTGTTCTAACTGTACTTGTAAGAGAAACAGAATTAATGCATTTATTATTTATAGTTAAATACTTAACTTTCTGTTTCGTATAAATTTTCTGGTTCTGGAATATTAACTCTGATAATTTCATTTGCATTTCATTTATTCTATAAAAAGCTTGGTGCTTCATAAGAACACGCCGTTGTGGATAACCCAAAAATATATTTAGTTATCCAAAATTGTTTAGATTTGAAGATAGCATTTTTTTTTGTTTTGAGCCAGCGAAATGCATTTCGCACACTACCGGATCCTTTTCTAGGGATTAGACCAAAGTGATGAGAGGTGAAGCCACGAATGGCCACCAGAGTCAATCGCCGGCATGTGTGGAGACTCGAATATTCAATACTCCACTAAAACCACCCTCCGCCCATGTGCCCCGCGTTTATGGCAGGAAGAGCGTGGGACTTAGAACGTAGTTACGCCCACGCTGATCCTAGCACATCAGTGCTTGAGAATACCCCAGGAAAGGCAAGCTCACTTCGCCAACAAAGGGATGATCCTCCGCTCCCTAGATGCTGGAGGGACCCTGCAGCGGTATTACGGGAGAAGATCTTGTGCATACCTGCGCCTCTGGGACCCCGACTGACGTCGGTACCCCCGGTACGCATTCACACCTCTCTCCCTTTCTCGTTCCGCGACCTCATTTGGAGATATGACAGTCTCGCAGAAATTGGCCGCACCTAACCAATGATCGTCGCTATGCAGTATGGCTTGCACCAAACTGCCCAGCAAATCAATCGGACCTACGAGGGTCTCGAGTTCAAATCTCTGCGGTGCCCATGCTGCGCACTCGACCAGCTTATGAAACGCAGTGTCTAATGCGCCACACTGGTGACATTGAGGGGAAGGCAAGCAGCCCGCGATATGATTCAGACACTTATCGAAGCACCCATGCCCGGTAAGTATCTGCGTCATCCTGAAGGTCAGGGTCTTGCGTTTCCGCAAGAGCCATCACAACAGGTGCGGGCGCACCACCTCTACCGTTTCAATGCCTGCCACAGGAGTTTCCAACTCTCTCGACCAAGTTTGGATCATGGACGCGGTTTCCCGCGTCCTGATCGTCTGAAGCTCGGCCTGGCAATAAACCAGGCCACGGGCGAGGGCATCCTGTCGAGAGCGCCGAACTTTGGCAAGTACGTCCACCTGGAGAGGCCAGGGTGGATCGCCTGCCAAGAGTGTCAACGCCGTCCACGACACTCTACGGTATCCTCAGATGGTCCTCAACGCCAGGACCCGTTGAGATTTGAAGATAGCGTACGACAACTACAGGGAACTTCGCGCCGAGAATATCCCTCGTGATATTAGTCGTTTAGGGAAATCGTAAAATTATCTATCAATCACATGAGCAGTCTATGTTTGTTTGTTTCGGGCAATAAAAAAAATCCCAAAAAATTAACTTCGATCCAACGAGAACGAATCCGCAGGCAAATAGTGATTATATGGTTACAGTATATTTTTCCCTTACAGTTTTAAAAAAAGCTAAGTCATTCGGAAAAAAATTGGTTAAATTTAGTAGTGTTTTATCATATAATCACACCCTCACGGTCATACCCGCCCTAGAAAGAGCCGACAACACCGAAGCGTTCGATGACGAGGAGAAGGCCGAGTGCCTTGCTCAGAGTCTAGAGCTTTAATGCTCCCCCACGACGCAAACCGTCGACCAGTCACATCTGACGGAGGTGGACGCCGAGGTCGAACGTAAATCCTCCTTACTAGCGGAAACCACACTCGACCCAGTCACAGTCGAAGAAGTGCAAGATCCGATCAAGTGCCTCAAACCGCGAAAGACCCCAGGGACCGATGGCATTAACAATCGCGTCTTAAAACTCCGCCCCAGCCACCTAATTATAATCTTAGTGAGCATCTTCAATGGCGCCATAATAAACTGCTCCTTCCCCGCGACCTGGAAGGAAGCGGATTTTATCGGTATTCACAAGCCTGGAAAACCGGCTAATAAACCGTCCAGCTACCATCCAATCAGCCTACTGAGCGCACTCAGCAAGCTTTACGAGAGGGTCATCCTCTCTAGACTTAGAGATTTTGCCATCAGGAAACATCTACTACCCGATGAGCAGTTTGGATTCCGTGCCAGACACTCATGCGTTCAACAGGTGAACCGCATCACGGAGCACATACTATCTCATTTTGCTCATCGCTCCCGCCCTATAGGAACAGCCGCACTGTTCCTAGACGTAGCTAAGGCCTTCGACAAGGTCTGGCATAACGGCTTGATTTACAATCTGTACCAGTTCGGTGTGCTAGACAGACTCGTGCTCATCTTGCAAGACTTCCTCCTAAGCTGTAGCTTCCGTTTTCGAGTGGAGGGAACGCGCTCGCCCCGTGAACCCCGGTAAAGCTGTGAGGTCTTCGGACCAACATAAAGTCAAGTCCAATAAAAAAAAAGTACGTCTGCTTGTCCGGTAGTAAAATAGTGAGGGAGTAATTAATTCATGCAATTCCGTGGCACACTCGCCGAAGTGTATCCTATAGAATACCGTCATTACCGTCAGAGTAATGTCTGGTGGTGGTTGCTTTAAACGTGTACATTTGTAATTTAAGTGCTTTAAAAACTTATTTTACATTCAGTCGATACTTTTAATGTTATACTATGGATTTCAAATTGTGGACGCGTATTCCAATATAGATCTAACATACGAATTATAAAGTAGATGCTAACTTAAAGTCTCTTTCAACCCTTAGAATAAACCCGAGCTTTGATACACCTTGGTCGTTATGTGATCAATGTGGGACAAAAATGTAAGTTTACAGTTTACACACCCAAATCTCTTACTTCGCACACTCGTTTGAGGAGAATATTATCCAAACTATAAATAAATGTTTCTGGCTTACTCCTTCTTGTGAATGAATGATATTATAGGTAATAAAATGTGCTATTTTTTATCTCGAGAATCAAGGGGGAATTTTCCCGGAAGGGATTTGCAGTTGTTCGGGTGCATAAAAATTAACTTATTCCGACACAGTTATCACTAAAACGATGGCTTACATTCTTTTTTAAATGCTGCGGTACTTTGTGTCGCGGGAATCCCACGGGAATTTCAAGTCACGCCTGGATGAAGTCGCGGGCATATCCTAGTGTTAAATAAGTAAGTTAAATAGTTTTTAACATGTTTAAAAAGTCACTGTTTCATAGATTTTGCTCGAGCGTAGAAACATATTATGACGTCATAAGTTTGTACCAATAAAAGCAGTGTAATAGCGCATTCATTATTGTTTAAACAGTAACTAAGATGATAATAAGTTTCTGTAAGAATTGATTGGAACATTATGTCTGCATTCCTATTCAATAGACGTGTATATTAATTTTAATATCCTTGTTCCTAGTATTCTTAGTTTTCCAGTATGTATAAATGCACGCGCACTTTAAGGCTTGTAGCAATGCCAACGTCCTTGAGGATTTTTCGGTCAATAGCGGGGATTCTATAGACGTGGTCGTTTTTCAGATGCATTATTATCTTGTAAATTGATATTGATTTGATAAATTAATATTTACAAAAAACAATAAAACCAAATGATTGATTTCTCTGTTATAAAGATCGTTGTCTTTTATAAAGAATATTTATTACCTACTATCGGTTAAAATTTGACATAAGCTCCACGTACATGACAAGTACTGTCAAAATTCAACCGATATTAAGGTAAGTGAATGAATATTAAGATATAGGAACCGCCCATTAAAATATTTTCAAAGTTACTTTATTACTGGTCAATGGATATTTATAATATTTCTCTTCCATGATAATATAATATTTAGCAAGATTTAAAATTTTCTAATAGCACAAAATATACGTAGCCTTATGAAAATCATTGCTACGATTGTTGGCAAGGCATTAATTTTAATATGGTTTTAGTTATATATAAACTAAGAAAACTAGGCATGACAATGACCAGTAAAAATTTAACAATGAAGGGCTTTTAAATACTCCATACTTAAATGACGTCATGAGTATTGCTTATTGACGTTTTATTATTCAAACATATCTTTTTACCAAATCACCCACAAATTTAAATAAATTTTAGACGATGATTTTTTACTGGACTATTAGGTTTAATTCCTTATATTCTTCTTCCATTCTTTACACATATTTAGTATATGAATAAAAAATTGCGAGGGAAACTATTAAGATAATAGAAGAATATTCAGTTTACATACCACTGTCATAAACTGTGATTCCATACATCTAGTCTGTAACTTGGATAGTCTAGAATAGACCGCTAATAAGCGATAAAACTGTCTACTGTTTCTGCCTTCATTTGGCCGAAAAAGAGAGGGATGAATTGTATGAAGGAAAACATGAAGATTAGTAGTGTAATTAAAGAACTATGCTCGAATAGAGGAATATGGAGAGAAAAGACATACTCTGCTAATTCACTGGGAAAAGGTGAAAGGAATAAGACGAATATTATTTATTATACTTATATGAATTCTTCTTTTTCGTTTTTATTTTTGTTTAAAGAAGTAATAATAAAACCGATGACTTAATTTACTACATTATAGTCTATTATTGAATTTTATTTAGATTCTTTAATCAATCAAATTAGACATACCGCTACTTTGATAAAACTGTTGTCTTTATCTTCACCCAATAGCTGGGTTGACACTTTGGAAATTTGATCACGGAGTGCGCCTAGTTCAGCGCGCATTGCACGCTCAGCTTCGTGTGTAAGCGTACGCGCCGACTCAGCTTCGCTTTCCAGTGACAATATCTTTCTCCGTGCTTGTTCTTCTTTGAACTATAATATATTTATATAATTAGTATGGTTGCATGTTATGAAAAGCTAGTAGATAGATTATTTTCCTCGGATATTATAATATAAATAAACTTTAAAATATTCATGTCATGGTGACAAGCGCAAACTTTGGATCTGCGCTGTTTGGACATGCGGCAGTTGGTGCTATACCACAATACCTCACTCTATTTACCCGAGCTGTATAAAATACATAAAGTATATCCAAGTATAGCAGAACAGAATACAAATTATTATTCATATGAGAAAATTATTAATGAAGATTTTTTTATTTTATTTAATTGCTAATACTTTTTACAAAGGGGATATTTTTATTGAAGAGGCCTGAGGTACCTTTTTTATTTTATTTTATTGCATGAGTTTAGCAGACAGGCAGACGGCTCACTTGATGGAAAGCGGTTACCATCGCCTATGGACATTTGCAACACCAAAGGTGCTACAAATGCACTGCTGCTCTCTTAAGGGAGACTGGAACCTGATCACTAATGCCGGAATACAACTCAAGGTTGTTATGGCGCATGCTCTAGACCAGGGGTGGTAGCCATCCAGTCAAGAAAATACCCTACCACCTGGCTGTGGGTTGTTTTGTCACATGTTACGACAGGCTGCATGGAGAAAATTTTTAAATCATTCCCAGTAAAATTTCCGCGAGATTCCGAAGCTAAAAAGTAGCGCAGAGCTTACTGTTGGGCCAGATTCATGATGTAGTCATAAATGCAACCTTGTTAAAATATGCAGGCACAAATTGGTCCACGCAATCATCATCATCATGGAATCATGAACGCCTTAAGAAAAGAAGTAAAAGCACTTAATACCTTTCTTTTGTTCAGAATGTGGGATTTGGCCATAGCAAGTGCGCCGCTCACCATACATGCATATGCAGTCTTTGATCATACACATGTTTTGTCAATCTACTTTCATTCATTCTCTCTAAATGACCAATCCATCTCAACCTTCCTTATTCAATCATTGTTTATTAATATTAATCTCCTACATATCTCAATCTTATTTTTACAAGTCGAACATAATCAAAAAAATTATTATGCGTAACTTACTTGTAGATCTCTATCAAGCTGCGCGGCTTTGCATTGTTGCTCTGCAAGCGCTGCGTTGCACCGAGCTGCTTCCTCGCTCAAGCGCAACCGAATACAAGCTCGGTCATACACGTCTATTTCAATTTTAGTAAGGCGCGTACGTTCTTTCTCAGCAACATCTCCTCTTTCTTTTAGCTGTTTGGCCAAAACAGTACAAGCGTTTTTGTTTCCATTACGCTCTTCAATTAACTTCTGAATCTGAAAATGATGTATAAGCATATCTAACCAAACGAAAAAAAAACAACGCTATTTTTAACCTGTTTATTATATCAGTCGAAAATGATTTTACTTGTTTGGCTATATCTTCTTCTTTTTCCTCGGCTAGTCCAAGTCTTCTCTGATAACCAATCTCGAGGTCTTTCCATGCGGCTTCTGCTCGCTCCAAAAGTTCTACCCGCTCCGATTCTCGTTTCGCGAGTCTCGCAGCGCGGGAACGTAGCTCATTTGTCGTTTTATCTAGTGCTGATAATCTCTCTAAACATCCAGACTCTAAACAACATGCCTTTAAACATATAACATATTATTAATAAAAAGGGCAAATAAATAGTATAAATATATTAAAAATTTACAACCGTATTAGAACTTTCTAAGTTGCTTCACTCGTGTAAAATTCAAATCTGTCTTTCGGAATCTAACGCATGTTTCACAATAAAAATGTATCTTATTTTCATCTCCGTTGTCATATGCTTGAAAGGGCAATGATAGACTCTAGTTTTCTAAGGCCGGTAAAGAAAAACTAACAAAATAATTTTCTCGTTTATATTTCAGGAGATATAAATAATTACCGCGTCAATTTTGTCCATAGTATCCTTTTCTTGCGTTCTTGGCTTCTTGGGGCGTGTATTAAGAACACTATCCATTCTCATCACAATATTGGTTTGAATGGGTAACTTTACTACGGGACCCATCGTGCATGAATTGATACTAATAGAATCAGTCGCCATAGAACATGTTGCATCTTGAAAATGTATTACATTAGGATTAGTAACTCTCTGTGAGATGTTAATTTCTCCTTTTTTCCTTTCTATGAATCTACAATTTGTTTACAAAGTAACAGTTTCTTATTCATGACCATGTTCTTTAGCTTTTACGCAATTTTCTCGTATGTAATTAGTAAAACGGTCTTCTTAATCTTAATCTTAATAAATAAAATCTTAATGGCCGGTTCCTATACCTTACTATTCTTTCTCTTGCCCTACCATCGGTTGAATTTTGACATTACTTGTATGGAACTTATGTCAAATTTTAACCGATAGTAAGGCAAATGAACGGTCGGTGAGATATAAGATAAATTTTAACGTTGAGGCTATTCTCGTATCTATAACATCAGCAAAATACTGCGCATTCAATTGTGCGTTTGTTACTCAAAAATGAAAGAAGCGAAAGCTTTGTAAGCAAAATTATAACAAGTGGAGATCTATTATATCTGCCCATCTGATCTTCGAGAAACAGGCGTCAAAGTTTATATGTATGTACTTAAATATTATTTAGGTCTTTGAAGCGACATTGAAATTAATGAACAACTGAACCCTGGACCCGCATCGAGTATTTATCGATTTTATTTTCATAATTAGAACTAACATTCATAACAGAAATATTTCTTTTTTTTAACAGATACTATAAATTCATGTGATCAATGACATACTGGTAAAGGCTGTCGGCATCATGGTGTCCAAGTTGTTGCCAAGCGAGTACAGCGCAAGCCAAATGTCGTTCTTCAGGGTATTGAAAAATCATCATATCCAAATCGCAGGTGTCGTGATCTAAACGTTCTTGGGCTTCTCTTATCGCACTCTACATCACAATAAAATTATAAAAAAGTTCTACAAAGTAAATAATAACAGAAGAAGAATATTTAGAAAATTTCCACGCCGAGTGAAGGAGTGGTGTGTGTGCTAGGGTTCTGGAAAAATATTTACAGTATAGGAATAGCGTCCGCCCAGTAAATAACATAATTTCGAAAATGTTCTAAATTCTACATGAATCGATGGAGCAACATGTCTTTCTTCTTTCGTTTTTAGACGGTTTATTATTTATACACCTTTTTTTACTGCTCGAAGCTGAAAAAGAGACAGATGGCCTACCTTCCCTTAATGCGTGGTTACCATCGCCTACGAACGTTAGCAACACCATAGATAATGTCAACGCTTTGCCAGCTTGTAGGGTGGGATAGGAGGGTTGGATAGGAGGGGTGGGATAGAGAGGATTAGATAGGGGGACAGGTTAAAGGGGACGGGATAGAGGTATATGGGAGAGGGAACAGTGGACCACCGGTACTAGAAATAGAACTTGGATCAACTCAGTCAAAAATTGAAAAGGAAATTTATTAAAATGTAATTAGAAGTATGTTTTAAAAATAAAACGTCATAAAGTGAGAGAAGAAAGATTTTGCTCCATCTAATCATCTAAAACTAGCTGAACCGTGCCCACTTCGTTGGGTGTCATTAAAAAATACACATACACTCACACACACACGCACGCATATCGAGGTTTAATTAAGCTTTGTAACCTTCAATTAATTCATAAACGCAGAAAGCACTCGCAGTACCTCGTACGAGGATGTGTGCAATTCTTGCGTGGAACGTTATTGTTGTTATATATTTGACAGGCGTTCCCGTGCCCACTTCACCGGGGGTCATTAACAAATTTAAAAAAATATTATTCACAATCAAATATATGCCTATGTCACTCGGGAATAATATAGTTTTCCACTGGTGAAAGAATTTTCAAAATCGGTTCAGTAGTACCGAAGATTACCCCGAACGTCTAAACTCACAAACTTTACCTCTTTATAATATTAGTATAGATAGAGGAGCGGAAAGTTAAATTACTGAGATACTTTTTACAAACTTACATGAGGTCGTACCTACTTGTGACGTCATAAGTAAGCACAAATAAAAGGAATCAAATACCGCATTAATTATTGTTTGTAAAGTAAGTAAAATATTTTTTGTCTTGATATTTCAAAAGTTACTTAGACGATATTATTTTAAAGCCTGTTTTTCATATATGTAAAAAAATAATAGATTTTATTGTAACATGTGTGCGCATCCTTATTTAGCAACTTTTCACAATTACAATTGGTTTTTTACTGGGCTATTGGCATTCCCAATATTCTTCTTCTAATATTATACGAAAAAAGATACGCACTCTCAAATCAATGCAAGGATTACTTTTCAAAGCTTTTGAGATATTCCAAGCGATTAGAGTGCTCATCGATGTCTCTTTTTTAAACGTTGGTAAAAAATTAAATTTCTTTTCAGGTCCGCTAGCCGTGTTTTCCTGTTAAGTACATATAACAAATATTTATTAAAATCTCAAAACAAAATAATGTCACATAAAAATAATATCAGCCTACTGTTTTCGGGCCAAGGACGGTATATCCGACATGATTGTCTAAAGTGGATTCACGGATTTCATGCAAAGGTAGTCTCGATATGTAGGTTTTCTCGAGATATTTTTTTCATCACTGTTAGCAGATGGTAATTGTACCAATATGCAAATTAGTTCGAAAAACGTATCAGCAGGACGGGTATTCTTCGTGATCGGTATTTGAACACTAGTGTTCGTAACGAGACTTGGGTGTCTAACACACTAAGCTGCGATGACTACGAAATAACTTTCATGGTTACTTTTTATGTTTATCGCTTGGCTACTAGGCCTTTAAGCCAGGCGCAGTTGTATTGTAGGCTACAATCGACGCCATGCAACGGAGTTCTTGTGAAAACTCGAAAGGCCACATTTGGCTATACAGTTCACATTTCTCACAAAAATACATAATTACTGCTCAGAAATTATCAATATCCTACAACTATTGTTCCTTTTAGAATAATATTACACATTTTTAGAAAATAAAACTGCACAGCACAACGTCCCCTTTCAGTTCCCGCCAAAAACTCACTTTCATGGTTATATTATTATAAGATACTAGAGATTGCCCCGCGGCTACGCCGCGTGTCAAATCTTACGCAGTAGCTTTATTTTACTTACACAAAAAATAATTCGGTTTTTGACATTTAAAATAAAAACATAATAGTAACAAAGATACTAATAATTTAGACAACTGCCCAGCAAAACATAGAGGCGAGTCGAACCCAACCTAATTTGAAGTAATATAATGAATAAACGAAATATAAAGTCTCGCATCACTTAAAAAAGAACTTAAGCTATCGTTTAAGTGAAATCGTAACGAAATCAGCTTATACTTATGCAATCTAACTACCACATACCATACCAGGGAAAATTCCCGCGGGATTCCCGGGACACAACTTATCGTAGCAGTAATGTAAGCTATTGTTTTAGAGAAAATGGCGTCGTATTTTTTTATTTTTTTTTTATTTGCAGGAGTTCAGCAGACAGGCCCACTTGATGGAAAGCGGTTACCATCGCCTATGGACATTTGCAACACCGAAGGTGCTACAAATGCACTGCTGCTCTCTTAAGGGAGACTGGAACCTGGCCACTAATGCCGGAACACAACTCAAGGTTGCTATGGCGACATACTTTAAACCAGGGGTGGTAGCCATCCAGTAGGGTAAATGCCCTACCACCTGGCTGTGGGTTATTTAGTCGCTTCTTACGACAGGCCGCCCGGCCGCAGGAAATTGTATTCTTTCTCCGTTCCTGCACGGATGAAAATATTACGCACGAAAATATTATATACACGGACGGTATTAGTGATATCGTACCGAAAACAGCTAATATTTATGCAATCTGAGTAATTTGTACCGTACCCGGGAAAATTCGCACGGGATTCCAGGGATAAAAAATATTATTACGTAAATTTGGGCTAAACTTTTGCACAGAGTGTCATCAAATTAACGGAAATTAAGTTTAGGGGTATACATACGCCTTATATATAGACACTAGAACTGTTTTAGGGTCTACCAACAAGTTCTGAAAGAATAATGGTAAAAACAAAAACACGTTTGATAAACAAGGTTATGTCACTTTTGTTAACGGGAGGTAAAATAATGGTGATTTGAGTTAGGGATATCCTTACAGTTTATTTGTAGCCACTAACGTTGTGAGGCGTGATCGAAAGTCGCGACCAGTGACTAAAACGGTGAGTTGGTTAGGTTGAGTTAGTCTTTAGACCAAAGCGCACGAGCCGAGCGAGTGAAACGTGCGTGCCGCGGCAGCGGCCGGCGAGTACCAGAACCGACTGGTCAACATTTATTCATTGATAACTATTTAAATTATGGTTACAAATATGGTTTTGACATTTGTTGACCGCTGTCATGGCATACTCGCACGGCTTGTGGGCTTTAGTCTGCGTTTTAGACTGTTTTAAATGTTTTTTACATTTGAACACTACCTTTCTTCTACATTTCTCGTCTTTAGACATAAGAAATAAGTACACCATTTTGAAAAAAAATAGTAAACTTATGTTTACTAAAAAAAACATATCTCAAAAACTACAAGTCTCCTAGACATATAATGGAAAAGTACTCCTCCTTATTTTGATTTTGGGATTACTCTGCAAATGTAATATATATGACATGATCAAAATAATTAATAATTATAAAATCAAATATTACGGCATTGCTAATGGTAATTAATTGTATTGTTTATTAATTTTTTACCTAAATGACGAGTTTCCGATAATTTTAGTGTCCTTATTATACCATAGAAATCCATGTTTATAGTCTTTCAATACAAAAAACGCATAATTTTCAGGTTCCGCGTTTATGCAAATTTACCTTCGATTTTTTTTTAAATGAACCTTCTTTAGAATCGTTTTTCAATTTGGCCGTTTTATATCGTTCCCAGAAAAATTCGCGCGAGATTCCCAGGTCAAAACATAGCGAAGATTTTAAATATAAGAATTTGCTGTCCAGTTGATTTTTTATAAATAGCTTCAATGTGCAGACACGGCATATTTAGAATTTCACAATATTATAGATAATCAAATTAGGAATGGTAATAACCGACCTGTCTTCCATCCATATTTTAAATAATTTTGTAAATTCATGGGTTGAAATATTCAGCGGCTTATTTTATACACTCATAAATAATAAAGGCATGTGTACTTGAAAGTTAAATAATATTTATAATCCAGGAGAAAAGCGAGTATTTTAAATTTTGTTAACCATTTTTATACTTTATAAAAAGAATGTCAGATAAATACGAAATGACGTCCGCTTTATAATTCTATCAAAAAATTAAAGCCGAAAGAAAGAAAAGGTTTTAAGTAAAAAATAAAAATATCAACTTTATATGTACAATGTACACTATGGTTTTCGTAAGTGTCAAGAAGTTCCTAGAGATGCCAATATAGTTATTTTCAAGACATTGCTGAAAAAATGCATTTAAGAAGCCTGTATAGATTGTTCAAAAGTTTAAAAATTACGCACCACACAATGGAACGTATGGTAAAATAAGCACTCTCACCTAAGTACCTATTTACCGACCGCACCCCATGCGGTAAATAGGCGGTGAAAAGGTATTGTGAACTTTTAAAAAAAAAAATATAAGAATTCCACGAAGGAGTTTCACATTA